>CAWUFW010006813.1:0-600000 GCA_963921515.1 Calotriton arnoldi | reverse complement strand
AAACACTTTTCATGAAGTTTCGCTTTGAGACCCTCCAGATTAACTCGATTACAGCTGAATGGTCTCCTGGTCAAACAGTAGAGGAAGAAACTAAATGTACTTTAAGCCCGTTGGATGTCGAAGAAAATATTGCACATATTTTATTCTTTTGACCGGTATATGCTGCTATGAGAAGAAAATGGCTCAAACCATTGTGTCTCGGTCTGGGGAGTAGAACATTTTCAGAGGCCCTCAGAATTTTGAAAACAGATACTACACAGTTGATCGTGTTTGGTGTCAGTAGATTTCTGTTTGCTGTGAGTCTCATACAAAGGATGAACGGACTGAAATTTTAAATTTTTTAGAGAAAATCATGTTCTCATTTTACATTAGGTTCATTTATGTATTTATTACAACGATGAATTGTAAATAATTGAGATAAATTTTTACTTGTGTGTTATATATTAATGTGCTTTTTATGATTGTTTTAACCTAAATGAAAGCTGCTTTGATTGAAATTAAACAGGGCTTGCATGTATTCCTCCAGGCCGGCACATTCTGCTTCAGTTGGAACACCTCAAATTTAAATATTGTTTCTTCTAGACCTGTTTTCAAGATCTTCAACAAGAGCCTGGAGGTCAATTTGTTGTTCCTGAGACAGAGCACCTCCTGCTATAGGCCTTCGACTTTATCATCCCTCTTCGTGACCCCATCTTCCAAGGCCGGAACCCTTTCCCGTACTTCGTCCAAGTCTCTGAGGACCTCATGTAGGCCCAAAGAGAGGTCTTTCTTGACCGCCGGCAGTCCTTCACGTAGAGAACTAAACAGGGTCTCCATGAACATGCGGGTTACCGGGCTTTCTATGTCTTTAGCTTCGGTTGGGGATTCCATGCTCGCCACAGCAGTCTTGGTGCCCATAGCTTACCTGGGGTGTCTGGTAAGCATTTCTCATAGGAAGCGTTCCTTTTAACCCTTAGTTGTGGACATGGTGGCGAGCTTGACCAAGAACAGCAGCTGCGACAGGGGGGATATCTCAGCAGGTGCCAGGTCCGGTGTAGAAACACTAGGGGACTGCTATTCCTGGTTCACTCACTCTCAGCTGAACGTTGGTGTCCCCAACAGCACTGCTTACCCCACGGGCAGACAGCGTCTCTGGGGCCCTGTTCTGGCCACATTTAGGCCCCCCAAGGAACCAGCAACAAGGAGGATGGGTGCGTAGATCTCTCAGCCCTCATCACTCCCAGAACAGGCCAGCCTCCAGACCGGCCTAGCAAGCAAGTGCAGAGGAGACCTCTCAAGACTCTCCCTGTGGGCCCAATGAGCACAAAGCACAGGATAGAGGAGAAGCAGTATGTGTGGGTACGGGAGTAATTTCAGGTCCACCCACCTCAATCAGGCCAGGAAGAGCTGGGCTGGGGAGGCCAAGAGTCACCACTAAGCCCACACCATCAATGTGATGCCCTCAGGCTGGGCACCGCCGTGGTCCCGGTCACTTACCTCGCTGGAGGCCTTGAAGCAGTCTTCCAATGCTGCTGATTCAGACAGTGAGATACGCCCCAAGCAGTCCAGAGTAGCCATTCGGAACATCCACGGGGGGGGGCTCACTCGCACCCGACGGTTGGCCGTCCTCACAGACGTGCTTCCTCAGGGCAGGGGGGCAGAGCTGCGGCCCGGGTCCAGGATATGGGCCTCCTTTATGCCTCACACCCCCGCAGGCCCCACAGGTGTCAGCAGAGGAGAGCACAGGAGCAGTGCGGGACCCACAACAGGCTGATTCCTGCACCGCTCGGTCAAAGCAGGACAGCCGGGTGAATCTGCAGGCTTACACCATTGGGCACCACCTCACTGCCTAGCCCATCATCTGCATTCCGCGACCTCCATGCACTGTAGCCGCATCGCCGATCCGCAGGGGCATCGAATTCTCTATCGCCGACTCCCTGGGCAGCCGACGTCGATTGGGGCTAATGAACTCGGGGGTGAGGGCTCTGGTAGATGCTATACAGGCGACGAGGATGGAGTTCCGCTCAGGCATGTTCTAACCAGTCGCCATCTTGGCTACTGATCGTAATATTGTATTTAAATGTAAATATTGATAGGAGCTGTCTAAGAATATACTTCAAGGTATCAAATTAATAGTTGAGATAAATCCAACAACTTGCCACTGTTAGATTCATAATAACATTTCCAGGAAATAAGTTATTAAACTTTCTTTTCTGTGAGCTAAAATCCAGTCTTTCAGCTGCTCTCTCCTGATTGGCCAGTCTCTGCCCAGGCTGGCCGGGCTGCTCTAATGAGGTGTGAAAAGCCCTGCTAGAGAATCAATGTGTTTCCTGTGGGTGGAGAAGTACACGCAGCAGAGCAGATGGCAGGAAGGGGGTGAAAAGGAGCCAAACTGGTCTTCAAAGGAAGAATGTCACTTTAGGACACCACAGGCCCACTGCCACATCCTGCCTTTTCAGCCACACAGGAGCATCTGTAATTAGATTAGGGAAAGGGTTGGAAAGGGAGCGTCTAGGAAAATTAGTCAAACCAGTAGTCTGGGTTAGCCTGAACCAGCTTCTCTGGATAGAATACCTCCATGTTGGATTTTGAAAGTATGATACATTCTGGGATAGGAATATGCCCCACTTTGAGGAAGTGGTCATACACCTGGGTGGCCCCCTGCAACCCATTGGTCAAGGGTGCCCCCATGCTTGATGCCCAGAAACAATGGCTAAATATGGGAGTGCTGCATAGCTCCTCAGATCTGCTGCCTGAAGAGACAAGAAGAAGGACTGCCCTGGTGACCCCCTGGCCTACACCTAGAGGACTGCACTCACTAAGACTGCACCTGCTGCACTTGTGGGACTCAGCACCAGAAGGACTTTGCCTGACTCTGAAAGTCTAAGGAGTGGACTGCCTGCAAGCTACAGGTTAACAGAGCCCACCTGCATCATCTTCACCAAAAGTCCCTATCCTGGAGTGCGTACAGTGGACTTTTGAGGATTTAGCCAGGTGCATTGTGGGAATTGTATGGCGTCCAGACATCCCAATGGCCATCTAGGAGATTCAAAACCCTTGGATTTGTGTTTTGGACACTTTGAACCCTCAAGAAGAATTTCAGGAAGAAGTTCCAGAAGTTTGGAGCAACTTTTGGAAAAGCTCCTTAATGAGACTGACACGACGTCAAGAGTCAAGCCAGCTATCTTCAACCGCGCATCAGCCTGGATTTCAGGCTCATTCCGCTGAAAGCTCAGGAGCTCCAGACTTCCAGGCTTTGGCCGGGGCCTCACAGAAAGTTAAGCCGGTGAACCCGCACCGAATCTGGCCTGATGAAGTGCCTTGCACGACGTCCATGGGAAAAGCTCCAGAAAAATGACTACGTGTGAAGGTAATATTTTGACCAAGGCCTCCAACTTAGTGTATCAAACCAGGGCTCCATTGCAGTTGGCCTCAAACTTTGACTTTGTCCCAGTCAAGCGTGGCCAGATGTCCCAAAGTGGTGTTATATGTTTTTAAGCACTAGAAAGTATTTATTCTTTAAAAATTCATATCTCCTGTTCCCTACATTGGATTTTTGTCATTTTTGGGGTCCATTTGTCATACAAATACAGTCTATTTTCATAAATTGGAGTTGGAGTTGTATTGTGTGTTGTGTTTACTTATTTAATTTATTAGTGTTTTTAAATGCTTAAGCAGTATAGGTGAGGTATTTATGGCATGTGGTAAATATCGTGCCCACCGAGTGAGGTATTTACCACACGTGGAGCATACTTCCTATTCTGACTTCATACCATGCAAATGAGCCATAACTTGCCGAATTAGTATTCAATATGCCAAGTTCCGTATTTTTTTTTTTACAGGTCTTCCTACCCACCCCGATAAATTTTGGCAAGTTTGACCAGCCGGAATTTAGCAGGGAAAAATTGTGAACGTGTGATAATTATCACACAACTCATACTCCCGATCCCTGTGCAACATGTGCTTGCACGGGATTGGAATTTAGCCCTGCACTTGGAATCAGGGGCTTAGAAGTGCAAAAAAGAAACAAGACAGCAAGCCTTTACCATCTATGCAACCCGGATCTGGGAAAACATCCCTGTATCCATTTAGAATGCCTCAACACTGTTTCAATTCAGGAAAGAGTACGCCTCTTTAAAGAAGATTACATCACAAGGATTAATCAACCATAACCCAGCTTCCTCTCCTATTACTCATTGACTTTATACTTGTGTTTGACCATGTGAGGTTGTCCCAGCTTTTTGGTTAGGTTTGCATAATAGGAATGCCATATACATACAATGACGTTATTTGCTGCTTCATTATGCATCATTATGATAGATACATGGCTCTATTGTAAGCAATTACAACCAGGAGCAGATTTCCTGTAGAAAAATTGTTTAGCATTTAAACTTCTAGTTATATCCATTGATGGATAACTTTTTATGACAAACTTACAGAACATTTTAATTTCATAGGCTGTTTATCTCTAATTGCACTTGCTATCTTGCTCACTTCCCATATTTTTTGATGACCAGACAAAGTATTCCTGAAAGGTCTTTATCGATGAAGCACTGTAAAAAAATTACCCTTTATGCCCATTTTTGCATGGTGACCCCACTTTTTGCTAGATTGTATAGCTCGTTTTTGTACTCTGCACACACTTCGACACTGCAGTCCAATGCACAGTTCACATGCTCTGACCCCTAAAACATGTTGCGATTGGGTACACTCCTAAAGGGCACATCTAACATACTCATAGGTAGCTAGTATATGGTACAAAGTGTACACAGGACCTGTGTGTAAATGTCACTAGTGGAAGACAGCACATATTGTGTCACCACTAAAGTGACAATGCAAAACATTACTGCAGGCCTGCCAACCAGCAACCTACCTGTGCAGGTTTAAACTTCAAATGTGACCTGTCAACATAGCCCCTTTTGACAGGCCTAACCCCTCCTTTTAAATATTAATAAGTCAGCCCTAAGTAAGCCTTAATGTTCAAGAAGATAGGATGCATAGTTTTTAAAAGTAGGATATGTAAAATGTTTTTATAAAACATGTCCCTTCAGTGACAAGGCCCCAAAAGCTATTTTAACTTGAGCAGGGATAGCTGTTCCACAGTAAAACTTGGAGAGTTAATATTACATTAAATAATGTTATCTCGCCTAGGAACCAGCTAAAAATAACTTTTGGGACTTCTTTAAATATTTATTACAAATCCAATTCATCTATATAACTGGTTTTGTACCAAATATCTCACAAAAAGAACTTTTAAAAGGTCCACATTTGGAGGATTGTTGGGGTGTCTATCATGTATGATCTCTGACAGGTATATCTATTAAGAATATAAACCCCATGCACCCTGAGGTGGTGTGCTTCATCATAGGGTTCCTCCTCACACCATTAGTGGTGTCTAACAGTGTGGGCTACTACTTCCCTCAACAGAGATCTATCTTGTTCGGCTGCATGGTATCTACTGCATATGAAGTGACGATCTCAGACCATGCTAATATGATGCTACACTTATGAAAGATTATTTAGTATTCCTGCAAACTCTATACATACGCCCAAAATTTGAAGGTTCAGTTGTACATTTGTCACAATTCTGTCTATCATGTTCACTTCGGCCTTCAAGGTTGCAGATTGCATTTTCCATCTTCCCCAATTAGGACACAAACATCCTGTTCCATATGACATGAGGGTACAACCAATCAGGAGGCCTATACCCTGACTACAACTCACATCACTTCACTGAGTCTATAGTATCTTGCTGGAGTCACCCCTTTTTTGACATGGAGGCACTTCTTCTACAGCATCTCCTTGACCAGGCGGCTATTGTGAACATTAGCAGACATCAAAGGTAAGGCAGGCTGGACCCGCTTGGCTACCAAAATTTTCCGCTGCCCTTTTGTCACAAAACAACTGTAGATGCTTTTATTTTATGGGCATGTCATATACTTTCAAGAGTCCTTCTGATTTACTACAGTTAATAGCAGTCAGTACGTACAGATTTGGGGATTGGGTTATTGAGTGGACATAATATACTTTTCTGGTACTAATTTGATGCAGATTGTGTCCTTTTATTCAGAAAAAGTCACCAAAATAATTAAAACAATTGTACCCTCTCTACCTACAGCCAAGAATGCAGAATTGTTCTTCCCCTGTGCAGAGCTTGTGAGCTGACCCTAGAAGTGTGGCCACAGAAATGAGCAAATCCTCCTCTGGGGTCACTCAAAACTGGTTCTGGGGCAGCTCCTCTCCCAATGGGATTGATGCCTGGCTGTCTTGAAGGACAATAGAGGTGACAGGCCCTGATGTAAGCTACATCTGCCTGTGACAGAACATGCCTCTTTGAAGATAATTTAGGGCCCAATTACAATGTCGGACAGACCGCCACCGACAGGCTGTCGGTGGCAATCTGCCCGACAGATAGGCCAACAGTCCAACAGCCACATTACAATGCTGGTGGTCGGACCACAGAGGTCGGGGGGAAAAGACCGCCACCTCCGATAGGATCTACTGATCCTGACGGGCTGATGGTTTGAATCGTGATCCTGAATGGAGGCGGTGCCGAGGCAGGTACCACCGCCAGGATCACGATGTCCCTTTCCGACATCATTTTCATGGCGGTCTGACGGCCATGAAAAGGATATGGGAAATGGACTTTGGGGGCCCAAACAGGGCCCCCATCCCCTGTGTGCCACTGCAAAGTGGCTCTGGGGGAACATGTAGTGCCCCTCCACACATCCATGCTCCGTGTGCCAGGCACCACATGGTGCCTGACACACAGTGCATGGATGTGCACAAAGTGCCCTTTTACACTGCGGCTTGTGCTGCAGCCCTTTTCATGGGCAGCAATACAAGCCGCAGTGCAAAAGGGCACTTTTTTGACTGCCAGCATGGCGGTCACATCATAATTTGGCGGTTGCACCACTGACTGCTTGTTGGGTGGTCTCTTGACCGCCAAAACTGCGGTCAGCTGTTCGGCTTTCAAATATCGTAATCAGCCCCTAAGTTTCTGGGCACTGCCAGCTTGTCATCCTATCAGATGGACAGGAAAGCTCTGTTCAGTTAATAAAGTAGGACATTGCAGTGTTACAATTTAAAACCTCATTGACATAGTCCCCAAGACTTGTTGGTTCTTCGTATTCAACATCAACATTTTGGACCTCATTACAAGTTAAGGTGTTATTTATCGCCCCTGTTAAATAACAATACAACTGGGTATGTTATTTATCGAATGCAAGAAATAACACCTACATTTGGCAGGCTTGACCTGCCAAAATGTAATGAAGGTTGAGTTATTTAATGCATCTGATAAATATCGGATATGCTAAATACCTTCAAACTAGTAATTGCGACCCATGCAGAAGCAGGGGTTAACACATGGGTCGGGATATTACAAGCAACTCGTAATCAGGTCCTTAGAGGAGTCTATATTAGCATAGTTTGTCATTCTCTCTTTCCCACTGGATGTACTTTATGCTGCCTCAACCAGTTTCTGGCCACTTTTTACCAGGCGCTGTTCTCTCTGGTTTAGGCTCTGCAGTCTGTATCAGCTACTATTGAAATTGTGCATCCAAAGTGAGGCATAACCATCTCTGACCCAGAAACAGAGCTGCTTTAACCATGTAGGAGAATCCTCACCATCAATGCTCACCCTTACTCTAGTGAACAGATTCTAAGAACCTGTCGACATCAGGAGCTGGGAGAGCATATTGAGAAAATTACATTTTTGATCTGAGTCAGGGTCTGTGGGAAACTCGTGGTTATAGTCATCCTTTCCATGTATGTTTCCGACTAAACATTGAGTCGATCAAGGGGGCAATAAAAAGATTGGTTATCAATATAAAAGCACAGACGTTCTTTAATAAGTCTGCCCCTGATGCATCTTCAGTAGCCAACAATTCTAACAAATGGCAAATTCAGGACGTCTGGCATACTATTTGCAGCAGCATAGCAAGTAGCCACACGGTATGTAAGGAGTCAATGGTTCCAGGAGGACTACTCATTTTTGACAATGCATTGGTACTAATTTATGATCATGAGATTTGGTTACAATTGTGAGCTTATCTTGCTACCTGCCTGGTTAGACTGACTGTTTGCAGGCAGTATTTCTTAGGTCTCACCCACAGACAGCTTATGTTGCTGAAGAGATATTATGAGTAATATATATCCTAATTTGGTATTTGAGTTTGAGTCCTTATTTATAACTAGATTTATTGTTTTTCTTGTCTATCTCAGTTCCCTGCACTTGATTTAATTGCTTCCCTTCCTATGCTTATGTTTGCTCTGCTCTGGGAGCATTTCTCCTTAGTATCCTTTTTATTGAAAGAGTTGTACCCTTACAGTGCTGACATGCGGGACCTGCTTTTTCATTTTCATTTAGCACTCCATGAGAGCGCATGGATTCCCTCATTCTCTCACCTTCTTGTCTTTTCCTGCTGCTTGCGTCCTTCTGCTCCATCATTCATTGCTCCTCCACACCTCTCATTACCACTACCTCCTCATTGTATTTATAAGTATTAATACGACATTAGAATGAGGAGGTAGTGGCAATGAGAGGTGTGCCACACGTTGTACGAGGCCACTTCCTTCACAGCTCATGCATTGCTCCACTGCAAATTCCCTTCCCTCCCACTGTTTATATTTCTTTAGAATTTCTTTTAACGATTTTGTGAAGGCTGGCACAGGAACTGCACAGTGTAACTGGCCGTTAGTTTGCATGACGCATGCATGGGCAGCCATCGTGAGTTGGTTTTTATTTTTAAAAAAGTATTCCAAGATGCTTGACAACATATGCATTTGAACACACCAGTACATGCAGTTTGATGTAACTGGCAAAGCAAACACGCATTTACAAAGCCAATAGCTCTATGCCTTCCTATAAAAGATGAGATCTACTGGATTTGCCAACTCTTGTTTAATCTGTGGCACCTGGATGCAAAAACAGAAAACAGAAAAATTGGCTGATGATTTGCATTACTTTTTGTGGATTAAAGAGAAACATCTAATTCCTCACCCTTGCTAATAAGCACCTTCCTACACCATCTCCGCACATAGTACTATGAGTGGGAGCAGAATCCCCACCACCACCCTGCCAACAGAGTAGCAATTTGTGACCTTCCATCCATTTCAAACTCGGTGGTACCTCCACCTATGTTCCCAAGTATATGAAACCTTTTTGAAGTGGTGTTGCATCTGGAATCTTGACATCTTCGCAGTCAGTTAAAAACATAGCCAGCTTAAAGAATCATACAGCAGCAAATGTAAGAAAATGTGGAGTTGGTACTGATTGAAAAACCATTATTACAATAGTCTGGTAAATGCTGTGCCTAGCTATCAATGATGTGGGTTGACTTAACCACCCTATGGATGTCCATTTTGCCCGTCCCTCCTAAGACCAGTCACTGATGACCAGCTAAAGCCACAATGTCATTAGAAGTGAGAAGAATTTCGATACCGGGAGGTGGAAATTCCAACTGGGGAGAAGTTACATCATTGATAGTGGGGCTCTCTAGTTTCCTAGTTATATTTTAGAGGGGATCTAATCATTTTTGTGTGATGAAATGGTGCATACTAGCTTCTAACTTTGATAAGAATAAAGTTTCAGACTTTTGGCATGAACGAAAAATATCTGCAAAAAATGCATTAGTGAAGCCCAGGTTCGGTAAAATTAGTTGATGTGCAGCTGTGTCTACATTAGCTTAAGGCAGTTGGTTTGTAGAAGAGCTGACAAACATCTGTGCGCAAATGTTCCTTTTTTCCACATAGACTGTATGGTGTAAGCTGTTTCCACCATAGGTTTAAAAAACTGAGGCATACGGTTGCTGGGTTAAGGTGTGTTTAATATTCTGTACATTTTGTGACATTTATCCAAGGCTTGTTCACAACAGCGAACGAAAATATCAAACACAGAATTAAATTAGTTCTTTTTTTCATGCAGCAGCCGAGTTCCAGAATAGTATCAAAGTCCCAAGACAATGTGGCGGCTAATCTACCAAGGAGGAGAGAGCTGGTGGTTTTAATATTGAAGAACAGACATTTCCAGGAATTCATACTCCGACAGGAGTGAAAAGGCTTACAAAGTTTCCCGGAACGTATCCAGCAGTAGCCACTATCTCATGGGCCCTTGTGCTGCTGTTTGAATTATAAAATACAGCAATATTCAGTGTTCAGTGGGCCCTTCGGGCCTTTGCGCCCCGGCACCTTTGCACCTGCAGCACCAATGGAAGCTACTCCCCTGAAGGCACACAGTATTCCCAGTGTCTGGATCAAGGGTCCGTGCATGGACAACTCTCTGACAGAAATATTGGTTTACTGAGTGTTGATTTTCTAATATTAACGTCATTGGGGCAATATTTTTGTAAACATGATTAAAAACATGATGGTTTTTCAAACAATATCAGGGTTTTGAAATCTGCCTGGTTACTCAATCAGGAGTTTGTATAGCGCTGCTACTCACCCGTGAGGGTCTCAAGGCGCTACTCGATGAAGTCTACTGCCTAACTGTTGCGCATCCATGCCTTAGGAAATCTTGGACCCCGGCCTACTCCTTCACTGGTCATTTACTGGTGCCTCATTTTGGACATGTCAGGGCAGAGGCCTTGCAGGGCTGCAACATGTGCAACACCCAGGGTCACCCTTCGGCTCATCTTGGGAAATTGCTCTCGATTCCAAAGAAAGACTTAACTAAAACCTATAGTCGTGGGTTCGACCGTGCTGTCCCCAGTCATACAAGAATCTTACACCATCAACTCTTACATCAGCCTTCTTTCTTGGACTAGATACATTATTAGCTTCGTCCCAGAACTCCAAACACATGGTTAATCTGGTTCAGTTGGGAGGGAACTTCCTGCAGTCCTCAACCTCTCATATGCACACTCAAATGCATCTTTAGCTACGATAGCCCTACACATATAGATGTTCACTGAAAAAACCAAAGGTTAAAGTAACGTTATAGTTAGGTGAACATGTCAGTGAGCACATTAACATTTTGAACTAAAAAACCACAGAAATTCACTAGTTATAGTTAGTGCAGCTAATTGTAACTTGCCCCCTGGCCACACACTGCTTATGACCTCACTTATTACATCACTCATGACATGTTCTATGACATCATTTTTTATATCACTGATGACATCTCAAATTACATCATCTGAATCCCAGCAACAATCATTTTGGACCCGTGGGGGGGAGGGGGGTCCTTCTGGGTACCCCCAATGGGGCAGAGGGGAGCAGGGTATCCCTACCCTGCCCCCTTATATTATTATTTTTTACTTCTAGACAGGGGACTAAGTCCCCGAGTCCTGTAATGGCTGCCAGCAACATTTTTCTCATGTTTCTGGCAGCCAATCAGAGCGTTCGCTCCTGTGGGAGTCTAACTCCTGTGGAAGACAGATGGTCAAAGGGAAAAACAGCTCCCTATGCCAATCAGAGCGGTCAATATTTAGAATGGCGCTCCAGCAAGACACTTGAGGGACTCTCGCGAGCCAACCGTCCAGATATACAAACATTTTTAAACCTAAATTTATCAAAAACTACTGAACAGAGTTAAAACAAATCACAATAAGCACAATCTGTGGACTGAGATCTAGCTTCCTGCCAAATTAGGTGTAATTCCGTTCAGCAGTTTTTGCAGCAGCACTTCTTAAAGCAGTCTATGGAAAATGCATGGGGATTTTACATTTTGTGACCCCCTTTTGTCTCGGTCCCACTTGACAGATCACCCCTAAACCTTCCATTCACACACTAGTCAAAAAGTAGTACCTTTTTGAAACGTTTTGTGGATATTCGTCAAACTGGGCCAAAGTTATTAGCAACACAAAAATCACATTTCCTATAGAAACGCTAACCCAACTATAACTACAGAGTGCCGACTGCCACTGGGTAGTATCATAAGGCATTGAAGGTGTTAACACCTATTAACAGATATCCCAACTCTCAATATGGATAGTCTGCTCGGATTACACCAAGATAACTCACATCCCCTCAGTAGAGATACCATAAACCACATAACTCTCCTTTGAATTCGTTGTACTGGATAACAATACAGGATTAACAAAGTACTGGTTCTAAAAACACATCAGTTCTCATGCAGCCAATTTGGGATATTTACCTGTCCTGAAGTTGACTTAACCATCCATTGATAGCATCAGGCAGCAAACTATATTGGTCTTTTGATTCCCTTTTAGACTTATACATTTATTAAATTGAACTTGCAAAAATGTATGTGTGTATGAACCGGTAGTCTCCCAAGAACCAAGAGGTTGGCTCGTTTGCCAATGAAAAATAGGGTTGTAGATTAAAGTGACGAAATGCCACGGTAAAGAAAATGACGTTAAGCACCCTTTGACAATCGGTGACATCATCGGACTGACCCATTTCACCATCCTTATCTCCTCAAATGCCTGCTAATTGCTGGTGAGGGGTTGTTTGTGGACCAGCGTACTAGTTGGGCTGACAGGTCTTCAGGTCCAGGAAGGAGGGTGAAAAATTTCCACTCCCTACCCGACCACAAACGCTGATGCGGCCCTACTCCACTACGGGGAGGGTTTGGTCCAGAGCACACGAATAAGACGTGTCTCAAACGAAAAACGTTTATTTGACCTCATTGTAGGTATGGTGAGAGAATAGGGCGTCTTTCCCTGATTCCCACACCTTCCACCCAGATTCACGATCCTGATGAAGCGCGTAGGGATCCAATAGGGACCCGTTGAAAGTGCGAAACATGTCGACCACCCCTCACTTCTAAACACACAAAACACTGATTTACGGGTTGAGAGCAGCGGGAATACATCTGTTTTTTTCCCCCTCTTTTATTTGCTTAAAGTGCATCTCCATCCCCGTCCAGATTTTAGCTTAACCCAGAGGACCCCCCAATAAATCTATTGGGGCACCAACGGCTTATTTTATTTTCACTCACACCCATCACTTGGCCCACACACCCACATGCACAAGTGCGGCAACTCCTAAAAGATCTCCACCAAAGAGCCCTCTAGTAGGGCCCGTGAGGGACTGCAGCGCCACCCCCACGAGGAGCAGTGCCCAATGACGATGCTTTACACTCGCAAGGGTGTGTGAGGGCACAAGATACACAGGAGTGCTACTCCCCACTCTTGCATACTCATTCCTAGTTTTGGAGACAAACATTCCCACTCGCAACCTACCTAGGCTGCTGAGCGCCGTTTCTTTCTTTTCAAGGAACTGATACCATTTATTGTATTTTATGTTGTTTGTGGAAAGACAGGGAGAGGAAACTAAACAAAATAAACGATGCTCATAGATTAGTATTTTAATTCTCGTGCCACTGCATTCATGAGCCTTTAAGGCCACAGAAACAAAGGCAATGCCAGTGTTACTAAAAGGCAAACCTATGGCAGCTGTAGTTACACCTCTCCTCCCTATCCTCAATTGACGTCCATGCGTTCCTTCAATACTGTTAGTGTGACATTTTTATCTTTCTGTATATTTGAAGAGTGCGGGTTTGCAATTTATTGTTTTTCGATTATTTCATAAATAAATGAAAGTTTCTCATGATTATATATTTCATCTTTTTAATACAAATACAAATTATCTGTGAAGATAAAACACAGACCATTATTGTACAGCACGCCGATAAATCATCCCAGAAACATTAAAGACATTCAAAATGTGCATATCTTTGATCTTTAATTAGCATCTAATTAATCTTATCATACAATGAACAGGTTCTTTTTTGACTTTTCAGCTGTCCTGAATTTTAAATAACATTTTCTCGCAATATAGCATCTTTTTTTGTCTCAGAAAAAGTTAGCTATTTAAATATAAACGAGAATAGGGCTATTCACCAATACATTGTAGATAAGTTTTCAAATAATATTTCCAAAAACATTGTTTGAATTTCTTGTGATATCACATTAAATATTTAAAAAAATTATAATTAACACACTTTACGTTTACTATAAAATATATGTGACTCGATACTACTGTTCATTTTTGCAAAGTCTTTCTCACAATATTTGTTAATTTGTGAAACAAAACCTGAGGAAACGTAATGCAAAATATTGTTAAAAAGACTTCTACTTTCAGAGACCACTGATGTGTGTGTCTCTGAAAACATTTGTGGAGAGATCCCCAAATGCTAACACCGAAATTACCTTTCACAAATGATCCTGTGCAAATATGGGAAAGGATTTCTCCATATGGAAAAATATTTTCTTTATGGAGGAGGACTTCTGAAAGTGTTACATGTAAAAACAGGCATTTCCTCCTTACTTATTCCTGGGGACTAAGCACATTTTCAAATATTCCAGTTAAAAATCAAGTTATCGAGGATATCGTTCCAATAAAAAATTCCCGGTTGTTGGAAGTGACGTTAATTACTATTTACCCAGCTCCCACAGGATATTACAGTAAGTGCAACACGAATCTTAACACTTACGATGTCACAGTTATTGATGTGATGAGAAATGGACTCAAATGACAACACATCAATTAAATTTGGTTGCCATTGTTACTGTAAGAGAAATCAGTGAGGGACATATACATTAAAAGCATGATAAAGACAAGTGCGAAGTTAAAGTTTTTAAAGTCTATTATTAACTAGCTGCCATGCTTTTCTAACTATCATGCGGAGGTATGCCAGGGCCACTGTAATGATGATGTAGAGACATAGTATTGCAGACACAGGGTACCCTCATTACATGCCAGTGTACCAAAGCAGAGGTGCAAGGACAGCTAAGATCCAAAATGAAATGACTATCAAATGGATTCTTACAAGTTACAACTTTCATTACAATCACTGCAGTTCTATACAGGGGACTGAAGTCATGTGTTACAAGAATCTGATGAGGTACCCAGTATGAGTAGCATTGCTATTACAGCAGAAGTAGAAGCGGGAAGGCTGAGAGCGAAGGAAGGGACATTTTCACATCTACAGAGAGAGGCGCATAAGCACGTGGTCGTAAGAAATAATGACTATATCTTTATTTTCCAGCACATCATGTTGTTTATATTTATTAACATTATCATATAACATTTATACCCGTGAATATAAACGTACAGTGCTCTGTAACCATTGTGGGATACGTCAGTGCTATATGATACTACCATATGTAAAAAACGAATTAATAGAATCCAAGGACAGTCTGCTTCAAATGCTGTGAAGATAGTGTTTGGAGTATGTGACTCAGAATCATTGTGCACAGAGTGACTTCAATGATCTGGGGAGAAGTCCGAGCTTAATTTGTAAAGAAGATTGACGAGGGCCCAAAGTATTCCTCCGGAGTTGTTTGGAACTTGTACTCTCTGGTTGGCTGAGGCAGAGCCCAAGCCAGGCAGAACCTACCACTCCTGTCAGGGTTAGATGATTACACTCACTCTATAACCTCCACTCACCCTTGGGTAGCTTGGTACTGAGCAGTCAGGCTTATCACAGAGGCAATGTGTAAAGCATTGGCACAGCACTCGGACACAATAAATACACTGAGCGTCACAAAAGAGACTTCACGCGTGGTGTTTTTAAATGAAGACTGTATTCAACACACACATTTATTAACACAACATGAACATCACGAACTTCTTGGCATAAATCACACTTGGAAATATTACTATCAGTACTAGGCCCAACAGTGTTAAATGACATCCGTAATATGCACACTTGGGAAAAATCCTATTTTACCCCAGCACTCTTATGCGGTGCAATATGTTGTCAGAACTGGGCCCACCCTGGCAAATAACACAATTCAAATCCACACATTTCTAGGGTACACCCCAGGTCACAATGATATTAGGAATGTGTACACACAGGAATTCATAACACTTTTCAAAAGCACCGTGGGCCAAGGCCGCACGGGTAAAACCAAAGTCCAAACAGAGTATTAGTTAGGTGATAAAACAAACAAGTAAAACAACAGTTCTGCGAGGTGCAACAATTTGCAGGCTGTTCTCATGCAGCACACTCTCCCACACTCTCACAGCACCGTGACGAGGTGCAAACAACATCGGCAAGTCAGTATGAAGCATACTCGCGCACACACTTACTCGGCACAATAACATGGTGCAATTGGTATCCGGCAGGTCAGTTGATATTAAGAATGCAGACCCCGCGGTACAATCCCTCCCACACCTCTCAGTTACGCCCCACTACTCTGTTCACAGTTTAGAGTCAACCCCCCTCCCTTTACTCGATCAGTTTAAGGCCGGAGTCACACTTAGTCAGGGGTCCAGGCCAGAAGGCTGGAGTAACTATCAGGGTAACCAGACAACAGTTGACAAATGGGGAGGTTGGCCATCACTCGGGAAGTTCACCCACTTTATGTGGAGCAGAAACTCGTTAGAGGCTGTCCCAGTACAATCAAGAGGTCCCTCAATTCACCTTACAGCACCAGCTCAGTTCTGCGAAGCACAGGGGCGGGGGGTTATGCAATCTCTCGACCCGCTTCAGATTGCTCTCGGAAGTGTTCCTCAGCCCAGTCACTTACTCTCACTACCCAGGCCAGATCCGGCTGATACTACCTGGCAACAAGAAGTTGCCGTGCCGGGTTAGGAGAGGGTAGTTGATTTGCCCCACTGAGGGCAAGGCGGAACACTAGGTGAATGGGGGGTGCAGCTGTCCCCGCACCCCTTGGGAAGTAATAGACAACGTCTGGTGCAGGTTGATCCGAGTCGCACCAGACAATCTGGTCACAATGAACCATGAGTCAGGTTCTCTGTACCTCCCTGGAAATGAGGCACAACATCTGGTGCGCGATGATACATGTCCCACCAGACAATCCGGTCACAATGAACCAAAAGTTGGGTTTGCCGTACCTCCCTGGAAATGATGGTGCACGATGACATGAGCTGCACCAGTCCCAATCAAGCCAGAGCTGGGGTCGCCGTACCTCCCTGGAAATGGGGCACAATGTCTGGTGCATGATGATAAAAGTTGCATCAGATAATCTGGTAACAATCGACCCACAGTCAGTTTTGCCATACCTCCATGGAATGAGACACAACGTCTGGTGCATGATGATACGCGTCACACCAGACAATCCGGTTACAATCAACCCACATTCAGGATCGCCGTACCTCTCTGGAATGAGGCTTAACGTCTGGAGTCGCACCAGACAATCTGGTCCCACACACGCCGTTGCAACTTCAGTAGTACCGCACGAGGTAGAATAAGGTCATCCACAAATACAGCTTCCCTCCGAGGGTCGCAACCTATGAATTGGACACCACACGCAATGAGCATGCAGTCAGCATGTCACACGAAAGAGATTCGGCACAGACGACGAAGCCGGCCAAGCTGAATTCGCTCCCCACCAATGAGATGCTTGTGTGTGCTGAGGCCCCATGATGCTAGGACCGAACTCCTTAGATGTGGGCATGGTTTCGGGGCTCCGGACAAAGCAAATCTGGTCTCCATTCACAACACTTAGGGACTGATTACGATGGTGGGCGGACAAAGTAGCGGTGATTGGGACCGCCTGCCAGACATGCGGCGGTCCCACCACTGCAATTAGGATGCGACCGCCATACTGGCGGGCGTATCCTGGGCCTTTAATATTGCGGGCGGTGCTGCTGGCTGCAGCACCGTCCGCAATGTGAAAGGTGCTTGCACCGCATTTCCCTGCACCACGTGGCATGCACCACGCGGTGCCTGCCACTTGGTGCTTGGAAATGCAGGGGGGTACCATAGGTACCCCCCAGTGCAGCAACACCCCCCTTCCAAAATGGGGGGCCTGCAACGGGCCCCCAAACCCAATCCCCGCCAGCCTGCCGCCGCCATGGAAGGGCCTCCTAAAACCCACATCCTAATATGGCGGACGGTGCCTGCTCGGCACCGCCACCCTTTTAGTGGCCCTGCTCCACCCGCCAGGCAATCAGAGCGATTGCCACCGGCGGAAAAGCGGCAGACGGACTTTGCGTCCTCCGCAATACCCACCGCCATTCTAATATGGCGGTGGGTAATTCTCAATTTGATGGCGGAACGATCGCCACCGCCGGGCCGGCGGTGGCGATCGCTCCACCATTGTAATAAGCCCCTTAGTTCCATGCTCACACCGCACTGCAGTCAGGATCTAGCAGATGAAGTAGGTGCTTGAGAGGGCACTACTCCCCAGGTGAAAGATGTAGATGGTGTAGGTCCCTCACGGGATGTCTTTGATGTCCCTGATACCTCCACAAAGAACAGGGGGCAAGCCATCAAGCCCTTGGAGAGCACACTTCAGGGTGCCACATAGCAGCAGGTAGTCAGCCCAGGCCAGCCACTATTCAGGTAGGGTGCATGGTCCCTCCACTGGTAGTAATTCCTCTGGCAGTGTGCACCACTCAGTTTCAGGATTTACAGTCCTACGTCCCCACAAGTGTATCTCTGCCCTGCTGAAGTATGGCACCAGTAGTTATACTGTAGTGTGCCTTTAAAGTTGGGGGTGGTTCATAGGGTTCCCCTTTGAACCACAGATGTCTTCCCTAAATTTCAGTCCTGTCTGCCCATGAGGCCTTGGAATGCAGAACCTAATCTTTAGTCAGGCTATAATCTGGCTTCCCAGAGGCCAAGTGTCAAAACCTCTCCCTCCAATCCATCCAGCCAAGACCTCAAATGTCAGAGGTCTTTCATTCCAGTTGCATCCCCAATGTTTATGGCTGTCTCTAGGAATGCACAGGTGTGCTCCCCCAGCTTCCTGTGTGGACTGGAGCCAAACTAAAAAACACACAAAAGAATTTAGTGTAGAAAAATGCCCACTTTCTAGAAGTGCAAAAACAACAGTTGATGGACAGAATGCAGAACAATGTCATACATTCACCCCAGTACAGAGATCTGGGCCTAAATCCATCGTTTTTTTGCTCACCATGCCATTCCAGTTTGGACCCAGCCATATGCAAATCAGTCTTGACCCTGTGCCTCATGGGAACAGTCCAGCCCGAACTGCCAAGCCAGGTCCTCCCTGGACTGGAAACAAGCATCCTAGGACCGGTTTCGGGGTTTCACCCCTCTTCAGCCAGGATAGCTTGATTCCAGTGGCATGGAGAGCACGGGACCCACGTCTGGGCATACCCGTCCCACTCGGGGTGACAAATGCAAAAACAACAGTTGATGGACAGAATGCAGAACAATGTCATACATTCACCCCAGTACAGAGATCTGGGCCTAAATCCATCGTTTTTGCTCACCATGCCATTCCAGTTTGGACCCAGCCATATGCAAATCAGTCTTGACCCTGTGCCTCATGGGAACAGTCCAGCCCGAACTGCCAAGCCAGGTCCTCCCTGGACTGGAAACAAGCATCCTAGGACCGGTTTCGGGGTTTCACCCTCTTCAGCCAGGATAGCTTGATTCCAGTGGCATGGAGAGCACGGGACCCACGTCTGGGCATACCCGTCCCACTCGGGGTGACAAATGCAAAAACAACAGTTGATGGACAGAATGCAGAACAATGTCATACATTCACCCCAGTACAGAGATCTGGGCCTAAATCCATCGTTTTTGCTCACCATGCCATTCCAGTTTGGACCCAGCCATATGCAAATCAGTCTTGACCCTGTGCCTCATGGGAACAGTCCAGCCCGAACTGCCAAGCCAGGTCCTCCCTGGACTGGAAACAAGCATCCTAGGACCGGTTTCGGGGTTTCACCCCTCTTCAGCCAGGATAGCTTGATTCCAGTGGCATGGAGAGCACGGGACCCACGTCTGGGCATACCCGTCCCACTCGGGGTGACAAATGCAAAACAACAGTTGATGGACAGAATGCAGAACAATGTCATACATTCACCCCAGTACAGAGATCTGGGCCTAAATCCATCGTGTTTTTGCTCACCATGCCATTCCAGTTTGGACCCAGCCATATGCAAATCAGTCTTGACCCTGTGCCTCATGGGAACAGTCCAGCCCGAACTGCCAAGCCAGGTCCTCCCTGGACTGGAAACAAGCATCCTAGGACCGGTTTCGGGGTTTCACCCTCTTCAGCCAGGATAGCTTGATTCCAGTGGCATGTAGAGCACGGCACCCACGTCTGGGCATACCCGTCCCACTCGGGGTGACAAATGCAAAAACAACAGTTGATGGACAGAATGCAGAACAATGTCATACATTCACCCCAGTACAGAGATCTGGGCCTAAATCCATCGTTTTTTGCTCACCATGCCATTCCAGTTTGGACCCAGCCATATGCAAATCAGTCTTGACCCTGTGCCTCATGGGAACAGTCCAGCCCGAACTGCCAAGCCAGGTCCTCCCTGGACTGGAAACAAGCATCCTAGGACCGGTTTCGGGGTTTCACCCCTCTTCAGCCAGGATAGCTTGATTCCAGTGGCATGGAGAGCACGGGACCCACGTCTGGGCATACCCGTCCCACTCGGGGTGACAAATGCAAAAACAACAGTTGATGGACAGAATGCAGAACAATGTCATACATTCACCCCAGTACAGAGATCTGGGCCTAAATCCATCGTTTTTTGCTCACCATGCCATTCCAGTTTGGACCCAGCCATATGCAAATCAGTCTTGACCCTGTGCCTCATGGGAACAGTCTAGCCCGAACTGCCAAGCCAGGTCCTCCCTGGACTGGAAACAAGCATCCTAGGACCGGTTTCGGGGTTTCACCCTCTTCAGCCAGGATGGCTTGATTCCAGTGGCATGGAGAGCACGGGACCCACGTCTGGTCATACCCGTCCCACTCGGGGTGACAAATGCAAAAACAACAGTTGATGGACAGAATGCAGAACAATGTCATACATTCACCCCAGTACAGAGATCTGGGCCTAAATCCATCGTTTTTTTGCTCACCATGCCATTCCAGTTTGGACCCAGCCATATGCAAATCAGTCTTGACCCTGTGCCTCATGGGAACAGTCCAGCCCGTACTGCCAAGCCAGGTCCTCCCTGGACTGGAAACAAGCATCCTAGGACCGGTTTCGGGGTTTCACCCCTCTTCAGCCAGGATAGCTTGATTCCAGTGGCATGGAGAGCACGGGATCCACGTCTGGGCATACCCGTCACACTCGGGGTGACAAATGCAAAAACAACAGTTGATGGACAGAATGCAGAACAATGTCATACATTCACCCCAGTACAGAGATCTGGGCCTAAATCCATCGTTTTTTTGCTCACCATGCCATTCCAGTTTGGACCCAGCCATATGCAAATCAGTCTTGACCCTGTGCCACATGGGAACAGTCCAGCCCGAACTGCCAAGCCAGGTCCTCCCTGGACTGGAAACAAGCATCCTAGGACCGGTTTCGGAGTTTCACCCCTCTTCAGCCAGGATAGCTTGATTCCAGTGGCATGGAGAGCACGGGACCCACGTCTGGGCATACCCGTCCCACTCGGGGTGACAAATGCAAAAACAACAGTTGATGGACAGAATGCAGAACAATGTCATACATTCACCCCAGTACAGAGATCTGGGCCTAAATCCATCGTTTTTTGCTCACCATGCCATTCCAGTTTGGACCCAGCCATATGCAAATCAGTCTTGACCCTGTGCCTCATGGGAACAGTCCAGCCCGAACTGCCAAGCCAGGTCCTTCCCTGGACTGGAAACAAGCATCCTAGGACCGGTTTCGGGGTTTCACCCCTCTTCAGCCAGGATAGCTTGATTCCAGTGGCATGGAGAGCACGGGACCCACGTCTGGGCATACCCGTCCCACTGGGGTGACAAATGCAAAAACAACAGTTGATGGACAGAATGCAGAACAATGTCATACATTCACCCCAGTACAGAGATCTGGGCCTAAATCCATCGTGTTTTTGCTCACCATGCCATTCCAGTTTGGACCCAGCCATATGCAAATCAGTCTTGACCCTGTGCCTCATGGGAACAGTCCAGCCCGAACTGCCAAGCCAGGTCCTTCCTGGACTGGAAACAAGCATCCTAGGACCGGTTTCGGGGTTTCACCCCTCTTCAGCCAGGATAGCTTGATTCCAGTGGCATGGAGAGCACGGCACCCACGTCTGGGCATACCCGTCCCACTCAGGGTGACAAATGCAAAAACAACAGTTGATGGACAGAATGCAGAACAATGTCATACATTCACCCCAGTACAGAGATCTGGGCCTAAATCCATCGTTTTTGCTCACCATGCCATTCCAGTTTGGACCCAGCCATATGCAAATCAGTCTTGACCCTGTGCCTCATGGGAACAGTCCAGCCCGAACTGCCAAGCCAGGTCCTCCCTGGACTGGAAACAAGCATCCTAGGACCGGTTTCGGGTTTCACCCTCTTCAGCCAGGATAGCTTGATTCCAGTGGCATGGAGAGCACGGGACCCACGTCTGGGCATACCCGTCCCACTCGGGTGACAAATGCAAAAACAACAGTTGATGGACAGAATGCAGAACAATGTCATACATTCACCCCAGTACAG
The DNA here is from genome assembly GCA_963921515.1 of Calotriton arnoldi. Lineage (NCBI taxonomy): Eukaryota > Metazoa > Chordata > Amphibia > Caudata > Salamandridae > Calotriton > Calotriton arnoldi. The sequence goes on along the minus strand of CAWUFW010006813.1, from coordinate 577,708 downwards.
AGATCTGAGCCTAAATCCATCGTTTTTGCTCACCATGCCATTCCAGTTTGGACCCAGCCATATGCAAATCAGTCTTGACCCTGTGCCTCATGGGAACAGTCTAGCCCGAACTGCCAAGCCAGGTCCTCCCTGGACTGGAAACAAGCATCCTAGGACCGGCTTTCGGGGTTTCACCCCTCTTCAGCCAGGATGGCTTGATTCCAGTGGCATGGAGAGCACGGGACCCACGTCTGGGCATACCCGTCCCACTCGGGTGACAAATGCAAAAACAACAGTTGATGGACAGAATGCAGAACAATGTCATACATTCACCCCAGTACAGAGATCTGGGCCTAAATCCATCGTTTTTTGCTCACCATGCCATTCCAGTTTGGACCCAGCCATATGCAAATCAGTCTTGACCCTGTGCCTCATGGGAACAGTCCAGCCCGTACTGCCAAGCCAGGTCCTCCCTGGACTGGAAACAAGCATCCTAGGACCGGTTTCGGGTTTCACCCTCTTCAGCCAGGATAGCTTGATTCCAGTGGCATGGAGAGCACGGGATCCACGTCTGGGCATACCCGTCACACTCGGGGTGACAAATGCAAAAACAACAGTTGATGGACAGAATGCAGAACAATGTCATACATTCACCCCAGTACAGAGATCTGGGCCTAAATCCATCGTTTTTTGCTCACCATGCCATTCCAGTTTGGACCCAGCCATATGCAAATCAGTCTTGACCCTGTGCCACATGGGAACAGTCCAGCCCGAACTGCCAAGCCAGGTCTTCCCTGGACTGGAAACAAGCATCCTAGGACCGGTTTCGGAGTTTCACCCCTCTTCAGCCAGGATAGCTTGATTCCAGTGGCATGGAGAGCACGGGACCCACGTCTGGGCATACCCGTCCCACTCGGGTGACAAATGCAAAAACAACAGTTGATGGACAGAATGCAGAACAATGTCATACATTCACCCCAGTACAGAGATCTGGGCCTAAATCCATCGTTTTTTGCTCACTATGCCATTCCAGTTTGGACCCAGCCATATGCAAATCAGTCTTGACCCTGTGCCTCATGGGAACAGTCCAGCCCGAACTGCCAAGCCAGGTCCTCCCTGGACTGGAAACAAGCATCCTGGGACCGGTTTCGGGGTTTCACCCTCTTCAGCCAGGATAGCTTGATTCCAGTGGCATGGAGAGCACGGGACCCACGTCTGGGCATACCCGTCCCACTCGGGGTGACAAATGCAAAAACAACAGTTGATCTGTGACTGAGGGTGAATGTTTGCCAATGTGCAGCATTCCGTCCATCATCTTGTGTGTTTGCATTTCGCCCTAAGTGGGAAGGGTATGCCCAGACGTGGGTCCCGTGCTCACTACGCCACTGGAGTCAAGCTATCCTGGCTGATGAAGGCTGATAGCCTGAAACCGGTCCTAGGATGCTTGATTCCGGTCCAGGGAAGACATGGCTTGGCAGTTCGGTCTGGACTGTTCCCATGAGGCACAGGGTCAAGACTGATTTGCATATGGCTATGTCTGAACTGGGGTGGCGTGGTGAAGCAAAATAACGATGGATTAAACCCAGATCTATGACTGGGGTGAATGTTTGCCAATGTGCAACATTCCGTCCATCATCTTGTGTGTTTTGCATTTCGCCCTAAGTGGGAAGGGTATGCCCAGACGTGGGTCCCGATGCTCACTACGCCACTGGAGTCAAGCTATCCTGGCTGATGAAGGCTGATAGCCTGAAACCGGTCCTAGGATGCTTGATTCCGCTCCAGGGAAGACATGGCTTGGCAGTTCGGTCTGGACTGTTCCCATGAGGCACAGGGTCAAGACTGATTTGCATATGGCTATGTCTGAACTGGGGTGGCGTGGTGAAGCAAAATAACGATGGATTAAACCCAGATCTGTGACTGGGGGTGAAGGTTTGCCAATGTGCAGCATTCCGTCCATCATCATGTGTGTTTTGCATTTCGCCCTAAGTGGGAAGGGTATGCCCAGACGTGGGTCCCGTGCTCACTACGCCACTGGAGTCAAGCTATCCTGGCTGATGAAGGCTGGTAGCCTGAAACCGGTCCTAGGATGCTTGATTCCGGTCCAGGGAAGACATGGCTTGGCAGTTCAGTCTGGACTGTTCCCATGAGGCACAGGGTCAAGACTGATTTGCATATGGCTATGTCTGAACTGGGGTGGCGTGGTGAAGCAAAACAACGATGGATTAAACCCAGATCTGTGACTGGGGTTGAATGTTTGCCAATGTGCAGCATTCTGTCCATCATCTTGTGTGTTTTGCATTTCGCCCTAAGTGGGAAGGGTATGCCCAGACGTGGGTCCCGAGCTCACTACGCCACTGGAGTCAAGCTATCCTGGCTGATGAAGGCTGATAGCCTGAAACCGGTCCCAGGCTGCTTGATTCCGGTCCAGGGAAGACATGGCTTGGCAGTTCGGTCTGGACTGTTCCCATGAGGCACAGGGTCAAGACTGATTTGCATATGGCTATGTCTGAACTGGGGTGGCGTGGTGAAGCAAAATAACGATGGATTAAACCCAGATCTGTGACTGGGGGTGAATGTTTGCCAATGTGCAGCATTCCGTCCATCATCTTGTGTGTTTTGCATTTCGCCCTAAGTGGGAAGGGTATGCCCAGACGTGGTCCCGTGCTCACTACGCCACTGGAGTCAAGCTATCCTGGCTGATGAAGGCTGATAGCCTGAAACCGGTCCTAGGATGCTTGATTCCGGTCCAGGGAAGACATGGCTTGGCAGTTCGGTCTGGACTGTTCCCATGAGGCACAGGGTCAAGACTGATTTGCATATGGCTATGTCTGAACTGGGGTGGCGTGGTGAAGCAAAATAACGATGGATTAAACCCAGATCTGTGACTGGGGGTGAATGTTTGCCAATGTGCAGCATTCCGTCCATCATCTTGTGTGTTTTGCACTTTCTAGAAGTGGCATTTCTATGCTATTAATGACAAATCCACCTTTACCACGAGAGGGTTTGTCATTGTGAATACAATGATAGGAAATATTATGAGGCGCTCCACTGTAAGCCACTATTGCAGCTTGAAGTAATCTCAGCCATTCCCCCATGTTAACCTGTGAGGAGAGCAAACCTCATAGGTAGTGAAAACACACATGGGTATTCTACACTACCTGGGCAGGGAACACACATGTGCACCTGCCCTGTCAATCCCCTACCACTTGCCCCACCCCTCAGGGGTTACCCTAGGGGTGTCATAGTGGTAGTAAATGGCCCACTAAGGATTGGCTAATGGTTTAGAAATGCCAACCTGAGCATAAGTGCGACTGTACACACACAGGTCTGGAGATATGTTTGAAAGGCTATTCTTGTGGGTGGCACAACCAGTGCTGCAGCCCACTAGTAGCCAGCGCAGTACCTACCCTAGGTATGTGGTATACATCTTTACAGGATACACACAGGTACAGCACCTAAACTATTCAGAAAAGAACCACTTCCTAGCGTGTGTAGTAAGGGTGTGCACGCTTTCACACTGCATTACAATTGAAAAATGCCCAGAGTCCTAAGGCCATGAAAAGATAATCAACAAAACCAGGAGGAAAACATTTAGGGAAATCCCCTCAAAAGGGCAATGTTCAACAACAGACCTCAGCCAGCACTAATGAAGGTTATGGGGACATGTACTGAGACTGCATAGTCTTGATTACACCGTATGCCTCTTTAATCCACCACCAAACTCTCCCTGCATCTATACCTCCCTCTTGAATGTTCTTTTTCATCCCTGTTTCTCTTGTTGTCACTGTTTTTCTGTCTTTCTCTTTCTATCCTCTTTTGTGTTTTACTCTCTCTTGCTTTGAATTGAGGTAAAATTAGTGTTGTTGCCCAAAAATAAATGCAGATGGATCCCACCTGCAATCAGCAGTCCTAATTAAGCACTGGGAGAAGAACTGGTCAGAGAATTAGTGATGGATGGATGGAATAAAAATGCAGTTCAATGGTGTCTTGTGACACTTTAGTCAGCACTTGCATCTTTTGTTTAGTTTCTCTGTGTTGATTTAGATTTTGAAGGAGTTTAGAAGAGGTGAATTGAGGCAGAGGCTCACACCCACCATTTATCCTCAAGATGCTAGATATTATTTCTCTCTTTTGCTGGTTTCATAGATTCTCAAAATTCCTTCTGACTTGCACCATCTGTTTTGTTTAAACCTTTTGATTCAGATGTGTACTTCATTTTCTGCCTTTTACTAAAATGAATGTTTTTTAGTTTATTTATTCATTAGAATTAATCTTATGATCTGCTACTGCCAAAATGCCACCTCGGTGGTCTTGTACTCTATAAATTGGAAATCAGATCAAGCACAAGGGAATCTAGCTTGCCTCCTAACACTAGTAAGTCATTTTGGGTAGTCCTGTAAGGGAGAAAGGCAAAGTGCCATTTCGGTGGGGATTTTGTGGCATTTGATACATCTCCTCACTTATTCCAAATCCACTTTCGGTATTATTGTTCCTCCAGCCTTGGAAGCAACAATCCACTGCTACTAAGGCCCTGGCTACTAGTCAGGTAGAGTGGAATTACTACATGGAATTCCAATATAGCTGATTCTGAGTAGGTCGATGTTCCATTACCTGTTTTTCCCAGGTGCTGAAACATTGGACCCAATTTTAACAGGCTGTTATTCCAGCCAGAAAAATTGCATGAGTCTTTGACTGCAGCCAAGTCTGTTTCCCAGTCTCTTTCTATCAGAGGGGACGATACTATTGCCCTCCTCCCAGAATTTAGTTTCCATTCCTTACTCCTCAAAACTACCCTCCACCTAGAACAACCCCAACCAGAGGCCACAGTACACATTTACTAGCTGCTCAGAGGAGGTGGTAAATGTATGTGTTAAACTCTACAGAATGTAGAATTCCATGTGGTTTTATGACAGATAAAGCTGGTCTGTGTGGTGACAGCACACCAGTAATTCATAATCAGACCCTATGAGGTAAAGAATTAACTAAACTCATCAAAAGAAGCAGAAGACTATCATTGTGTTCTCCTATCCATAAATAGTTTCATGTATAGGATCATCACCTGCTAAATAGGTTCTGTTCATGTGAGACCCTCTTGTAAAAGAAATATTGCACCATGTGCCTTTAGTTCTTTACAACATTGTATGTCTTCTATGTCTATAACACTAGCTCATTAAAGGAAGAAGGACTAAAATTGTTGTTTATGTAATCAAGGCCAAAAGACTTTATGGTTTTCTGTGGATAACAAACACTTAAGCACTTCAGTCTGTGAGTGCGCATGGTTTCAGCGGCAGAATGCGGCGTGATGTGGGGATTCTTAGATTGGGTTCCTTGCACACGAACCGTGCACCAACATCTTAAATATCCAGTGGGAGGTGTGTAGCAGGGACTATAATCAATGATTGAATGTATATATTCAGGGCTATAAAGGCTGAAGCGTGTTGAGTGTTTGTGTTCTGAATAAGCACTTTTGGCAAGTAAGTTTCACATGGAGTGGCTGCTTTGTCTTAGGTGGAATATACATATATACAAAGACAAAACAAAGGTTAAAGTGATGTTATAGTTAAGTGAAAATGGCAGTTAAAACATAACATTTTTAAATAAAACAACTCTGAAATTCACTAATTATACTTGACTCAAGTAACTATAAATCATGTCCCTTCCATGCATGATGGTGTTGTCAATGATGTCATTTCAGATGTCATATTGATATTATCAAAAATGTCATAGCATATTTCATGTATAATGTAATATGTGAGTTCATAAAAAGTGCATGGCACGGGTACAAGTTATAGTTATGTCAGTTAACTATAACTGGTGATTTTCAGGTTTTTTTGTCAGAAATGTAAATTTTTTTTTTCTTTTCTGTATTTGTAGAGCGCCTGGTCACACCCACTGGTGTGTCCCCATGCTATTTGTACTCACTGCAACTCCGGGAATCAGTACATCTAAAGACCAGGAATGACCCCTCCCTATTGAGTAAAGAGCCATGTTTTTAATTTCTTACGGAAGAGACTCTCTGATGGTTCCTCCCGAAGGGACAAGAGTAGGGAATTACCCGCCCTTCCCGAAAGGAGGTCTCTAACAACTGTTGGATGTAGGGTAGTATAGCCTCTAGTCCTGTGCAGATCACCTTAGGTGCAGATTGATCATTTGGGGAGCCTGATCTTATGCTTAGCGCTACCTTTTTCAACTCTTCTAGAGAAGGAGGAGAAAATTGTGAAATACTGTTTCCCCCCACTCCTGCGTTTGTTCATTGTGGCTTATATAGCCATTTCGCGCATCGTCTAGGAAGGTGTCATAGATTTTGGATACTTTTTCTGCGAAAAAGTCTGCAATTTGATTGCATAGCTCTTCCGAACAAGAAGCTGGTGCTACTGTTCTTTCTAGTGAGGATAGCTCTTTGAAGATACCAAATAGTTCCCTAGATGAGTTGTCTGCTGTCTCAATTCTCTCTGTATAGTAAGCAGCCCGTGTTTTCTTTATGAGTGAGTGATAGTGCCTTAGCTTAAGTTTGTAGACCGCTTTATCTGAGTCTAGAAAGCCCACCCTCCATTTACGTTCTAAAGGTTTGCATGCCTTTCTAGCCATCCGTAAAGCCTGGTTAAACCATGGCGCGCTCTTGGTGCGTCTGTGCGGGGTGCTAATGGTCCCTGGGGCTACCACATTCAATGCATCTGTCATCCATTTGTTTACTGCTTGACCCGCCTCATTAATGTCTGTGTTTAGGGAGGGGGGATTTGCTAGCAGAGCCTGTGTAAAGCTGCTCTCATTGAAATTCACCCATTTCCTATGCATGCTGTTGGTGGCAGGCCCCTTTTTGAGGGTGGTCTTGTTAGGGGAATGGAAAAGACCACTAAATAGTGGTCCGACCATGGGACTGCCGTTGGGCGTTCAACTGTCTACCCCTGGCAGTTTGAAAAAATGGGGTCTAATAGGTGCCCTAGTTGGTGTGTTGCATGTGTAGATTTTAGTTCTAATTGGAGTCCGCAAGCTCCTGGCATAGGGCTTGTGCTTCCCCACATATTTTGCTGTCGAAATGTAGGTTTAGGTCCCACAGAACTATCAGGTTACTATAGTGAAGTGCTGGTTGGATTAGTCGATCCATAAGGCTCTGACTAAAACCTGAGACTGACCCTGAAGGTCTATAAATCAAAAAGCCATTTACTGTCTGCTTGTCATTAGCCTTTATTGTAAAGGAGGCTGCTTCACAGTGATCTATCTCTACCTCTTGCATCGTGCATCCTAGTGACAATTTATGAATCATCGCTATGCCCCCTCCCTTCTTCTTAGTGCGATCCACTCTTAGGATCCCGTATTCAGGTGGGAGTGCCTGTAGGACGTCAGGAGCTGAGAATTCATGCAGCCAGGTTTCTGTCAGAAACAGGACGTCCGGATCTTTATCTTCGATACAATCATATATATCTGTTTTGTGCTTATTCAGCGATCTACAGTTGATAAGTAGGCAATTCAGCCCCCGAACCGCCTGTTTTGTAAGGGGAGCCATAGCTGTTTTTAGCTTAAACGGGCAGTGTGTACATAGCTCCATCCCCTGTTCTACTGATATCCCATGCCTACAATGTGCTAATACCATTGGCTCTAGTTGTCTGAGTTGTCTGCTAGAATATTTTAGACACTGACCTATGGAGAATTGCCCAGCATTTTTGGCCCCTGGCCCCGGTCGGACGCGGACGGGCGCAGACGGGCTTGCCTTTGGCGCGCCCACTGCGCACGTCCGCTGCACGTCCTTGCTGGCATCTGATTTATGTAGGCGCGGTAATCGCGACAGCTAGACCGCTGCCTTTAGGCGGAAGTGAGTAGGCGGAAGTGAGACTATGCACCTGACCCTGCCCTCCTCTCAATCGGCACTCCAGCCGCGGCGTAACCAGGTAGATCGGTCAGGAAACACAGTGATGATTATTTTGCAGTGCGTTCAGGAGAACTAAAACTAAAACTAACGTTGGTACTTGCCTTTCAAAAGTACTTTATTCCAACAGAGTTAAAACACATAAAATGCAGAAATCGAATTACCGCAGTTGCAGTTGCTGTTAGCAGTATTCTCGCAGCCTAATTGCTAGCTGCTATCTTTGCGCGTCCTTGCTGGCATCTGATTTATGTAGGCGCGGTAATCGCGACAGCTAGACCGCTGCCTTTAGGCGGAAGTGAGTAGGCGGAAGTGAGACTATGCACCTGACCCTGCCCTCCGCTCAATCGGCACTCCAGCCGCAGCGGAACCAGGTAGATTGGTCAGGAAACACAGGTGATGATTATTTTGCAGTGCGTTCAGGAGAACTAAAACTAAAACTAACGTTGGTACTTGCCTTTCAAAAGTGCTTTATTCCAACAGAGTTAAAACGCATAAAATGCAGAAATCTAATTACCGCAGTTGCTGTTAGCAGTATTCTCGCAGCCTAATTGCTAGCTGCTATCTTTTTTTTTACCTGACAGTTTCACCTAGCTACCTTGGCCTTTGTTTTTTTCAGTGAATTTCTAGGTTTTTTAAATGTAAAGAGATGCAATTTCAAGTAAGGCAGACAGTACTGGCTTTGTCAAATGGTCAGAACACCAAAATATATAAAGCAGCCTATTGGCTTTATCAAGGGATCAGCACATCAACCTATATAAAGGAGAGCTATTGGCTTTGCCAAGAAATCACCATAAAAATGTATCAATAACTATATTCCAAAGTAATCCTTATAAATACACACATGACAACGCATATTATTATTTTTTTTTTTTAAACATTTTTATTTCAAACAATTCTAAATGTGTGTATGAGTCTTTAACACTTTTCAGGTCACAAATGCAGTCATAGAACCAACTGTAAGGGATCCCCTCACTCTATTTGAAGAGCATGCTGCTTCAGCTTGGAGTTCAGATGACATTTACATATATAATAACATATGGAAAATTATAACATTTGAATGGATATCAAAATCTAAAAAAGAATAAGTTAATGTTTAATTAATATATCATTATTAAACAAAAACTTTAGCTGCAAAATCTCCAATAAATCCCACAATCCTTAAAACATACAATATATAAAAAAATTACAATATCATACATCAATAATTTAGGACATATTTCTATAATAAAATATCTAAAAATTGCACAAAATTAAAGACATTTCTATAAAATAACTCACCACATTTTTTATTAAGCAAATTTTTAAACACCAATATCTCGGTTGTAGGAAACGGGGTTACTGGTTGAGGGGGATGAGGCCCTACTCAAGAAGCAATCACACATCCTGTCAGGGTGAAGTCAAAAGTAACCCCAAATTAACCTGTGCTCAAACCTCTGGTACTGTCAGGACTGGTATCCTCTGTTCAGTTCCCAACTTGCACTGGAGCAGAATGACGCAAAATTCCCAATGCCCCTTACGGAACACCCCTGCTAGGTATTTAATTTCCTTCACAGGTATGTGCCAAGGGGGGATGGGGATAAGAAGAGACTGCCAAACACTCGAATTCTGCTTGTTCCTGTTTCGTCTTTTTCTTTCTTCTTTTAAGGTGGCTGTAACATATAACAATTCTCACAAAAACGTTCTTATTATAATTAATACATTTAACATTTCTTATCGAACTCAGGCTTACCAGAATTACTTTTGGCCTTTGCCTCTCTTCTGTAGTCTTTTTCTTGTAGATTATCTCGTGTTTTAATAAGTCTTGTAGTCATGGTTGGAAAACGTTATAAATGTGACTTATTATTCTCTTACAGGAAGAGCAAGGTACTGGGAGCCCTTCTGCAATATTCTCTTCACCCGGGAGAACTCAGGTAAGTGCACATGAATAACTTTCTATTAATTCTACTCAAGAATGCAGTAATTCCGTCAGGAATTGTCAAGGTAAATAGCTAAGCTGTCACTTACTATTATACTAATGGTCTAAAACTGTTTATCTCTTCAGAGTTGAACTCTTATTGCCTTCAATCTCTATTTATGTGATTAGTTCTATGTAGTTCTAATTTCTATTAACCTAGATGTCAAATAATAATATTTTGTGAGGAAGATTCAGCTTAGGGATGAACTGGTTCTTCTCTCACAGCTGAAACGTAATGAAAACGCAATGCCAAGACTTCACATCCGCGTATTCTTATCTCCTGAAAACGCTTGCTCAGTGTCTGAAATACTAACACCTGAGCCAAGCATGCGCCGTGCTTAATTTTAGTATTTTGTGCGCGAGCATGCGCACCAAGAACTGACCTGAAAACCGGAAGGTGGACTATGAAGGCAGGAACTGGTGAAAAATAAACATCGCCCGCCGACACTACCCTGAACTGACTAACTCGACGAGAAAACAGGTAACACTCTTGCCTCAGGAAATTCTCAGGTGAAGTGCACAGTAGAAAGTTAGCGCACGCTTCACATACCAGTAGAATTCCAACTAAACACCAGAGCGCTGATCGCGGAGCGAGTTGGCGGCCATCTTAGAATTCCAACGTCGCCAACTTGTCTTTCAGCTGGGACTACTGCGGAGTCTAAAACTCTGCCTAGGATGTTTTGAGGGCAGGATGCAGGCAATAATGGGCTCATGAGGAGGAAACCTTCTGGGAACCCTGACAGGTACCTTGGCAGAAAAACAGTCAGGCTTAACTTAGAGGCAATGTGTAAAGTGTTTATACAGCACTTCAAACAGCAATAATGTGAAACCACCATACAAGAAAAATTCCTCACTAATTTAGAAAAATAGAGTAAAATGTAGTAAAGTATTTGCGACCATAACAACATGAATAACTTTCTATTAATTCTACTCAAGAATGCAGTAATTCCATCAGGAATTGTCAAGGTAAATAGCTAAGCTGTCACTTACTATTATACCAATGGTCTAAAACTGTTTATCTCTTCAGAGTTGAACTCTAATTGCCTTCAATCTCTATTTATGTGATTAGTTCTATGTAGTTCTAATTTCTATTAACCTAGATGTCAAATAATAATATTTTGTGAGGAAGATTCAGCTTAGGGATGAACTGGTTCTTCTCTCACAGCTGAAACGTAATGAAAACGTAATGCCAAGACTTCACATCTGCGTATTCATATCTCCTGAAAACGCTTGCTCAGTGTCTGAAATACTAACACCTGAGCCAAGCATGCGCCGTGTTTAATTTTAGTATTATGCGTGCGAGCATGCGCACCAAGAACTGACCTGAAAACCGGAAGGTGGACTATGAAGGCAGGAACCGGGGAAAACTAAACATCGCCCGCCGACACTACCCTGAACTGACTAACGCGACGAGAAAACGGGTAACGCTCTTGCCTCAGGAAATTCTCTGGTGAAGTGCGCAGTAGAATGTTAGCACGCGCTTCACATACCGGTAGAATTCCAACTAAACACTAGAGCGCTAATCGAGGAGCGAGTTGGCGGGCATCTTAGAATTCCAACGCCACCAACTCGTCTTCCGTCTTCCAGCTGGGACCAATGCAGAGTCTAAAACTATGCCTAGGATGTTTTGAGGGCAAGATGCAGGCAATAATGGGCTCGTGAGGAGGAAACCTCCTGGGAACGCTGACAGTACCCCCTCTCAACAGGGTTTCCTCCAGTCGTGGTTTAGTGGGAAACTTTTTATGATAAGCTCTGACTAAACGTGGAGCATGGACGTCAGTACTTTTCTCCCACGATCTTTCATCGGGTCCATAGCCTTTCCAGTCAATTAGATAATAGAGTTCGTTTTTTACTCTTTTGGAATCTAGGATTCTTTTAGCTTCATATTCAACCCCACCTTCAACGTTTAGGGGTTCTGGAGGGGTTTTTAGCCTCAAAACTGGTTGAACCTTTTTTAGTAAGGAGACATGAAAAACTGAATGAATCTTGGTAGTCTCTGAGAGTGTTAAACGGTAAGTTACTGGATTAATAATTTTTTCTATAGGATAAGGCCCTACAAAGCATGGTTGGAACTTGCGGTCACCTTTTAGTCTTAGATTTTTTGTACTGAGCCAGACTTGGTCCCCTATTTGGAGATTGGGTTCTTTTCTTCTCTTTCTGTCAGCGAAGTGTTTATAGCGATTCTTAGCTAATGTCAGGTTTTGTGTTGCTGATTGGTGAATCTTGGCTACATGTTGAACTATCTCTTGCACTGCTGGTACCTCAACATTTCCATATTCTATCAGGGAGTTAGGGTGCCTGCCATAGTTCATGTAAAAAGGAGAATAGCCTGTGGACACATTTTGGGCATTATTATGGGCAAACTCGGCCGTCCACAATTATTCGGGCCAGTCCCCTTCCTTGTCCAGTAAGAAGAGCCTGAGATATCGTTCCAACTCCTGGTTGGTTCTTTCTGTTTGTCCATCAGTTTCTGGATGGAAACTGGTTGAGTACCGATGCTCTATGTGCAAGCCCTTGGTGTAAGCCTTCCAAAATCTTTATATAAACTGGGAACCTCTATCGGTAACTATTATCTTAGGAATGCCATGAATTCGAATTGCATTTTGATTAAAAAGTTGAGACAATTGTTTTGATGTGGGTATTCCTTTGAAGGCTACAAAGTGTGTCATTTTAGTAAAAGTGTCCACACAAACTAGAATTGTGTTGAAACTTAAAGATGAGGGTAAGTCTACAATTAGATCTAAAGAAACTGTGTGCCATGGGTACGGGTGTGTGGGTAGAGGTTGCAACAGTCCTTTAGGAGCCTGCCTTTGTGATTTTCCTCGAGCACAGATCTCACAACCTACAACGTACTGGCGAATGTCTTGACTCATGTGTGGCCACCAGAATTTTCGTTTAATCAGGTCTTCAGTTTTTTGTACTCCCTTATGGCCGGCCATCGGGCTGTCGTGACATTCATTCATAGCTTGAGTTTGTAGTTCCTTCGTGGGCAAATATAATGCCATTCCCTGATAAGGCAGCTGATCTCGAACTTCTCTCTTGGGGTCCTCAGCTGCCCACTCTCTCATTTCTTCCTCATTTATCGTGTGTAGAAGATGCTCTTCCAAGGTTTCTTTGGAGACAATTCCTACAATTCTGTCACTAGGAATGATTTGTTGATCTTCAACTGGTTTTCTCTGGCTTTCAGTGTCTAGTCTCGATAAGGCATCCGCCTTACCATTCTTCGTTCCAGGTCTGTAGGTGATAACAAAATCATAATCTGCAAAGTATAGCGACCATCGAAGTTGATGGGGTGTGAGGGTCCGAGCCGACCTCAAAAACTTCAGATTTCTATGGTCTGTGAACACAGTCACTGTATGTTTTGCACCCATCAAATAGTGCCTCCAGTCCTTAAAGGCATCCTTTATAGCCAAGAGTTCCTTCTTGGTGATGGTGTAATTTATCTCTGCCGGATTTAATTTTCGAGAACGATAGGCTACCGGATGCAACTGTCCTGTTTCCTTGTGTCTTTGGGAGAGAATTCCCCCGATGGCCTGTTCTGAAGCATCCATCTCTAAGTAAAAAGGCTCAGTTGGGTCTGCATGGAGTAGTACTGGTGCCGTGGTGAAACTCTTCTTCAGGGAATTAAAGGCTTCTTCGGCCTCTTCTGACCATATGAAAGTCACTCCTTTTTCAACAACAGTGTCAATGGTAAGATTTTTTGGGAGAATTCATGTATAAATCTTCTATAGAAGTTCCCAAACCCAAAGAAGCTCTGAACTTCCTTGATAGTCGAGGGGGATTTCCATTCAGTTACCGCTTTAACCTTTTGTTCGTCCATTGTTATGCCAGAAGGCGATAGCACAAATCCTAAGAACTCCACAGTGGAGACATTGAACAAACACTTTTCCAATTTGACATACAGTGTATTATCCCTCAAGCGTTGCAGAACTGCTCTGACTTGTTCTCGATGTTCTTCTTCCGTTTTTGAATAAATCAGAATATCATCGATGTACACATTTGCACATCTGTCTTTGAAATCGCTCAGAACATCATTTATAAAATATTGAAACGCCGCAGGAGCGTTGCACAGACCATACGACATTACTAGGTAGTCATACAATCTGTACTTCATTCTGAAGGCCGTCTTCCACTCATCTCCCTCCCGCAGTCTGATCAGGTGGTAGGCTCCTCGCAGATCCAGTCTGGTGTAGATTTTTGCCTATTTCACTTGGTCTAATAGCACCGAAATGAGAGGCAATGGGTAGCGATTTTTTACGGTTATCCTGTTAATTGCTCTGTAGTCGATGCAAGTTCTTAGCTCGCCTCCTTTTTTCAGCACGAAGAAAAGGGGGGAAGAGACTGGAGACTGTGATGGTCTGACAAAGCCGTTCTCCAGGTACTTCTTCAAATAGTCCTTCAAATGTAGGTTTTCCTTCTCTGTCAACGCGTAGATACGGCTACATAGTAGGTTCGCTCCTGGTTCTAGTTCGATTTTGCAGTCATAGGGCCTGTGAGTTGGCAATTTCTCCGCTTCTACTTCGTCGAACACATCAACGTAATCTTCGTACTCTTTTGGAATTTGGTTAGTTTGTATGACACACACTGACACTCCATTCCACAAAGCTGTGCAGCCACACTTGGTCCAAGATGCGTTTCCTTTTCAGCAAAATAGTGTTCTTTACAATATTCAAAATTCAACTTGACAGTTCAAGCTCCCCAATCTATGGACGGATTGTGTTCGGTCAGCCAAGGAAGTCCTAGGATGAGTTGGAACTGTGGGGCATCGATCAAATTAAACTGCAAAACTTCTTGATGACCTTCTGCTGTTATCATCTGCACTGGCTCTGTATGACTAGTTATAGGCCCCGACGTCAGATTGGTTCCATCTACAGCTCTAACGGTCTCACTTCTCTCTTTTCTGATGGCCTGTAAACCGATGTGAGCTGCAGATTTTAAGTCACAGAAATTTCCGGTTGCACCATAATCTATCATAACTGTAATTTCCTTCAAAACTACATTTCGGAATTTTAGAGTCATGGTCAGAACCAAATGAGGGGAAGATACTTGCAGAGTGTTGGCTACTTGATGATTTGTCGGAGTTGTTTCTTTACTTGCATCCACCAGTCAACTCCTATTACTGGTGGTGCTGCAAGTTTTCCTTCATCGGTATCTTAGGTCTTTTTGGACACCCCTTCACAAAATGCCCACTGCTTCCACAATACAGGCACAATTTATTCTGTCGCCTTTTCTCCTTCTCCTCTTTTGATAATGGACCTCTGATTGTACCTATCTGCATCAGTTCCATTCCTGTTGAACTCTCTGCTGCTCGTGTTACGTCCGACTTCATTCTGTCAAATCGGGGTACACTTGGTCTAAATTCTCTTTTCTTTTCTTTTCACCTCTCCTTTCATTCTGACGGAAATCAATCTCTAGAACCAAGTCCACCAGTGCGGAGATTCCTGTTGGGGATTCGGAATTTGCGCCAAGGCGTCCTTCAACTCTTCTCTCAACCCTCGATAGAAGACCGCTGCCCTCTTATTCTCCGCCCACTCCGTTTCCACTACCAACTTGTTGAATTGAGCCAAGTAAGTGACTAACTCCCAATTTCCTTGTTTTAACTCTAGCAGTTCATTGTCCATAGCCTGTGATGCCTTTCTTCTATCAAAAATTTGAAGGAATTATTTTTTAAATTCTTCAAAATTGTATAGAATGGGATCATCTTTAGTCACTAATGGCATGGACCAAGATGCAGTGTCACTGCTGAGATATGACAAGATGAATGCTACAAGAGACTGAGCATCGGGGAAAATCGTTGGGCGGCAAATAAAGTATAGAGAACATTGTGTCAAGAATATTTGAGCTTTTTGGGGGTCTCCGTTAAAACGCTCTGGAGGGGCTAGGGGTATCACAGGGGATAATGAGTGTATACCTTGTGTGGGAGCGAAGGACATGGAACTCGTATTTGATCTCTGGGCTTCAAAGGTTGGAATTTTTTGACTAGTCCCTGAAACTATCTCTCCCATTCTGCTAGCTAGCTCTGTCGTTTCTCCGCTAGAACTGATTATTTCTTGCCTCAAACTTTTGTTCTCTTCCCTAACAGCTTCTAGATCCTTTTGAATATTTCCCAATATATCTCCTAAGTTTTTTAAATCAAATCCCTCCGCCATTCTGCTCAGGTGCAAGAACCACGTGGGCACTTCACTCTGTCAGGACTGGTATCCCCTGTCAGTTCCCAACTTGCGCAGCAGCAGAATGACACAAAATTCCCAATGCCCCTTATGGAACACCCCTGCTAGGTATTTAATTTCCTTCACAGGTATGTGCCAAGGGGGAAAGGGATGGGGATAAGAGGAGACTGCCAAACACTCGAATTCTGCTTGTTCCTGTTTCGTCTTTTTCTTTCTTCTTTTAAGGTGGCTGTAACATATAACAATTCTCACAAAAACTTCCTTATTATAACTAATACATTTAACATTTCTTATCTAACTCAGGCTTACCAGAATTACTTTTGGCCTTTGCCTCTCTTCTGTAGTCTTTTTCTTGTAGATTATCTCGTGTTTTAATAAGTCTTGTAGTCATGCCTGGAAAACGCTATAAATGCGACTTATTATTCTCTTACAGGAAGAGCAAGGTACTGGGAGCCCTTCTGCAATATTCTCTTCACCCGGGAGAACTCAGGTAAGTGCACATGAATAACTTTCTATTAATTCTACTCAAGAATGCAGTAATTCCATCAGGAATTGTCAAGGTAAATAGCTAAGCTGTCACTTACTATTATACCAATGGTCTAAAACTGTTTATCTCTTCAGAGTTGAACTCTAATTGCCTTCAATCTCTATTTATGTGATTAGTTCTATGGAGTTCTAATTTCTATTAACCTAGATGTCAAATAATAATATTTTGTGAGGAAGATTCAGCTTAGGGATGAACTGGTTCTTCTCTCACAGCTGAAACGTAATGAAAACGCAATGCCAAGACTTCACATCCGCGTATTCTTATCTCCTGAAAACGCTTGCTCAGTGTCTGAAATACGAACACCTGAGCCAAGCATGAGCCGTGCTTAATTTTAGTATTTTGCGCGCGAGCATGCGCACCAAGAACTGACCTGAAAACCGGAAGGTGGACTATGAAGGCAGGAACTGGTGAAAAATAAACATCGCCCGCCGACACTACCCTGAACTGACTAACTCGACGAGAAAACAGGTAACACTCTTGCCTCAGGAAATTCTCAAGTGAAGTGCACAGTAGAAAGTTAGCGCGCGCTTCACATACCGGTAGAATTCCAACTAAACACTAGAGCGCTGATCGCGGAGCGAGTTGGCGGCCATCTTAGAATTCCAACGTCGCCAACTTGTCTTTCAGCTGGGACCACTGCGGAGTCTAAAACTCTGCCTAGGATGTTTTGAGGGCAGGATGCAGGCAATAATGGGCTCGTGAGGAGGAAACCTTCTGGGAACCCTGACAGGTACCTTGGCAGAAAAACAGTCAGGCTTAACTTAGAGGCAATGTGTACAGTGTTTATACAGCACTTCAAACAGCAATAATGTGAAACCACCATACAAGAAAAATTCCTCACTAATTTAGAAAAATAGAGTAAAATGTAGTAAAGTATTTGCGACCATAACAACAAAAATCCAATCAGTAGAACCGGAGATATGCAGTTTCAAAGATTTTGGGTAAGTATAGCACCTAAAAGCACAAAGCACAACTCATGGTTGCCTGTTCATGCAAGACTGGATGAAAGTCACAAGTTCAGACCGATCAAAATAAAGGGTGGGCCGGATACATGGACCAGGTTAGTCCTGCTGAATGAGTTACTTTCTAGAGTCAAGCTCGAAAAGTTCCATTTGTGCTACAGGGGGCCATCAAGAGCAGGGAAAGCATCTTGAATGGTCATCGCTATAATGCGAAGAGCAGACCGGGCATTTCATGCAGCCGACAATGTATCGCGTAGATCCTGTCAGGCATCTGCGACAGTCATGGCTGGAGATTCAGTTTGGCTGTCACTGTGGACTATGGCAAAGTGCAGATCTTGCGTTGAAGATCGTCGCTGGCAGTTGCTGTTGCGTGAAAAGTCAGGTTCACCAGAGCTTTGCATTGGCGGGTGGCAAGGGCTGCAAGATCTTGGCATGAACAGATCCATTTGTGGTCTCAAGACTCCAAAATGTCAGGATTTCTCCTTTTCTTGCAGAGGGGGCTTAACTGAACTGATGCCACTCCAAGGGTCCAGGACCTGCGGGGCACCTCTTGGGGATCAGGAACTCATTCCAACAGAGGCCAGCAGGGCTCAGGCAGGTCCAGTTGCAGGTCCAGGCAGCAGGTCAGCTGGACAGATGCAGGGAGGCCTCTGGAGCGTGCTATGTCCCTGTAGCTTAGAACAGGATGTCAGTCATCTGACTTTGGAGTCACTTCAAGCTGGGATGAAGGGTGCAGGTCCAGTCTTTCTTCTCAGCAAGCAGGGCAGCAAGGCAGAAGACTATCAGGGCAGCAGAGTAGCAGTCCTTCTGACAGCACAGCAGTCCTCCTTCTGTAGTATCCACAGGTCCAGAGGTGCACTTATGAATGGGGTCTGAGGGTCCAATATTTATACTTGGTGCCAGGTTTGTAAGTAGGAGAAGGTTCTGGAGGTTTCCAACCCCCAGCGGTGTTTGGAATTTCCTGCCTGCCTGCCCTCAGCCTAAATGAGGGCACATAAGACTAGTTTCAAACCCTTTGTGAGTGTGCTCAGGCAGAGCCTTTGTGATGTGCAAGTATGGTAAGTGACAGCTCCTCTCTCTCTTCAACACATAGATGGCACATCTTGCCAACACCTATTCCTACCTTGCCTTACTATCTGGGAGCAATACACAAAGATCAACTGCCAGCTACACCTCGTCATGTAACTCAGGATGCAGATTGCATGCACCAAATGGTTGGAACAACAAAGTGGCATTTCCAGAATTATGACTCAAAATCCAACTTTATCATTAGCGAGGGCTTTAAATTACAATTCTTTAGACACCAAACTCAAAATTTCTACTTGCTGCCAATTGAAAATTGTCACTTGTATAATGTAATACTGTAACTCAATGTTATTTGATTGGAGAGGTAGGCTTTGCAGTAGTGAAAAACGTCTTTAAGAGTTTTTCACCAACAGGACATGTAAAACTTAAAAGTAAATGTCCAACTTTTAAATTCACTACACATGTCCAGTGGGCTGTTTTGGACCTACCCTACGGGTGACATATGTATTAGAAAGGAAGGCTTATGCCTGGCAAAAGGTTTATTTTACCAGGCCAAAATTGCATGCATGAGACATGCTTGACAGTCTACTTAAATTGGTGACACAATTAGTGCTGCTTGTCCACCAGTAGCTTTTAATTTACAGGTCCTGGGTACATGTAGTACCACTTTACTAGGGACTTCAAAGTAAGTTAAATGTGTCAATTGAGTGTAAGCCAATTTTACCATGTTTAAAGGAGAGAGCACAATCACGTTTGCACTGGATAACAGTTGGAAAGTCATAAAGGTCAACAAAAACGGGTTCAGAAAACAAGAGAGTGAAGGCATAAAGTTTGGAGATGACCCTGCAGAAAGGGCCAACTCCAAAAATTGTTTAAAAAAATTATATACTCACCCTCGATATTTGGCTCCTCAATATTTCTGTAGTCACAATATTTTTTTAAAAGATTATGGTCATATGACATTGGAGAGTCAATATGTAGATGCCTAACCATAATGCCTGTGATAGCAAAAGTATACCCAATTATAGCTTTATTGTTTCTTTTATATCATGTCGCTCCTGGTGTAGGATATTACTGGCAACAGCAAGAATGAAGAAATCAGAACACAAGTCATGAATTACAGAGGAGAACTAAAGTTCTCATTTGATGTAGACAATGGCTTCTTTACGGATGAGGCCTGTGGCAGAACCTCAAGAGCACATATCTACTTTTCCACTGAAAACTGATCAAGGAGCCACTTCCTTCCTTATTAGGCTGAACCTCATAAAAGTCACATGAGACTTGTTTTGGGAAGACAGCATGAGGAAGACACGAGCTGGATGACTTGCACACAATAAAGAGAGGAAAGAGCTCTGAAATCCCAAGAGGTTAACTATTGAGGGAAAGCAGTCATTAATTTAAATGCATGGCTAACACTATTAAGGTATATGTGGTATCCTGCTCTTCTTAATGTTTAGTCCCTCCTTTGTATCCTGTGCCCTGCTGCTCAGCCATTGTATGAGTGATGCCATGGAATGTTCCTGTGTGTGCTGGGATGCTGCTCCCGGTGGGGCTACTGCTACAACTACTTTATAATCTACAATTCCTTTAACTATATACTCCTGATTGAACTAAAGAATAAACTACCTTTTGGATTCACCATCAAGTCTGCCTACCCTCCTTCTTACGTTATTTCAGTTTGTTTCCCCATTACGGTCAGCTCTGGTGATGAAAGCAAAAACCATCACAAAGACCATCACTCTAATTGTGTTCTTCAGTTTAAAAAAATAAATAGGCAGTGACAGGAGTGGTGATAGTCAAGAAAGAAGAACAAAAGATGGAAGTTTTAAGCACCTGGCCTGTCCTTCAAAGCTTTTTCGAGTGGAATTGCATCAAAATGTGTTGAAAGAAGAAAACCAAACAATATGGGCCTCATTGTGTGTGATCTCAATATCATGCTTGATATTCCCTAAAGCCCTCCCGTACTGGGGGTTTGGTAAATCTAGAAAATTGAAATTATTCTCTATAATGAAGTGGACTCTTAGTGGAAATCAGTAATGCTACACCCAATCACCCCAATGTCCATTTTTGCTAATGCTGTCTGACAAGTTCTTATGACACTCTACCTCACTCCCAAGAGTGTGTCTCTCTCTGTACCAGTGTTACAGCAAACAAATGATGGACAGAATGCTGACAATGCAAACATTCTCCCCCAGTCAAAAGATCTGGGTTAAATCCATCGTTCTTTTGCCCACTACGCCACCCCAGTTTGGACTCCAGCCATATGCAAATCAGTCTTGACCCTGTGCCCCATGGGAACAGTCCAGACCGAACTGCCAGGCCAGGTCCTCCCTGGACCGGAAACAAGCATCCTGGGACCGGTTTCAGGGTATGTCACCCTTCTTCAGCCAGGCTAGCTTGAATCCAGTGGCACAGTGAGCAAGGGACCCACGTCTGGGCATACCCATCCCACTTAGGCTGAAAAGTGTTACAGCAAACAAATGATGGACAGAATGCTGACAATGCAAACATTCTCCCCAGTCAAAAGATCTGGGTTAAATCCATCGTTCTTTTGCCCACTACGCCACCCCAGTTTGGACCCAGCCATATGCAAATCAGTCTTGACCCTGTGCCCCATGGGAACAGTCCAGACCGAACTGCCAGGCCAGGTCCTCCCTGGACCGGAAACAAGCATCCTGGGACCGGTTTCAGGGTATGTCACCCTTCTTCAGCCAGGCTAGCTTGAATCCAGTGGCACAGTGAGCAAGGGACCCACGTCTGGGCATACCCATCCCACTTAGGCGAAAAGTGTTACAGCAAACAAATGATGGACAGAATGCTGACAATGCAAACATTCTCCCCCAGTCAAAAGATCTGGGTTAAATCCATCGTTCTTTTGCCCACTACGCCACCCCAGTTTGGACCCAGCCATATGCAAATCAGTCTTGACCCTGTGCTCCCATGGGAACAGTCCAGACTGAACTGCCAGGCCAGGTCCTCCCTGGACCGGAAACAAGCATCCTGGGACTGGTTTCAGGGTATGTCACCCTTCTTCAGCCAGGCTAGCTTGAATCCAGTGGCACAGTGAGCAAGGGACCCACGTCTGGGCATACCCATCCCACTTAGGGCGAAAAGTGTTACAGCAAACAAATGATGGACAGAATGCTGACAATGCAAACATTCTCCCCCAGTCAAATGAGGCACAGGGTCAGACTGATTTGCATATGGCCATGTCTGAACTGGGGTGGCGGAGTGAGCTAAAGAATGATGATGGATTAAACCCAGATCAGTTGACTGGGGGTGAGTGCTTGCAATGTTCAACACTCCGTCCATCATCCCCTTTGGTTTTGCTATGTTCGCCCTAAGTTGGCAGGGTATGCCCAGACGTGGGTCCCTTGCTCACTTTGCCACTGGATTCAAGATAGCCTGGCTGATGACGGCTGTAAGCCAGAAACCGGTCCCAGGATGCTTGTTTCCGGTCCAGGGAAGACATGGCTTGGCAGTTCGGGCTGGACTGTTCCCATGAGGCACAGGGTCAGACTGATTTGCATATGGCCATGTCTGAACTGGGGTGGCGGAGTGAGCTAAAGAATGATGATGGATTAAACCCAGATCAGTTGACTGGGGGTGAGTGCTTGCAATGTTCAACACTCCGTCCATCATCCCCTTTGGTTTTGCTATGTTCGCCCTAAGTTGGCAGGGTATGCCCAGACGTGGGTCCCTTGCTCACTTTGCCACTGGATTCAAGATAGCCTGGCTGATGACGGCTGTAAGCCAGAAACCGGTCCCAGGATGCTTGTTTCCGGTCCAGGGAAGACATGGCTTGGCAGTTCGGGCTGGACTGTTCCCATGAGGCACAGGGTCAGACTGATTTGCATATGGCCATGTCTGAACTGGGGTGGCGGAGTGAGCTAAAGAATAATGATGGATTAAACCCAGATCAGTTGACTGGGGGTGAGTGCTTGCAATGTTCAACACTCCGTCCATCATCCCCTTTGGTTTTGCTATGTTCGCCCTAAGTTGGCAGGGTATGCCCAGACGTGGGTCCCTTGCTCACTTTGCCACTGGATTCAAGATAGCCTGGCTGATGACGGCTGTAAGCCAGAAACCGGTCCCAGGATGCTTGTTTCCGGTCCAGGGAAGACATGGCTTGGCAGTTCGGGCTGGACTGTTCCCATGAGGCACAGGGTCAGACTGATTTGCATATGGCCATGTCTGAACTGGGGTGGCGGAGTGAGCTAAAGAATGATGATGGATTAAACCCAGATCAGTTGACTGGGGGTGAGTGCTTGCAATGTTCAACACTCCGTCCATCATCCCCTTTGGTTTTGCTATGTTCGCCCTAAGTTGGCAGGGTATGCCCAGACGTGGGTCCCTTGCTCACTTTGCCACTGGATTCAAGATGGCCTGGCTGATGACGGCTGTAAGCCAGAAACCGGTCCCAGGATGCTTGTTTCCGGTCCAGGGAAGACATGGCTTGGCAGTTCGGGCTGGACTGTTCCCATGAGGCACAGGGTCAGACTGATTTGCATATGGCCATGTCTGAACTGGGGTGGCGGAGTGAGCTAAAGAATGATGATGGATTAAACCCAGATCAGTTGACTGGGGGTGAGTGCTTGCAATGTTCAACACTCCGTCCATCATCCCCTTTTGTTTTGCTCTCTCTGTACCAAGCAGGATGTACCAGACAGAGTCAAACACAGGAGGGGTAGGGGAATTGGTTTGAGAGAGACAAAGAGCACACCCAGGTCTTTTTCAGCATCTCTCTCTCTCTGGCGTTAGATCTCTGGTTGCAGTACAGGTATCCATGGAGACTCTACAGTAGTAAAATAACCCACTAATGCTAGAAGATACATGCATCATTTTAGTATTGATGATAGGCACTTAATATTCGGCATAAACATAATTTAAGCATAGATACTCACTGGCTTCAGAAAGGTGGGTCTCGAGAACCTAAGCCAAGCGGATAAAAAGCCAGTAGGCTCCAACCTTAGGAAAGGGATCAGGGCTCACCTGAGCAGGGAAGGGGCAAGGTGAACTCACAGCAATACGTCAAAGCCAAAACAGAGTTCAGAGAGCAAGGTCAGCATAACAGATCAGGAGATCGAGGACCTTAAAAGGGAAATCACAGAAGTACACCAAAGCCAAGACAGAATCCAAGAAGCAAAGTCAGAGTAATAGACATATAGGTGAGCATACAGGGGAACAATAAAGGTGGAAACAACAAGGGAGAGGGATGGGAAACTGTGAACAAACCAGTAACAAATTAAGGACAAATACAACACGAAGTAGCCAAGCAGCTTTCTAATGGTTTTGTGGTGTTTAAATATTGCTGTAGCCTTCTGTAACCCACAGAAGTCCTGCCCTTGATTCAGGCTGTTTACCTACTCACTGTGCCCAGCCAACAGAGTCCAGGCCACGGAAGCCTTAAAGAGAGACGTCTCACAGGTGTTCTCATAGGCATCATCAAACCCTGAATACCTTGCTGATTCCTGACAACCAGTAATTCCAAATTTCTCCTAGGAGTTTCACATAAACATTAGCTTTTAGCAGCTGAAATGTCCATGTGAAATGCACAATACCTTCAGAGTTACTGCAGATCTCATACTTCCAATGGAGTTTCAGAGGCTCTTGTAAATAAGCCCCATGATTGGTATTTCTTGCCTTGCCTCTTCTTCAATTACAGACAACTGGAAACCATGTTTGTGCCACTTGGAAGCAATTATGTCTCTGTACTAATCACTCGTGGATAGGATCATATTGTCTCTGTGAATCCTGAGGAACACCCACAGACTGATCAGAGCAAAGGATAACAGTTGAAGGTAGAAGCTCTCCCATTGGCTATAACTATGCATGTGTTGAAGCACATCCCATAGGAGGCCTACATTTCCTGCCATAGTCAGTTATTCATGCCCAACAACTCAAGCAAGACAAGAACGTCCCAAGAAGATGCACTCTATATAATTCAAGCCACAACTTCTTATTGTGCTGCCTGTATGCCAGAGTGCTTCTGAAGACCCTGCCTAACACCTTAAGTTTCATTCTCAAAAACAGCGATAAAGATACATGATTGTAATTCACAAAACCTTTCCAACTTACAGGTATACTTGAGATACTGTGCCAGTCATAGCCAAAATTGTTTTGTCCCATGGAGAAACTCCTTTCCTTACACTCCAGCAATGGAAATAAGTAATTGTCAGGAATAAACCTTCTAACATTTCCTGGCACAAACAGTGTTGGAATGTAGTTGTGAATATCCAAAGACCTGTACAATTGACGATGTTGGCAAACTTTCTGGTCATTCCAAAGCAAGAGTGCCCACTCCCCACCCAGTAAAGGATATTTACTCAAATAGACCAGTATGAGTAAATTCTTTTTACAAATTCATAATTAATATTTGTGAATTACAAAAGTTTTTTCCTCCCAGAAAAAAAGCTATTTGTACATGCAAATAAATTGTGAATTGAGCCTCTAAGTCATAGTATTGCACAACCTATTTCCATAGAAACTCACTTATAGGGTGATATTGATGGCTGATTACTGACACTAATTTAACTTAACAGTCACTCTTTTTATAAAAAAGTCCTTATGATAAGAGGAAACCAGTCAAAAGCTTTTGTGGTGTTCAGGACCAAAACTAGCTGCAGGGCATGTGTCAAAGAACCCTCTACCACTTTTTGCCACCACTTTCTCTTTCATCTTATGCCCCTTAACAAATAGAAATTAACTACATTCACTGTGCTGCCACCTTCAAATAATTTAGTTCCATAAACAAGCTGTACAATAGCCTCTCTTGTATATGGCTTAAGAGACTATGATATGACTTCATATGTAATAGCAAAAATAGCCTTATATAGAAGGCACAGAAAAACCTGCCTCTTGGGTCACCAATAAAATGGTTGTTAGTGCAGACAAGGGGAGGTTCATCATGTTTCTAAGTTAATGTTTAACCTCTACCAGTTCTAATACAAGCCACTCAGTGCAGTGATAAAATCTAATATCCTAAAGTGAAACAATTGCAAATGTTAACCCTTTCGATGCTCAGGACGGCCGGGAGCCGTCCTGAGACACAGTGGGCGTGTGCTCAGGACGGCTCCCGGCCGTCCTAGCACCCACCCACGGGGGAAGCGCTGGCGCTCCCCCGTGGACCGCCGATCATGGTGCCCCCACCGGGGAGAACAGTGGAAGCCCTTCCGCTGCCCCCCGCCCCCTCCTCCACGTCATCTAATGACGTCAGTGCGCATCGCGCGCCAACATCATTAGGTGAAACTGGACATGGTGGAAGCCATTTGCTTCCCGCGCGTCCAGGAGGAGAAGGTGAGTTTCTCCACGGGGAGGGGGGAATTTGGGAAACAAAGAGGCATTGTGGGAAAGGGAAGGGTTTTCCTTTCCTCCGATGTCTCTTTGAGCATTCCTGCTGCACAATCGCGCGATCGTGCAGCAGGAATGCACACTAGACACCAGGGATTTTTTATTTTAGTTTATTTTTTTTTATTTGCAATGTATTCGGGGAGCTGCCCCTTGGGCAAAGGTCGCCTTCCTTTGGAGGACATATTGTTTGGCCGTTTCTGCCACCCTGGGGGGGGGGGGCAGATCGGCCCAAATCATTTTTTAGATGGCCCACTGGGCCACCAGGGATTTCTTTTTTTTTGTTTTGTTTTTTAAATATTTGTAATGCATGCGGGGAGCGGCCCCTTGGGCAAGGGTCGCTCCCCTTAGGGGGACATATTGTTTGGCCATTTCTGCCCCCTGGGGGGGGCAGATCGGGCCAAATGAATTTTAGATGGACCACTGGGCCACCAGGGATTTTTTTGTTTTAGTTTAGTTTTTTGTATTACTAATGCATGCGGGAGCGGCCCCTTGGGCAGGGGTCAATCCCCTTTGGGGGGCATTTTGTCTGGCCATTTCTGCCCCACTGAGCGGGGGGGAAGATTGGCCCAAAATCATTCCAGATGGCCCACTAGGCCACCAGGGATTTTTTTTTTTATATAAATGTTTGTGGGGAGCGGCCCCATGGACAAGGGTCGCTCTCCTTTATGGGGTTGAATATTTCGGCTGTTTCTGCCCCCAGGGGCAGATCGGCCTTTTGCTTTTAGGCCCACCTACCCACCAGCTTGGCTGGTAGATTGTGTGTGGACTGGTTCATTATTTGCATATGTGATTGTAATGTTTTATTTCTCCTTTTATTCTAGTGCTTTTTGTTCTTGTTTGCGGTTTGTGCAGTTTTGTGTAGTTGCATTTATTTGGTAAGAAAAACATTTTTTGTTGTGTTTACTGCAAATGAGTATTATTGTCATGCACTAGTGAATTTTTTGTAAGTGGTGTCAAAACAGCAGCATATTTAGTTTGTGTTTGGAGCGTGAAATCTTCGCGATGTCTTTTGCATTGTCTTATGTGTAATTTTCTTTTCTTTTTCTTTTTTAGTGGGATATTGTTGGTCCTTGCTGTGTCTGTGCAGAGTAGGTGGTGAGTCTATCTGCTTCTGACAAGTGAGTGGTATAGTTTTGAAGTATATAGGTCTTTGTGATAAAGCCACATTTTGTTTATTAGTTATTCTACCAAGTGTTTGTTGTTGTTGACTTGTTTGACAAGTTACCTATGTTAGTAAGGATTATGGCTAGCCGGAGAATTACTGCTCAGCAGGTGGTTGGTATGCTTTTTCAATCTTCCTCTGACTATGATTATGAGACTGACAGTGCATCTGAGGGAGATGAGAAAGTGCAAGATTCAGGCAGTGAGTTTTCTGTCCACAAGGAATCATCTGATGATGAAGCTACTCTCAGTGCGGATGAAGCTACTCTCAGTGCGGATGAAGTGCCTGTTTTAGAGGAGGACACTGATGTGCTGATGGTGCAAGAGGCATCTGGATTGCAGCCTGGGGCTGCAAGGCTTCCCATTGGAAGTGCTGGACTCTGGGTTGATCCAAACATGGTGCAGCCAGTGTTGCCTGCCTTTAGTGGTGATGCAGGGTGTAGAGTGAATTGTTAATTTTTTTTTTTTGCCTATACAGTTGTTTCAGTTGTTTATGGATGATGTATTTTTGGCTGAGATTGTTGAGCAGACTAATTTGTATGCTGAACAGTATTTGAGGGACAACAGTGACAGACTTAGGCCCCACTCTAGAGCTACCTGGTGGACTCCCACAAATCTGGATGAGATGAAGAGGTTTTTGGGTTTGACTTTTTTGATGGGCTTGATAAGGAAGCCGTCCATGGCTTCATATTGGTCTACTAGTCCATTGATGGCAACGGCCATATTTCCTGCAATTATGAGTCGTGATCACCCGGACTGTGACTCTCTTTTTAAAATTCGACCTGTTCTTGATCACTTTGTAGATCGATTTTCAGAGATCTATACTCCAGGGAAAGAAATAGCTATTGATGAGTCTTTGGTCCTGTTCAAGGGTCGTTTGGTTTTTAGACAGTACATTCTTAGCATGAGGGCATGTTATGGAATTAAGATGTATATGTTGTCTGAGAGTAGGACAGGATATGTCTATAATTTCCGGGTGTACACTGGTAGGGATTCCACTATTGTCCTCCCTGGTTGTCCGTCCACTTTAGGAGTTTGAGAAAATTGTGTGGGAACTTGCTAGAGGACTTTTTAACAAAGGTCACCATTTGTACCTAGATAACTTCTACAGTGCTGTGCAATTGTTTAAGGAATTGTTCAAAGTGGACACTTTTGCTTGTGGCACAATCCGCTCTAACCGTAAAGGTTACCCAAAAGAGCTGGTTTGTAAAAAGCTTCAGAGGGGACAGTGCAGTGCCTTGCGTAGTGATGAACTGCTAGCTGTGAAATTTGTGGACAGGAGGTATGTCTACATGCTGACTACCATCCATGATGAAAGTACTTCACCTGTGGCTGTTTGGGGCCAGGTTGCTGAAGTGCGCAAACCTGTGTGCATTGTAGACTACAATAAGCACATGGGTGGTGTTGATAGAGTAGATCAGAGGTTGGGACCTTACAATGCTATTCGTAAGGCTTACATTTGGTATAAGAAGCTGGACATCCATATTTTCAATTTAGCAACTTTTAATGCTTTTGTTGTGTTTAAGGAGTGTTCTCCAGCGTCAAAGATGACTTTTGTTCAGTTTCAAGAGTCTGTGATAGGCAGACTTGTTGTAGTGGAACAAACAAGTGTTCCTAGAGTTGAAGTGGTGGAGGATGTGGCTAGATTGAAAGATCGCCACTTTCCCGATTTAATTCCTCCCACGCCCAAAAAAACCAATCCCTGTAAGAGATGTAGAGTCTGTTTGCGAAAAGGTATGCGGAAGGAGAGTCGTATGCACTGTGATGATTGTCCTTCTAATCCTGGGCTGTGTGTGCCCACATGTTTCAGATTGTATCACACTCAAAAGAGATTTTGGGAGCAACCGTGAGTCTAATAGTGTACTGCCTGGTCTGTATGGTTTTTAATTTGTTGTTCAGTTTCACGTTTGGCATTAGAATGATGTCTTTAGTTACCGCTGTTGTGTTTGTAGTTATAGTTTTGTATCTAGTTCAATTGGTTTGTAATTTCTTTCTTGTTAAAAAATAATTTGACAGTGTGCGTGGACTGGCACTTGGCTGGTGGTGTGCATGGACTGGCGTTTGGCTGGCGGTGTGCGTGGACTGGCGCTTGGCTGGCGGTGTGCATGGACTGGCGCTTGGCTGACGGTGTGCATGGACTGTCGCTTGGCTGGCGGTGTGCATGGACTGGCGCTTGGCTGGCAGTGTGCGTGGACTGGCGCTTGGCTGGCGGTGTGCGTGGGCTGGCACTTGGCTGGCGGTGTGCGTGGGCTGGTGCATGGCTGGCGGTATGTGAGTAGTGACTTGCTGCTGGTCATTACACACTCTGCTAGCCAAACACCACTGCACACACTATGTCACTCACTTGCCTGTGTGATTGCTGTATCAGTCATGTGGGTGTATGAAAGTGATGGGCCCTTGAATGGCGCTGTCTGTTGATATGAATGTTGTAATGTGCTGGGCCCGTCGCTGGCGGTGTGAATGGTCTTGTGTGTCACGTATGAAAGGTGTGTGAATGGCCTGTAAAGAGGTTGGTGCCTTGCCGTGGCTTTACAGCTCACGAGCTGTGAGTCATTGGTTCAGGGTTTTAACCTTTTCATTATTAACAGTGCATTTCCTTTTTGTGAAATCTCTTGTTAATAGAATTTTACAATCTGAACCTTCGCTCACCCTTGTGCCAAATCCAACCAGTATGTGTGTGTACTTAAGGAATTGTTTGTTTTAAACTAATATTTCTCTGTTCTGTCTCTCTCTGCCAGGGTGTACATTCTCTCCACATTGTCTGTTGATGTGAGTGTTGTAATGTGCTGGGGCCGCAACTGGTGGTGTGCAAGTGTGTGTCAAGTATGAAAGGTGTGTGAATGGCCTGTAAAGAGGTTGGTGCCTTGTCGTGGCTTTACAGCTCACGAGCTGTGAGTCATTGGTTCAGGTTTTTAACCTTTACTTATTAACAGTGCATTGCCTTTTTGTGAAATCTCTTGTTAATCAAATATAGATTTTGAACCATTCACTCACCCCGTGCCAAATCCAACCACTATGTGTGTGTACTTGTGGAACAGATAGATAGGCAGTCATATTTGTCTCATCTGTCTTTCTGTGCTAAGGTGTAGTCTGTCTATAGGGAAAATGTACCAACTTTATATATTTCTGTAAACGAAAACAAAAAATAGGGAGTGCTGGGTGGTGTGCCTCTCATAAATCCCAACAAGTTTTTTTTTTACTCACAGTGCCATGCAAACCAAAAATGTGACTACAGTCACTCATTTTTCTTGCATTACTGAGTTATATTATTCTGATCTCAGAAAAACCAAAATTTTCTTACCACCCAGCATTCCCCCCAGGTCTCCCGATAAAAATGGTACCTCACTCGCGTGGGTGGGTCAAGTACCCGCGACAGGCAAGGGCCCAAAACGTATTGAGGAGTCATCAAAATTACCTATCACAAAACAACCTGGTTTTGCAAGGGGGGGTCATCTGGGTTTTTGGCCCCGGGCTTGGCGGCCATCTTGGGAAACCTACCAAACCCACACATTTCTGAAAACTAGACACCGGTGGGAGTTCAGGGAGGTATGGCTTGCATGGGTCCCCCAAAGTTTTCCTACCCAGAATCCCCTCAAACCTCAAATTTAGCTGAAAAAATCATTTTTTTCTCAAATTTCAGTGTGGGAAAGTTCTGGAATCTGCGTGGATCCACAAATTTC
Source organism: Calotriton arnoldi (assembly GCA_963921515.1). NCBI lineage: Eukaryota > Metazoa > Chordata > Amphibia > Caudata > Salamandridae > Calotriton > Calotriton arnoldi. Next base: position 547,015 of record CAWUFW010006813.1, on the reverse strand, counting down.
CTACCACCCAGCGTTCCCCCAGGTCTCCCGATAAAAATGGTACTTCACTTGCGTGGATGGGTCAAGTACCCGCAACAGGCAAGGGCCCAAAACGTATTGAGGAGACATCAAAATTACCTATCACAAAACAACCTGATTTTGCAAGGGGGGTCATCTCGGTTTTGGGCCCCGGGCTTGGTGGCCATCTTGGGAAACCTACCAAAACCACACATTTCTGAAAACTATACACCCGGGGGACTCCAGCGAGGTATGGCTTGCGTGGGTCCCCCATCTTTATCCTACCCAGAATCCCCTGCAAACCTCACATTTAGCTGAAAAAATCACATTTTTCTCAAATTTCTGTGTGGGAAAGTTCTGGAATCTGCGTGGATCCACAAATTTCCTACCACCCAGCATTCCCCCAGGTCTCCCGATAAAAATGGTACCTCACTCGCGTGGGTGGGTCAAGTACCCGCGACAGGCAAGGGCCCAAAACGTATTGAGGAGACATTAAAATTACCTATCACAAAAAAACCTGGTTTTGCAAGGGGGGTCACCTGGGTTTTTTGCCCCGGGCTCGGCGGCCATCTTGGGAAACTACCAAACCCACACATTTCTGAAACTAGACACCCGGGGGAGTCCAGCGAGGTATGGCTTGCGTGGATCCCCCAACGTTTTCCTACCCAGAATCCCCTGCAAACCTCAAATTTAGCTGAAAAAACCACATTTTCCACATATTTGTGGGTGGAATCACTGTGCTGGCACAAATGTCCTACCCCATAGCGTTCCACTCAGTTTCCCGAGTAAAATGATACCTCACTTGTATGGGTGGGGCAAGGGCCTGTGACTGGGAAGAGCCCAAAACATAGGGATTAAGGGTATAGCACCGAGAATTCTAAGTGCTACATTTTTAAAAAAATAAGTTTTTTGCCAATTCTGCATTGTACACCCACACAAGTGAGGTATCATTTTACTCGGGAGACTAAGGACAACGCTGTGGGGTAGGACATTTGTGCCGGCACGGTGATTCCACCCAAAACAAATGTGGAAAATTTGGTTTTTGCAGCTAAATTTGAGGTTTGCAGGGGATTCTGGGTAGGAAAACGTTGGGGGATCCACGCAAGCCATACCTCGCTGGACTCCCCCGGGTGTCTAGTTTTCAGAAATGTGTGGGTTTGGTAGTCTCCCAAGATGGCCACCGAGCCCGGCGCCAAAACCCACGTGACTCCCTTGCAAAACCAGGTTGTTTTGTGATAGGTAATTTTGATGTCTCCTCAATACGTTTTGGGCCCTTGCCTGTCGCGAGTACTTGACCCACCCACGCGAGTGAGGTACCATTTTTATCGGAAGACCGGGGGGAACGCTGGTAGTAGGAAATTTTTGGATCCACACAGATTCCAGAACTTTCCCACACAGAAAGCTGAGAAAAAAGTGATTTTTTCACCTAAATTTGAGATTTGCAGGGGATTCTGGGTAGGAGAACATTGGGGGATCAACGCAAGCCATACGTCGCTGGACTCCCCCGGGTGTCTAGTTTCCAGAAATGTGTTGGTTTGGTAGTTTCCCAAGATGGCGGCCGAGCCCGGGGCCAAAAACCCAGGTGACCCCCTTGCAAAACCAGGTTGTTTTGTGATAGGTAATTCAGATGTCTCCTCAATACGTTTTGGGCCCTTGCCTGTCGCGGGTACTTGACCCACCGACGCCAGTGAGGTACCATTTTTATTGGGAGACTTGGGAAAACGCTGGGTGGTAGTAAATTTGTGGATCCACGCAGAATCCAGAACTTTCCCACACAGAAATTTGAGAAAAAAGTGATTTTTTCAGCTAAATTTGAGGTTTGCAGGGGATTCTGGGTAAGAAAACGTTGGGGGACCCACGCAAGCCATACCTCGCTGGACTCCCCCGGGTGTCTAGTTTTCAGAAATGTGTGGGTTTGGTAGGTTTCCCAAGATGGCCACCAAGCCCGGGGCCAAAAACCCAGGTGACCCCCCTTGCAAAACCAGGTTGTTTTGTGATAGGTAATTTTGATGACTCCTCAATATGTTTTGGGCCCTTGCCTGTCGCGGATACTTGATCCACCCACACGAGTGAAGTACCATTTTTATTGGGAGACCTGGGGGAACGCTGGTGGTAGGAAATTTGTGGATCCACGCAGATTCCAGAACTTTCCCACACAGAAACTTGAGAAAAAAGTGATTTTTTTCACCTTAATTTGAGGTTTGCAGGGGATTCTGGGTAGGAGAACATTGGGGGATCAACACAAGCCATACGTCGCTAGACTCCCCCAGGTGTCTAGTTTTCAGAAATGTGTGGGTTTGGTAGTTTCCCAAGATGGCGGCCGAGCCCGGGGCCAAAAACCCAGGTGACCCCCTTGCAAAACCAGGTTGTTTTGTGATAGGTAATTCAGATGTCTCCTCAATACGTTTTGGGCCCTTGCCTGTCGCGGGTACTTGACCCACCTACGCGAGTGAGGTACCATTTTTATTGGAAGACTTGGGGAAACGCTGGGTGGTAGTAAATTTGTGGATCCATGCAGATTCCAGAACTTTCCCACACAGAAATTTGAGTAAAAAGTGATTTTTTCTGCTAAATTTGAGGTTTGCAGGGGATTCTGGGTAAGAAAACATTGGGGGACCCACGCAAGCCATACGTCGCTGGACTCCCCCCGGTGTCTAGTTTTCAGAAATGTGTGGGTTTGGTAGGTTTCCCAAGATGGCCGCCGAGCCCGGGGCCAAAAACCCAGGTGACCCCCCTTGCAAAACCAGGTTGTTTTGTGATAGGTAATTTTGATGTCTCCTCAATACGTTTTGGGCCCTTGCCTGTTGCGGGTACTTGACCCACCCACGCGAGTGAGATACAATTTTTATCGGGAGACCTGGGGGAACGCTGGGTGGTAAGAAATTTGTGGATCTACGTAGATTCCAGAAGTTTCCACCACAGAAATGTGTGGAAAATGTGGGTTTTTTGACAAAGTTTGAGGTTTGCAAGGGATTCTGGGTAACAGAACCTGGTGAGAGCCAGACAAGTCACCCCATCCTGGATTCCCCTGGGTGTCTAGTTTTCAAAAATGTATAGGTTTGCTAGGTTCCCCTAGGTGCCGCCAGAGCTAGGGTTCAAAATCTACAGCTAGGCACTTTGCAAAAAAAGGGTCAGTTTTCACTGTGAAAATGTGGTGTGTCCACGTTGCGTTTTGGGCCGTTTCCTGTCAACGGCACTAGGCCCACCCATAGAAGTGAGGAACCATTTTTCTCGGAAGACTTTGGGAAATGCGGGGTGGGTGGAATTTTGTGGATCCACGCCGATTCCAGAACTTTCCACCACAGAAATGTTAGGAAAATGTGTTTTTTTTTTACAAAGTTTGAGGTTTGCAAGGGGTTCTGGGTAACAGAACCTAATGAGAGCCAGTCAAGTCACCCCATCCTGGATTCCCCTGGGTGTATAGTTTTAAAAAATGTATAGGTTTGCTAATTTTCCCTAGGTGCCGGCAGAGCTAGGGTTCAAAATCTACAGCTAGGCACTTTGAAAAAAAAGGGTCAGTATTCACTGTGAAAATGTGGTGTGTCCACTTTGCGTTTTGGGCCGTTTCCTGTCGTGGGCACTAGGCCTACCCACACAAGTGAGGTACCATTTGTATCGGGAGACTTAGGGTAACACAGAATTGTAGAGCAACTGTTATTACCTATTGACTTTCGATGCATTTCTGCCTTCCAAATGAAAGACAATGTGTAAAAAAGAAGTCACTTTGAAAAATGTCCTATAATTCTCATGCTGGTATGGGTACTCACAATTTCGGAAATGTGCAAATAGCTACTGTTTCTAAACTCTATATTTTGTTCCAATTCCAGAAATACATAGGTGTCTTTCATCCCGAGTTTTCACTGTATATATTTTCCCAAATTAATTGCTATATACCCGGTACATAATAAAAAACCATTGCAAGACGCTGCTCAGTTATTGGCTCTGGGTTCGTCGGGTTCTTGGTGAACCTACAAGTCCTATATATCCCAACAACCAGAAAGATCCAGCGGATGTAACGGTATATTGATTTCATACATCTGTCATAATTAGAAGAAGATACAGGTGAAAACGTTGGCACAAATGTCTGATTTTTCAACTCATTTTCGATTTTTCCTATTTTCAACTGTTAGTTTCTATAAAGAAACCTTGAAGGATCTACACAAATGACCCCTTGCTGAATTCAGATTTTTGTCTACTCTTCTAAAATGTATAGCTTTCCAGGATTCATTATTGCTTTCATACCCATTTCTTCCATTAACTGGAAGAAGGTTGAAAGCACAAAAAATAGCAAAAATAGGCTATGTCCGAGTAAAATGCCAAAACTGTGTAAAAAATGTTGGTTTTCTGACAAAAGTCTGTCAGTCCCTGAAAGCTGGGAAAATGGTGATTTCAGCCCCATAAACCCTTTGTTGATACCATTTGCAGGGGAAAAAACAGACGCTTTCATTTGCAGCACTTTTTTCCCATTTCCCCCCAAAAAACAAAATGTAGCTGTATTTTGGCTAATTTCTGGATGCCCTCTAGGGGAATCCACAAACCCTGGGTACCTTTAGAATCCCCATGATGTTGGAAGAAAAGGACGCAAATTTGGCGTGGATACCTTACGTGGTCAAAAAGCTACCGGGGCCTAAGCGCAAACTACCCCAAATAGCCAAAAAAAGGCTTGGCACATGGGGGGGAAAAGGCCTAGCAGCGAAGGGGTTAAAAGAATACACTTTTTTGAACATCCTAATTTGTACCTCAGTTAAGAATGTAAGAGGCAAGGACAAGTAGAGCACAGTGGGAGGTAGAGGGTAAGCTAAGACTTGCACAGGGACATCTGGCTGGCTCATGAACCAATACAACATTGTTCTTGGAGACTGAAAGGATGACAGCTGGACAAATGGAGAATTATTCGACATATCACCATGACCACTGGTAGCGAGGAAGGAAAATCTCGGGTGTTGGTAACATGGCACATGGGTTCAAAGCCTATGCGTGGCCATACCTAGTTACCTGCGGGAACTTTTCGATTCATTACACAATCTTGAATTGTTTTATACATGCTGTCGAACATGCTGTGCCTGCAGCTTTCACCCTACTTGCCGTACTACAGTGAAAAATAGTTAAATGTATTTAAAAAAAATACATAACAATATTATAATATACATTGCAAATGGAAAATGATTTAAAATATTTAAGATAAATCTAGAAATATAGCAACGAAATATCACATAATTCTTACCTGTGTACTTTGGTGTTATATTGTATATTTAAGGATGCCTCCCAATCATCATGTACAATTTACATAAGACTGGGGAGAATATTCTCTTTTCCACATGTCTATTTTGTGGAAAACAGACATGTTTTACACATGCACAAGCTACCTGCTACAGTACAGTATTTGTACTATATCCATCAATGTGGATGTCTAGTCTTTTCACATATACATTACACTATTGATGATAACTTTAGTATTTAATTACATTCATTTGATTTTTTTATGTCTATGTTCAATATTATGTTTTCTATGTCCTTGGATGGTGTGTTATTTATGTCTATGGGTGGTGGGCATTGTTTCCACTTTGACAAAGGTTTCTTTGAAGCTCAAACACAACGTTGCTGTTCAATAACAAAGTAAAGAGGTGTTGCTGACCCCGGAGTGCCTCTCATCCTTCAGGATACCACTTGAATAACATGGAATGAGTAAATCACAACCTGTCGTGAGGGACAACGTTGTTAGGCTAGAGGGGAGTTCTGTTGGAAATGGCCCTTTCCATGGGTCAGCTGCAAACCATTTGCCTACCTCCTTACCTTTTTGCTGAATTCGTTTTTGTTGACTGCTATTCAGTGCATGTGCCTTCTGCTTAAAACATGGTAATATTGGTTCATCTAAAATTGGAATATTTAATTTACTTATAAGACCCTAGTAAAGTGCACTACATCTGCCCAGGGTCTGTAAATTCAATGCTACTAGTGGGCCTGCAGCACTGATTGTGCCACCCCGTTAAGTAGCACTTAAACAGGCCTGTGTGTGCAGTTTTAATGTCCACCTGGCAAGATAACCCTCTTGCCAGGTCCAAACCTTCCTTTTTAATACATATGTCACCCCTAAAGTAGGCCCTGGACAGCCCATGGACAGGGTGCAGTGTAACCAACAGGTAGAACATTTACTTTTAAGTTTTACATGGCCTAGTATTGAAAAAATCTTAAATTTGTTTTTCACTACTGCAAGGCCTATCTTTCCCATAGGACCACATTGGGATTACCTTATTGCATTATGTAGGTGCAATTTCCAATTGGGATGAGATTGGACACCCAAGTTTGGTGTCTCTGGAATCACAATTAAAAATCACAACTTATGGTTAAGTCAGATTTTAAATTGCAATTCTGAAAATGCCACTTTTAGAAAGTTATAGCAGGAAGGGGTTTGGCCCTAATCGGCAGGACAGGGCCTTAATATTAGACTAGAAGAAGAATTTGTCCTAACCGTCGTATTCGTGTGCTGATAAAGCAATTGACCAGATTTGAGCCCATAAACTTAATTGATATGGACTTTATGCATTTATTTGCAAAGTCATTCTTTTGTTTAAACAAATTTGATCCAATTTATAACATAAGTCAGACAAGCATGGATATGCATCAATTAGTGCACATTGAAACAAACCATATAACAAAAAGTAAAAGAGCACTAAAATAAACTTTGTGCCAAAACCATTGTAACAAACAAACAATTAGTGAATATGATACAACACCAGTCACAGTTCATAGAACAAAAGCAGCAAGTGGACAATCTTTTTACATTCAAATTGTCTTCCAACTATTCAGTGCTGCTATACATGGGGAAATGAAAACATTGTGCCTAGTAGTTAGGAATTTATACAACATATCTACTAGAGCAGACGTAATTCCATTAAATAGGTCCCCGCGCTGTAAAGTGCTGACGCGTTTCGATTCCCAGTATTTTTTATGGGACTCTCTTCAGGGCGTGGACTGGTTTCTGAACGACAGAGATGTGTTTTCTGTGCAGGCTCGGGGGGCCGGAAGATAGACAGAAGACGCTATTTGCAAAGGGCTGGGAAGTGTGCTTATAATCACAACTTCTTTACTGTCAGCTGGCTTGCTAGTTTTCGAATCCTTATTAAATGAGCCTTTTCATGTGCTCGGGTTGTCTTGTAACAGGGCAGTTTTTAAAGTCAATTTGTTTCAAGACGGTGCTGCTCCTCTGCCTGTGTTCTGATCTCCATTATTTCATTTGTTCTGATTATAAGCACACTTCCCAGCCCTTTGCAAAGCAGCAGTGAATAGTTGGAAGACAATTTAAATGTAAAAAGATTTGTCAAAATTGTTTAAACAAAAGAATGACTTTGCAAATAAATGCATAAAGTCCATATCAATTAAGTTTATGGACTCAAGTCTGGTCAATTGCTTTATCAGCACACAAATACGACGGTTAGGACAAATTCGTCTTCTAGTCTACTTTTAGAAAGTTGGCACTTTCTTCCTTTAGCCATTTAGTGCCTGCTGCCTGTCTCTGAATACACGTCTGGGGTTGGTGATGCTAGGCTTTGTGCATTCCCTCTAGACAGCCACACACAAAGGGAGCTTAGGTGTGACATGATGGGCGATCCACATCCTTATGGGCCAACTTGGGCAGGATGGGAGGGAGGAGCTGGACACAGCCTCAAACATACACATGAATAGGCTCTGTCCTCTCCCCACACAAAGGGATGCATACCCCCCTGTAGTGAGTCTGGAGCCAGAAAAAGAAGGGCAGGGACTATGTGCTCTTCAAAGGCATCTCTTTGAAGTCTCCCCCACTTCAAAGGCCGAACTGGGTATAAGTACTGTACCTCAGACACCACCATTTCGGTAAACTTCTGGACCTTTGGACACTGCCAGAAACAAGTACTGCTGTGCTGCTACAAGGACTGCCACTCTGCTGGACTGCTACTCTGCTGAACTCCTGCTTTGCTATGCTGACCTGCTGCCTGCTGTCTTACTGTTTGGGAGTGGGAAGAACTGGACCTGCAGCTCTACAACCCAGAACCATAGTGACTGAAAGGGCTTGCTCGCCTGCCTCCTGATTGAAGTCTCAGGCACATAAAATACTTCAACCTCACCTGCTACAGCACCTGGACTCCGCTAAATGTAAATTTGCCCTGTCAAGTTGTGCAAAACCAGTCCTGGACCCTTGGAAGTGGGTTGAAAGTGCTGCTGCAGCAGAATCGATGCAAAGAACTCAAAACCGGCACATCACTGCAGTTGCGAGGATCGACTCTGATGCATCGCCAACTGCGCTATGCATCAACTCCATTCTAGAGGCATCCCCACTGTTGGTTGGCTTAGAACCGACACATTGCCTACCTTTTTGGGCCATCAAAGCTGTATCACCTCGCCTACACCTCGCATCTCGTCTTCGATGATGCCGCATCACTTCCTCTGCTACTCACATCTCGTCCTCGATGCAAACAAGTTACTTTGCAGCGGGCCAAGGCTGGTCCTTGTATACGACCCACGTTCCATCGCAGTCGGCCGGAACATTTGGATTTGAACCAAGCTAGCATGACCAGAGAGCCCCAGTTGGCACTTTATGCTTTTAAGCACTACATTTCAGTTCATAACTCCAGTTCTACTTATTGGATTTCTGTCGTTTTGATGCTACTTTTAAGCATGAAGACAAAGATAAGGGTGGAGCTGTCAACACCACAATTCTTACAAAAAGGCTCTGTAGTAGTATCGGTTACCAAATTAAGAGCTCAACGTTCCTACGCCATGAGCAGAAAAACTGTCTGTTTTCAATTCCACATTTGTGGCAAGCTTAGGAGAGTCCAGCAATTTAAAATGTTTTAATAAGAAGACATTGGTAGACAATTCTAATCTTAAAATAAATCTGTGAAAGCAGGCGGGGATAAATCATCAGATATTTCCAGCAAGCCTTGTTCACCAAATGCTTTAAGCGTAGAATTCTTGAATTATTAGCTTGCATTATATATGGAAAAAATTTACCCCTTGATGTATATTATAATGAGATTGAAAGTCACAGAGGAGTCCCATGACTATATAGCAGAACGAGGCAAAAGGCACTTTATTCCTTACCACACCATCATCTTTCACAAACACCACATAAATCCTTGGTGTGGAGATCTTTCATATGAAAGAGAGTGCATATTTTCAAACCTGAAGAATAAAAAATAGAATCTCTATTGCAAAATTAAACACATCAAAAAACTGTTAGATATTTTTGGCAAAAAGATATTAGAAGCAGTTTAATACAAATTAGTTTTTTTTTTTTTAAAAAGGCGCAATAGAAAGATGCAGAAAGATTATAACTTTTCTACAATTACCTAAGGAGTGCGTAAAATAAACATGTTGGCATAAATATTTCCTTTCTTCTTGTCAATGCCAGGTAGAAAAACAGAGCAGAAGAAAGAAAAGCTACATTTTGATTTTGCTTTAATAATGCTCCTTGACATGACCTGCCTTTCTTCTCGGCTGCTAGTCAGTAATAAGTTATTACAGTTAAGTTCTGATGTCATTCCTTTATAATTGTTAGCTGGCTGTGTCACAAGTCGCCGATTATAAAGAAACTAATTTTTATACAAGGTTTGCAGAGTCTCATGCTTTATAAAACAAACCAATTCGAATGCAAGCACAGTTCTGGTATTTTCACGAGTCACTTCATAAACTCAGCATTAAAAGCTCCCCGAAGGCTAAAATAATTCGATACAAGACAGGACTCAGTTTTAGCCTTAGGACCTTATTACGAGTACTGCGGTCCTTTGGACCAGCGTACTTGCGGTGGTGGTGCGACCACTGCCCCACTTCAGGCCCGCCCGCAGTGTTACGAGTTGAGCGGTGAGACCGCCACAAGAACGATGCATCCACCAGTGATCCAGGATCCTGTGGCGATTGCGTAGCAGTCAGGGAGATGCAATATGATTGCGGCCAACATATTACGAGCTATCTGTCTGATGCCCCTTTCATGGCGATAAGCCCACCATGAAAAGGTTGGCAGAGAAGCAACAAAGAGGGCCCTAACAGTGCCCCTGTGCTGCTCCTGGGCCTGGGGCTGCATGAGGGGGCACATGTTGTGCCTTCCTTGATTTGAACCCCCTGTTCCTGTACAGTGTGGCATGCATGCCACACCGTGCAGGAACATGCTGTCTGCGCTCTCACGGTGGTGGCTGCATGTTAGGCTCTCCTATGAGCCTAACAGCCCACCGCAGTGAGAACGCTGCAGCACCGCTCGCCCGACAAGGATTTAACTTTTAATTCGGCGGGCGGGCGCACCACAGCTTTGGTGATCCTCCAGCAGGTGGCGTAGTGGCACTGCCGCTGCAGGCCTGCCAAAGTCGTAATAAGGCACAAAGCTGACCAAGGCCAGTTAATTTAATGCAGTCTTGAGCACTATTGTATGCTGGTTTTCCTTTTGATAAGAATGACCCATATATATAACTGATCAAGCAATCAATATTTCGGTCACAACTGCTTAATCATTTGCCTGCCCTTGAATATCCTTGTTGTGAATACCACATAATATTTGTTATTGCTCCTCAGAACACAAAGTCTTTGTTCAATATCTCAATCTATTTCCCTGCACGTCTTTGCACATCTGTTGAGTTCCTATAAAGCAAAATTCAATTTTCAGAGTGGCTCCAGTCTTTTATCAATGATTCGATACCTTGCATACCAATGTACACATGGCTAGCAGGAAATTCAGGACATCTGTACGGTTCAATACAGGACTTTTGCTGATGTTGTTTTTTCTTGAGAAGAATAGTTCTAAATGCATATTTCTTTGACACTTTTCTCATTTCTGTACAAAGAAGTCACGTCCTATAACAAGGGTAACATTCTTATAAGTTATTTATATTCATTACAAAATAATTTTAACACCTTAGCCATTTTTCATCAATGGAAGTGACGACTTCATTTGTGATTTAAATCTTTTTCTATTAATCTACGACAGACTTTAAAATCGGTTTAGACATAGCTAACCTATGAAATCGTTCATCTTCCTGTATAATTTACACGAAGTACTAAATCCTTTGCATATTGATTCATCCACATGAAAAGAATTAATGATCAATAGCACATGCCTCTTATAAATAAAACACCACCATCTGCTGAAAACTTCAGAAAACTGGACAGTCTGCAATGGTCTGTGGAAAAGATTTTATTTTTTGCTTGTCCTTTGTCGGACTACCAATGTCATGTACTTGAAATTATTCTTGGCCCTGTTTTCAAAAGAACTGAAATCCTTTGAAATGCGGTCCCGCTGCCTGCATCTTTATTCTGGTGCCCTCTCTAAAATGATGTCTTGCAAAAAAAAAGCAGCCCTTGGGCTGCTTGTTTTCATCCCAGCAGTCCCAATGCCAGTGTACATCTTTTTGTTCTGGGTTTGGGTTGTACGCGCAGTACTTGTTTGTACTTTTGCTCTGGTGTGTTGCAGATACTTTAAATATGTAAATTCTCAGTTCTAGAGTAGGAGGCGATATGTGCTAAACTTAACTGATACTCATAAAAGCATGATAAAGGTAATACCGTCAAAAGGTTAGGTGTTAGAAATCCACATTTATTTTGGTATTATTACAGTTCTCGTGACAGTTCTCATTACAGTTCTCATGACGTTACTTAAATTATCCCTTCAACAGGCTAAGCGTGATTTTACTGATTTATTTATGTGTTAGTTTATGTTATTGATAGTTGTATAGCAAAGTGTAACTACCGGAGTCGTACTTATTGATCCTTGGGCTTGTACCAGTTTAGCGTTACCCTTCCTTTCTCATCTGTGGAAGAGCAAAAAGTCTCAGAAGATAGGAGACCCTGGGCCAGATGTACAACCCTTTTTTGCAGCCACAAACGGGAGATCGGCCAGTTTGCGACCGTAAAAAAGGTTCCAGGCATGTACAAATGCTATTTTGCGAGTTACTGACTCACAAAATAGCATTTGCGACTCTCGCTATTAATAAGGGGCGTCCCTTCCTAATAGCGAGTCACCATGCCATGTACTGTTGTTTTGCGACCGCATTTGCTGCCGCAAAACAGTTGCAGTTTACCACCTAGTTCAAGTAGGTGTTAAACCACTCGCAAACTGGATGAATGGGTGCGTAAATATTTTTTAAGAGCAGGCAGTGGTCCCTGGGACCACTGCCTGCCCCCTGAAAAAATGAAGCTGAAAAGTTTCATTTTCCTTTTCTAAATGCATCCCGTTTTCCTGGGCTGCATTAAAAAAAAAATGCTTTATTTAAAAGCAGTCCCAGATATGGTGGTCTGCTGACCCCAGCAGGCAACCATCCCTGGGAGTGCTAGCCATACCCAATGGGGTCGCAAATTGCAACAGCCTCAATAATATTCATGAGGCATGTAATTTGCGACCCCACTGGGAATTGCAAACAGTGTCTGAGACACTGTTGTACATTAAGTTTAGCAAGTCTCAATTTTGCGCAATTTGCGACTCGCTAAACTTAATGGTCGTACATCTGGCCCTCAATGCCTTGAGACAATGAAATTCACTGCCATTTCATTTTCATACTCTGGGGCTGCCCCATCATTGTGGTACTTCCTCCTTTAAGAGAATATCTTTTGTTTCATTAAAAAAATCCATTAAAGCTTTTGTTGATCTCCATCGTAGGAGAAAGGGCTGACGTGCATATTGCTAATGTTTTGTTTCTCCTCTTTAAACATGTTTTCCTTCTCCCTCTTAATGGCTTCTCATCCCCTGTACAATATCCCATACACTTATCTCCTTTTGACTTCATCTCTCTCAGATCTAGTTTATCTGATACAATAGTTACAGTTAATTATACGTGCGAAACCTCTTCCCTTCTTACTATTATTTAAATGTATAGCTCACTGACACCTTTCGGCTGAGTAGAGCTATAGAAGACACTAAATAAATGTTATAAACCAGGGTGTAGGTGTGGCTGGTAAAATGCATGAATGGGGTGTATTGGTGCAGCGTGTAATATTCTGAGATATGCTCCTAACTTGTTGCTCATACATGATGCTGCAGGATTGAGAGGTTGAAGCGAAAACAGTTTAAAGTTAATAAACTTGTGCTATAGCTGACTTCGAGGTTCCTGGGTGGATTGACATGGTAATTAACGTATTGCATGGATGTGATATGTCTGATGCATGGAAAGTTGGTGCAGCGTGTGTGATTATGGAGGGCTCCACAAAACTATTAATGGTAGAATTGCGTTAGAACATAGATTGGATCAAAGGAGTCTGAATTTATAGCAGTTGCTGTTGTATTTATGTTTTTCATTATGCATCGCATAGCCTGTGTTCCAGTTGGAATGTTGTGCTTTGACTCTAACAGGCTTTCCATGTTAGTTGAGTCCTGGAGAGCTGAAAGGCTGTGGTGAATAAATACGACTCTTATATTCATCTGCTTTTGAGTGATGTGATGATTATTACTACAAATTTGGCTATGAGTTTCACCACAGCCCTTATCTTATGTGTACAGGCCCTATGGTCGTTCTTCAGATTACAATATTTTAAACAGGTTTGGAGTGTCTACAGCAGTTGCGACTGGCATGACTCGCGGGTGGGGGCATCACACGGCTCTTCGCGCAGGGGTTCGCGCGGGGGTGGTTAAATAAAAATAAGAAAGACAATTACCTCCCTGGGTCCCGCGCGTTCGCAGCTCCTGGCCAGGTTCAGTTTTTCTGCTCTCCTGCTGAATAGGAAGCAGGCAGCCTCCCTCCCCTCCCCTAAGTCAATCACAACGCTGCAATGGCAGCGTTGTGATTGGTGGGGATGGCGCCCAGCCGGGCGCCTATGGGGAGGCCATTTTCTCCATGTAGGCTGCATGCAGGCTACATGGAGAAAAGGGAGAGTGCGCATGACTGGTTTGGTCGGCCCCAGAGGGCCGAACAAACAGTCAGGGCCCGCAACATTGGGCAAGCCACTCCTCCCTGACCTGCCCACCCGCCCGCCCACAACCAAACACTTCTGCTTTGTCGCAGTGCGAGAAGCAGAAACATAAAATGGTAGTTTTACCATTTTATGTTTCTGCTTCTCGCACTGCGAGAAACCAGTGGGGCAACGCTCCTCCGCCCTAATGGAGGAGCCGCCCCTGGTCTGTAGTACAGGACATTAGCCAGGGTGTACCTTTTCAAAATATTTAATGTTTGCTTTACTCATCTTGTTATCTGAAAATTTTATTGCGAGACTGGAGGCTCCTATTATGTTTCTCTGTTCTTGCTTTATTGGAACAGCAGCAGTCAAGAACTAAAAGACAAACTACAAATCCCATGAGCCTGTAGGCAACCAGCAAATGGGAACAAACTATGTAGAACCAAACTACAAATCCCATGAGCCTGTAGGCAACCAGCAAATGGGAACAAACTATGTAGAACCACAGTATCCAATGGTAATACAGTATTGCTAATAATATTCCGCTTGACTGCGAACAGTCCTCTTTTCTTGCTGCTCGCAGTCAAGATAAGTATTATATATATATATATATATGCTATCTTTACTATTGTCATTTTAATGTGTGTTATTGTGATATTGCTATAATCTGTGCAGGTTTTATGCGTGGGCTTCCGTTGTGTTTCCCCTTTCATCTTCACGTTGCTGAACTCCCTCTTGAGCGCTTTCTCCCTCGCGCTCAGACACGTCTCGGACTGCGACCGACATCTTGCGTGGGATGCTCATCACCTTTCCTCAGCGTTCTGCAAGTTTCCCAACACAGTATTTCCTCCTCTGAGGGCCCATTTCATTGTCCGCCTGCCTTTCTGATTTGACCGGTCTTCCGTCTCGGTTCGTAGCTCCTCCGAGAGGCGTGACTACTGTTCCCGCCCATTAGCCTTCCCCTCTCGCCACCCTAGTCATTTTTACATTAATGGCAAGGCCCATAGGAGGAGTTTGGGTGTTTTTCCTCACTTCTCCATATTTTAACCCTTTCTTTGTCGTTTCTGCTATTTGTTGACAATCGAAATTGATAGTTCTCCCTTAATTTAAGAGAATGATTAGGAGGACAATACTCCTAAAGATTAATTTGAATGATTTCATTCAGGCTACAGTGGAACAGGCTGTTGCAGCCTTCATGGACAAAGTTTCCAAAAACATTGAAAATTCTGTTATAAATTTAATGTCAAAGACACATTTGGCCCATTCTGCGGGGGAAAGCAGGAGCAAGGCTGTAGGTTTTCATCTGGCAGCCAAATCTAAAGCTACTTCTAAAGCTAATGTTGCGCTACTGACTAGTGAGGTTTCCTCATGCAAGACAGAGGACGCGGTTCCTCCCAGGCCTCCTTCCAAGGAGGGGAATAATACTTCGCCACCCACAAAATGTAAGGCAAAGTCCAAACATGGAATTATTAAATCGTCTCCTGTTTTAATCACACATATCCCGAAGACAGATGATGATATTGGTGATCTGGACTCAGATAATGACACTGATGGAATTGGGGATTCTGACCCTTTTACTGCCCCTCCTCCTAGGAGATCCAAAGTGTCCTCTCCTCCTCATGATCCCTTTGCTCCCACACTTGTTTTAGACTCTGGAGGAGTCCCAATATTTGATTCCAATTTGATCCACCACCCCAATTTCACCGAGTGGTTTCATGCGAACCACGTGGGCAAGTACATATCCTCTCGCTTACGTTTACCTCTGGACAAGCAGACGAGGGCTAAATTAAAATTGGACTGTCCTAGGCATTCTCTCCCAGCAAAAATTACTGTCACTTGTACTTTTGACCCCTCTATTCTCACATTTTTCTCTATATTTGTCAAGTACCCCCGGAAAGGAGCGGACAAAGCCTGGTCCACTTGCCAGGACAAGCTCTTGGATGTCGCTGGACCACTGACATATATTTGATTTGGCGGAATATGCACACCTGGTTCATTCCTCCATTGACCTCAAAATTCTCTCTTTATGTGTTCAAAGAGCCTTTTGCTTACTAGGCAATGTTAACTCCATTATCACATATGAGCTTCGCAAAAGACTATTGTTAAAATTGGAACCAAAGTTAGTTATCCTAGCAACAATGGATCCTGGAGTTAAGACAGAAGGCCTTTTGGAGATTCCTTCATAAAGGAATTGAGCAAATATGGGTTCACTTTCCAATCGCTTGATAAGGTCCAACAATCTTTGAAGAAGGTCTTCTCTCAGCATGTTATCGCCAGGGCCGGTAGAGGCAAGAGCCATTTTACCGGCAACAAGTTCCACAACCAAGGTTCCTAAGGCTCCTTCAACTCCAGCTTTCAAGATTACAAGCCTCAATTCTACCTCGAGAGGAGTAGAGCCTTTCGAGGCCGGGGACACAATGGTTCCAGAAACAATCCACAAACAGGTAGGTCTTTCTTCTGGCCTTCCCGTTGGAGTACGTCTTCACTTGCTCCTTTCAAAGCAGCATCCATAAATTCAGACCCATGGGTGTTCAACACTGTACAAGGTTATGCTATAGGTTTTCCCCTCCACCCCAAAATTTTCTTCCAAAATGTCCAACCTTATTTCTCTGGAAATTCTTTCCCTCTGACAAAAGAAGGCCATTCAAATTACCTTCCCCAATCCCTCAGGTTTCCTCAGCTCGATCTTTCTCTTCCAAAAGAGAAACAAGAAAATGAAGCCAGTCATCAATCACAGACAGTTCCACCAGTTTGTCGTTTACCAGCATTTCAAAATGGAGACTATCATCAATCTCAGAGATTCGTTACTTCAACATGACTAGATAGTTTGTTTGGACCTTCAAGATGCTTATCTCACTGTACCCATTTTCCCGGCCCACAGAAAGTTTCTCCAATTCTAGTGGCAAGGTCAAACTTATAATTTTTACTCTCTTTCTTTTAGGCTTTCCTCAGCATCATGGTGTTTTGCCAAGCTAATGAACCCTGTGGTCGCCTTTCTCAGAGCTCAAGGCGTCCGGCTCATCATCTATCTGGACGATATTCTTCTAATGCATCAAAACCAGTCCACCCTCCAAACTTAGGTTCAGCTTATATGTTCCCTTCTGACAGATCTGGGCTTGCTGAGCAACTCAGAAAAGTTGATGTTGAATCATTCCTAGCAGATAGATGCTCTAGTGTTTCTTATAAACTCTTCCAGTGAAACTCTCCATCTTCCTTCAGCGAAAATAAAAAATATCAAATCCGAAATTCTCCAGACCATTCAGAGTTCAGTAATATCTCTCAGAACCTAAGCAAGAATTGTGGGTCTTCTCTCTTCCTCCATACAAGCTATTTATCCAGGCCTTCTCCACTATCAGGTGCTCCAAAGACTAGAAATTCACCACTTACGCAAAGACCTCACCCACTCCGACCCCGTCATTCTAGATCCAGAATCCTGGTTAGAGCTTCAATGGTGGATAGACCATTTAGATGCCTGGAATGGCAGAACTATCTTTGCATCAGCCCTGATATTGTGTTAGAATCAGATGCAAGTTGAAAGTGGTGGGGCGCCCGATGTGGATCAATCTCCACTGGTGGTACTTGGTCCAGCGCGGAATTCAAATTGCATATCAATTGTTTAGAGATGCTGGCAGGCTCCTTTGCAATCAAAATCCTAGCAAAAGGAAAGGTTTATTGCTCTATCCTGCATTGCATAGACAACATCACTGCGGTCCATTAGATAAATCATCTGGGCGGAACCAGATCAAAGCCCTTAGCAGAACTAGCCAAACATTTTTGAAAGTTCTGTTTCCGAAACAACCTTTCTGTACTTGCAGAATACTTGCCAGGAGATCTCAACTCTGTATCAGACTGGCATTCCTGCCACTTGCAAGACTCGAGTGATTGGAAGCTTCATCCTTCAGCTTTTCAGTCCCGGCTTCACAAATGGGGTCTTTTTAATAGACCTGTTTGCTTCCAGACTCAATTGTGAAGTTCCTCTATTCTTCAGTTGGCGCCCGGATCCATTAGCCTTTGCTTCAGATTCTTTTTTTCAGGATTGATCCCTTTCAACCAATTATGCCTTCCCTCCTTTCATAATGATCAACAGGGTCTTGTCTCAGGTCAGGTGCCAGAAAGCAACGCTACTTTTAGTGGACCCCTTTTGGCAATCAGTTTTAGTTCTCTCCCCTTCTAGAACTAACAATCGATTTTCCAATTCTTCTACCTTTCTTCCCCAACCCCCTTCTGGATCCATCTGATCTTCCTCTCAACCTGGTGTTGGAGAATTTCCTAATTATTTTGGCTTGGAAGATATCAGGAGTTCCCAATCTTTGCGTCTCATTTTGTCAGAAACTTCAGCGCACATCAATGACTCCTGGGCTCCAGGGACCACCAAAGCTTACAAATCAGCTTGGTCTTTATGGGCAAGCTGGTATGTGGGAAAATCTGTTGATCCCTTTTCAGTGGATATAACTTACATTCTTAATTTCTTGGCAGCCAAAGCTAGTGGGGGGAAAACTCACTACACTATTAATCTTTACAGATCTACCATCTTTATTAATCATTCTCACATCAATTTAAAACCAGTGGGGGAACATCCACTTGTCTGCTGACTGTTGAAGGGAGTAACATTTTCTAATCCTCCAGTTCCTAAGTACAGTAATTTGTGGTATATAAATGTGGTTTTAAACTTGTTTGTTTCATGGCCGGATAAAGTTAACCTTTCATTGAACAGGTCTGCAAAACTCACCATGTTACTATGTCTAATATCTATTAAATAACTATCTGATGTTAGAGCTCTGGATATTTTATCTTGCCAGTTTACTCCAACAGATGTGCTGTTTACAATTCATAGATCTACAAAAACACATTTTACTTATCCCTATTTTCCTGATCAATCTAAACTTTGTGTGGGACAATGTTTCAAGGTTTATGAAAATAACACAGTTGGTCTGAGAGTGTCCTCAGACACTCAACTTCTCATTTCTTTCAAGAAATCCCATAAACCTGTTTCTTCTCCTACTCTCACTTGCTTGGTTAAGTGGGTCATGTCCCAAGCGGGTATTGATACTAAAACGTTTGGTATCCATTCTTCTAGAGGAGCCATGGACTCCAAAGCTTTGTGGGCAAGCTCCTGTCTGGAGGATATTCTGAGCTGATTGGTCTAATGATAATGTTTTCCGTACTTTTTATTGTAAACCTTGTTCATAATGCATCTTCTGTTGCAGTTAGTATGCTTTAAAAAAGCACAATGCGAGCCTCCCGTCTAGCAATAAAATGTAGATGTTCCTAGAAAATTATGAAGAAAAGTCTTAATTTTATTAAAGACACAGAGGCAAGTATTATCCCACTGCAAATGATTTAACTTCATGTTGTTTCCCACCTTCCCAGGGACTCCAGCTCTTCTGCATTCTTTTTCCTAAGGAATGCTCTTCTCAGGCTCCTTCTGCAGGCTGGCCATTTTCTCTGATGGATTTTACAGATGTTCCTGTTCGTACTCCTCCTACTGTTGTTATCCTGAGTCATAGAGCTATTGACTTTTCCAAGGAACTATTGACTGTGACTTTGGCACTTTACATTGTTTTATCCATTTTTCCTTTATTCAATGTTTATCCTTAACGTCTCACACAAGAAAAGAGGACTGTTCACAGCCAGGCTAAGTATTATAGGTAGTATTCTATTGCTATTGGTTACTGTGGCTCTATGTACGTAGTTCCCATTGGCTGGTTGCCGCCAGGCTCATGGGACTTGTAGTTTCTCTTTAGTTCTTGACTGCTGTTGTTCAAATAAAGCAAGAGCAGAGAAGCATAATACCCGCCTCTGTGTCTTTAATAAAAGAAAGACTTTCCTTCATAATTGACTTGGAAAATCTGCATTGTTGCAGCATGCTGTTTTCCCCACCTTGGGTGCCAACGCTTAATCACCCAGTTCCTGCTTGGTTAATGCGTGCGACAGTCAGAGTGATTGTCTATATTAGCTCCAAAGTCAGTCATCATTGACTAGGAACTTGTTGAGGCAATGTCGAGTGACATTTATTTGTGCCATCGCTATCTGTCAAGGCCTTGCCATGTTACAAGTGAACTTTCTCTGGGGCGTCTAACGTTGAAGCAGCCTGGGAAGTTATCAGCACCATCTTGGATCAGGCTGTATGCAAGCTTGTCAAATTCCTTGTTGACACAGCATAAGTGTATCTGTGCCAAATTGGATTCAGTCTTTAAAGCATGTCAATTTCCACATTGTTGGCCATTTTATCAGCTTTTGCACAATACTACTGGGCAATTTTGGGTTGAGATGCCTGCATCCTTTTAGATTTGGTTTAAGATATTTTTGTCCGTTATTGACAATCGGATTTCCACTTTAGGTTTCAATGACTGCAAGCTGTACTTCAACATAGCCTATACCTGTAGTCTTGTAATAGAGGTATGTCAAGTGTTGGTAGTGGGCAAACCATTTCTACTTATCAGGCGTGGTACAACACAAGTGGACATAATTCTAACCGTGACACAACGCAAGAGGTCATTATTGTAACCATGACACTCACACATATCACTACTAATTAGGCGTGGCAACTTGACATGCACACATATTCAAAGTTCATGTATATATATATATTTGAATGTTGATTTTATACTTTTCTTTGTCTAGTTATCTCATTTTTGTGTGACAGTATGCAAAGTGTAAACCCTCTCCACCTTTTCTTCAGCTCCCAGGAGATCCACCAGTTAATTGGAAATATGGTTGAGAGAATTTACTAAATATCTAGGTGCAATAGGAGCAAACATATTCAGTGCAGAACATAAAAGTTAACTTTTAGAATGTAACTTAATATTTGATGGTCAAACTATTTTTGAACATTTACTTCCTCTGGAAGCTACAGATCAAGAGGAAGAGGTAGACGAATTTCAGGATGCTGTGTGGAGGGTGGAAAAACAATTTGATGAACAACTAAGTATAGTTGTTTTGAGACATATATGCTTTAAAAGTGAACAACATCAAGATGAATCTAATAATACTGATGTTGTAGCCCTGCGTATGTTAGCTGCTGACTTCAAGTTTGGGGACTTTACTTCTCAATTTATTGGAGATCAAATTGATATTCGTTGCAGAGATAAAAAAAAGTGCAAGAGAAATTACTCCTGCTTAAGAATTCTTCATTGCAGTTAAAATATAAGGTTAAGAGTATTGAAATTTTTCAAACATCATTCAAACAACTTGTGAGAAGTGATAATTCTGGTATTCACTGACATAATATCGAACACAACAATATTGAGATACAGAAATATTGTGGCAAAAAAATCAATTACACAAATACTGTTTCCCTATACTTATAATGGTAAGTAAGAAAAATGGAAAAAATATATTGTTTCACAGTAATATCCTTGAAAAACATACAAAAATATATATTTTTATAATATATATAGTTTAACATAGTAAATGTTAAATAGTTTAATACATAACATCAATATAATGAAAACTAAATAAATCTAAATAATATTTAATACTATATATATATATGTATATATATATATAGATGTATACTTCTATAAACATATATATAATGTAACACTATTATTAAAAATATATATTTTACATTATATAAAATTTATTGGGTTATTTTTTTAATGTACTGCTATAAAACTGACATATATATATATGCCAAACGGAATCCCACAAAGCCTTCACAATGCGAGAAAACAGGCCCTCCAGTCGGGAGTGAAATAAAACAAAGTTTTTTAATCCAGCAGGCCCCAGCAAGTATGCATTACGCGTTTCGACCGGACAACGGTCTTAATCATATGCAAAAAATGAGGAACAGATGTGCATGAGTTTAAATATCCCTGATTATCAAAAGTAAGGAAGGACTAACATGCTCATGCTTTGTAACAATCTTATTCATCACATTGCATATATAGATTTTAAACCACTGGGAATCTATATACATATTTTAAACAAACCCCTACTTTACACAAATGTGTCAAAGCTGTTTAAGTACAAAACAATATTAAAGTGGGTCACTGATCCATGTGGTAAGGAATTGGCGTATTGCACGCAATCCATCTTCATGAGCTATACTTGTATAGAGGCTCATTACGTCTAGTGTGATTAACCCCTTCCATGCTCATGACGAGCTGGACTCGTCATGGCACACAGTGGTCGTGTGCTCATGACGAGTCCAGCTCGTCATGACTCCCTGCACAGGAAATCCCTCTGGTGCGGGCACCAGAGGGATTCCCTTTTCTTCTCTAAAGCCTCTGGAGCTGGGGAAGAGCTTCCCCAGCTCCTGTGGCCCCCCCCCCCTGTTTTCCCTGAAATGACGATCGGCGCGCACGTCGCGCTGATGTCATTTCAGTGAAACTGAAACTGAAATGAGCCAAGAGGCTCATTTCAGTTTCAGCTTTACGTGCTCAGGGGCTATCTCAGCCCCCTGAGCACGTAGAAACTCAGGAGAGGTATCGTTGGAAAGGGAGAATCTCCCTTTCCAATGGCACCCCTCCCTAGTGGATCCCTGCTTGGGGATTGACCCAGGAGGGCGATCCCCAAGCAGGGATCCACCCACTAGGCACCAGGGAGGGGGGAGCGGCCCCTTGGGCAAGGGCCTTTGCTCCACCCATACAAATTGGCATGATTAGTCTTTCTGTCCCCCCTGGGGGGTAGATGGGGGCAGTAGCCCCCAATCTGCCCCCCCGCGGGGGTAGAAAGCCCACTAGACACCAGGGATTTTTTTATGTGATATTTATTAGGGGTGGGGGCTGCCCAAAACGGGCATGCCGATGCCCCCACGCCCCCGGCCACAAAATTAGTCTTTCTGCCCCCCACTAGATACCAGGGATTTTTTTTATTATTATAATTTGGGGTAGGGGCTGCCCAATATGGGCATGCCAATGCCCCCACCCCGACGCAAAGGTACAGTCTTTCTGCCCCTCCTGGGGGGCAGAAAGCCCACTAGACACCAGAGTTTTTTTGCCCCTCAATAATAAATGCCCCCACCCCTCCCCCCATGAAATTCCAGTCTTTCTGCCCCCCGGGGGGGCAGATGGTGGCAGTGGCCACCAATCTGCCCCCGGGGTTCAGAAACACCCTAGATGCCAGGGATTATTTTTTTATAGGCCCGGGGTGGGGGCTGCCCAGAATGGGCATGCAAATGCCCCCACCCTACCCCCAAAGGAAAAAAGACTTTCTGCCCCTCCAGGAGGCAGATGGGGCAATAGCCTCTGATCTGCCCCCCAGGGAGGGGGCAGAAAGCCCACTAAGCGCCAGGGATTTTTTTTTATATAGGTAGGGGTGGGGGCTGCCCAGAATGGGCATGTCAATGCCCCCACCCCATAAAAATGCTACAGTCTTTCTGCCCCCCTGGGAGGCAGATGGGGCAATAGCACCTTATCTGCACCCCGGGGGCAGAAAGCCCACTAGCCACCAGGGATTTTTTTTTACAAAGTTCGGGGTGGGGCTGCCAAGAATGGACATGGCAATGCCCCCATCCACCCCAAAAAAGATGCCACTGTCTTTCTGCCCCTCCCAGGAGGCAGATGGGGGCAGTAGCCCCTGATCTGCCCCCCCGGGGGGGCAGAAAGCCCACTTTGTGCCAGCGATTATGCTGGCTTTTTTATACGCAGGGGTGGGGGCTGACCAGAATGGGCATCCCAATGCCCCGACCCCCCAAAAGAATAGCCACAGTCTTTCTGCCCCCCTCGTGGCGCATATCGGGGCAATAGCCCCTGATTTCCCCCCTCCCCAGGGCAGCAGAAAGATCACTAGGCACTGACTTTTTTTCGGAATGTGCCTACCTGTTGAATTTGGTCCCTAGCTCTGCCGGCACCTAGGGAAACCTAGCAAACCTATACATTTTTTTAACTAGACACCCAGGGGAATCCAGGATGGGCTGACTTGACTGGCTCTCACCAGGTTCTGTTACCCAGAATCCCTTGCAAACCTAAAAAATTGGCAAAAAAACCACATTTTCATCACTTTTCTGTGGTGGAAAGTTCTGGAATCTGCATGGATCCACAAGTTTCCACCCACCCCGCGTTCCCCAAAGTCTTCCGATAAAAATGGTACCTCACTTGTGTGGGTAGGACTAGTGGCCGCGACAGGAAACGGCCCAAAACGCAACATGGACACACCACATTTTCACAGTGAAAACGGACCCTTTTTTTGCAAAGTGGCTAGCTGTAGATTTTGAACCCTAACTCTGCCGGCACCTAGGGAAACCTAGCAAGCCTATACATTTTTGAAAAGTAGATACCCAGGGGAATCCAGGATGGGGTGACTTGACTGGCTCTCACCAGGTTCTGTTACCCAGAATCCCTTGCAAACCGAAACATTTGTCAAAAAAAACACATTTCCCTAACAATTCTGTGGTGGAAAGTTCTGGAATCTGCGTGGATCCACAAATTTCCACCCATCCCGCGTTCCCCAAAGTCTTCCGAGAAAAATGGCACCTCACATGTGTGGGTAGGCCTAGTGCTCGCGACAGGAAATGGCCCAAACGCAACGTGGACACACCACATTTTCACAGTGAAAATGGACCCTTTTTTTGCAAAGTGCCTAGCTGTAGATTTTGAACCCTAACACTGCCAGCACCTAGGGAAACCTAGCATACCTATACATTTTTGAAAACTAGACACCCAGGGGAATCCAGGATGGGGTGACTTGACTGGCTCTCACCAGGATATGATACCCAGAATCCCTTGAAAACCTAAAAATATGTCCAAAAAAACATATTTTCCTCACATTTCTGTGGTGGAAAGTTCTGGAATCTGCGTGGATGTACAAAATTCCACCCACCCCGCGTCCCCCAAAGTCTTCCGTGAAAAATGGTACCTCACTTGTGTGGATGGGTCAAGTACCCGCGACAGGCAAGGGCCCAAAACCTATTGAGGCGACATCAAAATTACCTATCACAAACCAACCTGGTTTTGCAAGGGGGGGTCCCATGAGTTTTTGGCCCCGGGCTCGACGGCCATCTAGGGAAACCTACCCAACCCACACATTTCTGAAAACTAGACACCCGGAGGAGTCCAGCGAGGTATGGCTTGCGTGGGTCCTCCAAAATTTTCTTACCCAGAATCCCCTGCAAACCTCAAATTTAGCAGAAAAAATCAGGGGATTCTGGGTAGGAAAACGTTAGGGGACCCACGCAAGCCATACCTCGCTGGACTCCCAGGTGTCTAGTTTTCAGAAATGTGTGGGTTTGGTAGGTTTCCTAGATGGCCACCGAGCCCAGGGCCAAAAACTCATGGGACCCCTTGCAAAACCAGGTTGTTTTGTGATAGGTAATTTTGATGTCGCTCAACAGGTTTTGGGCCCTTTCCTGTCGCGGGTACTTGACCCACCCACGAGAGTGAGGTATCATTTTTATCGGGAGACATGGGGGAACACTGTGGGTAGGAAATTTGTGGATCCACATAGATTCCAGAACTTTTCCACACAGAAATTTGAGAAAAAGTGATTTGTTTCAGCTAAATTTGAGGTTTGCAGGGCATTCTGGGTAGGAAAACGTTGGGGGATCCACGCAAGCCATACCTCGCTGGACTCCCCCGGGTGTCTAGTTTTCAGAAATGTGTGGGTTTGGTAGGTTTCCCAAGACGGCCACCGAGCCCGGGGCCAAAAACCCAGGTGACTCCACTTGCAAAACCAGCTTGTTATGTGATAGATCATTTTGATGTCTCCTCAATACGTTTTGGGCCCTTGCCTGTTGCGGGTACTTGAACCACCCACACCAGTGAGGTTTTTGGTCCTGGGCTCGGCGGCCATCTTAGGAAACCTACCAAACCCACACATTTCTGAAAACTAGACACTCGGGGGAGTCCAGCGATGTATGGCTTGCGTGGGTCCCCCAACGTTTTCCTACCCAGAATCCCTTGCAAACCTGAAATTTTGCTGAAAAAATTCATTTTTTCCCACATTTTTGTGTGGGAAAGTTGTGGCATCACCGGGCTGACACAAATTTCCTACCACCCAGCATTCCCCCAGGTCTCCTGATAAAAATGGTGCATCACTCGGGTGGGAGGTCCAAGTACGCGCGACAGGCAAGAGCCCAAAACGTATTGAGGCGACATCAAAATTGCCTATCACAAAACGACCTGGTTTTGCAATGGGGGTCCCAGGACTTTTTGGCCCGGTGCTCAGCGGCCACATAGGGAAACCTACCAAACCCACACATTTCTGAAAAGCAGACACCCGGGGGATTCCAGGGAGGTATGGCTTGCGTGGATCCACCAACGTTTTCTTACCCAGAATCCCTTGCAAACCTGAAATTTGGCTGAAAAAAACACTTTTTTCACACATTTTTGTGTGGTAAAGTTGTGGCATCACGGGGCTGACACAAATTTCCTACCACCCAGCGTTCCCCCAGGTCTCCCGATACAAATGGTGCTTCACTCGGGTGGGAGGCCCAAGTACCCGCGACAGGCAGGGGCCCACAACGTATTGAGGTGACCTCAAAATGGCCTATCACAAAACGACCTGGTTTTGCAAGGGGGCTCCCATGACGTTTTGGCTCGGCGGCCATCTAGGGAAACCTACCAAACCCACACATTTCTGAAAAGTAGATACCCGGGGGATTCCAGGGAGGTATGGCTTGCGTGGATCCCCCAACGTTTTTTTACCCAGAATCCCCTGCAAACCTGAAATTTGGCTGAAAAAAATCACTTTTTTCACACATTTTTGTGTGGTAAAGTTGTGGCATCACGGGGATGACACAAATTTCCTACCACCCAGCGTTCCCCCAGGTCTCCTGATAAAAATGGTGCCTCAATCGGGTGGGAGGCCCAAGTACCCGCGACAGGCAAGGGCCCACAACGTATTGAGGCGACCTCAAAATGGCCTATCACAAAATGACCTGGTTTTGCAAGGGGGGTCCCATGACGTTTTAGCCCGGGGCTTGGCGGCCACCTAGGGAACCCTACCAAACCCACACATTTCTGAAAAGTAGACACCCGGGGTATTCCAGGGAGGTATGGCTTGCATGGATCCCCCAACGTTTTCTTACCCAGAATCCCCTGCAAACCTGAAATTTGGCTGAAAAAAATCACTTTTTTCACCCATTTTTGTATGGTAAAGTTGTGGCATCACGGGGCTGACACAAATTTCCTACCACCCAGCGTTCCTCCAGGTCTCACGATAAAAATGGTGCCTCACTCGGGTGGGAGGCCCAAGTACCCACGACAGGCAAGGGCCCACAACGTATTGAGGCGACCTCAAAATGGCCTATCACAAAACGACCTGGCTTTGCAAGGGGGGTCCCATGACGTTTTAGCCCGGGGCTCGGCGGCCACCTAGGGTAACCTACCAAACCCACACATTTCTGAAAAGTAGACACCCGGGGGATTCCAGGGAGGTATGGCTTGCGTGGATGACAAGGCGAGAGTCCGCGCTTCGTTTTTTTTTTGTTTTGCGACCGGATCTGCGGATACGGCGCGCATTTTGCCGATTTTTTTTTTTTTTTAATGCTTTTTTGGGCCTTGGGGGTCCTTGTGGGACCCCCTAAGCAGGCCTAGGGGGTCAGGGTGTTTCTACCCTGCCCCCTTTCCCTTTTTTTCACGTTTGTTTTACTCTTTTCTTGTGACTCGGTTCTACCGAGTCACAAGATGGCTGTCAACACTTCCTGGTTTGGAGTGTTGACAGCCAATTAGCATGCAGCTCGTGGTCGGGAGGGTGCGCGGATCCACCGCGGCCATAAATATCGAAACTCTTATTTTTGATTTTCTCAGCAACTACTGAACGGATTTACACCATTTTTAAAAAGGGTGCTTTCTGAACCAAGCACTACCTTTTGCCAAATTTGGTGTAATTCCGTTCAGCAGTTTTGGCTGTAGCCTTGCATAAAGTTTCCTATGGGAAATCGATTTTTTACTCTTATTTTTTAATTTCTCCGCAACTACTGAACGGATTTAGACCATTTTAAAAAAAGGTCACTTTCTGAACCAAGCGCTACCTTTTGCCAAATTTGGTGTAATTCTGTTCAGCAGTTCGAGCTGTAGCCGTGTCTAAAATTTCCTATGGGAATTAACATGGAGAAAACACGTTTTGGGACCCCCCTTTTTTCTCGGCCCCCGCTTGATGAATCACCCCGAAACTTTCAAGATGGGAGCGGACCGGAGCGGGCCATTAGTTTTGAAAATTTCGCGAAGATTCGTCAACTGGCGCCAAAGTTATTTTGAAAAGAATGTTACGAATTTCCTATGGATAATAGGTCCTAACTATAACTACCTACTGGCGACCGCCAGTAGGTAATATATATATATCTCACCACCATGAATTGCCGGTAGCTCGGGGCTTTACCTTGCGGCGGTCCATCGCGAAAACCAGCGTTTTCAAAATATAAAACAAACCCTCTCTTCTTCAAAGAAAAAGGTACTCCGGACACTCCAGGATGCTGTATTGAATTTATTTAGCAACAAGAAGCCACACACCGACGCGTTTCGCCAAACAGGCTTGTTCACGGTAAAGCAAGAGATGTTTCACTTCTGTTTACATACTTTTGTTTGTAAAAATCAAAATAGGACTGTTACACTCCTTCTAAACATCGTTTTTGTCCGCCATCTTGTAACGGCTAAGACTACTTATCCACGGACTTACATTTAATAAATCAAAGCCGTAATTACCTACACACTCTTGATTCTTTATGTCAGAGTTAAATAAGAATAAAAATTCAAGATAAAATACATTTGCATTCTCCCATTTTTTGGTATGTCATATATAAATTCAATGATAATGCAACATAAATCAATAATGTATTGTAACATGTGTCACGCGGTACACTGCAAGCCTGCATGTATACCCAAGACACATGCGTCGCTGTCTGGTACAGACATATAATTCATCAATAATGCCCAAGTGGGCGAAATTACATTAATAACAATACCAAATATTACTTCTACAATTCAAATATTGCCCCAGTGGGCCATTAACCTTGCTGTTGTAGATAGTAACAATAATGACAATGTTCATCATGCGTAGCGATGTATCATAGTTGCAAACAACCATTGTAGAGTGTGTTGGTATATCCAATAACTCAGAATGCTTTGTCCTATTCACAAAAGAAAAACAAAAAAGTTAAATAAATTAAAAAACCTCATTTAGTGATTATCTAAAGAATACTATATACAATTAAAATGATATCATTTACACATACAATTAGGAAGTCAGATTGGTACACTACCATTGTTTGGTCTGTATCTTAATTCCCAGCAGTCATATTTTCTACAGTTCGTTTGTTCTACACATTGTCACCCCAAATGTATTGCCAGTTCCTCACTGGAATTTAAACCAGTGGGCATTAACGTTTCAAAGTCAATAATGTATTTCGACTCCAAAATCCTCAATTGGCGCTCTCTATCACCGCCACGTCTTTGGGGTTTTACAGCATCCAAAATTACATATGAAAGTAATTTGTCATTCTGGCCATGCATCATCTTGAAATGGCGAGCTACAGGGTACTGCTCATTGTGGTTCCGGATTGCCCTTTTGTGCTCTAGGACTCGTTTTCTCGCCCTATGTTTGGTGCTTCCTATATATAGTTTTTTACACGGGCAGATCAAGCAATAAACACAGAATTCCATGTTACAGTCAAAACTGCCCCTGATTATAAAGTCCCTGTTACTATTGGGCACTTTAATCTTGGTGCAATTCTTACTATTAATGCAAGCTTTGCAATGCATACAGCATGAAAAGCCAATATTGTTCACATGATGGTCAATCTTGGACTGTGATGTTACATGATTTCGACTAAGCTCATCTTTAAGAGACCGCCCCCTTCTGAAAGTTATTTGGCGTGCTTCATGTAAATATTTATCCAAAGTTGGATCGGTCTTCAGGATATGCCAATTACACTTGAAAATTTTGTGAACTTGAAATGCTTGATTTGAATAAGTTGTTATAAACCTGATCTGCGATTCTGCCTGGCTGGATTTCGGTTTGGAGTTTAACAGAGCTACTCTTTCCAGTTTATCTACTTTAGTAACTGCTGTTTGTATCACTTTCTTGGTATACCCCCGTTCCTTGAATCTGTTACACATCACAACTTTTTCTTTCTCAAATTCCATTATGGTACTGCTGTTTCTTTTGGCTCGGATCAATTCACCATAAGGTATGCTCTGAATGAGGCTGTATGGGTGGGCACTGGACGCAAATAAAAGGCTGTTCCCCGCAGTTTCTTTTCTGTGGAGTTTAGTTACAAGATGATTATTCTGTACTGTTACTTCCACATCTAGGAACACAATCCTATTACTGCTAATCTGAGATGTAAGTTCTATATTTAGATCGTTCTTATGTAGTGCCTGAATGAAAGCTTCAGCACTGCTTACATCCCCTCGCCATATCAAAAATATGTCGTCAATAAATCTTGACCACAAAATTACATTTTCACCATACTCCTCAAAGCAACTGGACACTTGCTCCTCCCACCAGCCCATGAAAAGATTCGCGTAGCTGGGGGCGAAGCAAGTGCCCATTGCAGTACCTTGTAACTGTTTGTACAACTTATCATCAAAGTAAAAAAAGTTGTTTTTTAAGCAGTGTGTGATCATTTCAATTAGCATTTCAGTACGAAACAATAATGAGATTGATCTTGCTCGCAAGAAGTGACGAATAGCCTGAATTCCCAGATCATGTTTGATTGAGGTATACAAACTCGTCACATCAAGAGTGATGAGTAAAAACTCTTGATCCCATTGTAGACCCTCAATCATGTTTAAAAAATGCATTGTGTCTCTTAAATAGGCTGGTAAAGCAGTTACAAAAGGTCTCAAATAAAAATCAACATATTTTGATGTCATTTCCAAGTTTGAACCCATCGACGAGACTATGGGCCTTCCTGGGGGTTAACTGAGCTTTTATGCAGTTTAGGCAAAAGATACAATATAGGTGTTTTAGCATGTTTACATCTTAAACTGCCATACTCCTCCCAAATTAGTAATCCTAGATGCTTCCACTTCTCTTGTATCTACCTCTTGATAGCACGATAAATCTGTGAGCTGTCGTACACCTTCCGCTATATAGTCTTCTTTACCCCACACCACCACATTCCCCCCCTTGTCTGATTGTCTAATGACAATGGAGGGGTCACTTTTCAACTCATCAATCACCTTCATTTGTGTTGTGGTTGGATTACGCTTAGCTAGTTTATCTTTGATATACCGTATTTTTTTCAGATCTTTCACCACACTTTTTCAAATACATCAAGTTTCTTCGCAATGTACCATTGGTATAAATTTTGACTTCGGTCTGAAGCCACTGGGACATGCATTATCAACAGTAATATCTAAGTTAATCAGGTTAAGATATGGATCCTCATGGTGTTCAATGTTCTCATCCAACTGTGCAAGTGTATGCAGAGTTTCCACATCAGATATGCAAACAGACTCACGACTGACCAATGCTGTATCAGTATATATATATATATTTCTTTTTTTACTTAAAAAAACCCAAAGGTTACAGAGACTATAATTTACGCACTCGCAATGCACTGCTTATGACCTCACAAATCACATCACTCATGAAATGGTCAGTGACATCACTGATGTCATCTCAAATGTGTGTGTGTGTGTGTGTGTGTGTGTATATATATATACACACACATAAATATATATATAGATATACAAAACATAAAAAGTATTAACAAAATCAACTTCAAAACATTAAATTAATTACCAAATTTATTAAATATATTAAAAAAGACATTTAGTACAAATATTATAAAACTGTATGTATATACATATATATATATAAATATATATATATATATTCACTTAAAAAACCATAGGTTTCAGGCACGTTATAGTTAGAAATTAGCATTTAAAAAACCTTTGAAATGTCATCAGTGATGTCATCAGTGATGTCACTGACAATGTCATGAGTGATGTAATATGTGACGTCATCAGCAGTGCATTGTGGGCGCGAGTTATAGTTAGCTGAACTAACTATAACGGGGAAATTCACGGGTTTTGCACGAGTGAAATGTCCAACTAACTATAACTGTCCCTAAAACCTATGGTTTTTTCAGTGAATTTCAAAGGTTTTTTAAATGCTAATTTCTAACTATAACGTGTCTGAAACCTATGGTTTTTTCAGTGAATTTCAAAGGTTTTTTAAATGCTAATTTCTAACTATAACGTGCCTGAAACCTATGGTTTTTTAAGTGAATTTCAAAGGTTTTTTAAATGCTAGTTTGTAACTATGCCTACAGAGGTAGGACATGTGAAGAAAGAAGAAAAAACGCACAGAAAGAAGCAAAAGAAATGCAGAAAGAAGCAACAGAAGTCCACAAAGATGAAGAAAAGTGCAGGAAGAAGCAAAAGATGTGCAGAAAGAACCAACAGAGGAGCAGAAAGAGGCCTTGTTCCAAAATCATCCTGTGCCCACAACTTTTTCCAACGTGTACTGGTGGTAACTGACTCTGACTAACCAGAGCCAGTGCTATGCTAAAACACACTTAGAATACAGTTAAAACACCTACATACACTAGGGAACACTATGCGTTGGGGTACCCCTGTGATTAGCATGACCTCCTCTGTAAGTCCCTAGTAAATAATAGGGCAGGGGGATTAAAACTACCTCTTAAAACGCGCTACAGGGCGCGTTTGTACAGTGGTGAAGGGAGGGGGTGCCTGAGGTGACATGTGTGCAAACGCGCCCCATGGCACGTTTTAAGTTGCGGGATTAAGTCCCCTTGAATCCTGAGGGTCCCTGGAGTCCAACTAGCCCACCATGTACCTCCAAAAAGCGCCACAGAGCTGCGTTGCAGAGAGGTGTAAAAAGGGGCGTGGCCTCTGTACACTTCTCTGCAACGCAGCTCCCTGGCGCATACTGGAGGTTCCTGGTGGGCTAGTTGGCCCCCAGGGACCCCCAGTATTCAAGGGGAATTACTTCCCCTTCTTAAAATGCGCCAGGGGGCGCATTTTCAGACTGCTGCAGGGAGGGGGCGGGGCCTCCGGCAAGATGCCGGTCTTTTTTTTTGTATGGGAGGGGAGCTGCGTGGCCCCCCTTCCCTCGGCCACTTTTGGCCCCGGGGACCCCATCCCCCGGGCCTGAGGATTTTCTTTTTTTTTTTAAATAAAAAAAACGGGAAGGGGGCCGCGTGGCCCCCCTTCCCTGGGCATCTATTGGCCCCGGGGACCCCATCCCCCGGGGCATGCCCTCCTTTTTTTTTTATTTAAATATTTGGAGGGGGGCTGCGTGGCCCCCCTCCTCAGGCCATTTAAGGCCCGGGGACCCCATCCCCCGGGGCCGGCTTTTAAGATGTTTTTTTTTAAAATTATTTTTGGGGAGGGGGGCTGAGTGGCCCCCCTCCCAGGCCACTAATAGTCCTGGGGCCCCCCTCCCTTCATTAGTAAAGCCCCGGGGAGGTGGTGGTCCCCGGGGCTTCGGGGGTCCGAAACGGACCCCCACATTTCTTTTGTTAGTGCCCTGGGGAGGTAGCAGTCCCCGGGGCATGTGGGGGGGCTGGAGCCCCCCCACACAGGTCATTAATATTTAAAAAAAGAAGCCAAGGGGGGTGGCGGTCACCGGGGCTGCAGGAGGGCGGATAGCCCTCCTGCACCATTTTTTTTTAAAGCCCCGGGGGGGTGGCGGTCCCCAGGGCTTGGGGGGCTTTAGAGGCCCCCCACATAAAATATAAAGCAACCCCCGCATGCCCCCGGGGGCAAAATAGCATCAAAGCGCGGGAGACCGCGCTCGATTTTTTATCACGGCGGGATCCACGCATCCCGCCGATTTTTATTTTTTAAAAATGCTTTTTCTGCCCAGGGGTCCTTGTGGGACCCCTGAGCAGACCTAGGGGGTCAGGGGTTTCTACCCTGCCCCCTTTTGCGTTTTGCGACTTGTTTCTGTGCCTCGGTTCTACAGAGGCACAAAATGGCTGCCAACACTTCCTGATTTGGAGTGTTGACAGCCACTTGACAGCCAATTAGCATGCAGCTCGTGATCGGGAGGGTACGCGGACCCTAACCGGCCATAGATATATATGTGATTTTACTTTTGATTTTCTCAGGAACTACAGAACGGATTTACACCATTTAAGCAAAAAGCATGATTCTGAACCAAGGGCTACCTTTTTGCCAAATTTGGTGTAATTCCGTTCAGCAGTTCGGGCTGTAGCTGCGATGAAAGGTTCCTATGGAAAATTGCATGGGGAAAACACGTTTTGGGACCCCCCTTTTTTCTCGGCCCCCACTTGACGAATCACCCCGAGACTTTCAGGATAGGAGCGAACCGGAGCGCCCCACGAGTTTTAAAAATTTCGCGAAGATTCGTCAGCCGGCGCCAAAGTTATTTCAAATAGAATGTTGCGGATTTCCTATGGAAAATAGGTCCTAACTATAACTATCTACTGGCGACCGCCAGTAGATAATATATATATATATACAAATAATATTTATAGATATACTTGAACAATATTAAGAAAACTATTGAAGTCTGGGAATAATAGATATACTATTCCCACTCCAGTCGGTGCAACAGTAGGGAAAGCATTGGACTTCGGAGAGGTAAAATGTATTATTCCCACTCCAGTCTGTGCAATAGTAGGAAATGAGTTGGACATTGGAGGGGCAATATTTCAATTCCCAATCCAGTCTGTGCAACAGTAGGGAATGCGTTGGACTTCGAGGGTTAACATTTACTATTCACACTCCAGTCGGTGCAACTGTAGAGAAAGTGTTGGACTTCAGAGGGGTAACATTTTATATTTCCACTGGAATCTGTACAAAAGTAGGGAAAGTGTTGAACTTCGGAGGGATTAAATTTACTCTTCCCACTCCAGTCTGCACAACAGTAGGGAAAATGTTGGACTTCGGAGGGGTTGAATTTACTATTCCCATTCCAGTCTGTGCAACAGTAGAGAAAGCGTTGGACTTTGGAGGGGTAAAATTTACTGTTTCCACTCCAGTCTGTGCAACAGAAGGAAAATCGTGGGACTATGGAGGGACAAAATTTGCTATTCCAACTCCAGTCTGTGCAACAGTAGGGAAAGTGTTGGACTTCAGAGGGATTAAATTTACTATTCTCACTCCAGTCTGTGCAACAGTAGGGAAAGTGTTTCACTTCAAACACATAACATATCTGAATAACCCTTTAAATTTACAACTATACAACTCTCAATATGAACATTAATAATTAACTGAAAAAACGATATATAAAAAAATAAAAGACAATTAAACAGTATACATGATTATTAAACATTGTAATAATTAATTACCAATTAAAAAATGGTTATTTATTTATTTATTATTTAATTAACTTCCCACACTATACCCCCACAAACCTGGCAGCCCACATTTAAAATATAACAAAGATAAATAAGTATAACACAATTAACATAATTAATAATCAGTGAAATAATTATTAATTCATTGTTAATCAATGATCACCTAATTACCTTCCCCCATCCCATTCCAAAACCAAGCATCCCAAACCTAGTGTATAACTTAAAATATTATTATTACACAATTTGCATAATAATCAATTAAATAATGAATACTAAAATATGAATTAATTGTTAATTAATTGTTACTTATTGAACTTCCCACCCTATACCCCTACAAACTCAACAGCCTGCACCTAGTATATAACTAAAAATATAATTATTACACAATTCACATAATCATCAAATAA
Source organism: Calotriton arnoldi (assembly GCA_963921515.1). NCBI lineage: Eukaryota > Metazoa > Chordata > Amphibia > Caudata > Salamandridae > Calotriton > Calotriton arnoldi. Next base: position 511,582 of record CAWUFW010006813.1, on the reverse strand, counting down.
ATAATTGATAATAAATTAATAATTAATTTTTAATTAGTTATACGTAATTACTATGCCACCCTATACCCCTACAAAACTAGAAACCCACTACCTACTATAAATTACTATTAGCAATTAAATCACTTAAGATTACAACTATATTTAAAAATATTATTAACAACTATGCAAACAATAATAACACAAAATTAATATATAAACTAAAACACATAGATAATTAAAAAACGATATGTTTTACAACTATATTATTGAAAACAATATTAACTGCTTAACCGCGGCGGCAATTACGCCGCGGTGCGGCGGTTTAGCGGAGTGGGCGGGGCCGCGTCGGCCAACGGACGTTCGCAGCACTACAGAGGTAGTGCTCGCGACGGCCGTTGGCCGACAGACGCACGCAACAGGTTAACAGCAACAACTTAACTTACCTGAAAAATCGATATTCTTGACAGTGAATATTTCTGCATCACAATATTATTTTTCCCGATATTCCTGTAACTCAATATTTAAAACTCAACATTTTGTCCAAATACCAATTCTGGGATAGGAGCAGTGAAAGAACAGGTAACTAAACGTTTTCCAGAAAGACATTGTTGGAAAGGTGTAAGTCAGAATAAAGCTGGGGGAAAAGATAAGCGGAGTAATTGTTTTCAACAGAAAAATATTTGTTTTCGATGTGTCTTCTCTTCTCACATTCCCAGTGGTCGTCATTGTCAGATAAATTAGCTACTTGCCATAATTGTTGCAAGGAAGGGCATTTTGTCAGAGTTTGCAAGGGAAACACAAGAGTCAACTGTTTGCTGCAATAGGAAAACAATACTTCCTCAGGTGAGGCCACAAAAAAATAAAGTTATATTGGTGGTCTAAGAAGATTCTGATAAATATGTTGAACTTTATACCCTAATTTCAGTGGATAATAGGGATTTTCATTTATTAGTTGACTCTGGTGCTAGTGTGACAATGATTACTCAAGAGTTGTTTGAACAAAATCGATGTAACAAGGTGTTAGAACCACCTGACAGAAATACTGTTTTTTATTAATGAAGAATAATTGAGTTACTAGGGAACTTTGTTAATGATTTGAAATTTAAAGAAAGTGTTATACAGGAAAAAGTATATGTTGCTAAGAAAGGTTTAAACATTCTAGGCTGTTACCAGCAGGGGTTAACTGGCAAGACATTAAGGCCTGGAGCCAAAAACCAAGTGTCTATTGTGTGGAATCTTATGAATGTGGGACACAACATTGATTGATGATTTTAAGAATTTTATTTTCTGATATTTTTCGGGCAGATCAAAGATTTATGCACAAGATTAAGGTTAAAGAAGGAGCCACACCTATCAAACATAAATTGAGAAATGTACTTTTTAGTGTAAAAGAAGATTTGACTGATGAGCTCAGACAGATATGTGAAAGAGGAGCTATTGAACCTATTGAATCATCTTTATGTTGATCTCCTTTGGTTGTGGTATGAAAAAAATAATCTTTGAGGATATGTATTGATCTACCCAGCTTGAACAAGGAAATTTGGATAGATTCTCACACTCTTCTGTGAATCGATGACATCATCACCAGATTTGCTGGAACTAGGTATTTTTCCAAGATTGATTTGGCTTCAGCATGTCATCATGTGGAATAAGACCCCTTGTCAAAACGTCTTACAGTTTATGTCTCTCCAGTGTGCAAGTTTCAATTTAAGAAAATGCCTTTAAATTGTCATCAGCTGCCTCTGTTTTTCAAGGCTATCAAAGGAATGGCAGCTTTCTGGGTTGACCTCTTAGGGGCAGGGAAAGATACATTTGAACATGATGAAATTTTGAAGAAATTATTGTCCAGATTGAATGATGCAGGCATTGTTGGCAATAGGTAAAAATGTGTTTTTGTTTAAGATTCAGAGGAATATTTAGGACATATTATTTCTCAAGATGGGGTGCAGCCATGTTCAGATTTAGTTGAAGTTATTGTGCAGGCACCCAGTCCCACAAACAAAGAACATGTAGCATCATTTTTGGAGGTTTGTGAGTTCTACTCTAAAGCTGTGCAAAATCTTGCAGCAAAAACTGAATGTTTGAGGTCTTTATTAAGGAAACTAAAACCTTTGAATGGAATGAATTGTGTGAATATGAACTTGAACAACTTAAAAAAGAGTTATCTTCACAGAAAGTACTTTCTCCATTTGATTCCACCAAAGAGTGCATTGTGCCTGGTGATGCGAGTTTGTGTGGTTTAGGGGGGATGATCACTTAATTGTGGGGTAATCAAGAACAAACTATTGGTTGTGCTTCCATCACCTTATGTTCCAGTAAGAAGAATTACTCTGTAATAGAGAGAAAAGTGTTTGCTTGTTGTTGAACAATTGAAAGTTTTTTATGGGGCAGGTCTTTTCCATTGTTGACTAACCAAAAAACACTTGTATGTATACCAATGGTAAATGTAATTAGAGATTGTACGCTGACAATTGCCAGATTAAGTTCAAAATTACTTCAATACAATTTCAGAATTCAACATATACTGGGTGGTAAGAACATCTGGGCAGATATTTTTTGTCAAGATCCCCACTACCAGATATCCCTAAAAATTACATGAATCTGCATGATGAGGAAGAGTGTTTGATAGCTGCCATAGATGCTTGTCTGGTGGGAGGATTCACAGAAGAAGAGTGGATTTCTGAATTGAGAAAGGACAAGGTTCTGAATGATGTATCCAATTTCATATTTAATGGTTGATCAAGTGAAAAAAACTTTCATATGACATTCAGCCATTTTTAACAATGTCAGAACATTTGTCCGTAGAAAAATACAAGATGCGAATGCATGGAGATATGTTTATTCCTCCACCAATTTTGGGACCACATATTAATGATTTGGGACATAAAGGACATTTGGGCCAAACTGTTACAAAAAGAAGAATGTGTAATACATTTTTGTGGCCATCTATGTATTCCCAAATAGCTGAAATTGTGAAAAATTGTGTAATTTGCTCTAGTAGTGACAAAACCATGAAGACATCTACAGCCCTTAGTAGCCCCTTTTCAGAATTACCTGATGGTCCATGGATCAAACTAGCAGTTGATTTTGTAGGACCTTTCAACATGTTGCCTTAGAGATACAAATTTGGTGTTGTTTTAGCAGACTATTACAGTAAATGGTGGGAAGTGGAGTTCATGGCTGATCCTAATACCAAGGGGATCATAAGGTTTGTCTAGAAAATATTTGCTAGAGAACGTTTTCCTAGGGTGATTGTTTCTGATAACAGTGTTTAATTTGTTTTGAAAGAGATGACTGGATTTTTAAAACAGTCTCATATTTTTCATCACAGAATTGCACAGTACCACCCTCAAGCAAATGGTTTTGTAGAATGGATAAACCATAATTTATTTGATTGTATCCAATGGGCAGTGAGCAGCAGAACAGATGGGGTGGAAGTGACAGAGAGCATGTTGTGGCCTTATTGTACATACCCAGTGGAGTTACAGGAAAGAGTCCTTTTGAGATATTAAGGGGAAGAGTTGTCTCTTTCCAAATGTGCACTGCTTCGGTGAAGAAATTGGGTTTTCAAATGAATCATGCAAAAGACATAGATGCTAAAAATTAGACCACGGGTAGAGAGCTATCAAAATAATTCAAAGGAAAGCTGCGAAGTTAAACACAACATGAAATGATTGGGACTGTGTCAGAACTAAGTATTCTTCAAAAGTCCCCAAAGCACATGCAAAATTTGGTCTGCCTGTAAAAGTGGATGCTATTAGTGATACGGCTGTTAGAATCAGAGACAAGAAATGTTGGAACAGGTCCTGAGTTTGTAAAAAGGTCAAAATTCACAAAAAATATCCAGGTGCTAATAAACATGCCAATGAACGTGTTCACAAAATGGAGTCTCAGGTTTCTAAATATACTAGGTCTACCAAGGGGGCTGGGTGCAAGAGTAAAAGGGTTGGTAAATCCCCCCACAGGTTGGGATGGGATTGATAGCCTAAGTTTCTGTATGCTATGTAGTTTTTTCATACTTCATTTTCTGAATTTGATTGCTAAATTTTATGAAAGAAAATGATTAGTCAATATGTATTTAATGTATATGTATTATATATAAAATGTTGTGATCTAGTTTAATTTTGTAATTATTTTTAATGATATGTTTATTTTATTTTTTTGGTTTCCAATGAAGGGATCTGTATTTATGTTCTTCGTTCCAGTTGGAATGTTGTACTCTATCAGACGTTCTATGTCAGTTGAATCCTGGAGAGCTGAAAAGCTGTAATGAATAACGACAACTATTCTATTCATCTACTTTTGAGTGCTGTGATGATTATTACTACAGTTGCCCTGAAGGCAATTCAGATAATACCTTGGAAAAATGCAATCCATAGAGGTATTTTATTTTTAGCTGTATCAGAAATCTAAAGAAATTATTGTGCATATTTAGTAGTACAATGACCTGAAGGCAGTCTGGGACCACAGCATATTTGCCTATGTCTAGTGCCTAGCGCAGGCAGTGGTCTACCACTCCCCCGAGATCACCTGACAACATTCACAAAGAGAGAGATGCGCTATGGGGGCACCTTACCATTTGCAAATCAGGTACCATGTCATTTGAAGTGTCAGTACAAGGTTAATGGTTTGTGACCACAACTTCAGTTTCAAACACTTGATACATGGCATACTGAATCACAATTAGGAGAAAACACCCCTATTGTGCATCAGTATGGATCACTAAATTCATTTTGTGAGTTGGAAAGGTTTATCTGCCTCGCTCAATTGGTTTAATACATACTAAAAGCCATTTTTTGATTGCTAAGCATGTGATTTGGGTGAATTTCAGTATTGGTGAACACAAAATTGTTTGTACATCTGGCACTAGTTTGCCGAAAGATTCCAAAGGTGATAAGTGATTTGCTGGTAAAGTCTTAGGAGAAACTAGGCATTGATTTAACTGGACATTTACAAGTTGCTAGCGAAGAACATAAATTTGCTGTAGTTATAGTGGATTATTTCTCAAGATGGACTGAGGACAAGCTTTGATGAAATCCTGACACTAAAAGTGTAATTTGATTTTTAACATATGTCTCAGAGGACTTGAGAACATTTTTGAAACTACAAAAGTAATTCATAGAGGTGCAGTCTTTATCTTCCATGGAGAATGCCATGTTTGAGTTTGCATTAGGCTACTTTGTGTTGTGGTTGCGTTTAATTAGAAGCTGCCAGTGGTCTGTCCTTAACTCATGCACTGAAGATGATGTGATCTCAGCGCTGGTCACCTCATTCTATTACTGTTGTTAGTCCACTTGAGTAATTGAAAGGGTGCAAGCAGTACACATTTGGCAAGCCCAGTTGGTTCTCTCAAAATAAGGTGGTGAAAAGTTGCTAAGATTTTTTTCAGAAATAGGATGATCAGCAGATCATCACCAGAACAGTTGAGAAGCAAGGACAGGTATGATAGGCTAAATTGTGTCAAGGAGTTGGAAGTTATAGTGGATGATAAAATTATGATGAAGTTAGGAGTGAAGGTAAAGAAAGAGGAGATTAGGTTTGGATCTGTTGTGAGTGTTGAAGCAGTTTCAAGGTATGTTGTAAAGGTTGATTCAGGAAAGTGGTGTGAGTGGAACAAGGATTGGAATGTTAAGGTGAATGATGACAATGAGTTAAGTGTTAATGCTAGATATTCATTGAGTGCGTAAGGAAGAGGTGTTCAGGTTGGAAGTGAGGTTCCAAATGAATTCTAAAAGTGTGTTTTGGCAGGGTTTGGAATGCAATAGGGGACTGTTGGTATTGAAAGGTTTGAGTGATGGCGGTGACAAAGGGCACAAAACTTGAAGGGTCAATGCTGTGGTCCGAATCTACAGCTTGTTATCAATATATTTATTTTCTAGAGTCACTGGTTTTCAATTAAAGGAAGCCCTTTTCAAGATAGCTGCCAATGTGCACGCTTGAATTGTGGCATGTGCATGTCACTTACGCCCGCCTGCGTTGTGACGTAAGTGCAAATTAGTCATAATGCAGACAGCCATTATTACTATACCAATCTATCATGGTGGAAAACATTGTTACACTAGTACATTTTTTAAAAATGTAAAAGATAAAACAACTTATACAAGCATCAAAAGTCACAAGAAAGTTGCATGGCAGCACTTCCCAGGTGATAAAATAATAAAAAAATGTTTCAAAGCAGGATGGGTAGCGGGACAGGAAGCAGGGCAGACTGTATTCTGGGGGATGGGTTTGATGAAAAAGCAAGCAGACCATAAACATGGGGGGCATGCCTGGGGTGGGCGCAGTGTGGGAAAAGGGAAGTAAAACAGACAGCTCCTGGGAAAGCAGGGGAACAGGGGAGAAAGAAAGAAGACACTAGCACCTCCATGGAGTTATCCATACATAAGAAAATCAGAGCCCCCTCTGGTATGCAGTGGAATGATACAACTTACTCTATCAAAACAACGTGAGACTGAAATACTCCAGAGTAGGACAAACACAAGAATAAGGAGGAAACCCATAAAATCAGGTTAAGGGTAGCGAAAAAGACAGCAAAGACATCCAATCATTATCCTGGTGTTGACCAAAACCCAGACTATGTACACTGTAAACAATAGGTCTGGCGAGACCTGAAAGTACCACCCAAATAATTGATAACCTCCTTTAATACTAAGGAGTTGCCATTGAAGTAACATTTATACCCTGGTAAATCCAGTACCCTAGCTTTATTACTTTTTGCTATTCTTTTCCAGTTTATTAGTCTGTAAAAACGCTTTATCCTATGGATGTTAATCTTAGAGTGGTTAACAGGGCTACATCGTTAGTAAGTAGCAGTAGAGGTCTAGACTTGACTGGAATTTTGGCTGTAGCTAAACGCCAATGAACAATAAATTGTTTTATGTCATTAATAAATAAATGAAAGAAGGTGCAGAATGGTGTTACCCAAGTGTATGTCAGTTCCCAAATGCAACTCAGTAGTTCTTTCTCTCTACAGACTACAACTGTCTAATTATGTAAATCTATAATTTGTTTTCAGTAATATCAATACTGAATAACACCTGAATCAAAACCTTCCATTTTTTCCAGAACGTTGTATAGCAATACCCTCTGAAATGATTCAAAGGTTATCTTCATATCAATGAGGCATACTTATAGACGGCTTGTCTTTAGTTCACCATCTGAACCTGAATTATTGCTATCATACATCTGAGGTAAGACTCAGCAGTACACATTCTTTATATATCTATAATCAGTCATCAATTCTGTTCGAACTGACTTCCCAAAGAACTTAAAAGTAATGTCCTACAGGGAATATGGGCTATAGTTTTTGTTAACATCTTTTGGGGGCTTATATGTGAAGTGGTACATCTAAGACATGTTCAAGGCATCAGGAAACTCTCTTGTCATCAGGTGAACATACATAATCTGCTATTATGCAAATGAACAGCAATATACAAAGTGAACCACTTTGAATGTGAATACAAGACAACATTTGAAGCAACATTTATTCACCATTTAAACAAAAGGGATGTGAAATAACATCCATCAGGATCACCCAATCCTACTCCTAGTTAGGAAAAACCCAAAGACACATAAGAACACTGTCTCATGATGCAGTAACAATCCACTTCTGCTTTCTGACCACAACTATCCCACCAATTACTTGTTGTCTAATTCTATATCCTTGCAATGCTACACTATCTTGAGGCGAGGGTTGCCCGATTCAAATAACACGCACATTCATACACGACAGTCATAGGGGCCGATTCCGATCTCGGCCGGTAGGGCTCCGAATCGGATTCGGCTTTACCGGATCCGATTCGGAGCCCTATTTCCCGACCGATTCGTACGCGCGTCCGGGCGAGCGAGTACGATGCGTATTCGCCGACCGACTCGTCCGGGACGTCCCGACCGCTCCGACCGACTCGATCCCGGGTCGAACCGCCCCGACCGACTCGCTCGGACTCGACTCGCACCGCGCAATGGAGACGTTCCCCAGCCGGGTAAGTACGATGCGCGCCGCGAGCAGTCCGACCGAGCCGCGCACTCCGGCTCGAAAGAGCTGTCGGAGCCGTACTTTGGGGTCCGTGTCGGACCCCCTGTACGCCTAGCTGTGCGAGTCGCACACAGGGGGACCCATGGGTCCCCCTACCTGTGCGTGTACGGCGCGAGTCGCTCGCCGCGTACACGCTGTAGGGGCGCACTTGTCCGCCTCGCACCCATTGAGTCAATGGGAGCACGCGTACGCGTTGTACGACCGGCTCCCATTGACTTCAATGGGAGTCCGACCGACTCGGGTCCGATGGCATACGTGCGCATCGTACTCGTTCGGTCGGACTGCACGGGTCCGATTCGGTCGGAAATCTCTCCGGGTCCGGCTCGGTCGGAGAGATTTCCGGCCCGAATCGGAATCGCCCCTTAGTTTGCAGCTCTATTGAAAATTTGATCCAGGGGTGATTTGCCCCATTCATGGGAAGCTCCTCCTGAGTTATTTTCAGAGAAAATGAATTTTGTCCTCTCAATATCCAGTTACCAGACAAAACATCAGATCAGACAAAACCCTTAGTTCCTAGTGTGGAAGAGATTGTAGACATTAACTACTACTGGGCTATAGATTATAGCAAGAAGTAACTGGACCTTTCCTGAGTGGCTTGTTTATCATCATTTTAAAATATTTTTTATGTTTTCCTTCCGTTCTTAATTCTATCCACTATCCTGTATCCTTACCACCCCATTACACAAGGACTTTAAAACCTTATATCTAGACTCGAAGCATTAAGATACTGAATGGATCAATGAGCGATAGGCGAGGCAGCTGGGTGTAGACATTCAATGCATTGTGATGCAGTGTTCTTTAAAGAAAAGATGTGGCCTAATGGCCAGCGGTGCAGACTTTGGAACTAAGGAATCAGATATGAGTCCTGCTTGGGCTCAGCATCCACATAATCACCCTGTGCATTACAAAACAAAGGAAAATAGTGTGTAATGTTATCTAGTGTTCATGCAAATTACTCAAATGCTCTTGGGCCACGTTTGTGCTATCTAAAACCTGAAAAACATTAAAAAAAGATGAGTCTTCAACTCTTTTCTAAGTTTGGGCGGTCGTGATGGACATGGAGTTGATGCTCCAGATCCTGGGTGCATAGATGGGAAAGGCCTGCTGCCTTGTATTTTCTCTTTTTTATACTAATCAGTCTGCAGTCTGCAGTCCTGGCTGCATTTATGGTGTAAACCACCAGAGATGGTGAGTTTGTCTACATGATAACCGGAGGTGCTGACTGTAATTCTATGATCTAGGACACTGTACCAACAATCAACACTCAATAGTAGACAATATTTCTTGTTCTGTAGGTTTAGATACTATTTTTATCGCAGTTTTTCAATATTCCATAGTCTGAGAGCAGCCTTGACCGTGTGATAGAAGCTGGAATCCCATGTGCCACACCCGGCACATGTGATAGCTATTTTGTAGGGGTTAAATACATTTGCTTCCACCGACGATTGACAAGTTATAAGACTCATGAGGAAATCAATTGAAAACTGGTTACATAGTGTCAGGACGGTGAATGTTCTCTATGTGGGTGACCGACTACACGTAAAACCGATGTCCTGATTTTTCAGTTTGACCCTGGTGTCACCTAATCTGGTATGTGTGCACAGACATTGGCATTTCTTTGATAATGCGAGGTCCGGAATCTGTTCTGTGTCATTGATGAGTTCACTAAGCACACCCTCATTTTAGGCAGCGTACTACATTCCCTTCCATGGTATTTCATGTAAAGTTGTGGTGGCACTATACCGTGTTTTGTGAAATCATCATGTGGCCAGACCTTCTTCTCTGTGTCAGTAACAGAGCAGTCTACCAAACCATCTCATTTAAAGTTCCACTGTTATGTGAAACCTTGAGCTTTGCGCCGATATAATGTGAACACATTCTGTGTGTGTGTATGTAAATTAACTATGTAGCACAGGTATGATAGTAGGGTTATGTATGATGTGTGCCTCTAAATGCTTGGCCAAATGGGATCCATTTTGGATGCCCCTGGTTATAGCATGGCACAAGGTAGTGGGTGATGATAGCTTCCCCATGTAGTGAATTGTACTGCCTGCATCCTGAGGCTTGAAGGTAGAGACCCAGACATTAAAGTGAAGAGGGTGGAGAGAGGACTACCTTCAGAAATTCCATGAGAGCCTTGTGAACAAATGGCTGCTGATTAGTTCTTCCTGAGCATGGCCATTTTGTGGATGGAAAGAGTAAGGACTGGGGCTACAGTTTGTGTTCCTCTTGGTGAGGATGTTCCCAGGAAGGATATACCTTTTTCTTTGTATCTGCTTACTGCATTAGTGAAGTGATGGCAGAAAGGTGCAGAGAATTCAAACTTTATTGCGCCCATGTTTTCGATACTCTTGCTTGGAGTCAGCACTATTTCTATCTGCTGTAAATAACACCACTGTGCTTAGGGACTGTGTCTGGAGAGGAGTCTAGAAATGGCATTTGAAAGAGAACAATCCAAGCAGGTTCTGAAACCTCAGCCAGCGGATTCCACCCCTTTTCTGGAAAGTGTGGATAAAGGTGGGAGTCAATCTACCCCACTTTGTTCCAGTCTCAATTTCCTGATTACCTAGGAATGGAGTGCCCCACAGTATACTCGAAGGGCTGCTGTGTAAACAAGGTCAGTGTCTGCATAACAGCCAGTCTCTCAGAACTTGAGGAGACATCACCTGAAGTCTACTGGAGGAGCTAAGGATTACATTAGTGCCTAGAAGCCTACCTGCCTGTATGATGAGATGTAGAAGGCGTGTGCATGGAGTAGCAGGGGTACAGACAGTCCAGTAAGAGAGGTGTGGTGTATTCCTGATATGAAGAATACCCAGAGAAAGTGGACTATCATAGTGAGAGAATCCATGAGGTACCTGAGTCGGAAGGGTGTCTCCTGGTTTCTCTAAGTGATTCTGCTGGTGAATGTCACAAACTCTTTACAAGCATAAGTATCCTTGTGCCTGGCAGCAGCTACTGTGGACCTGCATGCTGGGGCTGGCATTACCGTGGCGGAGGTAGTAGTAATCTGTGTCACCGTTGAAGTAGGACTGAACGGCCTGAAAAGGTCACATCCAATAAAGACACAAAACAACTGCTGAATCAGTCGAGAGGCTGCAACTCTGATTTGCCAGGGTCCCTGCCTCCACTCACCTGGAAGGACAGCAACTGTCAAACCCATTAGACTGTCATGCAAGACTGGATGAACTGCTCCCATCCAGCAATTTATGTTAAAAAATAAAGCCACCGCCAACACTCCCACAATGAGGAGCCACCACTGCACAGGGAGGGATGTGGACTAAACCTACCTCAACACACAGTCTTCTGCATCCTCAAGCAGTTAAAGTGAGGCTTAGCCTGCGGTTAGGACAATGGACTGTACATGTGTTAGGGAATCAAACACAATGACTTAAGACTCTTCACTGAAGGCCATATATGGGGTAAGAACTTTTGAAATGAGTTTCTCATCTAGCCAGTGGGGGTAAATGCATGTCACATCTGCAGTATACTAGAGGCTGCAGACATTAGACTATCAGAGAGGGCAGAGAATACTGAAAACATTCACTGGAGATTGTAAACAGGATTTTGTACCAGTGCTTACTATTTCAATTGAGCTGTGTAGTACTTATTTCTGCTGTTGATTAAATACTTTCTTTTAGCATAAGGGATAAACACTGGTGTGGACGTCATTGTGTCTTCTGGGTGTCTGCTGAGTTCTGAGCTCTTGCCCTCCACTAACTACCACCCTGAGATGCTTGTGACTGCTCATCCTTGCTGCCCTGAGAATCAAATGCAGAAGGGGCTTGCAGCTTGTAGTAGAATGAACACCAAGAACAGCACTATCAAACAACCTCAGCCTCCACAGTTGGTGCCCAGTGGCCCGTCTCTGTCATGCCCGCCTTTCTCCCAAACAGGGTCTGACATATATGCTCTTATATTAGCAACTCTGCAGAATATTCCTGAAACTGTTCTTGTCACTGCGACAATGCACTGTATAATACGATTATGAAGCAAAGGAACAAAACTCAGCACCAACATTATCATCAGTAATTTATAGTTGTTTGCTCTTCATGTTTCATATCTACCAAAACATGTAGGTTTTCGGCTAGTTGATCCACTGAATTGCAAAGTTCCATTAAGTTGATTTCTTCAAAATTAGTGTAGATTAATTGCACATCTTTGAGTCAATCTGAAAATTAGACTGGATTTTACATTTCAAAAAATACAAAAACATAATTTTATACAAACATTGCTATTGACATTGCAGATAAAAGTCCTTTCCTTCTCATTTCTCAAATTTAAGTTACAAAAAAGCTTTGCAGCCTGTTTGAAATGACCATCTTTCTGTGGCATTTCCCCAGATTTTTGCCTTCTTTTGCTGAACCCAATCAATCAATCAATCAATCAATCAATCATCACTCAATCACTCAGGGAATTGTAAGCGCGCTACTCACCCGTGAGGGTCTCAAGGCGCTGAGGGGGGGATCCGCAGATCTGTTTAGCCGAAGAGTCAGGTCTTGAGGGTCTTCCTGAAGGTGTTCAGGGAGGGGGCACGTCTGATGTCTGCCGGTAGCTCGTTCCAGGTCTTGGCTGCAATGTGAGAGAAGAATCTTCCACCTGCTCTGGCTCTGTGGATGCGCGGGGTTTCGGCCAGTGCGAGGTTGGAAAATCGGAGGTTTCTTTTGGGTACGTTGAAGTTGATTCTGTCGTTGAGGTATTTGGGTCCGTTGTTGTGTAGGCATTTGTAGGCGTGAGTGAGGATTTTGAAAGTGACTCTTTTCTCCACAGGGAGCCAGTGGAGACTTCGTAGGTGTTGGCTGATGTGTTCGTGTCGGGGGCTGCCGAGGGCGAGTGTGGCGGCGGTGTTCTGTATTGTTTGGAGTTTGCGGAGTAGGGACTTGTTGATGCCGGCGTAGAGTGCGTTTCCATAGTCCAGTCTGCTGGTGATGAGTGCGTGGGTGACTGTCTTCCTTGACTCAGGGGGGATCCACTTGAAGGTCTTGCGGAGGATGCAGAGGGTGTTGAAGCAGCTGGAGGTGACGGCGTTGACCTGTAGGTTCATGGTGAGTGATGAGTCGAGTGCGCTGCCGAGGTTCCTGGCGTGGTCTGAGGGGGTAGGTGGGCTTCCAGGGGCGGTCGGCCACCAGGTGCTGTCCCATGCAGAAGGGGTGGTACTGATGTTGAGGACTTCTGTCTTCTCTGCATTGAGCTTCAGGCAGCTGTTGGTCATCCAGACTGCGACGTCTTGCATTCCTTTCTGGAAGTTGAGTTTGGCAGTGGTGGGGTCTTTGGTGAGGGAGAGGATGAGCTGGGTGTCGTCGGCGTAGGATATGATGCTGAGGCCGTGTTGTCGGATGATGGCTGCGAGGGGGGCCATGTAGATGTTGAAGAGGGTGGGGCTCAGTGATGAACCCTGTGGGACTCCGCAGCTGATTTTCGTGGGGTTGGAGAGGAAGGGTGGGAGTCTGATCCTTTGGCTTCTTCCGGTGAGGAAGGATCGGATCCAGTCCAGGGCTGTTCCTTGTATGCCTGCGTCGTGTAGTCTGGCGACTAGTGTGCGGTGGGAGACGGTGTCGAAGGCCGCTGATAGGTCGAGTAGGATGAGGGATGCGGAGTGGCCTTGGTCCAGGAGGATGCGGATGTCGTCTGTGGCGGCAAGTAGGGTGGTCTCTGTGCTGTGGTTGCTTCGGAATCCGGATTGGGACGGGTCGAGGACGGCTTTCTCTTCAATGAATCGTGTCAGTTTCCTGTTGACTGTTTTCTCTGCAACTTTGGCTGCGAAGGGGAGGAGCGAGATGGACCAATAGTTCTTGAGGTCGGTGGGGTCAGCTGTGGGCTTCTTGAGCAGGGGTCTGACTTCTGCGTGCTTCCAGTCGTCTGGGAAGGTGCCTGTTTTGAAGGTGGTGTTGATGGTGCATTGTAGTTCGGGTGCTGTTTTCGGCCACATGACTCTGTGCTAAATTGCTTGTGCTCTCCCCCTTAAACATGGTAGAACTGGCAAAAACCTAATTAGCACATTTAATGTATTGAATATGGTACTACATGTACCTAGGGGCTGTAAATTAAATGCTCCTTGTGATCTGCAGCACTCATTGTGCCACTCACTAAGTAGCATTGTAAAACATGTCCTACAGGCCTACCGTAGCAGCCTGAGTGTGCAGTATGCAGTTTTAAAATTGCCATTTCGACCTGGCAAAACCAACCTATTGCCAGGGCTAAACCTTCCTTTTTTATACTTATATGTCCTCCCTAAAGTAGTCCTTAAAAAACCATTGGGCAGTGTTCATTGTATTTAAGAAGTAAGACCTGTATAGGTTATGTTTAATATGTCCTGCCAGTGAAAAACCAGCAAAGTCTTTTCTCACTGTTGCAAGGCTGTCTGTCCCATTGGTTAACACTAGTTTACACTATTGCATTTAATAAGTGCTAGATTTTGTTGGAGAGTAGTTAAAAAATGGTTCAAGGACGCATTTTAATGGTAATTTAAAATCCAACTGAATGTTCAAGCCAGATTTTATTACTATTTTGGAAATGACACTTTCCTGCCCAAAACAAAAAGGTTTTATTGCTAGTATTCATCTGTCACCTGACTTCTGATGGCTCCCCTGTGGTGAGATGTGTATTGCTCCCAGAGAGTGGACAAAGTGCCCTAGAAGTGGGGAGGCAACTCCCCCCTATCTAGGATGGCCTGGGGGGCTGTTTCAAGTCCTTTTATGAGCTTACAAGTATACCTACCTTATCACTGGCAAATGAAGCTCGCACCTAGGGTTGCCCCCCTTTGTCTCTCTAGTCAGGATGACATCATACCCAATGAGGGTAGATGAACTGACCAGAACTGGTTTTGGGGGTAGACAAAGGCTTGCCCTCCACCTATATTCTGGCACTGGGGCAAAAATTTTGCACCCACAGACCTCTCCTCAGAACACTCCTGAACCTGTGAAGAATCAGATGTACTGTCCTGTTGTCTGACGACCCTGAAAGAGCCTAGACCTACTTGCCTTAAACCCAGGACCTCAGAAGTGACTCCAAGATTCAGTTGGCTGACCTTCTGTTTGAGCTACAGGGACACAACAAGCTTCCAAAGGCCTCTTTCCCTACAACTGCCTAGTTGACCAGTTCCAACTGGCCCTGCCCTGGACCGTGCTGCTGGCCTCTGCTGGAGTGAGTCCTAACCCCCGAGTGGTGACCCCAGGCCCTCTTTCATTGGCTGGTGTTAGAGTGTTCTCCTCCTGTCCCCCAAGATGCAAGAAGTGGGACTTTTTTCCAACTTTGTGCCTGACGAACTGACGAAGGCCAGGATCACCGTTGAATCCGCATCAGGCGACGTTGAATCATCGGTCAGCCTCAGCTTGCTGGTTTTCCCTGCTGAAGGAGATTTTACTTCCAGAAGAGTTACGTCCATACACAGAAGGGTTCACAATGTTCAACGACCAAGAAAAAACTGATGAATGTGCAAGGACTTCCTGGTCAAGGAATCTGGACTTCGCCTGCTCAGAGCTTTCTCCCCTTCATCAATTACCACATCAGGATGCAGCTCTTCAGCAGCCCGTTGTCATTGAGCCCTGGTTCAGATCTAGGCTGCAGCTTGCAGCGCCAACAGCTATTGATGACAACTTTTCCTCCATAAAAGTTTGTAAGTCTGAAGATCAACTTTTCACCCGGATGAACCAGGTCCCTGGATACGACCCACGCTCAATCGCAGTCAGCCTTAAGTTCTGACTTTGACCCGGTCTAGCACAACCAGATAACCGCGGTAGGTGCTTTGTGCTTTTTGGCACTATTTTTCATTCAAACTTCAATTCAAATCATTGGAACTTTTTAATAGATTTTCACCATGTTGGTGTTATTTTGTTAATTAAAGAATACTCTAAATTAGTTTGGGAGTTTTCTTGTGTTGTTTTTTCACTTTATTACTGTGTGAGTGCTGCATAAATAATTTATGTATTGCCTCTAAGTAGACTCTTTTGCCCTACTGCCGGAGGGTTAAGCATAGGTTTATTTAGTGGCTTTAGTTGTTCACCCTGACAAGGTCTGTGATTATTATTTGAGATAGGTTCTCACCACCTCAACTAATACCCCAATGTTTTGCGCAGCCTGTTAGAGTTTACACTGCTTTATATTTTACCTTTAGACTGACCCAATTTGACACCCCCCTGTAAAGCGCTCTTGCAGGATTTTTCTTTTTGCAGGAATATAATATGTAATTACATATTGCTTCAAAGTTAAGTCAGGAAACATACTTTCTTGCAAATGTCACATCTCAAAATTCTCTATTTTAAATGGCTTCCCATGTTTCAAAGCTTAGCCATAATTCCAACTATACTTCAAATGCAAATATCCAGACTTGCGATTTATTTTTTAAAACAGCAGATCAGATTAGAACTTGATAATTTGATCAATTAACAGTTTGCCTTCTATCTCACACTGCTCCGTTTCAGACCTGGTAGTGTCTTTAAAACACCAAGAGATATCTCGTCCGGGATCTACACTATATTTTATATTACAAGAAGAGAACAGCACAGAACAGAAAAAAGAAGAAAAAAATAGAATAGAATGGAATAGAAAAAAATAGACTTGTTATTGAGAAAGACTGAAGGAAAATGTGAACAACATATTTTAAAATTCGTTCAAAAAGGGGGATAAATGTGGTAGAATAGTGCATCTCTAGTTCTTTCCTTCCTGCTGAAGTGTTCTTCATCAGGAGGAGATGGTAATAGGGGTGAACGATTATTTGAGAGATGAAAGAAGCAGATAGACAGTTTTTGTCGTTATTCCCTGAGGAACATTATTTAAATGCGACAAACAAAATAATGGATTAAATCAGAAGATAAATACCTACATTGCACTGCATTTATTATCTATCTATGAGTCTATACATTTTGCATCCACATATTACATACTGACCTTCTACAAGGTCATTAGACAGAGCAAATGACTTATTTTCAACTCAATGCTAGTATGTGGCATGCTTTCACATCTAATATTCCGTCCCCTAATAGATAGGGTTCCATTCGTTGGGTATTTTCCTCTTTATTTAATAGCACCTTTGGTTCTTCTACGTAATCCTTAATGGAGTCCTATTTACTAACAGGCATGAAGTTGTTCCTTAAACTGTCAGCTGTCCCCTGAACACCAAATTGAGTAAATAGAACACACATCATGTATAAAAACATTTTGGAGCCTCTCTTCTGACTGTGCATCATTGTAGAACACTATGATTCAATTACCTCTGTGTATGTACCTGATAGGAGTGAAGTTATGGGAGTTATGCTGTGGAATGTTGTTTCCGATCATCTCTGGCTATAATCTAGACAAATGTTCTCTTCTGGTTACTGTGATTATTTCTGAGTTTGCTTTCAAGCAAGCATGACTAGGGATAAAAGAATATACTGTGTACCCACTTTAGTTATTCTCAAGCCAGCAATCTACTTCAACTGGTAATTAATTGAGCAATTTTATGTTAGGCAATTTTCTAAAAGGGGAGTCTGAGTTTATCATTACAGTAAACTGGAGCTATTCAGAAAGGTAAGTTACACGTCTGTGTTATTTATACATATAACTTTACTCTTACACTTTTGGTTAACTTTACTACTTTTGGCTATTCACACAATCTTAGGGTAATGTTATTCAAAAGTGTAAAGCTACACATCTCCACCCCCTGAAATAGGGGGTGGAGTGAAATTTACGGGTGTCAGTTAGCACACACATGACCAGTCACTGGTACTGCAACACCATCACATAGAAAATAATGGAGGGAAATAATTAAATTTAAACCCTATGACAATGGTCGCCAATGGGAAAGCTGTGCAAGCATGTGGCAACAAGAAGAAGCCACAGAAAGACATTCCGAACCACTGTCATTTGGTGCGGGGAGCCCGAGGAGAGAGTGGCACGCAGTACAATCTCAGAAGCACGCAACCAGAGGCAACCAGAGGCAACCAAAGGATCTGCGTCTGATCCACCTAAACAAAACAAAATCCTGCTAACCTCCTCAACAATTCCAGCGACACCCGTCAAGACTCATCACTCAAACGGGATGGAGGAGGGGAGCCCGGCAGACACCTCAATAGGATGAAAACACCCGTAACCAGCTGAGGATGCCTCTGTGCAGCAACGTCGGTGGGCAGTTCATCCAGAATCCTTCTCGCCAAATGTAGTAAAAGAGCAAGCCAGGTAGTACTGGTAAGTTGGGTTTATTTCTACAAGTACAGTGCCCACGACGTGAAGAGTCCAGCAGGTGTCGGATCCCCACTGCAACTGCCGATGCGGTTGGAATACTCCCTTACCATTCCACACACTATTGCAGGTAGCATTTAAAACAATACACCAGTACTCAGTAATATGCAGATAAACGAAGGAAGCATGTATGCACACACAACTATAAAGACTTGACCTATTCACCATATTTATTGATGTTTTGGGTGTGCAACTTGTAGGGTACAGTTTGGCGATGGTGGCCATACCTCCTTTTAGGTTAGATCAATGTGTAGGGTATGGTGAAGGTGAAGTCTCAGTTTCAATTCGTGTGTCAATAGGTGCTCGATTGGAGTTATAATTGCCTGTTTTAGCACATTCGTCCTTAAAGTAAACTGATTGGGGTTCCTCCATGTGGACCCCTACTTTATTTAGACAACTCGAATTGCATTTTAATTAAGATAACATAATTATAACCTGAATGAACGGAAAAGCATCACATACCCCAATTTTTAACCCATGGACTAATTGGCTATAAGTACTTTTGTTGATAACACAGATAGGGCAAGAATAGCAGATCGTTTTAATGGGAAAACTTTAACTATCCTGCTATCAGGAACATAACGACCAGTAGCTGTCTACTGCAGCACGTTTAACTATTGTCCCTTGAGTATGCTAGCTGTAGAGCAGTACAGTTCTATGGTCTCTGTGCTTGTTTTACATCAACAGCCCTCCTCACTCTGTTATGATCAAAGAATGTTTTAAGTGCAAAGTATTTAGTAATCCTATTCATGTGATGTTATCAATGATGGATAAGACACAGATGTATATCTCACTGCGGAGATACTTTTATGTTATCTACCAAATTCTCCTGCCTTTATTTATGTAGGACAGTCAGTTCGGACAGCGAAACACATATTTTTACCAGCAGTCCTACGCTAGACTTCGCACTTTATTTTTTCAGAGCATAGCACTTTGTATACAATCGCAGTAGTTCAAATATCTAGCACTCATTTGCATAGGGGTTTGTGTTCTTGTAGGTGCAGCTAAATGTAATTAAATGTTTTTGCTCAGCCTTAGAAACTTTAGGCCAAAACTGTGGAATTGTTCGAAAAGTTTTGTTGATTATTGATTCATGACAATCATGATTCTGTAAATAGACATCTATACATGTTACTGGTCATCATATTGAGTTTTATCTGTTTTTAGCATCCCTTAATCAAGAAACAGTTATGATTGTGTAAACAGACAATTGCACTTTATACTGGCGATTATATTGAGGCCTATCTGTTTTAACATATTTTAATTAAGAAACACGTCTCAGATTTTGTACATCTTTTTAAAATTATTTTGTTTGCACTTTAATGGACTTGACTGTCTAAATAAAGTAATTCTATCTATCTATCTGAAGAGTGCTATTCTGTGGTGGAGCATGAGGCCCTTTCATGTGCGTGGGCCATGAATCATTTTAAATACTATTTATGGGGTTTACCTTTTGAGGTTAGGAGTGATCACAGGCCTTTGGTCCAATAATTTGCTTGTAGAAATGTTGAAAACACTACTCCTCAAATTAATCGTTGGGTAGAGAGTTTTATGGAATTCAATTTCAAAGTTGAATACTTACCAGTAAAAAAGAATATGCCAGCTGACTGTCTTTCTAATTACCTTTGTTGAACGGGACGGTTTCAATGGAAGAGATTCCTGTTTTGTGGGTCAGACAAATAGCCCTTAGCAAGGTGGAATGGGAATTGGAGTCTGACTGATGTGACTCAAACTTGTCGCTGAGAATGTTGTAGGAGGCTGGCCCAATCATAGTTCCATTTCAGATGAAGTAAGGCCGTTTTTGAAAGTCATGGTTGAGTATAATAGATGGTGAATTGTACAAATAGTCCCACAAGTAGGTTTGTTCGACAAGATTATTAACTAGCCCATGAAGGGCATTTGGGCAGGAATATTATCAAAACTACCCTTGGGGAATAGTATTGGTGGCCTGGCCTTGACAGGCAAGTGGAGGCTTACAATGTGCAGTAATGATAAATTCAGGGTTGTGAGGACAGCTCCTTTGTCTCCTATTCAGGATGAGCCTTGGACCAAATTAGGTTTAGATCGTGTTGTGCCTTTTGATTTACTGTCATCTAGTGAGAGATTTGTTATTGTTCTAGTGGATTACACCTCAAAGTTGGTCACAGCATGCTGTGTACCCTCTATCACCTCCAAGAAAGTTTGGGGTTTTTTAAAGGACGTTTTTTGTTTGTGAGGGGATTCCCAAGACCATAGTGATGGATAATGGAGTCCAATTTACCTCGCAGGAGATGAAGGATTTTCTCAATGACTTGTCAATTACTCATTTCTGCACTGCACCTTGTGCTCCCCAAGCGACTGGTCTGGTGGAGAAAATGAACCAGCTGGTAAAAGCTAGTGTGCAGACTGCACTGAACAATAAATTACCGCTTAAGGCTGTCCTCTGGAAGAAATTGTAGGCTCACGGAAATGCACCCAATAGTGTGATGGTATTTCTCCTTTTTTCAGGTTGAAGGGGAGGTTGGTTGGATCCAAACTCAACCCTTTGTGGTTATGTTAGAAGACAGGAAGAAGGTCTGTGGTAACTGATGGCGTGGAGACCAATTGTGACAACATAATTGCCAACCAGGACAAGTATAAAAGAAATTTTGATGTCAAACACTTTGCGTGCCAATTTGAATGAAAAGTTGGTGATATAGTGTTTAATAAAAACCTACGTGGTGTCCTAAATGGCAGACTAAGTTTACATGGCCAAGGAGAATTGTTGAGGTGAAAAGGAATGCGGTGGTTCTGGATGGTGGTGATGTGTGGAGCATGTCACGGTTAGCAAAGTGTTCTAGTGGTGAGTCTGCTTCCAAGGGTGAATCCAAGATGAGTGGCAGTGAGAGTGGAAGGGTCAGGAGAAGTGCACGGTTCAGGAAACTGCCAGTGTGTTTCAGAAATTATGCAATGGATTAATTCATGCATTATTTATTGTGTGCATGGTATACCTTCTTGCGTATGGAATCTTCCAGTTATGTGATGATCAATGTTATCCTTTGCTGATTATATGTTAGCATTATTATATTTTGCTTAGTTATTGATGTGTTTTGGATTATTATTGATAAACTGTTTTCTGACAATTTTCTTTTCTGTCATTCTTTGTCACTTTCATTTAGCTCTGAATATACTTACTCACATTTTGTATAATTGTATATATGTTTTGTTTAAGTGGGTAAGATGTGTGATGGCCTGTACTTATCCTGCATACTGTTCCTTTAACCATATGGTATCATCATGTGGATCATGGTTGAGTTGGAGGTTCCAGGAGGGGCAGTAGAAGCGCTGTACTGCCTACTAGAGGCTGGCTGGAAGTGTATGCAATAAAATACATGTTCCAGACAAGTGTTATTCTACTTCTTGTCATGTCAGTTTTACAATTCTTGAATTTTATAGTCATGACAGAGTATCTAAACAAATCAATAATTTGCCCCCCATACCTCACCGGGTTAATGTCAGGTTGTAACAATTTAATATTGCCCTTAACAAATATGTCCTCCCAGTTCTTATCACCAATTAAGGTGAAAGGGGACCCACAGTCAGCAAGGACTGGGATGAATTTGCCACCAACTTCCACATCACATTTAGGCTTGGTCAGTTTACCTACGTAAACCTCATTGGTATCCCTAGCAGAGCAGCTAACATGCAATACCATCTAATTGAGTACTGGTTCTTCCACACTGTTCACCTTGGAACACCTACACACCTGTGCAAAGTGGCCCCTCCTACCACAATTTCGGACTACCACATTTATAACATTTTATTTTTGAGTCCTTTTGTGTTTCTTTTTGAGCATCACTTATCTTGAGACAACCAGCCACTTTTTATATATGTTTCAACTCCTCATAAGTGTCTGATGTGGAGACTCTGGACAAAGTGGAATTAGATCCTGTATCCTTCATCTCTTTGACCCAGAATGTTGCATGTTCCATGCTCTCAATAATGGTTAAAGCGTCCTGTAAAGTGGAATTCCTCGCGAATAGATTCTCTTGTATCCTGTGGTTGTTGGTGCAGTGCACTAACTGATCTCTTATAAAGGACTCCGTCAGATCAGCAAATTCACATGTTTGGGCGAGGGTTTTCAGAGAAGCAATATAATTCCCCACCCGTTCATCTTTTGCTTGAACCCTTGTAAAAAATGTGTGCCTTTCCATGACAACATTAATACGAGCCCAAAATGTTTTTTCAACATCATCACAGACATTTCATATATATCTCTTGGCTCCCCTTCTGCATTGCCAACAGCTATTGAGTCAAGACTATCATAAATGTTCCTGCCCTCAATGCCTACATGATGTAAAAGAATGCCTTACTTCCTAGCAGGAGAGATTTTTTCTCCCCCTATGGCAACTTAGTAGGAGTCAAAAATGCGGATCTAATTTTTCCATGGTAAAATCGGTTCTCCGTGTTCTGATGGAAACTGTGCTGGCTGGGACATGCTGAACGGGGAGTGATGTGACATGCTGTAATAATCCTGATAAGCAAGCTTAACGTAACATTCTAGCAAAAGAAACTAATATAATAAACTAATATAATAAGTTACCACAAATAACTAAAACAAAAACGTAGTGCTGCTGTCCAAAGTTAACAGGCTGTGAGACTGGCTGAATAAGTCATAACAAATAGCAAGCACTAACTTGAAGACAGGCTCATTCCCAGTGCAGGTAAAAACTAGACTGTCAACCTGCACATTAAATTGTACCCAATTACTTCCAGGTCAATGGGAAGAGCCAATGAAAACTAGGAACATTTAATCACTTCCTGGGTAATTTACAGCAGCTGCATGGCAGGAGCAGGCACTGTGTAAAATGCAGCAATGAGGTAAAAAAACACTTCGTTTTTTGCAGCTCGATAACAGCAGCAGGAAAATAAACTCCAGTTCATGCCAGGGCGTACACGGAGCCACGTATGTGTGTAGGATTCCTTGTTTCCAACGTTAGTCTATGCACATGTGCTCTGTTATTCACACATGCTACAGAGCACTTCACATGTGCAGCAGGTTGGTAGGCGTGATGCACGCGCTGAGGCTCGAGAGTCCGTTCAGTTCTACACGCGCCTATCCACGCGCGCTACAGGACTCTATTGTCATTTGCAAGGATTCAACCGCTCGTGCAACATTGGTCCGACGGGGCAACGGCAACACAAAAACAATAAAAATTATAATTACAGCTAAACAAAAAGTAAAGCAGAGCGCAACACGCAGTCGGCCAGACAGTACTAGTGAACAGTGAAACAAGTCGCTTGTGATCGCGTTTACTCACAGTAAGCACCATATTACAGCCAAAAGCTCCAAAAGTGCCCCACGACTGCCAGGATGCACACGGGGTTGTGCCAATCAAAGTGGATGCCCACAGCTCATTGCCACGTGACAAGAAGTAAAATAACACTTGTCTGGAACATGTATTTTATTGCATCCACTTCCAGGCAGCCTCAGTTAGTCAGTGCAGCTCTCCAACTGCCCGTCCTGGAACTTCCAACACAACCAGGTTCAGCGGTGGCCACCCCGGAGCCAACTGAGGGAATTGCTTCCCTTGGTGACCTGCCTGTCATTGCTGGATGGCACGAAGGACGAGGACCGACCAAGGAGGAGTTCAGTAGGGCACAGAGAGAGGGTCCAATTCATGAGGACATGAGGTAACAGGCTTAAGCCCAAACAGCAGGTGATGCCTCTGGTACTCACCACATTTACTGGGAGGACAGTCCACTTTACAGTGAGCATAAGGTTCCTGTGCATGGGACAACAAGGGCCCTGCAGGGCCTTCCTACAAGAGCTGGCTCACAAAACTCCCCGGGCCAAGACAAGACCTTTGCAAGGCTTGCCCCACACATTTATTGGCCCAGGATCATGATTTCCTCAGATACATTCTGTAGGACTTGTGTGACCTGCCAGGAAAGTGGCAAGACAGGACAGAGGCTTAAAGCCCCCCTTAACCCACTGCCCATCATTGGCACACCCTTTGAGAGTGTGGGCATCAACACTGTGCAGACTGTAGATCCCTAGGCTGCTTCAGGCGATAGGTTCATCCTGGTTCTGGTGGATCATGCCACAAGGTATTCAGAGGCAATTCCTCTGAGAACCATGACTGCACTTGAGGGATTCTGCATTACCCAACCAATTTTTTTCAAATCTTGCAATGAAGCGATGCTGTTTTACTGCATTGGGTGACTGTTGTCCTCTGATTTTTGGGGTGTTGGTCCCATTGGAAGTCTCGCAAGGCTGTAGCCAGCCATCCATTTTGAGAAGCCCGCTCCCCTCCCTCGTATGCTGGCCTCATACCAAGATGGCGGTCCTTCCACGAATTGTAATTGATAAAGGACTTGTGTACTCGCAGGCTCATGGAAAGTAAAGAAGGCTACATTGAAAGTAAGGAAGGACTCCAAGCTCTGTAATCTTGTTGGAACCCCAAAGCCTAATGGAGCGGCCAGAGTTAAACAGTAATACGATGCGTTCTCATATTAATTTTGATGGTTGTACTGGGGGGAGGTCGTTCTCTGACTTCCTTCTTTTACACTTGAAGGGAAGGGTTATGGTCTGTCCCAACTGCCTTCCACCTATCCCTGAGCTGAGATGTGCTCCACATGATTCAGGAGGAGCACTGCAGTGCAGACGCCTCTACCTACCTTCTCCTTAACCAGAAAACAGCTTGTCCCCATGAGCAGCACCCATGTCCTCGCTCGGGAGCCCAGCCTCTTTACGGCAATCCTGACGCTGGTCTGCCAAACTCGAGGTGAGCCCCTAGGCATATCATGGTGTCTGCTGGTGAATCTCGTCTGGCCCACTAGCATCGTTAATGAACAACCGACCAGTGAGACTAGCTGCTGGGTCATTGGTTGGCACGAGCATTTCATCCCTGCACTTACGTGAGAGCCAGAGTCTCTTTGGCAATGATGAAATGAGCCCGCCATCTTCCTCGAGTTGTGTGGGGAGACCCAATCATCCGGCAGGCGGCTCCAGGTGAGGGTTTTATAATAACCTGGTATTCGTAAAGCGCGAACTAATCACCCCTAATGGTCTCAAGGCACTGGTGGCCATCGGGAAGATTAAGCGAGATTCACATGGTGCTGGGCTGAGCTGCCGCCCGCGCCGGGGATCGAACCTTGAGCCCCGTGCTCCGGAGTCAGCCGCCCTGGCTGCTGCGCCGCACCTCTCCCCTTGTCAAAAGCATCCATAACCCATGGTATTGACCTCTATGCCACCCAGTCTTCTATTTTCTCTATTCTTGCCTGTCTAATCTGGGATCCCCTGTGCTATGCCCCATTGCTTCCTTATACTTCTCCACGCGTTCACTTTCCTCCTGGCTTTCTCCCCACCTCCATTTCCTCCACTCCCCCACTGCAATGTTGACCAATCGTGTGAAAGCTGGTGCCAACTACTGCAAGATCATTTACACTCCAAACCCTTTCCAAAGCCTCAGAAAAAGGTTTAAAAACAACACTCACAAACAATTTCCTGATTCACTCTTAGTCGACCAATACCACAGCGGTCGGTACGGTACACTCAAAACCGACCTCATCTTCACCCATAACATTTCATCTTTGAATACTATCATCAACAATTCACTCAATGTAACATCCTCCTCCAAAATCCCACACTGCTACCAGCTAAACATTTCCCCTTCAGCTCACTTCAATGGTTCAATCACTATCTCCCTATATAACAATGGCAAAGTCATGATTCAAGCTAAAGGCAACTGTCTCACTCTTTTTGACCACCTATTTCCATCTCTGCTCACCCCGATGCTCCAATCCCTCCTGACTCTCCTACAGACTCCACCCTCATTACACACTCATATTTCCCACTCCACTGTGGTTCCAGAAGGCCATTCCCACAAGACCCACCCCCTCCCACCTATCCCCCCAGCCACCCCTCCTCCCAATCTCTCCATCCAGGACTTCACCCTCAACACCATATCCCAGTCTTTGGCCAGTACATTTCCTTTCCCCCATGCATCATCCTGGGATTTCAAAGAACCCTTCTAAACAGATTATTTATCCCCTTAAACAGACCTCTTTTCCAACAGCCAGACCTCCCTGCTCACATACGGACCTCTCCACCATCTGATCTTCCTCCTTTTCCCCCTCTTTGTCTACTTCCTTTTATACCCTACCCTCCATACCATGCTCCCTAATTCTTCCCCATACACCTGACACCACTCCTCCCCACACCCTTTTTCCTTTATAGCCACTCAACCATTTATTCCCCTATGATATCCTTCACCCTTCCCCTCCCCTTTTCTCTAACCAAGAAGTACTTTCCACATTCCCCCTGTACCATCCTGGATACTTTCTCACACTGCTCATGCCGCCAACCCCCTTACATTAATTCAGTCCAGCTCGTGTGCTGCTACCTTACTCCCCTCTGTTAACTCCCTACTACTCAGACGCTTGCCCCTCATTTCTTCCCATCCTTCTCCTCGAGCCCACATACCTTCTTCCTATTACAGCTCTCTCCCTTCCTCTCCTCAATCAATACACAATATGTCTGCTTCTTTCAAAGAATGCATTGAGAATCTCTTTCTCCACCCAGCAGCACTCACTCTCAGTTCTAACCTACTTCACCTGACTCTGTACCCACAACACCACAATCCAACACCCCCACTTTTCCTACCTATCTCCCCCTTCCTTATGCTACCCTACAAGATGAACCTTCCACAAAACCTGTTGCCCCTGCTGAGCAGCGTAACATTCCATACACAGCTCTGCACTCCCTTGACAATAAACTAGGCCTTCTCAACTCCACAATCTCCCAGCTTAAAGCCACTATCTCCCGCTTAAGCTCTAAAATGTCCACTGTACTTGACTCCTTACTCCCCCTGGTGGGAACACAATACCCCACACATGTAACGTCAAGAAGTTTGCTTCTCCCTCGCCCCAAAACAGCTGTGCATAATCTATCCCCAACTGAAATTACCAATCTACTTGCAAGCTATAACACCTCTAACTCCCTCACCATTTCTTCTCCAGACAACACAAATCAATGTACTATACCTACCATCTCCCTGGTCTGAACCAAGCACCAACCATTCACAACCCAGACACCGACCCATAGAAACCCCATTCCCATCATCACCAAAAGCCCGACACCGACTATACCAAAACAGTCACCTCAGAGATGCATTGTATGCTTCACTACTGCAGATCTGCAACAAAACATGTGCTGGAAATCTAAGACACCATCACTCAATACAAGCTTGATCTACTCTTCCTCACTGAGACATGGTTTAATAACACTTCCCACACTATCTCCATTCTTCTGCTCCCTCATAACTATTCAATTTTCAGGATTGACAGGCTTTACAAAGTCGCGGGAGCTGTCGCGATCATATTCAGAAATTAACTTCAATGCAGAGAACTACCCAGTATTTCTTTCTCTGTATTTGAATGCCTTACTTTGGAACGTTTTGGTCAGCACAGCTCCCCTATCTAGATGCATGCCATTTACAACCTGCCAGGTGACAGCTCCGCCTTCACTGAAAAATGTATCGATTTTGCAAAAGACCAGTACTCACAAAGCAATAGATTGATCTTTCTAGGTGATTTAAATCTTCACTGGGGCCTCTAAGTTGATTCGGCCGCCAACCAGCTCACCTCATTTTTCTCCAGAAATGATCTTGTGCAACACTATTCTAAACCAACACACTCCAACGGCTCTATGCTTGACCTTATCATTTCCAAAGTTAATAGGATAACAGTAGATGATCCTATACCAGTAGACTGGTCTGACCATTTCCTCATCCCCATTCTCACTCCACCTCTCTCATGTTTTAACTCTCGGTCAACCTAAAAGAGCCACTACCTCGTTCTGCAACACAAAAAGCTTCAAATCTTAACACTCTCAATTCAGCTGGGATGGCACTTCCAAATATCAGCTCACCTCTGACGTTAACAATGTGACTGCCCAAAGTTTCACCAACCTTTCTGTCTTGATAGACAATTTACTTCCACCTCAAAGCAAAAGGAAAAGGCCCATACCTTCTGCATCATGGTTCAAAAAGTCCCTGTATGATGGAAGAAAAATTCTAAGATACCTGGAGATGAAATGGAGACAGTCACCCTCCACTATTCATTCGAGAGATCAGGCTACAACAAACACATTTTCTGAGAAAAATCAAATTACTTCAGAACCCTCCTTTGACTCTGCCAAGAACAGACCAAAAAAACGTTTTGACTTATTCAGAACTACCACTAATACCACCTCTTCTTCAAGCTTCAAATTTGATGGCCCTCCCAAGAAAGCAGAATTTCTTCAATCCTTCAATACAAAAGTTAATTTGCACATTGACCATACTTCACATCCGCTCCTAAATGAGGAATGCAAATCCAAAGGCTCCTGGCACAGCCTTGACCTCATCATCTATGACACCCTCCTCAAGAACATTTTAAAAACAAAACCTTTGAACCATTCTCTGGACCCTATCCCAATCGACCTTTCAATAGACCTTTCCACCCCCTTTTGGTCTAATCTGATTAACCTCTTTCTCAGAACAAGGTTCCTTTCCCGATGTCCTCAAAATAGGTCAGGTGACCCCACTACTAAAGAAACCATCCACAAATGTGAATGACCTTAATAACTTCCAGCCTATCACCAACCTTCCTTTCCTTGCTATAATCACTGAAAGATATGTAACTGAGCAACTCACCCAACAGACCAAGGACAATAACCTTTTTGACAAATTTCAATCTGGATTCAATTAAGGCGGCAGCATTGAAACAGCGCTGCTACATGTTATTGACGATGTCCTCTGAGTACTTGACTCAGGTAGCTCTGGCCTCTTGATCCTGCTTGACCTCTCTGCCGCCTTTGACATTGTAAACAATGACATATTTCTCAACACACTAAAACATCGAATGGGTTGGGAAGGCGTGGTGCTTCATTTTTTAAAAATGTTTATTGCCCGGAGAGAACAGCAACACAGATCACAAATATACGTCAATTAATATGCAATAAATATCAAATTAATTAAATTATATATAAATAGATTAAGCTAAACAGAATTAATTATACAAATTGCTTAAAGACAATAGGATGAGTTTAAGACCAGATTAAGAGGAGACATTTGTTTACATTATAATTATGGTCAGCTCATACAGATTTACTCATAAGAACCATAAAGAGATATAACCCCGAGCTCCCCCCCCTCAGGAGTCCGATACAAACCAATCCCTATTCCCTCTATCCCTAGTAAGCCACTTGGTCATTGGGGACCAGATCTTATGGCCCCTTTTCTAGGGGCGCCTACCCTTGCAGTTATATAGGGCCTTTTCTTTGTTATATATAACGAGTAGGCGGCCCTGCCAAGCTTGATAGGTAGGGGGCTCTGCGTCCTTCCATCTTGTTGCTATAAGCAGCCGAGCTACAGCCACTGAGATAAAGATTAAATTAATCTGGGTTATATCCAATGCATCTTTATTATTGTAGCCCAAAGCATCATAGGTGGAGTAATAGAGACCTGCTTCCCTATCGCCCCCTGCAAGAAATCCTCCATCCCTTTCATTAGGGATTGCAGTTTTTCTCAGCCAAAAAACATTTTTGTTTATCAGGTCAGCTGTACCTTCTACAAACCTGGGGCACTTATTGTCTTCCCTTTTACCCCACCCAAATAGCTTTGCCAGAGTAATATAAAGATTACATTTTTTTTATAATGCTGGACTTTCAAGTTGGCCCATAGAAAAATCTTCCTACCTAGTGCAATTGACCTGTATAGATCATCATCTCCATCACCCGACTTCCTAGCCCAGTTGGCTTCAACCTTCTCTAAATCATCTGGTATGGAGTCCAATAAGATTTTATATATGTGTTTTATCCTACAATCCGGGTGAATAACAGCTTCCCGGAGGGGAAATTTATCTAGAGAAAGTAATTCGACCCTGAGTTGATTAAAACATTTCGTAATCTGTATGTATTTGAAGTAAGATCCAGCAATTACTCCATAATCCTGTTGTAGATCTGGGAATGAACACATTTGGTCAGCTGAATAAATGTCTCCTATCTTAGTTATACCAGATTGTTCCCATTGTCTACCCATTATATATCAAAACATTGTTGGGAGCAAGGGAGATCGCCACAATGGCATATACCTATTATATCTCGGTATCTTCAATAGTTGGACCACTTTATCCCAAACTTTCCAAGTCGCTATTAAACACTTAAAGCGTGTTTTTTTGTAGTAGCTGGCCTCTACCTGTCGGAGTAAAACACCCTGTGCCTCTCTTCCTATAGCCATCTCGTATATAGTGGGGATGGTAAACCCATACTCTTGGTCCCCAGTATTTGTATTTATATTTTCAGGTGTGAGCAAAACCACCATCTGTTGTAAAAGGCTGAACAATAATAAAATACTAAATTAGAGGCTGCCCACCCTCCCCGTTCCTGCAGAAGGGTTTCAAATTTTAAAGAACGTCGGGTTTTCTTATACTGCCAGATAAAATTTATAAAGATGGAATCTAAGTTCTTAAAAAAGGAGACTTCAATCTCTAGGGGAATAGAGCAAAATAAGTAAAATTTCTTAGGGAATATGGCCATTTTGAGGATATTGCATCTGCCTAATATTGACAGGTGAAACCTGTCCATACGTCTTCATTCAGTACTGATCTTGGGATTCAAATTGATCGACCATATGGAATCGATCCTACTATTTATCCTAACCCCAAGATACGTTGCCACCTCCCTCCTACGGGCATCCGAAAAAGTAGTATTCACAGTACAAACAATCTGTGTTTTTTCTTTATTCAAGAAGTAGCCTGACTTCCTCCCAAATTCCCCAGCCAGACTTTCTATTTCTTCCATCTAGCTCTCCAGGTCCGAGGTCATTATGGCAATGTC
Organism: Calotriton arnoldi; assembly: GCA_963921515.1. Classification (NCBI taxonomy): domain Eukaryota; kingdom Metazoa; phylum Chordata; class Amphibia; order Caudata; family Salamandridae; genus Calotriton; species Calotriton arnoldi. The sequence continues at coordinate 480,509 of CAWUFW010006813.1, read as the reverse complement.
ATTCGCGTATGCCAATACTTTTTTATCTAAACGGTTGACACACACTGGCTTTATTATTCGGCTTTGCAAAATTTGCTTAATAAATGGGTCGATATATAAAGCGAACAAAATTGGGGAGCGGGAGCAACCCTGCCTTTTCCCCCTAGCGACCTTAATACTCCGTGTTTCCTTTCCCATTATTTGAAGACTGGAATACGGATTAAAATACATCACCCGAGTGGCCATAATAAAGCGCAGACCATACCCATTTTTAGCCAAGATTCCCCTTAAATACTGCCATAACACTCGGTCAAAAGCCGTTTTTGCATCCATGAGGATCATAGCCATTTTATCTCCTGTTAATCTGCTATGTCGAACAAAGCTATGGCATGCCTGATGTGAACAGTGGTTCCCTTACCTGGTGTAAAACCGTGTTGCGATGAAGTGACTAGATGCTCTATGATCCTCCCTAAGCGAATTGCCAAGATTGTTTAATACAATTTGGCATCCAAGTTTATAAGAGAAATCGTCTGATAAGACACAGGATTATCTAAGGGTTTGCCTTTCTTTGAAAAAATTACTATATCTGTTCCTTGCCAGGATTCAGTGGGAAGCCCATTTTGCTGCACACCTAAAAATAAATCCAATAGTAGGGGGGCTAACTCCGCCTGTAGAACTTTATTTAACTGAAGAGGAATTCTGTCAGGGCCTGCCGCTTTTCCTGAAGCCATCAAGTGCAAGGCATTTAGGAATTCCTCAAGTGTGATATTTGCCTCCATCTCCTGCCTTGTTTCAAAATCAATACCTCCCAAGCTCCCACTAGCTCTTTCCTCTTCCCCAGTGAGGGTGGATATAAGGATATCCTGTTGACGTAATTCCTTATAACAATTTCGAATATATTGAAGATATCATTTGAATCTGTAACATACAGCCCATACTTTCCCTTTATTCCAACAATATTGTATCTGCCAAGCTTCTGCCTTGTGCGGAGCGCTAAAAGCTTTCCCACAGACTCCCCATATTCATAGTTTTTCATTCTTGTGAGACTGAAATCCTTCTGCTATCCTTTTGATATAATAGCTGCTAATTTCTGCTTTTACTATCACGATTTCCTGTTGCAACTGTATTTCAGTCTCTTCCTGTCTCTGGTTTATTGCTAAAGTATGATCCCTTTCCAAAGCTGCTAATCTTCCCATCATGCCATTGATTTCATCTTTTTGCTGCTTCCTGCTCCATCCTACAAAGCTGATAAGCTCCCCCCTCAGACCCACTTTAAAGCTATACCAAACCACTCCCCAGAGGTGCTATATCGATTTATATCAAAATAATATACCACCCAGTGCCTAATATGTTAAACAAACAAATTATTGGAGAGCAATTTTTTTATAGAATGTCCATTTGGGCTAGTTCTTAATTGCGCCTTAAACTATAATATCCAAAATTAAGGGATTATGATCAAACAGAAGTTTCAGCAGTTTCTTAATTTCTGCTTTACTGAGCATAGTAGTGGGAGCCAAGAAGTCATCTAATCTGACCTATTTCTTATATGGACATGAGAAATATGTATTCCCTAGATCAGCAGTTTTCTTAGCTGCCCAAACGTCTGTCAGATCATAACTAGCTTTAAGTGCTGCCAATGCGCTATAAACTTGTGGTTTTTTGCCTTGATATTTATTGGTTCGAGCCCCATACACCTCCTCATGTATGTTTAAATCCTCACAGATTATCAAGGGATCTTGTCAGGATGCCAATTCCACCTCCAGGTCATGAAATATCTTTGGGTCGTCCTGGTTCGAACCAAAAATGGTGCAAACCATCAATCCCATAGTCAGTGCAACAACAGCCCACTTATCCTTCAGTACTCGTTTTACTGGTCCCATATTATGCCTAACGTGAATAGCAACCCCCCAAATGGTAGAGGTTTGGGGTGAACATGCCTCTAAGGTGTATGTTTTAATTAACCGTGGGCGGAGAACTCCGCTCTGCCTGCGGAGTGTGCGGAGATTTGCCTACTCCGCGCTCCATGGAGAACGCGGAGTATGCAAATCTCCGCACACTCCGGAGCGGAGTTGGCCAGCCCCCGCCTCCACCCCCCTATTAACAATGAATTAGACTTTAATGAAAAGTAAAATAAAAACCACTTACCTGTACTGCGGCGTCCCCGGGCTGCCCTCCTCCTCTTCCTCGCCGTCTCTGGGTAATCCTTGCGAAAACTGCACATGCGCGCGCTCGCGCGCATTTCTCACAAGAAAGTCATTTGTTAATAGGGGGAGTGGAGGCGGGTGGAGGCGGGTGTAGTGGAGTTCCACGGAGTTTGTTCCCAACTCCGTGGACCTCCGCGTAGTCCCGCTATGCCAACTACACCCAGGGATAGTTTTAATCATCAAAATTTCCCTCTTGCCCCATGGTATATGTGTCTCCTGCTGACATCTAATGTCAGTACCTTGGGATCTTAACACCTCAGACACCCTTAATCGTTTCATCTTGTCGTTTAAGAACCCCACATTTATTGAACATATTTGTATTTTACCCATTTAAAAAAAAGAAAAAAATAGAAATGAATTGCCATCCTTTGTAGCCTGCCCAAACCTTCCATATTTAAACATATCAAATAACCTACTTTACTCACTCTGTGGATTTTCCACCCCTTTTGCTACTCCCCACCCTGCCACCCCCAATACCTCAACCCTGCCCAACCCGATCCACCCCTTCCCTTACACTTCCCTCTGGACCGAGGCCCTCCCCCGGCCCCTGCATACCCTTCCAATCCTAAAAGCAATCAGACTGACCATCGGTCTGTAGCAGATGAGAGCAGGCTCCCTGACCAGTGATCAACCCAGTACTAAACCACCCTTATACCAATCCTGGACAAAATTTAAAAAAAACAAGTGAGACTTAACTTAATGGTGGTCTAAACAAGAATATCCCCCATTTGACCCAATGATGGCACTGAAACCTACACCTAACCCCTTTCAATAGTATCTCTGATGGCCATTGAACACCTGATCCCTCTATAAGTTCTTTTGCTTTGATCTCCAACATGAAGAACCAAGTCCGATCACCTGGATCACTTTCAGGCGGGATGGATTTAACAAATAGGCTTGAGCTCCCTTATCCTGAAATGGTTTGATCAACTGTCGTAATCGCCATCACCTCTCGACTGTATTGTGGCAAAAGTCTGGCCTGACAACAAATGATAAATCTACCACAATACGCTTAAATTCAGGTCTGGCCTTCTCAAAAATAGATTGGCACAAAAGAAAATTACCAAAATACATTAAAATTGCTGGTGTCTTTGTGTCCGGTCTAACTGGTTGTTTTAGTGTAACTGGTACCCGATGGGCCCTCTGCACTTCCAGAGACCAATTCCAGCCTTCCAAATCTGGAAAAACTTTAGCCAACATATGTACCGGTGTCAGACCCTTCCTTGCCCTCCAGGACACCAAGAATCTGTAAATTATTTGTACACTGACGATTTTCTTGGTCCTCAAGTTTCCACTGAATATCCACCAATTGTGACTAATGAGCCACCGTCTGCTCTAGGGTACCAGCCAAGTCACACTCGAGAGCCTCTGCTCTAGTTCCAAGATTAGTCAAGCGTTCGCCAATGGCATTACATCACCTTTCTGACTGTTCCTTGCACCTTACTTATAGATGCTTCAGATCGGTGACTATCGTGTCGGATTACCTCACGGTATACATTGTAGGATAGTATCCAAGGTCAGAGGTATAGGACTAGGTGCATCTTGAAGGGGAGTTATGGAGGCACCAATCAACTGCTCGGTAGGTGTATAATCCCATTTGAGATCTTTCTTATGTGGATTAGATCATCCTGAACTCCTAACCAGTTTGCGCACTATTACCGCTGGGTCCGATCCACTCGTGCCAGGTATACTTTCATTCTCACTGCATTTGGTAAGTGAACCCATCCCTAACCCATCTGCTGACCATGTCTCATCAGACAATGAAAAGAAACAGTCATTAGACTCAAAGTCTTGTTCATTTGGGCCGTTCTCTAGTCCCAAGGGGTGTGTCAGTGACTGTTGCATTTTCCGAACCCCTCTGATGTAGTTTAACTATATTTTGAGGGTGACTTTCCCTCCTCTCTGACCCTGCAGCTTGACCACCTACTGGGCTAGCCAACCCAGCCCCTTCCCCTGCTGCATCAAGCTCTGTAATCTGAGGCTGGATCTGAGCTTGGGTCTGAGCATGATCCTTCACTGTATCTTCTACATTGTACTCAATTATAGGCGTGGTAGCGGAGACTGTTACCTTATCTCAATCGAACAGCTCACCCTGGGACTGTGTTTCAGCTTCCTTACTGGTAAACGGCAGCATCTCCGTTGTTCACCCTGCATTCACCTTGTCTAGGTTCGATGCCATCGGATCTCCAACAATCTACTGGTGATGAGGTGGGGGAGGAGTTGCACTCCCCTCAGTGGAGGCTTGAAGCAGCTCCAGTACTGATGAGCCAGGTGGGCGCTGCTGAGGCGTAGTCCCAGCTTTTCCCTTCCTCTCACTCGCAAGCTCTGTCCGGGTAGCATGGGCGGCAGGGACAAGCCTCAACACATTCTTCCGTGTCGTCACCGTCATCTTTGCCATGATCTCCGCTCCAGAGCGCAGGTCCTCTAGCGTCTCACACGTCTGGAGGGTGGTTGCAGTGTCAACCTTTCCTCTCGGATTACTCCCACAAACAGCCTTCAGGCCAATCTCCTGAGTTGCAAAAAATGATCGGCAGCCTCCACAGTCTGCGTGATATACCACCTTACCTGCCAGCCACCTCGAGGCACAGAACAACTCGGCCCGACGCAGGGCAATCCCACAGTGGTTTGTGCAAAACGGTGAGTGTTGTGCTGCCAGTATCTGCGCTATCACTACTTCCAGTAGCATCTCTAGGGTTATACAGGGGTTTTCTTATATTTCAGTACAATCTGCCATCATCTCTCATCTGGTCAGGGAGCCGCGACACAGCTGACTCATGCAGCCGCCATCTTTCTTCAATCATATAGCACCCTGAATGCGTACTTCTTCAATGGTTTAAATCATACTTCTCGGGCAGATCTCTGATGTTCAAAATAGAAAACTGTATCTCAACATCAACGGCTGCTGATCATGGTGTCCCTGAAAGCTCTATCCCTGCTCATACCCTATTCAATATCGACATGGAACCTCTAGGAGAACTACTACAAAAGTCTGGGATCCGTAATCACCTCTATGCTGATGATGTCCAACTCTTCCTCAAGGTGTCCACTGCACATGACATTTCACTCCTCGGCACCACCCTCAACTCCATCCAAGAATGGATGACATCTCGCCACCTAAAACTAAATCCTTCGAAAACTTATAAACTTCTTATCTCAAACGCAAAATCTCCATGTCCTGTATAATCTTAGGTGGATAATCTGAACATTCTTAATTGAAAAACTAACACAGTTGACAGTGCTAACTCTAACTAGGAGTCATCCTGGACAAGAGACATAACCTTCAATCCCAAATCAACACCCTGACCAAAAATGCACGCTACTAATTACGCGTTCTCAGGGGTATCCAACGTTTCATTCCCGAACAAGACCTTAAAAACATTGTCCAATCTTTGGTATTCTCCAGGCTTCACTACTATAATTCACTCCTCGCACGCCTCCCCAAGATTCACCTTTCTCCTCTACAATCCATACTACAGTCAGTGGCATGCTTTGCCTACGGGGCCAAAAGAAACAACCATATCCCTCCAATGCTGTTAACTCTTCGCTGGCTTCCTATGGAAGTCAGGTCAACATATAAGACTGCTTGTATCACCCAAAAGCCATTCATACTTCTACCCCTTGCTACCTAGCTAACAAACTCAAAATTTCAAGTGGATCCAGACCCTCAAGTAATGCTGAAAACCTACTACTCAAATCCCCGACTTTCAAAAGGGAAAGATTTATGCGGCAAACTTTCTCAGGAAGTACGACCAGAATTTGGAACTCACTCCCTCCATAACTTCGCACTACCACCTCTTTCCGAATATTCAAAAAAGGACCTTAAAACTCTTCTTTTCCAAAGACAATGTTACAAATAATTCTCTGACTGTTTCATGTTCCTCACTGGAGAACTACTTCGACCTTCCACTTCAGCTGTGAAATATGTACTTTTGAAACCCTAATCGCTTCCAACTTTAGTTTGCAATGTGTAATTGTTAGTGAATTTATATTTTATAAATATGTAACCATCACTCTGAATAACTGTAGTAGTTATTCATTTTGTCACCTCTACCTTTTTACCTGAAATGTCTGATCAAATGTACTTTGCTTTATTCTAAAGCACTCTGAAACCTCTGGGTAAAGTACGCCGTATATAAAAATTCATAAATAAATATATAAAATCCAGTGACAAAAGCCCTAATGGGGATTTTTACCTGAGCGGGTCACCCAAAGGAAGTTGTGTCTGACAGGGCCACAAACTTCATGTCTGCATATATGCAGCCCATATGGAAGGAGCGTGGGGTAAATTACAAGCGCCCCACTCCATACCACCTACAAACCAATGGGCTTGTTGATGGATTCAACAAGACCCTGAATGGCATGATTAGAGGCCTTGAGGAATACATGGGATATCCTCATACCATGCCTGTTGTTTGCCTTCAGGGAGGTACCACAGAAGGGAATGGGCTTTAGCCCCTTGAGGCTTCTGTTTGGGCACCCTGTTAGGGGACCTCTGAGTTTGGTCATAGAAGGCTGGAAGCAAGCTCCCAGGAAAGCTCCCGACGATGTAGTGAGCTACATGCTGACCTTCAAGGGACAAATGGGTAAGTTATGGAAGCAAACTTCTAGTAACTTTGAAGTCAGCCAAGTTGTCATGAAAGAGTGGTATGACAAAAATTCTACCACTGTGGATTTGCAGCCTGGTCAGAAAGTGTATGCGACGGAGCCTGTGGAGCCCAGGGCCCCCCAGGTCCACTGGACTGGGCCCCTTGATGTGGCTGAGAAAAAGGGTGAGACCACCTACCTTGTGGATTCTAGACCCCTACGCAACCCTATCAGGGTGCAGCATGTCCGCAGCGTCAAACCCCAATTTGAAATGTCTGAGGTCACCATGCTGCGGGTGACAGATGGTGAGGAGGAAGAGGAGAGTGAACCTCTCCATGACCTCTTAGCCTGCAAGGAGAAGCATGGGTCTGTGGAGGGAGTAATCCTTTCCCCCACTCTAACTCTTGACCAACAGAGAGACTGCCACCAAGTGTTGGGACAGTACCCCTCTCTGTTCCCCCTTATCCCTAGGACTACCCACCTGTGTGCCCATGATGTGGACACAGGGGAGAACCTCCCTGTTGAGAATACATCTTACAGGTTGGCAGATAAAGTGAGGTCCAGCATTAAGGCTGAATTGTCCAAAATGCTGGAGTTGGGGGTGATAGGACCCTCCAGTAGCCCCTGGTTCAGTGCAGTGGTTCTGGTACCAAAAGCTGCCCCAGTGGGCACCACACCTGAACTGGGATTCTATGTGGACTATAGAGGGCTAAACTCAGTGACAAAAACAGATGCTCACCCCATCCTCTGGGATGATGAGCTGATTGATCCATTAGGGGCTGACCAGTATCTCAGTACCTTTGATCATGGATTAGGGTACTGGCAGATCACCCTAACAGAGGAATCAAAGGAGAAGTCAGCCTTCTCCACTCCAAAGGGCCACTACCAGTTTAGGGTGATGCCCTTTGGATTAAAGAATGCCCTTTTGGTATTGAGGCCTTCTGTGATGCCTATCTGGATAACATAGCTGTTTTCGGTAACAACTGGAAGGACCACCTCTTTCAACTCTGTGAACTCTCCATCGACAGCTGAGACCCAGCCATTTTGACTGATGCCCGGTGGAGCTACCTCGCGAGCTAAAGGGGAGATGGGCTATGGATTCCCTCCTTGGCCATCACCTACCCAGCCGGTCCTTGGGCAAACTCTCCTGCGTCTCTCCTGACCTTATCTCCCTCCTCCCCCTTCACCCTACCCCCTACCGCTCTACTCTTCTCTTCTTTCCAGCTTTTGACCCCTGCCCTCACCTGTCCTTACTCACAGTTCCCACCCTGTTTATCCACTGGACTTTCTTACGTGAACTCTCCCTCGTCAGTTTGAGATCTAGATATTTGACTGATCCCCGATGGAGCTACCTTGCTTAGCTAAAGGGGAGATGGGCTGTGGATTCCCTCCTCGGACGTCACCTACCCAGTCGGTCTTTGGGCAGACTTCCCTTCGTCTCTCCTGCCATCTTTTCCCTCATCCTCCCCCTCACACTTCCCCCTTCCCCCCTCCTCCCTACTTCTCTCACCTTTCTTTCCTCTTTCAATGTGTTGCTTATTTTTGACGTAATGTGTAAATGTTATCATTTTTTGTAACTTTGTGTAACTGAATGTAAAGCGCTCTGATACCTACGGGTCTAGCCAGCGCTATATAAAACTCATTAAATAAATAAAATCTCCAGGAAGTGCTTCAGACTCTGCAACAGGCAGGCCTGACTATCAAGGCCAGAAAGTGCCAGATAGTGCAGGGGTCTGTAGTGCACTTGGGACACCTAGCGGGCAGGGGGAAGGTTCAACCTCTGCAGGTCAAGAAAGAATCCATCATGGCCTGGCTGCCCACGAAACCCAGACTGAGGTGAAAGCATTCTGCGGCATCAATGGGTACTATAGAAGGTTTTCAAGGGCTATGGCACCGTTGTTGCCCCCTTGATTGAGCGGACTTCCAAGAAGCAGCCTAGAAATGTGATGTGGATGAGGCATGCCCTAGAGTCTGGGTAGATCTTCCCACTTTCTGGTGGGGGGACACGTGTTAGACCTGTCATCCTTAGGGTGGTCTTGCACCAAACTTTTTTTGACCTCCACGTTTTGCTGAATCTTTGTGTTGGCTTTAGTACCCTGAGCACTTTACCATTGCTGACCAGTGCTAAAGTGCATGTTCTTCCTCCCTAAACATGTGTAATTGGTGTATACATGATTGGAACATTTAATTTACCTATAAATCCCTTTTAAAGTGGTATACCATATACGCAAGCCCTGTAAGGTAACTGTTACTAGCGGGCTTGCAGCACTAATTGTGCCACAGACAGAAGTAGCCTGTGTGTGCAGTTTACTGCCACTTCGACTTGGCATTTCAAACTATTTGCCAAGCCTTAAACACCACTTTTACTACATATAAGTAACCCCTAAGGTAGGCCCTAGGTAGCCCTAAGGGCAGGGCACTATGTAAGTAAAAAGTAGGACATGAGATTTTATGTTTTGCATAACCTGGTAGTGATAGACAGCTTTATTCATTTATCATGACTGCGAGGCCTACTCTTCTCGTAGGCTAGGATTGGGAATTCCCCTATACACTTTTAAGTGGCAATTCCTGTTCATAAAGGAGTAGCAACTTCATGTTTCATATCTTTGGAATGGTAATGCTAAATCTTTCTTACTGGTGAAGTTGGATTTAACATTACTGTTTTAGAAATGACACTTTGAAAGGTAGACATTTCTCTGCACTTACTGATCTGTGTGCCTTGCAGCCTGTCTCCAATACACATCTGGGGTAGGTGACAGCTACCCTTTGTGTATTCTCTCTAGAGAGCCACAAACACAGGAACCCATCTACATACATCTGCATTCTGATGACCCTGCCTGGGCAGGATAAAAGGGAGGGTCTGATACTTCACTGAATAGATAGTGTCCTGTCAAATTACAAAGGGCTGATTTAACCCCTAGAGATAGCCTGGCAGACATGGCTGGATTGAAAGGGGGAACTATGGACTTCAAGGAGCTGCTTTGAAAGTCACCCACACAACAAAGGTACTTTTGGGTATAAGTACTGGGTCATGACCCCTTTTAATCGGGCACAACTGGGCTTGTAACTGAAGCTCTGCCAGAAGAACTTCTATGCTGCTTAAAGGACTCAATTGGACGGCTGATCTGGAAGGCCTGATTTTCTTCTTCTTTCCCTGATGCCTGCTGCTCTCTGGCTTTGCTGAAGGAGAGCTGGACTCTGCCTTCACTCCATGTGTGCTCCAAGGGCTTGTTGGCATTCCTCCTGTTGTTTGAGTCTCATGGATATCAAAGTCTCTACCCCTGCTCCTGTGCCTGGCTCACTGGAAGTGGCCCAGATACTTGCAACATGGACTTTGATGCATCTCCTGTCTGCATGTAGCAGAACCGGCACATCGACCAGGTTGCAGAAGTAAATTCAGAACCAGCGATTTACCTCCCGAGATCGATGCATCAAACAGCATATTGATGCCGCTGCAGTTTGGAGAGATCAACGCATCCACTCAACGGTGTGGAGAAACCTGGTGCATCGCTCAATGCCTCTCGACTCCAGCACCCATCTAGGGAACCGACGCATCTCCATCAGTGCGTGGAGAAAATCAACGCATCCTCAACTTGCAGGACCCACATCGACGCATCTCGCTGTTGCGACCAGGAAAGGTACTTTGTTTACCGGTGCCTATATGGCTCTTGTAGCCAGCCGGCGCTCCATCACTATCGGCCTGAACTTTGACTTTGCCCCGGTCCAGCGCGACCTCAAGTAACCCGTAAATCACTATTTGCTACTAAGTGCTACTTTTCCCTTATTCTTTTGAAATTCAATATCTCAACTTCTATACATTAGATTTTTGTTGTTTTGCTGAAAATATAATCTATTTTTTAAACTGGTGAGGAGTCTTTTTGTGGTGTTTTCATTGTGTTAATGTATGCATGTGTGAGTTGCACAAATACTTTACACATTACCTCTTTAGATAAGTCTGACTGCTATGTGACAAGCTTCCAGTGGGTGAGCACAGGTTATCTTTTAGTGTGTACTTAGCTTACCCTGACTGGTTGTTCCTGCCTGGCCTGAGTGCATACCTCAGCCAACTAAGAATCCCAGTTCTAACACCTGTCACAGGCAGATGTAACTAACACCTGGGCCTTCCTCTCCTTTGTCCATCTAGTCAGTCAGGCACAAATCACAGTGGAAGAGGAGCTGCCTCCAGAATCTGTTTTGAGTGACAATAGAGTAGGAGTTGCCTATTTCCCTGACCACAAGTTTGGGGTGGACATAAGAGCTCTTCACAGGGGAAGAACGATTCTTGCATATTGGATTTAGGCAGATAGGGGCACTGTTGTATTGTTTGTAGTAGGCCACACAGGAGCGGCTGAAAATGTGGGTAGGGTTACCCCTGGGGAACTTCTTCTCTATTGGTTAGGGAGGGGTGAGGAGTCACACCTGCCCATAGGCTAGTGTCAGACATAAATGTGGCATCCCTGTGCACCCTCTCTAGAACACTACTTGACCTGTGGAAGACAGAAGAAAGACTGTACCGGCTGAGACCCGTAAGGATGGACCTGCTCCCACTTGTAAGCTACAGGGACACAACAAGCTGCTAAAAGCTCTTTTCTTGAAGAGTCCAACTGACCAGTTCCAAGTGGACCTGCTCTGGATCATGCCGGGGCTTCTGCTTGGAGTGCCTCTTAAATCCCCCAAGTACTGTTCCAGAGGTCCTGGGACTCTTGACCTTTGTCAAAGTGTACTCCTCCTAACAGCTTGTAAAACCTGGAACTTAAAAACCTGGAAAGACCTGCCTAGGACAGGGACAAACCCTCCAAGTCAATCCAACATTGCCACTGGGCTAATGTTTTAGGTTGCTGCTGCCTGTAGAGTTTCTGCAGCAGCAAATCTGTTTTAGCAGGACATCGTGGACCGGGTATCTGGCCTCATGCTGCCCTGTTTGGCTACAGTTTGCAGCCTTGTCCCGCTGGAGAAATTCAAGCTCCAAAAAAGTGACTAAGTCTGAACATGGAAATCTTCACTGGGTGCTTCACTGCTCGGAGCTTTTCTGCTAAAAGTCAACAGCTCACAGGGACAGGTATCCGGCCTCATGGAGTCTTTCTCCTCCACAGCCTGCTGGGTGCCCTGATGAGCATTTTGGATGAGCATTAAAGAGACTAAGTCAGAAGGTAAAACGTTTGACCAGGAGGAACATGGTTTCTGTATCTGACCCATGTTTTATCTCGGTGGGCCTTAAAGAGAGCATAGGTACAGGGCAGGCTCAACCAGATGATTGCAGATGGCGCTTAATGCTATTTTTGAGCATTTTTTATTTAAGACTTGAAAAAATCATAACTGTGGTTCCCAGGGCTTTAAGTGGGATGAAAAAACTGGGGGGTCTCTTAAAGGGACGTGGCTAATGTAATTAAGGGCGTGGCTTAAAAACACTTAAGCTAGAAATCTGTGCTTAGCATAGTGTGCCGCCCGACTTGTATTTTGCTGTTTCTGTCATTGCATCGAGAAATATGATACAACAAGTAACATTATACCTACAACAAGTCAGGACTATTGGCTCTGTCAATGGTTGTTAGTTTCATAAGATAAATAACCAGCAACATTGGCTTGTATATAATATTGAAAAAGCTTCCACTTAAAGCCCTGGTGACACCACGACAATGTTGCTGCTCCTGAGTTTCAAAAGAGAAGGGAAATCCAGAGAGAAAATGTCTCTCTTTAAAGGATTTCCCTTCCCTTACAACGCTCACCTGGCATGACGTCATGCCGTAGCTTCTCCACTAGTGAGAAGTGAGCAGTGTGAGCACGCGCACATCGATGTGCCTGCTGTCACTGCAGTCCGGAAAAAAACAGACCGCCTGTGCCAGGGCAGAAAACAGAGCCCGATAGAGACCCGTTTTGAGCCCCCTTTAAAAAAACTGCAGGTGCTCAGCACCGGTGAGACCTGGCCCACTCAAAGCCCGGCTGGTTCCCTTTTTGGATTTTTGCCTTTTTATGATATTTTTCTCTATTTTCAAAGATTGCAATGAGAGTTTTATTGTGTTGTGTTTTTCACTTTTTAACTGTTTTTGTACTTCTTGGTACATATAAATGTTTTGCACATTGTTTTAAGTTAAGTTTATCTCCTCTGCCCCATAGCTACAAGGGATTGAGTTAATCTTTAAATTTCTCAAACCTTTACTAGACCCACAATAATAGTGACACCATTACTTGTGGAGGACTACAATCCACTCCAACTAATACTTCACTTTCTCACAGCCATGAACATCAAAACAAAGCAATGGGTAGACTGGTTTGCATCCTGCAAACTAAAAGAAAGTGCCCAGAACTAATCATGTTATTTGAAAGTCTTGTCTCTATCCAAAAGGAAAAAAAAACAGAATATGCATGATCCGCCTATGGGAGGATACTGTAGCAGGCGGTCTGAAGTTCCCTCACATGGTTTGTTAAAATTTGGCCTTCCACCTCTCCCAGCTTGTTCATTGCCTCCACATGGCTGCAGGACCTCATTATGGGAATGCCGAGAGTGTCACCTCCTCAACTCTCCCAGCTGGGTCTTACCCCCTCTACCTCTCCACTGCTTACCAAACAATTGCCTCAAACCCGATATTAGTTGCCACTATGACAGCATGCAGAGACGTACATAAAATTGCATGTTCATCAACTTATCAACAGCCTAAGGCCCCTTTATGGCACAATGCTGCTCTGCTTATACATGAGCAACCCTTTCACTGGGCACCTTGGTATGCTTGTGGTGTACAGTGGATTGATCACCTCTTTGATGGTTGAAGGCTCAAATCGTGCCCAACCCTTCCAGCTGAAATTGGGCTCCGGCCTACTGACTTTTAGAATTATCACCAATTGATTTATTGCCTCAGTTCTCCCTGTTGTGCCCACCCAGTGGAATTGCATCTGTCTCCACTTCTTCAATATTTACAGATTCTGGGACAATACAAGTAGTGGTGGCAGAGCTCGACTGGAACCTTACTAAAATTCTTTATTCCCTCCCAACCCTAACAGCTACTAGACTTTGATGGCAACCACATGTAGGGAAGGCATACACCCTGTAGACCTGGGAGTCTGTAATCCTTGACCATGATAAAGTCCTCTGGGAGCACAGCCTGAAATTCATATATTTCAAGATCCTGAATGACTTGTATTGGTCTGCTTGGAAACTCAAATGGACGAAGCTGCTTCCCCATGACCTCTGCTAGCTGTGCAGTGCTGATCAATTTGACCTGTTCCATATCCTATGGTCTTCCCCAGCTCTTTCTGCCTTCTAGGAACAGGTGTGGGACTTACACAGACAGTGTGACCACAAGTCAATCTTGCCCTTTCTCCAGCTTTCCCTTCTCCATGACATTTCTGATATCCTCGATATGACGTTACAATAGCATTGCTAAGTTATGCATTCTCTGCCATTGGCAACAACCTACCTTTCCATCCCATACTGAATGGTGGCTCAAACTACACAGAGTTATTTTGCAATGAATGGATCACATACACACTCAATGACAAGCTATCCACGTGTGAGGCAGAGCGAGGCCCCTTTCTTACCATGATGCCATGTCCCTCGTTTGATTCTACCCAATGATACACTCTTCCACTCCCACCCCAAGGTCTTGATATTCTGCCGGCCTCTGATTACCCCCATGGCTGAGGCACAATGAGATGTTTAGCATGGCTACAGATGCATTGCTATCTCCCTCTGTTGGACGACCTTTGGCGCTTCCTGTGTGACACTGTTCCACACCACCCACCCAGTCCCCACCCCCTCATGCCTCCCTCCCACAGTGTTCTCTTCTTACACCTTAGCACTGGTGGCACCTGGTGTGACAGTCAGTTTTGGCGCCCCACACCCCACGCCCCATGACCTCCTCCTTTGATTCCCTCACTACCACAGGACAAAAGTGCCCCTCATCTCTCCATAGCCCCTTTCTCACATACATTTAATTTGTTTAAAAGCACTGGTAAAGGCTGGCCTTACTAATTAGAATGTATCTAGCTAAACAAACCCTTTTTAGCAGCATTAGAATTTGATAATGAAAAACTGGGGGGGGGAAACATAACGTCCTAACCTATTTTATGCAGTTTGTATGCAGCTCCTGTATGACAGTTCGTTATGTTATGTTATGTTATGTTATGTTAGTCCGATTTGTATAGCGCAACAGCTGCCTCAGCAAAGAGGCGTCCCAGCGCTTACTACTGGCAGACAACAAGAGACTAAAGCCTAAGCCGCGGGGAAGAGATGAGTTTTTATAGCCTTCCTGAACATCAAGTAGTTATCCAGACTGCGAATATGCAGGGGGAGAGAATTCCAAAGCTTGGCCGCTAGATAGCGGAAAGATCGTCCCCCGGCACGTAGACGTTTTACCCGCGGGACCAGAGCCAAGCAAGACCCCATAGAGCGCAGAGAGCGCAAGGGAGTGTAAGGTACCACCACGTCGGACAGAATACAAGGAGAGGAGAACTTTAAGATTTTGAAGGCCATGGAGAGGGCTTTAAATTCTATGTGCTTGGCCACAGGCAGCCAGTGTAATCGACGGATTACCCCCGAGATGTGGCGTCTACGCGGGAGACCCAAAAGGGCTCTGGCAGCTGCATTTTGGACCCTTTGTAGGCGCAAGACCTCAGCTTTATTCAACCCCAAAAAAAGTGAATTAGCGTAGTCAAGCCTAGACAGTATGGCCGCCTGAACAATCAGTTGTCTGGTGGACGGGTCAAAAAAGACCAGGAGGGGTTTCAGACCCCGTAGAAGGCCAAAGCACATGCCTGCAATCTTCTTAGTGTGATCCTGAAGACTAAGGGTTGAGTCCATCCAAAACCCTAGGTTTTTCACCACCGACTTAGGGGTGGGTGCGCTCCCCAGGGTTTTAGGCCACCAGTTCTCGCTCCACAGCTTGATGTTTTTACCTACCAACAACACCTCCGATTTATTAGCATTAAGCTGGAGGCAGTTGGCGGTCATCCACTCCGCGACCGCCGCCAGACCGCTCCTAAACATATCGCTTTGTTCGCCCTAAGTTGGCAGGGTATGCCCAGACCTGGGTCCCTTGCTCACTTTGCCACTGGATTCAAGATAGCCTGGCTGATGAGGGTTTGGAACCCGAAACCGGTCCCAGGATGCTTGTTTCCGGTCCAGAGAAGACATGGCTTGGCAGTTCGGGCTGGACTGTTCCCATGAGGCACAGGGTCAGACTGATTTGCATATGGCCATGTCTGAACTGGGGTGGTGGAGTGAGCTAAAGAATGATGATGGATTAAACCCAGATCAGTTGACTGGGGGTGAGTGTTTGATTTGCTCTAACGCTCCGTCCATCATCCCCTTTGGTATCGCTTTGTTCGCCCTAAGTTGGC
Organism: Calotriton arnoldi; assembly: GCA_963921515.1. Taxonomy (NCBI): domain Eukaryota; kingdom Metazoa; phylum Chordata; class Amphibia; order Caudata; family Salamandridae; genus Calotriton; species Calotriton arnoldi. The sequence goes on along the minus strand of CAWUFW010006813.1, from coordinate 464,409 downwards.
AGGGTATGCCCAGACGTGGGTCCCTTGCTCACTTTGCCACTGGATTCAAGATAGCCTGGCTGATGAGGGTTTGGAACCCGAAACCGGTCCCAGGATGCTTGTTTCCGGTCCAGAGAAGACATGGCTTGGCAGTTCGGGCTGGACTGTTCCCATGAGGCACAGGGTCAGACTGATTTGCACATGGCTATGTCTGAACTGGGGTGGTGGAGTGAGCTAAAGAATGATGATGGATTAAACCCAGATCAGTTGACTGGGGGTGAGTGTTTGATTTGCTCTAACGCTCCGTCCATCATCCCCTTTGGTATCGCCTAAACATAGGGGCATCCTGCGTGGAGTCGTCGGAGAGAACCACCACCAGCTGCATGTCATCGGCGTAAGAGACAATGGAGAGACCCCTGTCCCTGGCTATCACTGCCAGAGGTTGTACGTACAGATTAAAAAGTACGGGACTCAGGGCGGAACCCTGTGGCACAGCTTGTCCAACAGACTGGACACGTGAGAGGAAGGGCGGAGCAGACACCTGGAAAGTCCTTTCAGAGAGGAAGGATCTGAACCATTCCAAGGCAGCACCAACGATTCCTGCCTCCTCCAGACGATTTAAAAGAATCTGGTGGGATACAGTGTCAAACGCGGTACTAAGATCTAACAAGATTAGTGCCGCGGTGTCACCCGCATCTAGAATGGTCCGCAGATGTTCGGCCACAGCAAGGAGCGCTGTCTCCGTACTGTGCCCTGGGCGGAAACCATTCTGCGTGGGATCCAGGATGCCATTGGAATTAGTAAGGTGAAAGGATGGTATTAGCGTGTGCTTCCGCAATTTTAGCTGCCCAAGGTAACAGAGAGATTGGGCGGAAGTTTTCCAATTTAGCTGGATCTAATGATGGCTTTTTGAGAAGGGGAACAACCATAGCCTGTTTCCATTGCCTTGGAACCGTTGCAGTGGAGAAAGAAGTATTAATCAACTGGCATAGAGGCGCCGCGACCCAGACAATGATTTTAAAAACTGGTCCGGCTTGAGAGGATCTGCAGGGGAGCCAGATTTGATTTTGCTGCAAAGCTGACAAAGCTCATCCTGATCAACAAAAGGAAACGCCGTCAGAGTGTGAACGATGGGAGGCCTGGATACAGGACTAAGACTAACAGGGGCCTGAGGAAAGGAATGATATATCGTCTCCACCTTTTTAACGAAAAAGGTGGCGAGATCCTCACATTGCTGCTTGGACGTGATTACAGAGGCAGTAGGGCTTTTCCTGAGTTTAAGATCATTAAGTATTTTAAAAATATACTTGGTTGGATTGCTACTAGAGTGGATTTCCTTAGTAAAGTAAGCAGCACGCTCAGCATGTATGGCCCTATGATACCTTTTGATGGCAGCCTGATAGTGTCTTTTAGCAGGCAGATCATACTCTCTTCGCCATGCTCCCTCCAGTTTTTTACAAGCTTTACGCATAGCAGCCAGACTGTCAGAAAGGGTTGGCATGGGAGGTACGGGACTTGGACCACTTGGCCGGAATGAGAGAATCCAGAGCTTGGAGAATCCAGTTGCAAAAGGTTTTATATGCCGCCTCTGGATCCATAGGTAGCTTGGGCAGTTCTAAGGCAAGAAGAGCGTGAAATTGCTCAAGGTTCAGCTTACGCCAAGGGCGCTTAAATAAAGTTTTCTGAGCACCTTTGTGCGGAGATAGTGGAACCGTAAGGGACACCAAGATCAGAAAGTGGTCGGACCAACAGACCGGACTGGGTGAACTAACAATAAGAAAAGGAATGTTTGAAAAAACAGGATCTAACAGGTGGCCTGCGGCATGAGTGGGGCCCGAGACTAATTGATTTAATTGACATGCTACAAGATCTGCGAGGAAACTACTAATTTCTGTCTCTGCCAGATCATCAAAATGGAGATTCAGGTCCCCAAAAATAGTGAAGTTGGCAGATCTCATAGCCCTAGCACTGATAACCTCAATAAGTGCAGATCTAAACTCCTTAGAAGGTCCAGGAGGACGATAGACCAGCAGCCCTGACATAGTGTAGTTAGCACTAAAGGAAATCGCAAAGCGTGCACATTCGCAGCCAGCCACCGGCTCTTTAACGAACGTACAGCCGTAGCAGGATTTAAAAATGGCCACAATACCCCCGCCTCTTGACATCCTATTTAAAGTCACAATGCTATAACCAGGTGGGAGTGCTAAGCCTGGCTCCGCGACCATGTCGTCGGAGAGCCAGGTTTCTGTCAAGAAAAAAACATCAGGCAATTCATCCTGTATTAGATCATATACATTCAAATAATGCTTGGCCAGAGACCGGCAGTTGAGACTCAGAATTTTCAGGAGATTACTGGGTAACGGCTCAGAGGATGGGTGAGATGGCTTAGTAAGAGAATTAAAACCACAACAAAGACAACAAAAAGGTCCTTCCACCGGGGTTACCAGCTGACGGCAAGGACCTAGCCCAGCGTTAACAGCCCATAGCTTCTTCCTGGAATAGGTGCGCACAGCCCCAACTCCACCGACAGCATCTCTGGCGACGTCCATGCGCGGACGGGGGCGCAGACGGGCTTGCCTTAGGCGCGCCTTAGGCGTGCCCGCTGCGCGCGTCCGCTGCGCGTCGGCGCCATCAGCCCCAGAAATAGGCAAGCTCGTGTAAGGTCTCAAGAGACTAGAGCGTCACCCGACCCAAGATGGCGGTTGCAAAATGTAATAGAGGAAGTGAGGGGAGATGTACCGGACTAGCCCCTTCCACACAAACAGCACAGAAGCTGCGGTGGACCGAGGAGCGCCGGGTCAGGGGCAAGATGAAATAGGTAAGGCGCAGTTAAAAAACAAGTAAACAAATTCGTAACAGTCACTGCTCTACATTAGGGTTACATCTTATGAATTACGGTAACAAAAGGATCTCTGTGACAAAAGCAGTAATCCACTCAGCTTTCCACATAAAATACAGATCTGTGATCTGCACTGTACGTATTCTTTGCAGCAGGCATATTAGCCCTCTGTGTTACTTTATGGCGAGTCAAAACTGCCACTAGACAAAACCCCATCTCTCTCTAGGAGGTACATTCATCGCAAGAGTTATCTTGACATTTTTATTGCTGCCTGCAAGCCGAATGCACAAAGAACTCTGCAGCAGGTGTTTTTAAATCATAATTTATTGCTAAACACAGCGCCCCCTTGTGGTTAGCGCCCCTCCACAGGTCAATGCCCAGTGCGGCTGCACCGATTGCACCACCTGAAAGCCGGCCATGCTTCCTCCATTGAGGTGGGGCGGACCTGCTCTGCTGTTATGTTATTTTTGGTTTAGTGAGGGCGTTGAGTGTTTCTGTACCTGACACTTTGCTATCCATAGGACTCATGACTGTTTGTTGTATTGCCTCCTATAATGTCGATATAGCAGTGTTTGTTGTTAATTGCATGAATAAAGAATTAATGCAAAAAGAAGAACAAATATAGAAAAAGCATTTTACTGTCTGTACAATGATTGAAAAAAAATGTTTTTTTAATACATTTCAACGCCATGCAAATAAATGTACTTTTAACTTGGCTTTTTCAGTAAAATATGTAAAATGTCCCTGTAAATTGTTTTTGTAACTTGAAATGTTCCTTTTCTTTTGCAGGTATTTATATCTGCGAAAGAGGAATATTAAGTATTTGCTGTATCTACTCCAAAAACAAAAAAACACGGTGGTGCAGGTGGTGTTCTTTCCTGTAATATATTCAGCTTGGCACTACTTATCAGAACCCTCTCTGATGAACACCTAACTTGACAAGCAGTAATATTTCAAAACTTCACTATAAATAAGTCATCTGAAGCATCTTAGAAACTTCCACTGAGCTGTATTTCATCGGCAGCAGTTCGTTTTACATTGAATGAAATTGTCTGTTCAAATATTAACTTGTGTGGAGTTTGCCTTGGATAAACTATTTTTCTTTAGAATAACTCAACACATTATGGTATTTTGGTATTTTCTGGCAAAGGAAGAAATACTGCTACCTTGCTAGAACGAAGAGATAAGCTTATTCTCACAAGAGTCTCAGCATTCATTTTTGGAAGAGCCACAAAAGAATGGTGCTATAATTACTTATTAATTGTGCATTTCTAGATGGTCTAAGGCCTGAATTAGGAGCGGCTTGGAGCAGTATTCAGAAGTGAGTTACTGCTCTCTACCATTCTGAGAAGCCCGGTGTTTCCAGGTCAGACATCATTCGCGGCTGGTGTCGGGGTAAAGTGGTGAGGTAGGGGAACAAAGCAAAAAACAAATTAACAAAAAACACTTACCTGAATCTGGCCGCATCGCTGCATCGTCCCTCCTGTGGCTACACTGCAGGCACAGGCTCCCAGCCTGCACTGCGGCCAATCCTGATGCTGATCTGAGAGCATGAGAGCAGCGTCAGGATTCGCCTGAGCGCCCTCAATGTGCACTCCCAGGGAGACTGGGAGCCTGTGCCTGTTCTCTCCAGCCCAGCAACGCATTTGGGTTGGACAGAGCTTCACTGCACATGACCGTTGGGCCGGCCTGAGACTTCCGGACAAACGGACATGTACAGTGAAGGCAGTGCCCACCACTCCCCCTCGGTGCCTGTCATTCCGTGGCACTGCCCGGAAGACTACGGGGTAGGAGAAAAATACAACGATAATAAACATGGTTTATTATAATTTATTTTTCTAGTTTTGCAGCTGCTGCTGCTAGCAGGGGGGGGGGGGGGGAACGCACCTCCACTATAGCAGAGGAGCCACCTTTGCCAGACATTACTGGGCCTGCAAATACCAAACCAGGCAATTCTGGACCTGGGGATATCAGAAATGGTTTCATGGGGTATGGATGAACACACAGTGAATACTTTGAGGGATGGAGGCTAGGAGCAGCAGTCCTTGCCCGGCCCCTGCAGCACCATGGGAGAGAATGCAATGCTCGTGCTAATCAAGCACAGGTCATTCCTGGCCAGATACCCACACCACTCCCTCCCCCTCCAAGCACTTGGTCACATTCAGAGTTCCAGGTCAGAGGCTGTGGGACAGGCAAAGAGCCTAAGTGTTAAATCAAGGACTTCTTCCTTTAGCAAATACATCTGACAATGAGGTATACCGGGCCTGCCTATTTTGTGTCCTGTATATTGAAGACTGCATGATGTGTTCTATATAGTATAAACAGTGACACTCATGTCTACTGCCTAGTCTCTGGACCTCCACACCTTAAAAAACCTTTCAACAACACCACGGGCCATATTACACTAACTTGACAAGTAGTTCTAGGTTACAGTGTGCTTTTTGCAGGCGCTGGCTTGCACTTCATGCCTACAATGGAGTGTTGGTTTGAAAAGATGGACTGCTTTCAGTGCAACAAAACTGGCGTGTGTTTGCAGAGGGAGCAGGGATACCCTTGCAGTCGGATACAGTCTTTGGCTACATCCATCTGAGGTGGAAATTCTGGAGAATCCCTGGGACCCTTATGCTCCCTCCCCAATAGGTGCCTTCAGGGGGCTCATTAACTGTGTGCCTCTTAATATCTGACTCATAACCAATGTGTCTATTGATGGTCTTTTCAGCTGGTGAAGGAGCAAATAGGTTGCCTCATTTAAATGGGACTACAACCCCATGCAGGTGAGGGAACCGGTATTAAGAAGGGACGCACATGTCTGCAGTCATTTGTAGTACTAGAAGTCCCCCCAGGTATTCAAACAATGGACAGGAATACCTCTTGTGTCCCCAGGAACATATAAAGTCACTCTGCTATCACAGCACACTTCAAAATCACTAGTATCAGAAACCCCTGACTCTGAGGGACAGAGGTGGAACCCTGGATGAAGTATTATCCTTCAACCACAAAATCTTCACCAAGACCTGAGTTTGTAAATCTTAAGGTGGAGTCATGCTCAACTTTCCAAAACATGTTTATGCCTCAAACTGAACTTCCAGGAGCTCCTCAACTACAGAACTACATTGATTTAGGAATTTACAGCCTCCCTTGAAGAGATTGCTTTCAACTCCTTTTTTTATTTTTTTTATTATTGGTTTACCCAGAAAAGCAGTATTTTTAACAGATTGAAGATTACAATTACATAATATACAGTTGACCGATTATTTATACTTGCACAAAAAACGAGGAAAAAAGCAAACAGAAAGAGACAAAGATCAAAGATCAAAGATCAAAGAAGATTATTTAAACCAGCATAACCTAAGTATAAAAAAAAAAAAAAAGCCAAGCTAAATTAATATCTCAGGCCAGATCCATCACCGGACCCCATATTTTCCTGCCCCGTTTCCGTGCCCTCCATCCTTTACAGTTATACAATGCCGATTCAAATCTGTATATATGAAGCAGTCTAGCGTACCAAGCTTGGTATGTCGGAGGGTCGGCATCCTTCCACTTTAAAGCGATCAGCAGTCGTACTACTGCCACTGCCATAAAACAAAAATATACCTGTGTCACTCCTAGTTGAGCTCTTTCATCGGCCCCCAATAGCATCAAGGTTGGAGAAATAGACACTTCCTGTCCCACTGCCTTATACAGAAAAGATTCAATACCCTTTTTCAATGGATCTAATATGGTACATTCATAAAACATATGAACTAAATCTGCTGGGCCCAGCCCACATCTCGGGCAATGATCATTTCCCCTTTTTCCCCAGCTAAACAGTTTGGATGGGGTAAAATATAAATTATAAACTGTTTTGAAATGTTGGGCCTTCAGGTTAGCGGAGAGGAAAACCTTCTTGGAGAGAGCCAGAGACCTGCTTAAATCCACATCCTGATTCCCAACCTTGCCTGCCCAAGCAGATTCCGTTTTAGCCAGGTCATCCTGTGCAGCTTCTATAAACAGGCAATATATGTCCTTAATTCGGGGACTGTTATATAAAATAGTTTCTATCAACTGGATCCTACCTGTGGAGATGATATTAGATAAAAGGGGTCTAATAGTTTCCCTGATTTGAACGTACTTGAAATATGATCTTGGGTCAATCTTATGCTGCCTCTGCAACTCAACAAGGGATCATCACATTCCCATCTATAACATCCCCTATTCTGCTAATGACTACCTGCTCCCACTGTTTACCCATCCCATCAAAAAGCGGGGCCGAAAAGACAGGAGAACGCCACAGAAATAAATATTTCTGGAACCTAGGAATATTTAGGAGCTTCGAAGCCTTATGCCAGACCCTCCAAGCCGATATAAGGGGCTTAAACCGTGTTTTTTTGTAATAACTGGCCTCCAGTTGTCTAAGTAAAACCCCGGATGCAGCTCCACCTATAGCCAACTCAAAAATTGAGGGGGGGTCTCATATTCCTGTGTACCAAAACTGTTAACTGGGCCCATCTTAGCTTTAAACAAGATAGCCGATTGCTGTAGTGTGATGGCCCAATAGTAGAATAATACATTGGGGACCGCCCAACCCCCACAGTCTTGGGGTAGAGTCAAGAATTTCAATGATCCTCTGACCTTCTGATATTGCCAGATGAATTGAGAAAAGATTCCGTCCAGTTTTTAAAAAAACGCCGGTTCTGGATCCAGCGGGATACAGCGAAGTAGGTATAATATTTTTGGAAACATGGTCATTTTAAGTACATTACACCTGCCTACTATAGACATATACAGTTTATCGATTCTTTTAAGGTCTTGACTAATTCTATCAATAAGGGGAACCAGATTAGTTGTCCAGATAGAACCCACATCTGCAGAGATGTCAATCCCTAGAAAGATGGCAGTCTCAGTCCTTCGGGGATCCTGCCAAGTAATATTGTTTGTGCAGACAATCCTCGTTTTATCAGCATTCAAACGATATCCCGAATTCCTACCAAACTCTTTAGCCAAAACCTCAATTCTAACCATTGCTCCCATTGGGTCAGGGGTGACGACAGCTATGTCGTTAGCGTAAGCTAAAACCTTTGTATTGTATCCCCTGACCACAATTGGTTTGATCATCTGGTCTTGCATGATTGCCCTAATTAACGGGTCGATGTACAAGGCAAAGAGAATTGGTGATCAGGGGCATCCCTGTCTCGTCCCAAGGGCCACCGCAATCTTTTCGGACTCTCTGCTCATCAATTTTATTCTTGCGTATGGCTGTACATACATAGCTCCTATAGCCGATAAAATACGGGGCCCAAAGCCGTTAGATCTTAAGTTGTCCCAAAGGTATGCCCACTCAACCCGGTCGAAGGCTTTTTGGGCGTCTAAAAGGATCAAAGCCATCTGTCCTCCTGAGCGGTCCGCTAAGTCGAACAGGGAGATTACCCGACGCACATGATCTGTGGTATCTCTCGCTGGAATGAAGCCATGTTGCCATGGGCTCACCAATGAAGTGATGACTTTACCTATTCGGAGTGCAAGAATCTTTGAATATAGCTTCTCGTCGGCATTGATCAAGGAAATGAATGAAATTAAATGAAATGAATGAATGAAATGAATGAATGAATGAAATGAAATGAAATGAAATGAAAGGGGCTTTTGTATAGCGCATGGCTACTCGGAGGCATCCCAGCGCTGCCGGGGTGGCTAGAGAGATAGATTAGTTTATGGGAATAGCCAAGTTTTCAGATGTTTCCGAAAAGTCAGATGGTTAACTTCCTTACGGATTGGGAGAGGAAGGGAGTTCCAGAGCTTAGAAGCATTATGGGAGAAAAGGCGGCCGCCTGTTCTAGCCTTCTTAATTCTGGGGACCTCCGCCAGGTGGAGCTCATCCGAGCGAAGACTTCGTGTAGCCTTATATGGTTTAACCAGATTTTTGAAATGGGGCGGTATGAGGCTGGATCCTCAGCAGGTTTACCTTTCTTTAAAAACACAACTATGTCTGCGCCTTGCCAGGATTGCGGTGGGAGCCCTTTCTGCTGTACGGCTAGGAACAGATCTAGGAGCAGGGGAGATAGCTCTGGTTGTAGTACTTTATACAATTCCATTGGGAGCCTGTCAGGACCTGCTGCTTTACCGGCTGCCATGGCTTGTAGGGCATCAATAACCTCACTGATCATGATGTCTGCCTCCAATTCTGCCAGAATAGGGGGATTACTATCCCCTGCCAGCGTGTTAGTCTCTATTGATTTATCCTCAGATTTATAGAGGTCCCTATAGAAATCCGCGAATACACTTAGTATTTCTTGCGTATTTAATGCCAAAGTTCCATTCTTCCTTTTTACCCTTGTAATGCTGTTTGTAGCAGCCTTTTGTCTAAGACGAAGTGCTAAATGTTTGCCAGTATTTTCCCCGTACTCATAGTTGTCTCTAGCATGAGTTTGGTAGGTTTCTGCCAATGCTTTATTATAGAATCCGTTTATTTCAGCCTTTACCTTTATAACCTCTAATTGTAATTGACCTTGTAAGTCCAATTGTTTTTGGGCGATGGCAGCAGTATGCTTTTCCTCACATTTAGTCACCTGATCCGTTAGTCGACATACCTCCTCCCATTGACTTTTCCTACGCTGGCCTACAAAGCTGACAATCTCCCCCCTTAAGCCGGCCTTGAACGCATCCCATACTGTTTCCCTAGAGGCGCTAAACCTATTGATATCAAAATACTGTCGTGTCCACCCCCTAATGTGTTCCACAAACCCCTCTGTAACCAATAGTTTCCTGTCAAAGATCCACTTTATTATGCTACGTTGATGGCCCTGTACCATAATATCCAAAATCAAAGGGTTATGATCCGACAGAACCTTCGGAATCTTCCTTATGTTTGCACCCTCCAAAAGGGCAGAGGAGACAAAAAAATAATCGAGCCTAACATATTTCTGATGGGGGCACGAAAAATAGGTATAGCCTAGATCCCTTGGCTTCCTAGCTGCCCAGATATCGACCAGCCCATGGCTGGTGGTCAGAGCCACTATTGCTTTGTACATCTGGGGCTTTCTCCCATAGTAATCTTTAGTAAAGGGACCGCTTGCCTCCAAGTGTATGTTAAAATCTCCACACATGATAAGGGGGGAAGGCCAAGCGGCTAGTTCTAACTCCAGTTCCTCCAACAACCCTGGGTCATCTAAATTTGGCCCATAGACCATGCATACCGTAGGCCCATCTGATAACGAGGCTATAGCCCATCGCCCCCATTTATCTGATAACATGCGTTTTGCCGGTGGTAAACGATTCGAAATATGAATTGCGACCCCTCTAGTAGTAGTAGTCTGGGTAGAGCAGATTGCCTGAGTATAGCCTGGGATTAGATTTAGCCCTCTTTTCTGCCAGGGGGATATGGGTTTCTTGTTGGCATATTACATCTGCCCCTAACGACCTAGGTACCTCATTTACTCTAACCCTCTTCCCCCTATCGTTCAATCCCCCAACATTAATAGAGCAAATAGTTAGCTTACCCATTACTAAGGGAAACTTTGCAACTAAGTCGAATACTATACATTTCTAGTGAAATAATGTAACAGATCTCGTTCCTCTGAAAGTAGGCTTCCTTCTGCTTTTCTGGTTTTTCGTCCCCCCCACCTCCACCCTGAACCCCCTCCCCCTCAACCCCCCCTCCCCCCTACCACCAGCATGCCCACCCCCCTCCCCTGCGCTCCCCCCAACAGGGGAAAAACAGACCTGAGCTGGTCTGTGAGTGATGGACAGCGGTGCCTCCTCCAACTAGTGGCCTATCGTGCATACAAAGATAAAAGAGCATACCTAGTGACATTATACCCCATCAATAACCTTAAGAAAAAAATACCAAAGAGGAAAAAAAAACCCTCATTTATGTGATTTTGCCACATGGCCTCGTGGTCCTCATCAATACTAATTTGACGTTCCCCCTTGTTTAGCTATTTTTCCCCTTGATATTTCTACGAGAGAAAATCAAGGGACAATTATTTTCCGCCTGAGGACAAGAACTCTTTGGCCTTAATTTCAGAAGTGAAAAATCTAGTACTGTTTCCCCAGATTACTTTCAGCCGGGCCGGATTTAATAAGAAGGCCTGTGCCCCTTTCTCCTGGAAGGGTCTAATCATTTGGCGCAACCGCCACCGGCGTTCCACGGTAACGTGGCAAAAATCAGGTCTTGCATAAAATGAAAATCCATCCCCGGCCCGCTGAGCTTCTGGTCTGGCTTTTTCAAAGATGTTCTGACGTAACAAAAAGTTACCAAAGTACACCAAAAGTGCGCACGGTTTGGCATCAGGGTTGACAGGCTGCCGAAGAGTAAATGGGACGCGATGCGCTCTTTGTATTTCGTGAGGCCAGTTCCACCCTTCTAGTTCTGGAAATGATTTCTGCAGTAACTGAACCATATACATCCGGGCATCGGATCCTTCTCTCTCTTCAGGGATTCCTAAAAACCGTAAGTTATTCCGCCTTTGCCGATTTTCGTTATCTTCGAGCTTCCACTGAATGTCGATAAGTTGCGAGTCATGGGCTTCTGTTTGACCCTTTGTCCCTGCGATATCCGATTCGAGGGCAGCTGTTCTGGTCTCAAGTTCCGTCAGCCGATCACAAATGGCATTGCAGGTTTTGGCAACTTTCCTTACTGCCCCCTGTAGCTTGCGAGCAGCAGTTTGTGAGCGCCTGCTCTCCTGGCGGGTCTCCTCACGGTGTGCGGTCACACATTGCAAGATGGTATCCAATGTAGGAGGGGTGCAGATTGACTATCACAGGGGTCCTTATTATTATCTCCCACCAGTCGATCACCAGGTGAGTAGTCCCACTTCAAATCCTTGTATCTCTGACCGTCCATTCTGCTCCCTTTGTTAAGACCCTTCTGAGTAGTGGCTATAGAGTCCCTACCGCTGGTACCAGGAAGACTCTCCGAGTCGCTTGAATCTGAATTGGTCCCTGAAGCCGAGCCCACGTCTGATCAGGTGGCATCTGATAGAGAGAAGAACAAGTCATTGGCCTCTAAGTCTGGCTCGCGTTCCCTAAGAGCCCCTGGTTTTTTGGACCTTATTGCCCTATGTTGCTTTAGGCCTGCAGGTACATCCGCCTCAGAAGGGACTGGCCCAAACCCACTGGTTCGTCCAGTATATGTTTCACTAGAGCCCTTATGTCCAGCGTTGAGGATCATATGTGGAGATAAATCACCTCTACTTGGGGTTGGAGCGGTTTGAGGGGCCCCCTGCCCCAGCTGCAGTGGTTGGGAGGTGAGCTGAGCCGTGGTACCTGCGGATCCTCCACTACCCCTATCACTCTCACCGGTTACCTCGGGGGTTACTGCTGTGTTACACTCAGTTCCTTGCTCCGGGCACCTAACAGCTTCAGTAATGGTTTCCTCTCCCCCCAAAGGCTCCCCAGTACTCGGTGCGCTCAATGCACTCTCCTGAGGCAATAGCTTCTGCACCTCCGGTGCCACAAGCTCCCCAGATGTGTCAATGTCCCCACCTCCTGTTGTAACCAGCCCCTGCATGGCCCTCTGGCCGCCTACCTGACCAGAGGCAGGGTCCTGTCCTGCACCGCACGCTGACATGGCTCCATTCCCGGCACTCCGAAGCAGTTAGATCACAGAGGGGCCGGTCCGAGGCGGCTGGGGCTGCGCGCTCTTTCCCTTCCCTCTTGGCTGGATTCCACCAAGGTTTTCTGCCGGCGTCCTGTCACGGGTAATCCGGAGGCAGCATCTGCTGCCGGAGTCTGCTGGGCTAACTGAAGGGATGTCCCAGACACCATATGCTGAACTGCTCCTCGCCCTCTTGCCGCTTTTGGCCCCAGTGCTGGTACTGCTGGTAGTGCTCCGCCTGCGAACGGGAGTCCCGCCGTTGGTAGAAGCTCCCTCTCTAACATCCTACAGAGGAAGAACAGCAACTCCGCCTGTCGAGCAACAAGCCGAACCCAAGGTAAGATGCGACTGGGCTCCGTTGTACACCTGATCCGTTGGGGCTTCGTCATAATCTTGTTTTAAAAGCCCTTACATTGCTTCTTTCCTGCCACTGTGTTGGAGACCGCCTACGGCCGAATCAAGCGGCCGCCATCTTGCTTCCCCGCTACCAAGACTCCAGAATCTGGCACCAGGGTGTTGTCCTCTCTAACGTGCCCCAGATCATCGATGGCTTTCAACTCCATGGATAAGTTAATATTTGGTAACTTAAAATCTTGGACATTTTGGAAACAGAAGTGTATTGTAGGAAATCTGCCTTTTTTGCATTATCCCTCGGATTTTCTGTCTCTTTCTGGATTTTTGCTGAGCTTAAATCTCTGTGCACTGTTAAGAAGGAGTAAAGTGCCTATGCTCCCCTTTTAAACATGGTTAAATTGAATTACCCATAATTGACTTGTTTAATTTGCTATAGGTCCCTAGAATATAATATAGAAAATGCACTCTGGGCCTGAAAGTTAAATGCCAACTGTAGACTGCAGCACCTATTGTGCCATCCATGAAGTAGGCCTGGAAAAATTATTTCAGGCCTACCAGGTGTAACCTGACTACAACAGCCTAAAAACTTGCAGTCAAACCTGTCCAAATAACCCTTTTAGACAGGAGGGAAAATCTGTTTTTAAATATTAATAAGTCACCCCTATGAACACCTTGTCACTCACAAAGGAGGTTGCCTAACATTTAAAATTGGAACATGTGCGAAATAAATTAAGATAGGCATGTTCATCTAGTGACTATGCCCCAAAAGCTATTTTCACTGCCAGGGCTGTAGCTGAGCTATAGAAAATATCAATGTGCAAATTATAAACTTTACTCTATAGCTTTTGACAGGAAACATCCAGAAAGTGCATTCAAGGTCTACTTTTGTGTGTGTGGTAAAAGACAATTCATTGGTGAAGTTTGATTTTTAATACATATTTAGTAAAAGTACCTTTTAGAAAGTTACCTTTTCCCTACCTGGTGCTCCTGGATGCTAAAATACATTAGCCTGACACCAGCTACCCAGGAAGTGCTTGACCTCAATGAGAACTTCTCAAACAGCAGAACAATGGCTTAAGTCTGGTGACTGGATTGACTGGGTGTGGGGCATTTGAGCCCTATCAGCCAGGAGAGACAATTGGGGTAGACCCAGGAACTTCATTACCTTGAAAGGGATGGAGGTGAGGCCTACCCATCCGTAGCTTAGCGTAAGGTGAGATCTGAAGGATCCATAAAGCCCACACTAGCCAGGCTGGCTCTAACCCAAGCTGGAGTAAAGTTAACCCCAGAAGTGATTTGAAGTATACACAGAGGAGGAGACAGTCCGTTTCCCTGGCCGCACAAAAGAGAGAAAGGTAGACACAAAAGGGAAAAAGGGTTTATCCATCTTGGATTTTAGGAGTCAAGGGTCCCTATAGGATTGTTTGCATGAAGGCAAACAGGAACTGCTGAAAAAGTGGGTAGTGTTGCCCATTGGTTAGAGAGTATGCAGGAGTCACCCCCACCCACTGACTAGTGCCAATTATAAATATGGCACCCCAATGAACCAGCCTCAGAACACTTTCCAAACTTGCGGAAGATCGGAAGAGGACTGGACCTGCTGTCCCTCCCCTGAGAGGAGCCCTGAAGAACTAGACCTGCTCCTTCATGTATCCAAGACAAAGAACTTGTCTCCCACAGTCAGTTGACTGACTTCCTGTGTGGCTACAGGGAAACAACAAGCTGCAAGAGTCCTTTTTCCTGAAGTGAACAGTTGATATGTGCCAACTGGATCCAAACCAGACCTTGCTGGAGGCCTCTGGTGGAGTGAGTCCTGGCCCTTATAAGTGCTGTTCCCGAAGTCCTAGGAGCCTTAGAAGTGCCCCAGAAGAGCTGCTCCAGAAACCCTGGAAAGTTAGCACTTACATTAGTTTTTTTACTTATAAGATGGCTGGAAATACTAGGGGCACCTTCCTTGGATACAGCCTCAGGCTTGCTCCACTAGAGGATTTTGAGACTAAAAGACTAACCCAGAAGAAGAATCTTTGATTTTGACAAACCCGCTCAGTGTATCTGATTTGGTCTCCTTCAAGGTTGGCCTGAAATCACGCCTAGGTCCTAGTCTACTGTTTCCAGAGGCTATCATTTGTGCTGACTGCTTTTTGGCACCATTATTTCTTAGAACTTTAAAATTCATATCTCTGGATCCCTTTATTGGATGTCTGACATTTTGATGTCATGTTGTTTATTAAAGTTTACTCTATGTTTCTAATATGGTTTAGATGTTTTATTGTTTTGTCTTTATTACTGTTTTGGTGCTGCATAAATACTTTACACATTGTCCTAAATTAAGCCTGTGCCATAGCAACCAGGGGGTTACCCTCAGGTTACTTTAGCGATTTTTGGGCTGCATCCTGACAAGTTAGAGTCATTATTACTTGAGGTGGGCAACCGTCCACCCAAAATAATAATTCACATTCTTACAAATTCAATTCACTCAACAAAACACAAATTACAACAAATAACCTAGGACATAGTCCTGACAAAGTCTCACCCCAAAGCCTGTTGATCCTTATTCGGGGTACACACCTATATTTCATAATGAAAACCATGTAATTTCCTTTCATGGTTCCACATATGTGTTTTAGAAGGGAAGTTTTATCATATGTAAAAAGCCCTGCACATATATTAATCTGGTTAGCACTGATGAGCTTTCAAAATGTTTCCAGCTTCAAATCCCCTCCATCACCTTAGGTTGAAACACTGATATTCTCACTGACAGTTTCTATTTTTCTCTTCAAGAATTCCTGGAAGATCTGGCTCCTTCTTCCCTCAGAAAATTAACCCTCTTTTACACAAACACAATACATTAGTTTCTGAAGATTTGGCTAACCAAAGGAAATTCAGTAGAGTAGTTGAAAGCAGACCTAACAAAAATCAGGTCATGATTTCAATTGTATAGCCTGAAGGTGATGATTCAGAAAAATAATATTCAGGGCTTGAATGTTTTTTTCACCAGCCTAATTGAAAAGGGAGACAATGAGGCCACTAATCTCTAATTTCACAAGAACTAGTGGACAATCCATAGAAAATCTCTTACAAATATCAAGGATATCTGTACAAGGCTTCAAGATGCCTATGCCATGCCAATTACACCACAGGACATGTCACTAACCTAGTCCCCATTCTCAGAATTCGTTCCAACCTTGATCCATGGCATTTCTAAAATTTGTCTGAAAACAGGACACTTTTCACCTCTGGACTGGTGCTCTGTATAGATTGTCAAAACAATCTCTAAACGTATTGTTCCTTTGATCACTAACACATTTAACTCAAATGTTTATCTAAGAGTCATTTAAAAAGCTCTAAAACAGGCAAACATTATCAGTATCCTAAACAAGACAACTCCCCAACAAAAGCCTCTACCTTTTGACCCGGCTTGAACCTTCTGCGACTCAGCAAAAGAAAGCAAGTGATTATTGCAAACAATTCAAGACCCACATTGCATCTCAAATGATATTTGATTGAAATCAATCTTTCTTCTCAAAAGCACTGGCCAGAGATATCTATGCTAGATGTATAGGAGATCTTCAGGAGAACTCTAGATGAAAGCCATGGCTTCTACCTAAATTCCCTGATGCAGGCAAATGAATTTAAGTTGAAGTTGGAGAAACACAAAGACCCCACTGCCTGCAGGTTATAAACAGCTTGATGAGCAAATCTGGTTTTCCTAAATCGGGACAAGACTGACTATTTTTTGGTAGGTTCTTCCTCATTCTCTTAAGTGCTAATCCTGCGGCCAGATGCTCTATGAGAAGATCTCAGTCCTTCAAAAATAGTAAAAAACGCTGCAGTGCTTTACAACCAAAAGAAAGCCAAGAGCATCATCCTTAATCGTATGATGAAATATAAATAGTCATTTTTAAGGGCTAATATCCTGCTTTGTCTAGACTACTATGTCACCTTCTACTTTGGTCTCAAAACCTGGTGCTAAAAAAAGCACTATATTGTCCAGAATCAAATTCACAAAACTTGGATTTGCATACAGCAAGACCACAGAAGTATCTATTGGCTCCCACTATGTGCATACATTAATTTCAAACATATTAGCACCATCCAATAACCAATTTGTAATAAGAGCCTGACCTACATTGGTTCTATTTTCAAATGTGCAATGTAACCCAGAGCCCATCCCGAATTAACCCCTAATCATACCATTTTCTTTTACTTTTATTTCAATGATGCTGTAAATTATATTATATACAGGAAATTGTCAATGTGCAGGATGTTTCCTGTAGGACAGATTTGCTGATCTAGCCACTATATGTGACTTACAATTTGATTGAAAGATGCTAAAGACCAATGATGAATTTGCCTGTGTAAATATTTTTAAACATGACAAACATCTCACCTGAGCATCTGTGCCTTCCAATGGCATACACATTTCTGGCTCGGATCAGAACCCATCCACAACTTGTCAGAACTCTTTCAGAGGGCCACAGGACAAGTAGCGGTTACTGAGCCAAACCGTTGGAGTTGAGGCCTTTTACTCCTGATGTCCCAGGACCTACTATGGATCCTGAGCAAGTGAACCAAGTACCCCTTCAGCACTTGACTCTCAGTGGTATTGTGGCTCGAGCAGTCAAAGGCTTTTGGGGGGAGAGGTAAATACAGGGATATGAACACAGGC
Organism: Calotriton arnoldi; assembly: GCA_963921515.1. Lineage (NCBI taxonomy): Eukaryota > Metazoa > Chordata > Amphibia > Caudata > Salamandridae > Calotriton > Calotriton arnoldi. The sequence goes on along the minus strand of CAWUFW010006813.1, from coordinate 446,997 downwards.
TGACAAAAAAATTAACCTTTCAGTGCAGAAACAATCACGGCTCACTTCACGTGGGTGACCTTTGGCATACAAGATCGCTGACTTAACCTGCACATGGGTGATGACCGGTTCGGTGCATCAAAGATCACAGTTCACTTCCCATGCCCACCTTTGGAATACAAGGGGCGCCAGCTATCCCTACACATGGGCAATGACCCGATCAGTGAAGTAGGCATCTCCTCACACCTTGATGCAAGAATCCACTCACCAGGATTCCCCTCTGACCTCACTCCATCTAACTCTTTTCTCTTTCTCACAGGGCACACTGGTCTTGACATGCAGGCAGGCGCTGGTGCTCCAAGATCCCCGTCAGGTGGTCTTGGAATCCGTAGGTGATGTTCCCTCACCCAACTGGGAGGCTAGCAGTCCCAGTCACAGGCAGACATCTTGCAGAGCTTCTCCTCCTCGCACAACCAGACTGGCTGCTTGACAGTAGACAATTTTGGGGACTTAAGCTCGCCTTCTCATAATCCATTTCCAGGCACCAAAAGTTATTTAGAGTCTAAGGGCCACATGCATCAAGCATTTTACCGGTCGCAAACGGGCCGATTCGCAGAATCGGGCCGTTTATCGGCTGATAAATGCCTTTTCAGATGCATCAAAGGCATTGCATGCGCAAAATAGGTAATCGCAATTAATTGCAATTACCTAAATTGCGAATGCTTTTAGGGAATCGCAAAATGCGATTCCCTATTTGGGATGCAACAAGCCTTTCCTAAAAGCGACTTTGCATTTAGGAAACGCTAATTACCATCAACTGCAAGTTGATGGTAATTTGCAAAAACTTTCAAAAATGCACAAAAGTGCATTTTTCAAAGTGCCATGTGGCGCACACACATGCTCTTAGGGCATATGCGTGTGCCACATGTGCACACAAGCCAATTTTGGGGGTGCATCAGGGTGGCCTTTTGGCCCCCTAGCACCCATGAAATTGCATGCACAATTTGCGATTACCTCTTTGGTAATCGCAAATTGCAAATGGTTTTGCATTCATTCCTATGGGCCTCTAGGCCCATAGAAATGAATGGAAAGGCATTTCCTAATAGCGAATCGCAATTTGCGATTCGCTAATAGGGAATGTGTAGGAATCGCAATTTATTTAGCGATTCCTACATGCATAAGGAATTGCGAGTCCTTAATAGCGATTCCTTAAAAATCGCTATTAAGGAATCGCAATTCCTTACTTTGATGCATGTGCCCCTAAATCTTTACAGTTTATGTTGTGGGTCTGCTTTCTTTTGAGTCACTCACTCTTCTTTTCTCTCTTCCTTCTGAAAGCAGTCTGTCACAGCAGAAGCGACTCCAAATCTGACAACCCCAAAACACAGGTTATGGGAGTGACTAGAGGTTCACACCTGGATGCCGGCCACAACGATATCTGCATCAAAAGGTTGCCACTATTTATGATTCTCTTATCAGCCCTATCTCCTTCCTGAGATGAGCCTAGGCCCCTTTCTTGTGACTTCTTTCTGAATCTTTGTAGTATACTGGAGAGCTTGGCTTGCCCTTCCTTCAGTGCGCCCCACCCAGCTTACAGGAATGCAGCAATCCACAAATCTGTATGGGGGGGAATTCCTCTACCTCATTTCCTCATGTTTCACTATGCAGCCCTGTGTCTCCCAAAATGGAACCCAGAGTCTTCCATTTGTATGACCATTTACAGATACATAGACACCCAGCACATGCATACAGCACAAACGCACTGCACAGCACTACATCCTTCATGTATTGTACCATTGGCAGGCATGCATACACCAGTGCTGAATTTGTGAAAAATTGAGTGCCAGGGCCCTTCTCAGAAGGCCACTGCTGCTTGTACCACACGTTGCCCCTGCCATCACTGCCAATGACATTACCAGCATAACACCTAACCATCCCACTCCTACAAGTGTGACGATCCAGACTACTTTAGGCCACACAAAGCTATGATAATGGCGTTAGAGGCTGATATTATACATTTTCAATGTAATTTGTCTTAATAAACACAGTTGTTGGGCTCATCTCAAAATTAAAGACAGCATCACCATGTGGTGGACTGTCAATAGAGCCGGTGCTGACATTTAAGTGCTGGTGCCGAGCACCGGAAACCCCCAGCTCAAATTAAGCACTGGCAAACACCCAGCACATACATATTACATACATGCACTGGACAGTACTGCATTATCCCTGTATTGTACCATTCACAGGGGCACATACACCCCGCACATGTCGATCACACATGCACTGTGAAGTACTAAACACCAAACTGATGTAGAGCAAGTGTGAGCTAAGCACACAGTAGTGGAACTTTAAATGAGTGAGCCTGTAGGCCTCACTCCAGTGACACAGGTAAAAACGACCTGGTCACTCTTACTGATCACTGTATGCTATGTTGCTACCAATCCGTCAGACAGGCCTATATTAAGGCGCACATGCATAATCCATGTTTTCCCATGACAACAAAAATCAACACCCGGGATCTAGACATCATTGCATTTGGGGGCACACAGGGCAGGAGTACACGTTCGTCACCATGCGAGGGACTTTTCTGTCCCATTGCAAGGATTAAACTAATCAGAACACCAGAGATATATCTTTGTTTTCCATATAATGACGTTTGATATGCATATATATTTTGATGTCGTTTGATATGCATATGTAAAGAAAATGTGGTGAAGCTCATTAGGAAAAATGTTTTATACAATAAGGTTACTAGTAAGAATGATGGGTAAATATATACCATCCATAAATGCCAGGTGACGTAATGGACAAGTCTAAACTGCTCTTTACTTCATATGTAATCATTGCCCCATTCCAAGATTATATAAACCTTACTTGACTGAGAATTGTACAATGCGCCAATCACACTGTCAGTTTTCTTGCACTGCGATGTCTTCTTTTAATTTTGTACTGTTGTTTTGCTACTTTCCTTTGCAAGATTTTACTGGCAATCCCCATCACGTTTTCAGGTAACACATATAACATTAATTGCAGAAACAAATGTATGATAGCATTGTATGTCTTTTGGAATATCCCCCACCCCCCCGCAAATACGCGAATATACCACTTATTGTGTAACGTTAGCAAGTTTACATTAATTTCGCAAGGCAAAAATATGAAGTAGAGCATGTTCTTTAATGGTGAATGTGCCATTAATTTTTTGCTAATATGTGGTTATGTGCAAATCAAATAAATAACTTACAGCAAAATATACCTGGAATTCCACAGATAAACCTCACTCCAAAACCTACGAATTCAAAGGATCAAAAGCCAAGTTAAATCCAGAGCGAGAACAAACAGCAGTTCATGGACAAGTAGAAGCCCCAGGCCCATAGTAGAAGAAATAGGATGTATTTGGGACTCACTATGTCTACATAAACATTCCACTTATCACAAACCTATACTTGCTCCTAGAATCTGACTTTGTAATCTACTCAATAATGTTAATCTAAATCATGTGGTGAGAAAAATACACTAATGAAGAAGTCCAAAAAATAAACACAGACCTTTTTTCTGCATAATATTTTCTTAAAAAGCTTAAGGGGTGTCAGACTCATTGCAATTCTTTCTGTGGTATTCCAAGGTAAGACATTAACTTTTAGGAATAACCAAGTATAGAAAAATTATAGCTCAATAACGAAACATATTCTTAAATGTTGATTTTTACCATTTTGAGTGAAATATGTTATAATGGAGAAAGCAGCCTACAAATATTTTACAATGCAATATTTCAAACCTCTGGCCAGGGAGTCTTTATTGATTTTATTGACTTTGCAACAAACTGGAGAAAATCATTTTTGATAGTAGGGCTTTTTTTATTCAGGTTAACACAAGAAATAAGACTCATTCCAGCAATAGCTCTTGCAGGCTTCTAAATCAATTCATCAAAGACCCTCTCAAGGATACTTCTAGAGTGAAAGATATTCAAGGTAGTAAAACACATGTCTTTCATTTGGGCTTATGCTCTGCTGAAGAAAAAAAAAGCCCTAATCAGCTGTCTGTGGGGCCATCATTTATTTACTGCAGGTTTGATTATCAGCTGCAGATTTAAAGGTATTCGGTTATCTATGAAGAGCCTTATAAATATTTTACTGCACACTGCAGAGGAGCTCTTAAAAGATTTTTTGAGGCAATTTATTTGTGAAAGAGCCTTCCATCTGCAGGGGCTATCCTCATTGTACAGTGCTTTACTTTTATTGACGAGCAGTCGCAGGCGTATTGAAGCAGTGAGATATATAGAGCATGGAAAAAACCCAGAGCTGAAGCAGAAGAGCTGTTGGCGAGGTCACAGTGTTGTTCGCAGGACATTATTGTGGCCTGGAATGTGAATTGTCCATAAAGTCACGGTTCACAGATGGATTTTGTACTACAATTAAACAAAGGGGCTTATTTACAAGCTCCTTGCGCTGTCAGTACGTCACTTTTTTCCCATATTAAAAAAGATGCACTGGTGGCGCAAGGGGCTTGTAAATAGGCCTCAAAGTGTGTAACCGTCCGCCTATGTACCGTACACGGAATGGTACAAGCATTTCTTAGTGCAGCGTCTGCTGCGTTGGCGTAACGCAAAATTATAAGACCCTCCTGCAGAATCTTAGGAGGAGCTTCAGGGGAACCAATAACTCCCAGATGTACATTGGCCTTGGGCAGAATGGGGGCGCCATGCAGTCCTTTAAATGGACAGGGACTGACCGGTACACCTCAGGAGCAAACAGATACTCTAAATAGTGACTACCTGCACTTCTATTTTTTCATATAAAGCACAGGCCCCATGAAAGTTTGGGGGGCCCTAGTTGTGACTCCAGGGCCCTTCGTTATGACCCAGGACTGCTGACTCTACAGCTGCTGTTTAGTGTTCACAGGGACAAAGACCACCGCTGATAGTGCTACTCTGATAGACCGGGACACATGTCTCAGCCCAGGCTCAGGCCTACCTCATAGGTGTTGGAAGTAGGGGTACTAGGGATGCTCTAGCACCCCCAGAAAAACCATGCTGGAGTTCAGAAGATGAATGAGCAATAAAGATGATTTAAAATTCTGTATTTATTGTGTCACATTTGCTGTGCATTCAAAGATAGAGGTCAAATATCAGACTATGTCTTCTGACAAATTGCTGCTTATTCTTTAACATGGAGAATGGTGTTTACTTTTTTTTCTCTGAGTGCGAGTGTAAAAGGAAAGGATGTCAGTTTTTTTCTAACACACAGCATTTAAAATACTTGTAAAATAACTGTGCAAATGATTCAAACGATATCAGCAGTTAGACAAGCACTAATAAAGCAAATCATTTTTTTGTAATTCTGAAGTGTGATGGAAACAAAGGTTTTATTAGGATCAAAACAAATCAAGACTCTTTACTTGGTGATGTGCAAATGGTAAATATTTACTGGAAACCGATTTCCACACATTCTCGTTTGTGTGCTATTTAGTTTTATCAGTAAATCTGTATGTCACTGAAAAGTTTGTGGCCATTTCAATGGACAATGACTTGTCTGTAAACAACCATGTTCTGTCATCCCAAGCTTTTAAAATATTTTTGCAACCGTGTGCACCATAATGCACCACCGACTACATACTGCACTAATAACTCTACTGATGAATGAACTTGTCTTATTTGCTGGACTTGTCCTCTGTGTGACACTTGGATTGTTCTCAATCCCTATAACTTCAGTTATGTAATATTGATTTCAGCACCCCACTCAGAAACTTGTTCCAACACCACTGGCCTACCTATGCCCTATCATGCTCAAGTAATTGTATTAAGTGCAGACATGAAATAATGTGATACAGAGATGATAAATGTTGGACCTGGCCCTTTTGCAGGGCCACTCGCAAACGTTTTTCCTTCCTCCTCCTACTTTTTGCTAAATTAATTTTGGTGGCTTTAGGACTTAGCACTTGCGTAGCCAGTACATCACTTTTAGCCAGTGCTAAGGTGCTGGTGCTCTCGCCTTAAAACATGGTAGGATTGACTTATACCCAATTGGCATATTAAATGTATTTATAAGTTCCAGGTAAAGTGGCACTACATGTGCCCAAGGCATGAAAATGAAATGCTTTTAGTGGTCCTGCAGCACTGATTGTGCCACCCACATAGGTAGCCCTTTAAACATGGCTCAAGCCTCCCACTGTAGAGCCTGTGGGTGCAGTTTTAATGTCCACCTGGCAAGATAACCCTCTTGTTAGGCCCAAACCTTCCTTTTTAATAAATATAAGCCCCCCCTCCCCCCAAAGGGAGGCCCTGGACAGCCCATAGGCATGGTGCAGTGTATTTAAAAAGTAGAACATCTATTTTTAAGTTTTACATGTCCTGGTGGTAAAAAAATCTTAAATTCTTTTTTCACTACTGCAGGGTTTATCTCTCCCATAGGATAACATTGGGATTACCTGATTACATTATGTAGGTGTAATTTCCAAATGGGAAGAGATTGGACACCCAAGTTAGGTGTCTCTGGAATCCTCATGTAAAATCCTAACTTATGATGAAGTCACATTATAAATTACAATTCTGAAAGTGCCACTTTTAGAAAGTTGTCATTTTCGTGCCTTAGCCATTTGGTGCCTGCGGCCTGACTCTGGTCACATGATTTGGTGTAACTGACAGTTGGACTTTGTGTATTCCTCGTAGACACCCACAGACAATAGGAGCTTAGGTGTGACTGGACAGGCCATCACTGGCAGGATGGATGGGAGGAGCTTGGCCCAGCCACACTAACACTCGAATAGGCTGTGTCCTGTCTCCACACAAAGGGCTGCACACCCCCTGTAGTTAGTCTGTAGCGAGGGTAGGTAAGGCAGGGCATCTGTGCGCTTCAAAGGCATGCCTCTAGAAGCTTCTCCTCACTTCAAAGGCACAACTATGTATAAAGGAAGGACCTCAGACAGCAACTCTTCAGTACACTTCTGGACCTGTGGATATTCTGCCAGGAGAAGGTCTGCTGTGCTGCTACAGGGACTGTCACTCTGTTGGACTGCTACTGTAAAGGAACTGCTGCCCTGCTGTGCTGGCCTTCTTATTTTTTATTTATTTATTTTATTTATTTATTTTTATTTTTATTAAAATACATTCTGTCTGCTCCCCTCTTGCCTGGGGCAGAAGAAATGTACCTGCAAATTCATCTTGAACCCAGGACCCCAGAGTGACTCAAAGATCTAGTCTGCTGTTCTCCTGATCTTAATCTCTGGGACATAAAAGGATCCCAGCAGTTCCTGACCCCCCCCCAGTGGTGCAGTTCAGGTCCTGGACCCTTTGTATGGCTCACGGGCTCCTTAATTCAAGCTTTTGGGCTCTTCGCGACCAAGAATGGACCTGTTCACACCTGAACCGCACTGCTCACACCGAAAAGCTGAATGAACAGCCTGTCTCTACGCACAGCAGCCAGCGATCGCCGCAGAGGTCCACCAACGCGAAGCTCCATCCCGCCCATCTGTGGTGACATCCCACCACCACCAGCGATGCTCTCCTTGCTTCTTGCAACCCTCTCCAATGCTAATGAGACTCTTGGCACAAAACATGAGAAGGTAAACCTTCAGCTGGACTAATTTGGGACTGTATCTGACCTGCGCTCCATTGTAGTCAGCTTGAACTTTTGACTTTGACCCGGACCAGAGTGACCAGATAGCCGCATTTGGCACTGTATGCTTTTAGGTGCTAAATTGCAGTTTATTCTTTAAAAATTCAAAACTCCGGTTCTACTAATTGGATTTTTTTATTTATTAAATTAAGCTTTATTGTTCTAACCTGGTGTGGGATCGTTTTGTGTGGTTTTTTCACAATTTTATTGTTTGTAGTGCTGCACAAATTCTTCACACATTGCCTCTAAGTTAAGACGGATTGCTCTGTGCTAAGCTACCAGGGCGGTGCACACAAGTTAATCTGTGTTGTTTTAAGGAAATGGCCAAGAAAAAGAAAAAAACTATATGGCAATACAGAAGTCAGCAAAGTAAGCGATCCCAACCGTTCCAATGTAGGTGCACAGATATTCATACTCCTTTCCTTCTTTGATTCTTTTCCTTCTTCTTTCCTTCCTTTTATTAGCAATCATTCCATCTCTCATGTCTTCTTTCTCTATTTCTTTCCTTATTCCATCATATCAAACTGTTTTCCTGCTTTCTTTCTTTCCCATCTCCCATTTTTATTTCTTTGTTCCTTCCTTTTTTTCTTGAAACCATTCTTTCTACCCTTCTTTCTTTACTTCCTCCTTGCTTTCTTCCCATCTATTTTCTCTCTTACATCTTTCTTTCCTTCTTTCCAATCTTCTTTTGTACTTTGTTTAAATCCTGCTTCCTTTAGTCATGTTTCTTCTTTGAATGTTTTTTTCATTCTTTGCACTCTCTCACTCATTTTGCCATTCTCATTTTTTTCTTTGAAATTTTAATAATGTCTTCCAGTCATCCTCTTTTGGCTTCTTTATCCCTGCCTCCTTACCATCTAAGCAGATGTGACATGGTATTATGTTATGTGAATTTGTAGAGAGCGGCTAATCACTCGTGAGGGTGTGCAGGCTTTTGTTTTCTTGAACTGTGTACTAGCTCTGCTGCTTTCTTGTGACCTTCCAGTCACAGATTATGTTAAGAAGGGCCATAAAGCATTTTTTTATCTGTCTAAGTAGTACCCCTGCTGGAGCTGATATAGGAGGTTTTTCACTAGCCTTTAGGTATTACTGTTTGTAGGATGCTTATTTGTGATTTAGTATCCGTAGTATGCAGTTGTGTGTGGATAGCAGTAGTTCATCGCATACAGATAGCCTTCTGCTCCTATGTTTCATTGTAGTCTCTTGGGTTAATCTAACTAAGGTTCTTTAAAGTGGCATGTTTTTAGTCCTTACGATGCAGTGGCGTCTGGTGGGTTTGTTGGTTAGTATTCCTAGGATGCAAGCAGCATGGAAGGCCTTGTTCCTCTATATGGTTATGTAACGCCTCTGTGACTTGCAATATCCTTATAATGTAGGACAGGGGGTACTTTAGCCCTTATATTATCAATATTGAGCTACCGATGCAAGCTGCAACTAAAAGCCAGGACTGTGAGAGTTACTCACATTTGACATGGGAGAAACTGTGAGTGGTGTGATCTCAGTCACCTAAAATACGGGATTGTGCTGCTTTGCATAATTTGAGGATATGCATGTTTATATGGGTTTCTTATATAGTGTGAATGTGCCTGTTCTAAAAACAACATGAAAATAATAATACAATTGAAAAGAACACAAGGTTACCATCATGGTACCAAAAAATGAAAGCTGGGTGGCAAGATCATGACTTTACATGCATTGCTGCTTGTAAGTTGTAATATTTATACCTAGCAAAGGAAACTATGAGAAAGCTTATTAACAGATTAAAAACATACTTGATATGATTTTTCAGTTGCTAATATTAGACCTTTAAAACATGCATGCAACTTCATTTTTTTGTAGAACAGAAAATATAGGGGGATATTCTCAAGAACGTGCGATAATCATCGCCAAAATGGGTTAACGCCATTTCACATATCGCCGTCCATCGCAGGAAAATAATTCCGTGTTATCGCCCCATTCACAACACGGCGGTAACATGCGATAGTGACCTGATAACGCCTCAAATGTCCGCGATAAAATCCCCGGGACGGCGATAAAAATCCAAAGCCGAATGTGAAAAAAGTTGCGATGGGCCCAACTGCGAAAAAAAACCACAACGACAAGCAGTGTCAGGCCTGCAAGTCCCACAAGTCAGGCGGAAAAGACAACCACAAAAGCGCCAACAAAAAACACAAAAAAACACAAACAACTGCGAAGCACCATGGAGGTAGCCGGAGCGAGTACAGAGGACAACCAGAACCCCACAAGTCCCACGAAGGACCAGCCTGGGACCTCGGGGTCAGCGAAGGGCAAGGAGAAGAAGAAGAAGAAGAAGAAGAGGAAGACGCCATACAGTACGCAGGAAAACCAGATCCCCATCACGGAGGTCATAGAACACCACCACCAACTGTGCATCACCTCCACTGTGACATTGGCAACTAAAAATACAATATGGCAGTCCATATTGGCCAAGGTGAATGCAGTCGGAGTGAAGAGAAGGGAAATGGACGACTGCAAGAAGCGCTGGACTGATGTGAAGCGCAAAACCAAGCTGAAACCCGCAGCCAACCTGAAAGCAGCAATGCAGACTGGAGGAGGGAGTCCAGCGACACACCAGGAGCTGGATGAGATGGAGGGAATGGTGACCCGAGTCAGCATTGGGGAGATGGTGGCAGGAGTTGGGGGGCCGGACACTGCACAACATGACCGGAGCCAACAGCAACAGGGTGAGTAACGACCAGGGACTGGGGGACGGGGGGAGATGGGCACAATGGCACACATGCACAATTAAGTATAGCACATCTGCGGACAAACCATGCCCAAGAGTCACAACTCCGACCAAGAGCCCAAGTCACCCAAGTCTGCAACATCTCAGCACTGTATAAGCACACTTTCACAACAGAACAGAGGACACAACTGCCGCCGCCTGTGTGTAGAAAATGGCCATTCGCATTTGGCATAGCAGGAAACTGTGAGATGACAATGTACAAGTACAACCTCACATCCCTGATGGTGTAGAAATGTCAACTGTCCCGCATCACATAGGCATCTCCTCACAAACAGTCACAATGTACATTGTCATGCAGTCTGCAAGTAAACTTGTACAATGCGTCAACATACATGTGAACACAATGTCAATCTGCATCTCCCCTTCACATTGCAGAGGGAGAATCAACACCTCCTGCAGAGCAGACCCAACAACTCAGCACTGATGATGAAGAGGACCTCCCCAACATTGACACCGACGCCCTCCAACAGCCTATGGACAGCTTCGGCACCCCACCTCAAGGAGCATTGCAGCCCAGCTACATCGAGGAGACCCCACCCCCTGCACAGACCACACAGCAGGAAGCACCCACCACCACTGCTGTCTCCCAGGATCCCCACGACCAACACATGGCATTCCAACGCCGTGTGTCAGGGTGCCAGGAGAAGATGGCTGATCAGCTGCGGGTGGGGTTCGACCTCATGGCAGCCAAACTAGATGCCATACGTGGGTGCCTACGTCGCATCAGGGACCACTTACAGTCCCTAACAGACACACACTGTCCGCTCCATGCTCTCCAACTATCCATGGCTGACATCGTTGGAGTCATGACTCTGAGCCAAGAACAACTGTCCAGTCAGAGTGGCTCCAGCGATACCAGCTGGGAGTTGGGACACATGCAGAGGATCATGTTGAACATGGAGCGGATGCAGGCGGAAAGAATGTTTGCCACGGCTGCACACCAGCGAGATGTAGCTGTGATCTTCCATGCCCTGCAGATCCTCGTCATGGCATTGCCGCCACAAGGCCTGGCGGGGATGAATGCTGCTGCTACTACTCCATCCACATCTCCGCCCCCTGAAGTGTCAGTGCCACACAGTGATGCAGAATAAACACCACCACCCACATGTGAGGCACCTGACACATCAGAGGACAAAGATGATGATGGATCTGGCACTGTGGTAAGAATGAAATGGCAGCAATAATCTCCGCCATATGGCCTGTTTCAGCTTGGTAATGCCCTCTGCATCATGCCCTGGATCAACACCTTCCACTGTTCACCGATACACTCAGTGACACTCACCTTGGACCTCGACAGGGACTGCCATATCTGGTTTGGTTACCAATGGCACAGCAATCACACTGCGGACTGAAGTCTGCCTCTTCCGATGAACTTATTAATCCCTAATGGACTCTGGCTGGCCCTCCACGGGGCAACAATGTAAAGTGGGGTGTACATGGCCCTGTACTGCTCCAGCTTCAACACTCCACTGAATGCGAAAAAAACATTCTGATTCACACAGATGTGTCGTGGCTATGACCAATCAAGTATGAAAGTATGGATGAATGTAGGGACAGTGATTCCACAAAAGGTACTCCTGGGTAATGCTACCAATGCGCATGTCTGGCCGTGACCCAGATAGGCAGTGAGACACACATTGTCATTCAAATCAACACTCATCACAGTTGAATACAAGTGAAGGTGCGTAGACTTTATTAGCATATGCGTGTCAGTACGGGCAAGAGAAGTGCCACAACATGCAGAGCAATGCAGCAGTATGTCAGAAATATGAGGAACGTTGCCAAGCGCCGCTGTCCACTCCGGGGGAGTGCCTCACCCTTCACAGGTGTGTGTTAACCCGCGTTGTTGTCCGCTCATGTATCCGGAGTCCAGGCGAATGCAGCCATGTCCACTGTTGTCGTGGGATATGTGACCAGATCTCCAAGATGCAACAAGGTGTTGGGACATGTGCAATGGGTTCCAATCTGTTGTGGCTGCAGGTACGTAGTTACTCGTCCATGAAAGCGATTGCAGCTCCGTAGGCTATCATTTCCAACATGAGGTCGTTGTCGACTTCATCAAACAGGACAACGAGGCGATCCATTAGCAGGTCTGGACAGATGTGCTGCGTCCACCCCTTTCACCAATTAGCACTACAGCCCAATAGGGGAGCGGTTCAATGTGGTCACTGCACACGAGGAGTTGTGCAATCTCCCAGGTCCAGCTGCCAGCATGTATGCCAAGTATCAAGGCATCCCATAAACGGGTATCACGGTGACACTCCTGGTCGTGGGCCAACAGGGGGCACACACACATGTCAAGATCCAGTTCAGCGACCGTCCTGTTGGATAGGCAGACATCCATGGGCCACTCGAATATGCACGATCGACATTGCAACACAGGCTGAACGCAGGTGACGTTGGCAAGGCAGAAGCATAGCCGGTAACTGATCCACAGCACTGCCAATGGCAATGCCCCCAGTAAATGCAGCATATGTGCACGGTACAGTTCCACCTGACAGGGGTTGTGCAAGTGTCCTGGATGTTCTGCCATTGCGTCAGTGGCTCTGGTTGAAGCGGCACTGTTCTGACCTGCGCCAGTTCTGTGGATGAAATGCCACAGCTCGGATCAATGGGTTATTTTAGTGTGCAACAGTTGTACGCCTGGGATGGTGTGGGAGTAAGTGTGAAGGCCATTCCATGCAAGATAACTTCGAGCAAGGACTTCTGTGTGTGGGGTGTGTATACGTTGGTCTTTTGTCGGGCTGTGCGTAGTGTGGGAGTCGGCATCAGCTGCTCTAGTATCTGTCAGGGGGTGCCGGGCACATGCAATTCCGAGGTCGGAGGTGCAGATGTGCTTCCGCCTGATAGTCCAGACAAAGGAGCTTTCATCCCTAATGTTAGTTTCTCATCTGCTTGCATTCAGGTAATGTGAAGTGGCTTCTTGGGGGTGTGGTGGGATGTGTGCGACTTTGGGATTCATGTTTGACATGTCTTGTATGTGGCAAATGAGCGGCATCACTGTGCACAGCTGCTCCTCCCTCCCCCTGAGCCAATTTACTTGTGTGCGCTGCGCGGTTGCATCACTTGCACTCCTACGGCACACCATTGTCATGCCTGTCTGCGCATATCCACAAGCCTGACAACGACACTGTGATGTTGGCCGTTGAAGGTGGGTGGCCACGTGAGTGTAGGCCTGTGGGAAGGATAGGGCGGACACAGATGTAGAGTTCATGCCTGGCTGAACTCGTGCTACGATTAAGGCTAGGCATTTGGCTCATGCTGCGGCAATACAGATACACACAACACTTGGCATGTATGAGCCAAGATCCGAGCAGTCTTGCGCTCCTTCATTTCCCCGTTCGTGCGAGCCCGCACTCAGGGTGTATGCTACATTGCAACATTGTCGATTGCGGACTTGGTGGCGCCGACACTACAACAGTGACACACTCATTAGTTACTTCCTTGTCCAGGCCAGGACTGAACCACGACCAGAGCCCCAGGCAAATCCTTCACACCCCTACGCTGGACTGGCGTACGCCGGCCCAGCCCACTCCGCTTACGCTTACAGGGGGGACGACACAGCTACATGACCGGGGTCTTCCCCACTGCCTGAGGTGACATGGTTGCGTCCACTGTCCATAACACTACACACACCAGCAGTATATGTCCACATGGACTTGTCTGTGCTCTGCATACTGAAGTCAGTCCAGCACATCACCGCCACACTTGGTATTGTGTCCTTTCTTGTTGCTGGGTCACTTGCCTCCTTCGCACATACTTGGTTCCCACCTCTCCCCACATTCTGCAATTGTGTGGCTGAGGGGCCATGCCGTTTTCGGAAGGTTAGCTGTCTTGTTCTGCGCTGTCTCAGTGGTAGTCCGGGGGAGGGGGCCTGGGGGTGGTGGCGGTGGGTGTTGTGGCGCTCTTGGGTCTCCGTGCTGCATGGTCAGTGGCTCCATGACATGTGCTGGTCTTCAGATGTGGCTCTGGGCTGGGCTCCCTTTCATGCTGCAGGTTGTCATCCTGCTTTGCACCAGTAAAAGGCAGGTGTTAAGTCCCTGCTGCTAACGTGCCTTATCGCCTGTTTTTGGATCGCATTGCTGATCTGTCTGGTCGTTGAGAATGTCGCGGAGTGGTGTTTTCGTGTGTTTTTGCACGGGAACGCCTACTCTGCATATCATTAGTGTTAGTTGTCGCTCTCATCCCTGGCGATGTTTTTTGCGGAAGCTATCGCTGGAAAACTGGCGATGTCGGCAGTTTGCACCAGCTTCAGAATGGGGCGATGGATCTGTCGCCACTTTTGTGGCGCTAAAGTGCCGATGATTCAGCGATTTGTCCTTGAGAATATGCCCTAAAGTGTTTTCATTTCCAAATGCTGGTGTTGCTCATCTGTACCTTTTTTCATATCTAACAAGATGTAACTTTTCAAAGCTAAAACACATTTGCCCAATTGGCAGGAGTGAAGGCTTCAATTGTCTATTGTGAATTATGAGTTAGACCTGACATCCTTGGCATGGTTTTCCCCAAACCTTTTGCCTTCAGCCCTCCTGTTTTGCTGACTTGGTTTTTGCTGACCTTAGGACTCTAGTCACTTTACCATTGCTAACCAATGCTAAGGTGCTTGTGCTCTATCCTTAAAACATGGTGGAATTGGTTTATACTCAATTGGCATATATAGTATACTTGTAAGTTCCTAGTAAAGTTGAACTACCTGTGCCCAGGGCCTGTAAATTAAATGTTACTAGTGGGCCTGCAGCACTGATTGTGCCACCCACTTTAAGAAACCGTTAAACATGTCTCAGGCTGTCCTTTATAGCCTGTATGTGCAGGTTTAAACAACCATTACAAATTAACAAAATAAACCTTTCTGCTAGGCCCAAACCGTCCTTTTTAATGCAAATAAGTCACACGTAGGGTAGGACCTGGATAGCCCAGAAGGCAGGGTGCACTGTATTATTTAAAAAAATAGTACATGCACTTTTAAGCTTTACATGTCCTGGTAGTGAAAACCTCTTAAATTAGTTTTTCACTACAACAAAGGCCTTCCTCTTCCATAGGAAAGCACTGGAGTTACCATATTACACTTAACAAGCTGTAATTTCCAAATGGGAACAGGTAACCTGTTCTTGTTTGGTGTCTTTGGAATTGTCATGAACAATCCTAACTTATGGTGAAATTGAATTGTAAATTACAATTTAGAAAATGCCACTTTTAGAAAGTTTCTCCCAAAGGGCACTTACTCACGCACCCAATCTGTCGCACTGCAAAAACAGGGGGACAAGCCTCCCACTTCCTCATATGTAATCCGTGTTTCATCAAGGTACTCCAATGCAATATTGTTTCAATGTTGTTGAAAGCCTGGATGGGCACACAAAAAGCATTTGAAACTATTCAATAAAGACCTCAGGTGTAATTATGCTGTCTCCGCAGTGAATGAATATGCAGGAAGATTATGGAATAAGGATTTGAATATTGCATTGGAGTACATTGATGAAACACGGATTATGTATGAGGAAGTCGGAGGCTTGTCCCCCTGTTTTTGCAGTGCGACAGATTGGGTGCGTGAGTAAGTGCCCTTTGGGAGAGATTTTAATAAGCTGGGATTTGGGACGGTTCTCAGCATCTGTTAACGCACGCAGTACATGAATATATTTTCTACTAAAGATGACATTTAAGGGAAGGTGTGCATTCCTACATCTACTTGACTTTTACTTTTAGAAAGTTGGCATTTTCCTGCCTTACCAATTTGGGGCCTGCAGCCTGTCTCTGGGACACATAATTGGGTGTAGGTGACAGAGGGCTTTGTGTATTCTTCCTAGACAGCCACACACAATAGAGAGCTTAGGTGTGCCTGGATGGGACATCACGGACAGGATGGGAGGGAGGAGCTGGGCATAGCCCCACATACACTTGAATAGGCTGTTTCCTCCCTCCACACAAAAAACTGCATACCCCCTGTAGTTAGTCTGGTGCCAGGGCCAGGAAGGCAGGGCACCTGTGCACTATATTGGCCTGGCTCTAGAAGCTTCTCCCCACTTCAAAAGTACAACAGGGTATACATATTGGACCTCGGACACCTACTCTTCAGTAGACTTCTGGACCTGTGGATACTCTGCCAGGAAGAAGGACTGCTGTGCTGCTGAAAAGACTGCCACTCTGCTGGACTGCTGCTCTGAAGGACTGCTGCCTGCTGTGCTGACTTGCTGCCTGCTGTCCTCTTGCCTGAGTGAGAAGGATTGGACCTGCATCTCTTGAACCCAGAAACCGAGTGACTCCAAGGTCTAGTTGGCTGTCCTCCTATTCTGAAGTCTCAGGGATATAACAGGCTTCCAGCAACCCTGCACCTGGGCTCTGCTGTCTGTGAATCTACCCTGCCAAGTGGTGCCACCCAAGTCCTGGACCCTTGGAAGTGGGCCTAAGGTGCTCTGCTAGCCTCTGAGGATTCAGCAGAATTGACACATCTCCATTGCTGTGCTGCAAAATCCCCAGCAGAACTGCCACCGAACCGCTGCTGTGTGTTGCATCCCCAACACAGGCCCTTGCATCCCTCATTGATGGCAGCCTCGATGATGAGGACGGACTCCGCATCACAGCCTTGCAGCTCCTCGGAACCGATGCATCAACCCGACTGTGTTACGCATCCTTGATGCCGGACTTCGCATTGCAAGCCCTCTTCAACATGATCCTCAACGATGATGCAGGACCTTGGGTATCAGCCTCTCTGCACCTCAGAACCGGCGCATCGCTTTGGCTGCATGATGCATGTTCGACGTTGAACCTCCCAACGCTCTGCAAACCAGGATTTAAGGTACTCTTGTTCAGCATGACTAACTGTAACCCTGTAGGCTGCCCACTCTGCATTGCAGTCAGCCTGAACGTATGCGTTTATCCGGGTCTTATGAGTTTGTCCCGGTTTGGCTCAACCATATATCCCCAGTTGGCGCTTTGTGATTTTGAGTGCTACTTCCCATAAAATCTTTAAAATTGCATATCTCCTTTGGCAAGCCAGCATGGCGGACGTGTGCTGAGCGAGCTCCGTCCAGCCCTTAATTAATCCTACACTATCCTGTTCCTCCGATAGCTATTTGAACCCCACGGAGAGCCTGCAGCCCCGGGACATTGGCGACGCCTCTCTAAGCCGACTTTCGTAATCCGCAGGGGCTTGTGGCGGTGGAGTGGGGTCTCGGCCGTGGCGAGGCCCTCTGGAGGCACTGCCTAGCTGCTCAGCACGAGACCGGGACGTCACGCTGGATGCTGTCCGGATCCGCGAGCAGGGAGAGCGTGGCCGCTTTGGAGCTGCATCGCTGCCGGGGTGAGGAGGATTGTGCCCTGGTGTCGGCCCGGCGGACGAGAGTATCCAGAGGGGAGTCAGCCACTGGTCCGTGGTGCTGACCGACGCGGAGGACGACTGGGTAGCTCGGCGGCTGGATCGGGCCGCGGAGGTGAGGAGCGGCGCCTGTGGGCAGCTGGGGCGGCCGGCGGCGGGCCTATGACCACGCTCCTGGCTGTGAGTGGGTCGACAGTCCTCTGGCCCCTGAGGGCGGGTGCGCCCTACTGCTGCCTGACGCCCCCTACCCGGCAGTGAAGGCCCGGAGTGTGCGTGGCCCTCTGGGCTCACGGAGAGTGGGTGCCCGGACTTCGATGCCTGGTTTCTTCCCCTTCCCCCCCTGCCCACATATCAACAGGGGTACGGCGGCACCATTGAGCCGCAAGGGAAGTGGACGGGGAGCTGTGGAGGACTAGCTTGAATGCCAGCGCGTCCCTGGGCCGGCCCAGGGTTCTAGGCTGGTTTGGGCTGCGGGAGTCCGATATTGGGGTATCTCTCCTTCTTTCCCCCCCCTGTCCTTTCTGGGCTTGTGCTGGGAGCCCCGAAGACGGCCATGACGAGAGATAAGGGAGGTGGTGGCTCGTCCAAGCAAGGCCCCATTGACAAATGTACTGGCCCGGGGGCAGCGGCTGCGGCGACTGGGGGACAGCAGGGGACTATGCCGGATAATGCGGTGCTCATGGCCGCCATTACCCAGTCCAGGGACATGTTGGATGCGAAAATCGGGGCAGTTGGCTCTGACGTCATGCTTCTGCGGCAGGACTTGCGCAATGCTGTGTCACGCATAACCGAGGCTGAGACCCGTATCTCTGGGGTGGAGGATGATGTTACCACACTAAAGAAAAAGATGGCAGCCATGGAGACTGCTCAGAGGGGGCTTGCGCTACGTGTGGAGGATGCCGAGGGACGGGCCAGGCGCACTAATCTTCGCTTTGTGGGGTTCCCGGAGGGATGCGAGGGGGGAAATATGGAACGCTTCCTCACGCAGTGGTTGGAGAGTTGGCTCCCGCCGGAGGCTTTGTCCTGCTGTTTTGTGGTGGAGCGGGCTCACAGGGCACTTCTGCAGAAACCCCCGCCTGGGGCTCGCCCATGACCAGTTATAGCGAAGCTCTTGAACTACCTTGATCGCGATGCAATACTGAAGCAGGCCCGGATCAAGGAGCCCTTGCTCTATGACAATGCTCGCATCCTCATTTTCCCTGATTACACACAGCTGGTGCAGCAGCAGCGGCAATCATTCCTAGCGGCTAAGGCCCATTTGAGAGATCTTAAGCTTCCATATGCTCTCCTGTTTCCTGCCCGTCTACGAGTTGTATACCGCTCCCGCACCCATTTCTTTGACTCACCAGAAGAGGTATTTAAATGGACTGATGAGACGGTGCGGGTGCGAGCACATACCCCGCCCGGGAGGGAATCCGACTCTTCATCGGGCGAAGCGGCCCGTAAGGGACCCCGGTTACAGCAGAAAGGTACCAGACGGTCGCGGTCCCGGTGCCGCTCTCAGTCCTGTGGCACTTCCTACCGGCCGGGCTCGCCTCTGGCCACAGACTTCGGCGACCTGATTGGTGGGTCCGCGAGGGTCTGCAGGGTCATAGACTAATTCATTCTGATCGGAGGGGCTCGGATATGGGCCGGGATCTCTGCTAGGCTCTTGCTGGCGGGGAGCGCGCCCAAGATACATGGGCTGTAAGTTGGGGATCCATTGGTCGGGGTGGCCCGCGCCCTCCCGTTGGGGGCTGTGGGTCATTCCCGCTGCGACAGATGCTTCAGTGTTTTTGAGGTATAGGGTGGGGGGGTTTGTTGGGTGGGGGTTGTTTTTGTTCGCAGATTGCACTGTCAATCATTGTTTGTTGTCCTTCGCACATGCACCGTACCGTCTTCCTCCTTCCTACATTTGCTGCCACAGTCCCGGATGGCCGGTATATCCACTAGGGGGCAGGTGTCCTCAGGTACTCTCCGCATCATTAGCTGGAACGTGCGTGGTGCCCTGGACAAGATTAAACGTGGGGCCATACTCCGACAGGCTAAACGGGCTGGGGCGGATGTCCTTATGCTACAAGAAACGCACCTCATGGGAACGAAGGCCCTCTGCTTTCAGTGCTATGGGTTTCAGCATGTATTCCACTCCGGCTTTGCGAGGGGATCACGGGGGTGGCAATTTTGATTCACCGCAGGGTCCCCTATACACATACCAAGCAGTGGACGGACACCCAAGGGCGTTATTTATTCCTCCAGGGCAAGGTCGGGGAGGATCCTTTGGTGCTGGGTAGTGTCTATGCTCCCCCCCCCCCGCTGCAGTGGAATTTAGTGGAACGTCTCATGACTCTTTGGGCAGATATGCCGGATGGCTTATCCGTCGTCGGCGGAGACTGGAACGATGTGATGGACATGGCCAGGGATCGCTGGAGGGCTGGGGGCGGTCCGGGGGGTGGTCGTCCCACGAGGTTGTGCTCCCTAGTGACGGGGCTTGATTGGGTTGATGTATGGCGTCGACTTCACAGAGATGGTCGGGAATTCACTTATCTTTCTGCGGTCCACGATTCGTACTCCAGAATTGATTACCTCTTTGTTCCCCGGGTGTCGGTGGGTAGAGTGGTGTCGGCGGAGATTCTTCCGCGGGGCCTGTCGGATCACTCCCCGGTGGCCCTCACGCTCCAAATAGGGTGGATGAAACAACCGTTTAGATGGCACCTATCGGTATGGCATCTGCAAAACGATGACTATAGAGAACACATGAGTTGTGCTATTGACCAATACCTGACTGTTAATGCGGGGTCGGTTCCCAGGGCCGAGTTATTCTGGGAGGCAATGAAACCCACACTGAGGGGGGCGTACATATCCTGGTGCACGGCGGCGCGTAAGGCGCATAGGGAAGAGCTGCTGCAGGTGGAGGCGGGCATAGAGGATCTCGAACGTAGGAGTCGGGAGGCTGGAGGCAGCCAGGTTAGGAGGCAACTACGGATGGCTCAACAGAACTATGCCGCCCTCCTGATGGATGAAGCCTGCCAAGCCTGGTTGGTGACGCGTAGCAGGGTGTATCAGTGGGGGGATAAATCCAGCAAGATGCTGCATCGACTCTGTCAAGGGACGTTTCATTCTCAGGCTCTACCAGGCGTCTTGGGCCAGGCTGGCGAACCGCTTACAGACCCTCTGGCCCTTGCGGAAAGCTTCGCCGCGTATTATGCAGATCTATATGCCCCTAGGGAATGCTTGCAAGCCGCCACAATAGATAAGTTCATGACTGATCTTCCGCCCAAGGCCCTGTCGGACGAGGTGAGGGACCAGTTGGAGTTGCCCCTGACAGACGAAGAGCTGGGCACGGCCTTGGGGGAGCTTAACTCCGGGAGGGCGCCGGGGCCTAACGGGTTTCCCAGTGAATTCTTTAAACATTACTTTTTGCAGTTGGGTCCTCACTACAGATCTGTGGTGGAGGAGGCTCGAGAGCGGGGCTCATTCCCTCCGGACTGGAGACATGCGGAGGTGGTTGTATTTCATAAGCCGGGCAGGCCCCCGGAGCAACATGCATCGTATCGTCCCATCTCGCCCCTGAATGTGGAGGCCAAAATTCTGGCCAAGGCTCTGGCCAATCGCCTTCTGCCCCACTTTGCCACTCTGGTCCATCCTGACCAGGCTGGGTTTATGCCCCAGAGGGCGACCAGGCACAACATCAGGCGGGCACATGTGGCGATGGCGGCTATTCAGCAGCTGGGGGAACCGGCGGCACTCTTATTGGCTGACATGGATAGGGCGTTCGATTCCCTGAGCTGGGTGTACCTGTTCGCTTTGTTACACAGACTTAACCTTGGACCGCGATTCCTTTCCTATCTAACTCTCCTGTATACCGGTCTAACAGCGTCAGTGCGGGTTGCCGGTGCGACCTCGGCCACGTTTTCTATCAGACAGGGTACGAGGCAGGGCTGCCCCCTGTCCCCCTATTTATTCACATGGGCTATGGAGCCTCTGGCGGTATGGGTGCGAATGGATGCACAGGTACGGGGCTTCGAATGGGCTCCGGGACTGTCTGACAGGATCGCATTGTATGCGGACGACGTCCTTTTCTTTCTCATGACTGTGGACAGGACGGGGCCGCGGCTACTGCGTGTTATGCAGATTTTTGGGGAGACATCTGGATTATATATGAATCCCCGTAAGTCCACGTTGTGGATTCTTGGAGATCGGACGGGCGTGGGCGAGTGGGTCTCATCGGTTCAGCTGGTGGTAGGGGGGCTGAAATATCTCGGCGAGTTCCTATCAGACGTGCCCGCTTTCTCCTGGGAGCGTAACCTGGTTCCGGTGTGGGAACGAGTGCGTGAAGACCTTAGGTCCTGGTCCCGTATGCCCCTGTCCATATATGGCAGATCGGCTATATTTAAGATGGTGGCGCTTCCCCGGCTCCTCTACCAACTGCAAAACCACCCATACCAGATCTCCCCCCGATGGTTCCGACAGGTGAATGCTGCGCTAGGGCAGTTCTTGTGGGAGGGGGGCAGGGTGCGGGTAGCCCTGCGGACGTGTTTCTTGTCCACTTATTGCGGGGGGCTAGCGTCCTCTGACATCCACTCTTACTACCACGCCTCACATTTGCTGGTCCTCAATGAGTGGTGGTATGGCAATAGGGAAGACCCAGCATACGCGGTTGAGCGGCGACTCATGGGGAATTACTCGCTTCATATGATCCTCTATTCGGCACCACTGTGGGGTTCGCTGCCGTCGGCTACAAGGGTTGTATTCCAGGTCTGGAGGCAGGCACTGCGACGGATGGGGTGGTGGAACACGCTGACTCAGGAAACTCCCCTTTGGAATAATGGGCACTTGCCGCAACTGGCGGTACTGCAGGGCTTCCGGGGGTGGGATAACATAGGAATCTTGGTCTTGGGTGATGATATGAGGGGGCTGGCACTCAAATCCTTCCAGGACCTCCAGAAGGAATTCCACATGCCGCAGTCCCAATTCTATCGATACCTTCAATTTAGGCATGCCCTGTCCCCTAGCCTGGAGGGCTTGGAGTCCTTGCCAGAGTTCAGCCCGCTGGAGGCGAAAGTCTTTATGGGGGACCTCAAGGACCACAAAATATCCCAGATTTATCAGTCCCTGGTTACTCATTGCTCCCCCACGCTACAGAAACTCGGGGGGATTGGGAGGGTGATGTAGGTCCGTTGGAGGAGGACTGGACTGAGGCCCTAGCGGCTCCACCGGGGGCAGCCATAGCCATACGACTTTGCCTCGTCCAATTTAAGTACCTACATAGGGTATATTTTACGCAAGTGCGCCTGTGGAGGGTGGGGCTGATAGCCTCTCCAATGTGTCTTCGATGTCATCGGGAAGAGGGCACACTTATCCACACTGTCTGGCATTGTCTCTCCCTAGATCATTTTTGGAGAGGGGTTTTTACCTGTCTCTCGGAGGTACTGGGTTGGGATCTCCCCCGCACACCGAAGCTGGCCCTGCTCCATGTTATGGAGGGAATAGGAGGCAACATCTATAAGCGACACCTGATGCAATTGGGCTTTACCCTAGCGAAAAGGGACGCAAGGGCGTGGAAGGCGCCGAGGGCCCCTTCCGTGGCTGCATGGAAAAATGGCCTAGACTTTTGTATGGGTCTGGAGAAACCCATCTTCGTTGCTAACACTTCAAAATTTGGAAACGATGGGCGGATTACCGTGGACTGTTGTTGGAACCGGTATCGATAGCAGGGGATTATCCTCTGAGATGACTCATATTTACATACTGGGAATGCGGGGGTGCTGTGCAGGGGGGTGTCCGGACGGGTGGGCCCCCTGCTCTATTCAAATGGTTTGGTCAGGTTATGAGGGCATAGTGCGATGGGGGGTGTGGCGGGTCGGGGGCGGGGGGAGTTGCAGTTGGTTTTTTTGTATTGTTATTTATTCTTTTATGTTTTCACTTGAAAATGTCAAAGTCAATTTTCTTTTGAGATTATATTGTGCAGATGTCTCTGGGTTACAGAGCCCTGCAATATATGTGTATCTTGACGAATAAAATTTGTTTTAAAAAATATATATATATATTGCATATCTCCGGTTCTACTGATTGGAAGTTTCTCATTTTGGTCTTGTTTTACTTATTAAATAATTCTCAATTCTTGCTGACCTGGTGTGGGATCCTTTTTGTGTAGTGGTTTTCACTTTACTACTGTTTGAAATGTTGCACAAATACTTTACACATTGCCTCTAGGTTAAACCCGACTGCTCTGTGATAAGCTACCAGAGGGTGAGCACAGGTTAATTTAGGGTTGACTTGTGCCTCACTGTGACACGAATTGTGGTTGCTGCTTGACCAGGGCTCACACCCTAGTACACCAACAACACAATTTCTTACAGTGTCTGTCTCCATGCTACATGCAGATAAGAAGGGTATACAAAGACATGAATTTATGCAGTGCATTTTAACATTGATATTGTGCTTCTGGTGAAAAGATTACATTATTAATCATTGTTTGCATATTAACAAGAACATGCATCTAGACAGAAAACAAAGAAGTGGGTTTAATTTGAAGTAAAAATTCTAGATTCCTAATTCTGTTGCTAAGGAATGTTATGAATGTGAAAATGTCATAATATTTTTCTGTATAGTGTATTGTTTAAATGATTATAAAAGGTCTAGGGTTTTTGGCAGGAATTCTCTTTTGCTCTCTTAGTTCATTTTGCATGGATCACTGTTCGGCTGCACTGCTCATTTTCATGTGGAGATATTTTTGCCAAATCATTTCCTTTGTGCATTTAGTTATATATTTGTACATTGGCTTACTGTTATTACTTTAGAGCTCTTACTTGGCACAAAAGCTCATACTATGAGCACACAGTGCTATTTGCTTATGCAGGACTTGTTACTTATTTAACTGGATTGTGCCAAAAGCATACAATAGATTTTCTGTACTGTATTAATTTTTGCTGGCTACATTGCAGATGTAGCATTAATTATGTTCACTGAATAAATCTAACGATAAAAGAATGTGGAGCCTCAATGATAAATTATTTTAGCACTGTGTTTTTGAATTCACTTTGTTTTGGTGCTGCTGATCAACCCTTTCCGATATGGGAAGCGTCGACACCCATATCATGTACAACACCTTCAGCCAGCCCCAGAAGTATTTTGCAAGCTGGAATGTTATATCCTTTAAAATAAGGTTCTAAACTACAATCCCACCAGCACAGCGTGCTGTTAGATAAACTGTCAGCCAAATGTTGTTGTCACACCTGGAAGGGGGTCAATGGGTAGATAGGGGCTCTGCAGCTGGCGATTTAATGACTCTGTAGAAAGCTGGTTTTTTATGTAGTGTAAAGTCCAGATGACCCATATTGGCTTACAGGGCTTAAACTAATAATACCCAATGCTCTCTTTTGTGGTAGTGTGGGCGAGCAGTTTAGGCTTATCAGAGGGTAGTGTTAAGCATTTGTTGTACACACAGAGTCAATAAATGAGACACACACTCACTAAGAAACATGTATTTTTATAGAATTTTTAACACCAAGAACTTCATAATAAAGTAAGCTACCAATTTTTACAGTTCAGCAAAAATGTCACACAAATGCACTTTTACACAGTAATGCTTTCCTATGGAGAAAGAAACATATACTCCATGCAAGTATTAGCAAACATATTTTGGGGGTCCCCTTTAGGACTTAAGGTGCTAGGGGGTCAAGCTCACAAGATCCACCAGCAGTTCGGGTTTACCTGCCCTGGAGTTTCCAGGTGCAGAGCTTCTGGGCAGGTTGGTAGCCTTGCGCTCTACACAGTTGACAAAATAGATGGGCACCTAGAAACAGGCTGCAGAGGGGGTCTTGGGGACAAGTCTGGGAGCTCCCAATGGGAGGCCCAGTTTGTGCGGGTCTTGGGGGCAGGGAGAGAAAATCAGTGTTCAGGAACCCGGGCTGGGGGAGCTCGGTGCTGAGGGTTTTGGTCTGTGGTTCCTGTGCATCAAAGGCGCTCATGGAGCTTGGTCAGAGCTGTAGAGAGAGTCAAAGCAGGACAGCTGGGCCACTCTTGGTGCTGGCCTCTGCGATGCTGAAGTCCTTCGTCAACAGGACGGTCTTGGTGGTGTTGAGTCTGGATTGGACTACAAGCAAGCCTTGGTTGCTGCACGGGGTCTGGCACCCAGGGTATTGGTGCAGGGTCACTCCTGGGGCTCCTGGCATCTCCAAACTTGGTGGGGAGATGTATCTGATCCTCTGGAGAATGGTGGCCACCTCCTGGGTGGCTGCTGCATTGGTGGATCCAGTGGTCATCAGACAGGTAAACCAGATGTTGCAGTCAGTGCCTCCTGGTTGCACGGAAGGGGCTCCTCCACTTCAAGGGAAATACTGGCTGGTTGGCAATTTGCTGGCAGCCCTCTGAGGCTTTTGGAGGATGCACAGCTGCAGGACAAGTCGGTTGTTGCAATTGTCAGGACAGGAGCAGGCAGGCAGGGTTTTGGTGCCAAAATTCCACAGCTGGCCCACAGTTCTCACTTCTTTGGCTCTTCTTGGGCCTTCTTCTTCTTTAGTTAGGCAAATCTGAGTCTTTGGTGTTAGGGGGCCACCTAAATTCTGAATTTAGGGGTGCTAGTGGGAGTGAAGGGTAGTAGTCAAAGGGCTACTTACCTTTAGGTTCATTACACCCCCTATATGACCACTTCCTGTAGGGAGAGGGCATATCCCTGTCCCAGAGTTCCTAATTCCACCAAAATCAAGATGGTGGAATCCTTCCTTCATGGAGCACATCATGCAGTCCATCTTAGAGGTGTGACTAGCCTGGTGCTGCAACACTCATACTTGCATATATACTTTCCTACCTGTCTTGGTTCCAGATGGGCCTCAGGGCAGGGGGTGGCATCTCCCAGGTCTGGGGGAAGCTGGGATCCCACATCAAAGGCAGTAGGGGCTTTGAAACCCCTGGCCTTGATATGCTAAATCACTAGCCATCCTGCTGAAAGAGGTGTAAACACCTCCCGTCAGAGCAGGCATTGCTTCTGACCTCTGAGAGCACGGACTCTCATTTCAAGGGGGTTAGAAACTTGTCTGTGGTGGCAGGCTGGAAGATACCAGTCAGCCAGCAGACTAAGAGGCTGGTAGGTTTTAGGGGGCACCTCTAAGGTGCCCTCCGGCATCATGTTTAATTAAATTCACTACTGGCTTCAGTATGGATTTATTAAGTGAAGGTGGTTGATTCCAAACATCGTAGGTTTCAGAAAAGCCATCAGGTAGCTGGAAACTCGTAATGACCAGTGCCCAGTATTTATACTTAAGATGGCTTCCTTGTTCACTTGTACTATCTAATAATTGAACTAGACTCATGCAGATATGTCCTTGCATGTAATATAATGCACCCTTCCTTGGAGCTTTGAGGCCTTCTGTTGGGGTGACTTACATATATTGCATGCAGTGTCTGTGGACATGGCACACAAGTGTATCCCATGTCATATTTTCACTTTTGTTTGCACCATTGAACGCAGTCTGCAATGGCAGTCTGTATAGGTTTAGTGGTGGGTACCTTAGGGTGGCACAATATAGTCTTTAGGGACCCTCTTTAGTACCCAGGCCCTGTGTACCAGGGGTGACATTTCTAGGAACTTACAGAGGTGCTAAAGATCCTGCCAATTGGGTAACAATTGAACAGTTACCCTGTTTTGGGGAAAGAACATTGGCACTGGGGACCTGGTTAGCAGGAACCCAGTGCACTTTAGTCAAAATTGCATCAAATTCCAGGCAAGACATGAGGGTGACCATGTCAAAAAGGGTCACTTTCCTACAGAAACTCACAACAAATTTGAATTTTTTAGGCAGTTGTGTCTGCACTTATGTCCCACCCAACTTAAAAAACACATGCCTAGTATTAACTGCTTTGGTGAGGAACGAGAACATTGATAAGGGAAACATGCTACCATTAAAGAGCATTGCTGCTACTACTGTGCTGGCGGAGATGTCTGAGGAGGACAGCCTCTCTATGATGTCAGATACCACATGGGGATCCTCCTTCTCCATTTACGAGTCAACAGCTATCAGGCTGGACGATGGCGGGCTTAACCACGGTGAATGATTGCTTCCAACTGGGAGAA
Organism: Calotriton arnoldi; assembly: GCA_963921515.1. Taxonomy (NCBI): domain Eukaryota; kingdom Metazoa; phylum Chordata; class Amphibia; order Caudata; family Salamandridae; genus Calotriton; species Calotriton arnoldi. The sequence continues at coordinate 419,281 of CAWUFW010006813.1, read as the reverse complement.
CTTATCCCACTAGATAATTTTCTGACGCAGTGTGAGTTGCCCCCTGGCCAGTTTTTGAATTATCATGCTTTGGTGCGGACATTTGGGGATTTGTGGTCTGAGAGCAGACGAGAGTCGGAAACCCACACCTTCCTTCAGGCGCTGGTGACAAAGTGCCTTTATAGAGCACAACTAGAGATGATCACAACACCATTGGTAAGGATTTGGGAGATGTGGGGAGCATTACTGAGCAGAGATCTTTCGGACTCGAAGTGGGGAGAATTGTGGTGAGCCCTAAGCATATTTCTAGGAATACTAGATTTAAATATGTCCAATTTAATTATGTACATATGACCTATCTGACCCGCCCATAGACTACAAGTCATGTATGGAGGAGACCTCAGGACATGTCCCAAATGCATGGAGCCAGAGGCTGATTTTGCCCACATGCTGTGGAGCTGTCCGGGATTGCGAGCATTTTGGAATATAGTAGTTACCACGCTTAAAAGGGTACTAGACCACTCGCTCCCTGCACAGTGGAGGTTTTCCTCTTAGGATTGTTTCCCAGACCCAAAGCACGCAAAGTTGGCACTAGATTTGCGGTCCTGGCATTGGTTTTGGCAAGAAGACGCAAAGCAATACAATAGAGGCCCGGGACGGGCCCAGCGACGGCGACATGGGAAAAGGATGTTGACATATGGGCCAGAGCAGATGAGTGAGCACTGATTAGAGAGGATTCACAGGGGATAAGACGTCGCCCTCTGGCAGGCCTTTGGGCTGAGGTGCTTGGAGCTTGGGACAGCAGGAAAGATAGTAATGGGGGGATCCTGCGGAGGGCCTTCTGCAAGTTGAGGGCACTTACTGACTCCCCTTGAAGTGGTCTGGATGATTAATAGAAACCTGTTTGAATGTGAAGAATTGTCTTTAGGATGCCTTCTCTCTCCTCCCCTACCCCCAACATAAGGATACATATGTTCTGAGACCCTTAGAATCATACAAATTAAAATAGGCCCCTCTATGTTTGTTTAGTGCTTAGACCCTCAGGACAGTTTTGTTATTGTTTTCTTTTTCCTTTGCCTAGTTATTTTTTTTTCCATTCTATTTCTAACAATTATGGCACTGATAGGACCAACAGTACAACTCCCATTTGTCAATATATGCACAGAGCACTAAATGTGTATGATTCACAGAATTGTCATGAACACTATTTGCCTACACTACAATTCAGCATTATGCAAAATGTGGAATTCATCGAGATCTGTGTACTTTTGAGAATATACTGCTATTATGATATGATCTTTGTTTACTCAGACGCCATGATATGGCATTATCATACTATCTGTTGAATCGAAGACGCGTTGGAAATGTAAAATGATGCAATCAAATATGTGTCTCATGTATTGATTCTTGCTCTTATATACATGTTTGTATCATTATAATTACATGGCAACATAAATATGTTTAAAAAAAGAGCATTGCTGCTAAGTGGCTCAATATCATCTGAAGGACGTTCAGTTAAATCACCTTTTTAACCGACAACATTTATTGTTTCAGTCCATGCTCACTATGCTAACAAGCACTGGCAGTGCCAATAGGTCTGGCATATAAATAAAAGTGCCTCTTCTGTCACCAGTGAGTTTATGCACTCAATAAATCATCATACATGCTCTCTGTCACTCATCCTTGCAATCACTCATCCACCCACTGACTCAATCTCACATTTACGCACTCACCCACCCTAAAACAATGCACATGCAAACTCAACCATCACAAGCAAATTTAAATAGAAGAAAAAAGAAAAAAAGTAGAGAACAGGAAAATGCTGCTGCATAAAATTTACTGCATAGGATTGCAATAAAAATAAGCAAATAATTAAAGATAGTGCAGACGGCACGCTTGGAATCATATTGTAGTTAGTACATCCCGTTGTTTTAAAATTCCAACATGGCTACCACACCAAAGAAACATGGCCATTTTGGAACAATGAACAAATGATACTTTGGGCGCAATACTATTCCAAGATGCCTACACAGGAAACATTGCACTAGGCAGCAATTGCGAATGGCATTGTGCCATTTTGCTGATCAAAGACGGCCAAGATGTTTAAATATGATTGACATCTTGGAACGCTGAAACCAAAATTCACTATGGTTAATACTATTCATTGATTGCCACTCAGTTTAGAAGCATTCGCTGTATGGTAAACAGCACAGTGCAGATTAAATGAGCAGCAGGTGAACAGCCTGGCAGGACTGTCTGAGGAGCTGCTTGGTGCTCTAAGAAAAGAAAAAAAGTAGAAGGAAAGAAATGAAAGTGTACGCAATACCATGGAAAATGGAACAGAAAAGGACAAGCACAACAAATGTGGGAAAAAACTGATCATGTGTAAGGCAACTGACAACTTTTTCCAATAAACCGATCAGACATACTGCCTTCATTATCATGTTGTGATCATAACCATTTTTGGCGTACTGTATTGCTTATAAGAATTCCAAAAAGGCAAACAAGCACTCTTTTTCAGTGGAAGAAAGCACCTTCTGTCAAATGAGAAGCTTGTGGAAAGGAAGATTAGCATTTAGGTAGAGCCTAAGCCCCTCTCTCAGTACTGCTTCCTAAAGCTCTTTCTTTGTTGATCACAAATGGTCTGGAGAGAACTGTGCTGTCAAACTAAACCTAAACATGTGAATACGTATTCTAGAATGCAAATTTCAGTTAGTTAAAAATCAGGACTGGAACAAGAGGTTATACCAATGGAATAACAACAACTGAAAGCTGTGGAAGACAGTGAGGCCATCCATCCTGCTATTCTGCCATTACATCACCCAATATGCCATCACTTACTGGTTGGATAATTGTTGCTACTGAAGTGATTTCCTTTTTGGGCCCACTTTGCCCCCCTCCCCACCTTAGTTTTGCGTTTTAGACATTTTAGGCTGCCTCTGCTTGCTATGCATAGCCACATATAACACATTTGTTTGTGTGACATTATTTTGAGAATATGCTGTACATGTTGTTTGTTATTCAGGGAACCTTCTTGGGATTTCGTCTACACATTTTGTGCAAGGTTGCCTAGAATACATAGTGTACTGTTTTCTTTGCTCGTTCAGCAGCAGCTTCTTACTTTTAGACATAACAAGGTTGCACAGCTGCATCTACAGCACAATAGTTTTATCATATAAATGGTTTTCCATCCCCTTGGGGGCCGAGAGGAGAATTCCAGCAGAGAGGACTGTTCTGGAATGATATCAGTGCCTGACATGCAGCCCTGTGTAAACTAACTTTACACTCATGATTCGGACCACCTAACTACATACACCAGGTATAGGGTCTCAGGCCAATCCCAGAGATCCCAAATATATCCCTGCGCTCAAATAGTAAGGGTAGACCTAGACAGACATATAATTTGTCATGGTTGGGATGTTTATCCTATGCAGTCTGTTTGTAATGATAATTACTTTGTTTAGTTGCATCTGCCTAATGATCACAGCATATTTGTTTCATAATAGACTGAAATAGTTTCAATAAATGTATTGTAAACTTTCTTCGTGTCTGTCTTATGTTTACTACGAGCATGCATGAGTGAGTAAGTGAGTAACGAAAGGGGAAGATCTGTTTCCTACAGTTCCCTTGCGGACTAGAGGGTCCAGTGGCGGAACGGAACTCGAGGGGGCCCCTTGCAAAGTACTTGGAGGGGCCCCTTCCGGACTCACTCAGGAGCTCTCAGGACAGGATAGGTTACTGTGCTGAGTGCCCCCCCCCCACACTGAGGGTCCTTTGTTACACCACTGAGAGGGTCATGTTTGAGGTCGCCAAATTCACCTTTTATTCCTGGAAGGTTAGGAGTTCAGGTGAGGCATTGTAGGCTAGCCAGGATTGGGCCGATAGGTACTGACATCATAGAGAGACTCAAACCCTACACTCTGACGTCCTGTCGTCCTAACACACAGTTCTGCTTTACCAGCAGAATCTGTGCAACACTACATTAGTGCTGATTCTGTTAAATTATTAACACCTATTGTCCCTGGAAAAGAAAATTGTATCGCAGATTAGCTTAATTTCAGAAAGTGCCCTTACATTACATTTTGGGCATAGACACAGCTGTACATACTCAATCCAGACTTCTGAAACCCCTGTTATTTCTGAAAGTAAAGGTTATTTTTGTAAAGGAGGTGGGAGGTCTTGATGCACAGCATTGGTAAGAATGACAGTCTGTAAGATTTTAGCAGTGCAGTTTTACAGAGAATAATACACACCTGTTTAATCTGAGTGAAAATTTGGCAGATGTTCAGCACACTAGCTTGTCCTGATGTTAAAAGCATAGCACATGAACATTGTAGTTTACTAGTTTTGGTGTCATTTTCCTCTTGACATCTTTCTTCATTTTTAGAAATTGGTTGTGTGGTTTTTATTGTTTTTTTTTTACTTTTTAACTGTTTTAATGTTGCTAAATACTGTTTCTGAAGACCCCTTCAAATGAGATACGTTTTTTTCTTACTCACGTGGTACTACTAATAATATGATCAAAAGAGAGCTATTATTCTGCATATGTTAGGATAAGTTAACATGGACCTTGTTTCCTTCATGCCTGAAAGAGAACGGATATCAACCACTATTTGGTTCATAAGACCTCACAGATAAGAAGAACAGCACTACTGTCACTCTTTCTGGAAAAGATACCGGGAGCAAGGTAACTAGATTCATCTAGTAGTTCTAGAATACGTTGCAGCTAATTAATCTAGTTCAGCATTTACCAACAGAGGTTTGTTACAGCCTTAATAAATGACTGATTCGCACCCCTGGGAATCTTCTTGTGCAGCACCCATTTCAGACACCCCAATCCATTTAATAATCCCTCATGACACTGCTTAGTCATAGGTGTCTAATAGGGTGTGTCTTGAATGTTCAGTACTTGCTCAATCGCATTCAGATTAAACATCAAACTATAATGAGTGATACATATAGGGCCCTAGTTACAAAGGTAAATTTGCTCATAAAAGTAAGTTTATGAAAAAAGTTAACTTTTATTCTCCCATCAGAAATTTACAAAGGGATTCATGATAGGCGAAAGCCCATTTATGTTTGAGTAGCTCTCCCCCACAAGAGTGTGGTCATCTTCACTAGTAAATTCCATTCAAGAGATGAGAAAATGGAAGTTCTGAGGTACAGTTATCCTTCGAAGTTTGTAATTGCCCAAACAAATATAGGTTTGCGAGTTCCTGCAAAATCTTCTCTTTCCCCTTCCACCATGAAAATGGTAGGATTTACTGTATCCAAAGGCTTGCATAAATCTCTTTCCAAAGTGGGAAGGTCAATCGATCACACCTTATATTTGATGGGGGTGTAGCAGAAGGGGTTTCCTGACAGGGAAAATATTTTACCTGCAGAGAAAAAAAAGTATAAAACATCTACATTGGCATAGGGGATACTATTCCACCTGTGCTGAGTTCTCCAATATGGAGAACTCTTTAAAGGGACAATAAGACCATACATGGAAGTCACATGACCTTCCCAAGATAACGCCTGAAATGATGCAGCTTTCCATGTGTAAGCCTGATAATGTTTGTTAATACCATCAAGTCAGAAAGTACGTGCAGGCAGAAGTGGAGACCTCTGCCCATACTTTTCAGACTTTATTGATGAATAGGCCCCACATGTGTTAAGTTATCCACCTATATCTGTACCTTGACTGTACATTTTGTCCTTATATTGCAACTTCATTTAGAAATATTCAAACGTTTTAATGGATGATCCCCCTTCCCCCAGGCTATTCATCTGAGTAAAAAATTGAGTTAATGTAACATTTAAGTAGTGTAACTGTTACCCAGCAAGGGGTCCTGGTGCTCAAGACAAGACTGGAAGATTACCAAGAGGAAGGAAGTAAACTTCCATTCTGAATAAATAACTACGTTTTTAGGTTTTGTTTTCTGAAAAGAGGTCCAGATTCTGTGAGGCTGAGCTCAACAGTGTTAGAATTCGATGTTTTAGCTGGTGTAATGTAATGTAACATGAATTTATAGAGAGCGAAACTTGTCACCTGTAAGAGTATCCAGGTGCTGAGTAGGTGCAGGCTCTGCAAAAATGATAAGTTGATGAGCCAGGTTTTCAGTTTCTTGTTCAAATCCATAAGTGACGCTGACCTGATGTGCTGGAGGAGGTCATTCAAGGATTTGGCTGCAGGTAAGAGAGGGCCCTATCTCCTGTCTTGCTTCTATGGATACAGGGGGTGGGCGAGAGTGAGTGATGCAGAGCGGAGGTTCCTGGTTGGTTAGTGGAAGTGTAGATGGTGGTTGTGGTAGGTGGGATCCTGATTGTGAAGTGCCTTGTAGGCATAGGTGAGCATCTTGAACTTGCAGCGTTTCTGAATGGGGAGCCAGTGTAGTTTCCGGAAGTGAGGGGATTAGGCTGGCAGCAGAGTTTTGGATGGTTTGTAGCTTGTGTGGCAGGTGTTAGGAAAGGCTGTAGTAGAAGGGTGTTGCCGTAGTCCAGTCTTCTTGTGATGAGGGCTTGGGTGATGGTCTTTACGGTGTCAGGAGGGATTTTTCTGAGTATGCGAAATATGTGAGAGCAGACATAGGTGGAGGCGTTGATTTGATGTCTCATGGTGAGGTTGGTGTCCAGAATGAATGTCCAGATTTCTAGTGTGGTCAGAGGGTGAGGGTTGAGCTGCTGAGAATGGAAATGAGAGGGCAATGGGGTGAGCTGCTAAAAAAGGAAATTAAAATCCACAGAACCAAGACCAGTTGACCTTGGGGATGCAGTTCAGTGTGGCCATCCATGATCTAGGAGGCAAATGCAGTTTAATCAGCTTTTGGATGTAGTAGGTTGCCTGGTTGGTAAGTAAGTTAAAAACTAAGCAGCTTGCCTTGAACATGTATCTTTTGCAAATTGGCAACCAATGCCGACCTTTAAGATGACACAGATTCAGAATGTGTTGTGCCGGTACATTCTGAACTACCTGAAATCTGTGAGCTATGTAATTTAGAAAGTTTAAGCACAAAGCATTCCAGTAATCCAATCTTGAAGTATTTTGACCTACAGACAGTAAGGATGAGTGGGAGCACCTTTCTGAGGATTCTGAGCAATGCAAAGCAAGTGACATTGACAGATGAGACCTGTTTTTCAAAAGAGAAATTTTGACCCAGGCAAAAGTCCAGGTTTCTGAGAGATAAGAAAGTTAAAAGAGAATGACCACACTCTGAAGGCCACCAAAAGTTTTGATCAAACATAGGGTGTTTCTCAAATAGCAGAATACCTGTGCCTCCATTCATGTTCAGATAATTATTGCTCATCCATTCAGCAATGGATGACAGAGAAGTGTAGAAGTTGTTGATAAGGTTGACTAATTAAAATGCAATTTTTTTAGATTAACAGTTAAAAATGTACTATGATTAACGTAAAATTCAAAGCTGAAATGACATGCATTAAAAATGTGTAAACTGAAATAGGAGTCATAGCTATGTGTATAGGCCAATTAAATACAGAGAAGCAAGCCTCCTTTAACTTGAAGTGAACCAAATATTCCTGAACTGTGCACAAAAGTAATTTAGAGTCTGACCTTAATGTGACATGCTTAGAAATGTTCGTCATGACTGCAGAACTTTCTGGTTCTAATCAATGTATTATTTTATTAAGCAACATATTTTTCCTAATAATTAGCTTCTGATTCGCACCCTATTTCACATAATACTTGAATAGAATAGTTACACATTTCAAACAATATTTCTTGTTTATATTAATGAAATGCATTGCTAAACACTATTTTGCAAGTCGATGTTCCTTTTCTTTAGCATAGTCCATTGTGTACGTGTGAAACATTTAATATTTGGAAGGCCAACCTGCGTTCCTTGTTTTTGGTAACTGAGGCTTATGTTTCGAGAACTTAACTACATAAGAATGTCTGTAGCAAACTTGTGATAAAGCTTTGCAAGACGAATTCATTTTCATGGGAAAGGAAGAGCTGAACCTGCTTACAGTGGAATACTGCAATTTGATTGGTCCAGAGAGGAAGAAGCCTGCTACAGTGTCTGCAACAAGTATCATGTCTTTTATATTAGTGCGTGTTCTTAGTTAGTATCAATGTTTTTACCAATGCTTTCAACCTACCTTCTTGTCCTAGATTGATGGTTGTAGCTACTGCTGCTTCTGTTCATCCTCACTTCATTTTGATGCTTTATTTTTACAGATTGCTACTGCAACTGTATGATCACTTAGTCATATTACTGGGACTTAGCTGAGTTTCATGAACTACTCTTTATGGGAAATTCTGCTGCTTTAATTTGGCTTTGAGCTTTATGCTCCTTTAATCTCACTCTTTACTCCTTTATGGAATGCGCTTCATGCATTATTTGTCTTTTTGTTTCTAATCATATCTTTTAATGAGATTTCTTTAAACTTACTAAATATTTATTGACTAATGCAAACAAAAAAGAATAAAAAGATAATTACTAATCTTTTAATGAGAATAAAGCTTTTAAATCTTATTCAAACTCTCATCATTGACTGAACTTGGAATTGTATTTGACAATTGCTTGTAATGCCAAAATAGCTCTTTGAATCAAAATATGGTGGCAACGATCCATCACCTGAGACAAGGAGAAACCAGCGCGGGAACAGGGCTTGACACTGTAAGTGATGGGAATTGAAAGGGTGAACCATATTATTTTATTTTGGCCTCAATCCACATAATCATTGGCTTTGATGGAGATCCAATTTTCAGTGATGGTCACAACAAGTTGTGAATCATCCACGTAGGATGAAATATTGAAGCCATAGCTCCTGTCCAGTGAAGCTCGTGAGGTCATATAAACTTTGAAAAAAGTAGGACAATGCAGAGCTCGGAGGAACACCCTGATTGATCATAATAGGAGCAGATTTGAACAATGGAGGCAAGAAGAATTGTGTCCTGTTAGACAGAAAAGACTAAAGCTACTTCAGGGCTAATTTACAGATACCGATCGTGTGTAGTGCCATTGTATAAGGATGACACTGAATACGATATGAAAGGTTGCTGGTCAGTACAAAATATTGTCAAGGCAGTCCATATGCCCTGATCAAGAATGTATATTAGATCATCTCCTAGTAAAAGAGTTAAGTTTCTGTTTTATAATGTGATCTGTAACCTGACAACCAAGAAGATGTTTTCCCTCAAGATAGTGTGTGAGCTGAGAGCTTATTCATTTATTTATGTTTGTGGTTTTATATAGGGCGCACACGGCCCAGATGCTTTAGAGTGCTTTACACAGACATAGTCAAGAGTTACATAATATAATAAGCTGAATGATAACAATATCATTCTGGAGGGTAACTATCAGCAATTGGGTTGTTGGTTGAGGGGTGAGTAAAGTCACTAAATTAACCTGCACTTAACCCTCTGAGTTAACTTAGAGTCAATGTGTAAAGTATTTATGTAGCACACAAACAGCAATATAATGAAAACACAATGCAAGAAAAATCCCAAACCAATTTATAAAAATAGAGTCCAAACAACAAAAATCCAGTTAATAGAATCGGAGACATGGAATTTAAAATGTTTTCTCGAAATCAAACACTGAGAAGAAAACAGCGCCAACTGTGGTTACCTAGTCACGGTAGAGAGGGCCCAAGTCACAAGTTAAGGCCGACAGCGATGGAGCATGGCCTGATACAGGACTGAGTTCAGTTCACTAACAAAGTACGTTGCAGCCTGGGCGTCGAGAAGCGAGGTCCTTGCATCGAGCTGTGCAGACTGGCATCGAAGAGTCGTTGAAAAGGAGCTGCAATGCAAGGTCCAGCATCAAGATGCATTGTGCAGCGGCGGAGCCGAAGGAGCCATCAACAGGAGCTTGCGATGCAAGGTCCTGAGCCGTTATCGAGGAAGCTGTGGGGGCTGTGAAAACTTGATCTGTGATATGTCAGCGCTGAGGATGAGATGCGTCGTGCTGGGCCGCAGTCAGGCTCGAGCTGTATCAGTTTCACAGGAGCCACTGGGGCTAAACAGGGCTTGTGGTGAGATGTGTTTGCTCAGAGGATGAGATGCATCGTGCTGGGTCAGTGTCAGTGGTGAGTTGCATCGAGCTGTGTCAAGATGCATAGAGTCGCATCGTCATCGAGGAAGCCTGTTATGTCCCTGTGGCTTGAACAGGAGGCCAGCCGACTGACCCTTGGATATTTCCTGAAGCCCTAGGTCCACACAAGCAGGCTGGATTCAGCAGGGCAGCTCACAGCAGCAGATGAGTCCTGGTGCATCAATGGGAGGGCTTGTTGTAGGGATTCTGCACATACACAGAGCTATGCACAGGATAATAGGACCTCGGAGCATAGTGGTGAGCCAACCATGCCCCTTAGTACCCACAATCCCAATCCGACTAGCTTTAGCGTCTCATTAGCAGCGATGCTACCAATGATTAGACAACCCAGAACACGGTCTCTCTCTCTCTCTCTCAGGACTCGCGGGAGCAAGAACACCCTTTCATAACTCACTCATACTTGTCCACAACGCGCGTAATAAGAGACACAGTATAGTTTAAAATGTTTATTTCAACTATCGTGCTCTAAGATACAGTACACGTGCCAGTACTATCAGCATAATGCATAATGATAAAATAATAAGCATGGTTACAATTCCATAGAATACAAACGGGGAAAGCATTTTATAAAGACAGTGGATATAGGACTAAATGGCCTTACCACCCTCCCCGTGCTAATAACTAGTTTATTATAAAAACAGAAGACCTCTGGGCTTTGTCTGGCGGATCCCCCATACCTCAATATCTAGATGCAAGGTTTACATCATCAGACAAACACAGCTCTTCTCTCTGGAAAGGTTTTTCTCCAAGTGCCACAAACAGCGAAATCACCATATTAAAAGCACACAAATTTCTCCAGTGCAGCTGTACTTCGTGTTATGTCTAAGTGCGAGGGTCTGACCAGATCAGCAAGAACAAGGGACGTTGTTTTTCGACCTTGTACATGATGTGCAGACGAAACCCAAAGGGAACAGGAGAAAAGGTGAAAGGCAAAAAAGGCAGACAGTTCTAATATAGCAGGGCACAAGCAGAGTCTGGATAAACAAAGTCACAGAGTAACGTGTGCAAAAAGGCATCATGGCAGCCAGGCCTACGCCAACTTAGCAATGTAGACAATGAGGCCACAAACCACACAACACCCTCCCCTGGTCAGTCCATAGGCCAAGACAGAGGACGAAAACAGATTTCAAATAGATGGAGCAGAATCTAAAAGTCTATGTACGAATAGTCCTCAATGAAGGACATTGAATGGACAAAAATCCCGGATAAAAAAATTTCAGTCAGGGCCAATAAAAAATCCAGAGATGCAGGACACCGAAAGCGGAGGCCTAATCCATCAGAGTGTAAGTGCAAAAAAGCGCTACACCTTCCAAGAGGACATCGTTGGAGCCGTCTTAAAAAAGAGACGCCATCCAGTCCAACAACTCAAAACAGCAATCATGTTCCTCACAAGAGGAAGCAGTGATCAGCATTGCGGGACAACTTGCGTGATACTCAACATAACTTCGTAGTAGGAGAGACTGAGCAGCCGCCCAGACATCCCATTGCGCCAAAATTCCAAGTGCAGCCGCACGCGCCATTAAGCCATCGACGGAACAGTCTCGTTCATGGGCCTCTAAGGGACCCATTAACTGGCCATAATCCGGGTCAGACAGAGACGTATTGGAGAGGCAATAATCCAGGGACCAAGAGAAAGGACATCGGATGCAAGACATCACAGGTTGCACGCAAGTGAAATATGCAAAGCGAAAAGAAAGTCTATAGGACACGCTGAGTGTCGCCAATGGCAGGAGGCCGAAGCCGAGGAGCATGCATTCACGGAGCATCAGGAGTCGACCGTGGTCGAGGAGGGCCCCAGGAAGCGCAGCCATTGCGCAGCAAACAGACCAAAAGCAATATACCGGCCGCTAAGGCGAGGAGCAAAGGAAAGCCGCCAAAGACGCTGGAAAAAATAGAATGAATAAAAGCCGGTATTACACCAAATATAGTTTGAAAAGAGGTAACAAGACCAGAGCCCACAACTTTAAAAAAGTGCACAAGACCTTCGGTGCGAGATGCATTGAAAATGCGGTGAATCAGCTCACCGAAATGTTGTGGGAGGTTTGTGTTCAAAAGGGCCTGTATCTCACTGTGGGTACTGGCCACCTAGAGGATAAATGTCTCCCGTGCGGACGTGAGCATAACCTCCTGATTCAATAATAGCGCCTTTATTCTGCTCAATTTATTGAAATCCGCCTTCAACGTTGGAACGGAAGGCCAAATGGAACTATCTATGATGTCGTGCGGGGGAGGAAAAAGCACATTCTTGCAGCAGACAACCCTGTGGGAAACTGTTACAATATATGGTATGCCGGCCAGCATGCCACAGCAGCCCTGATTATTCAGAAGGAGATAGCTACCATTTGCAAGCACAGTGAAAGTAGGAGATATAGCAGGAGCAGGAATGCCCTTTAGAACACAAGCAAGATTCGGAGCCGAAACATTACAAGCCCCGTGCAATTTAATGTTTTTTCAAATTAGGGAATGACCCACTGTAGAAACGCATGACTCTCCCGTGAGAAAAACCTCTTTCCCGTCCCTAAGGCATCGGTACATGAAAGGCAGGGACCAAAGTTCATGCAAGAAGGCACTGCCTAAAGGCTGAAAACGGCCAACAGGATAATGTTTCATGCAGGAACTGAACTCAAATAAAGAAAAAGGCAAAGCGATAACCCCGTGCACTAGCCACACTGCAGAATCCAATTCCGCCACAGAGAACGGTAAGGGCTCTATTTTTTCGATATGTAATAGAGTGTATGTTGCATCTTTCATGGACATGAATTGCTGTTTTTCAGTTAAATTAAACGGCAAGAATAAGGCAGAGGTGTTCAAAAATGCCAAGGAACTTTACCCATTTTAAGTGTTTGCAAAGTCCATGCAAACTGCATCACTGAACGCAATTGATTCTGACCATGATATAACACAGAAACATCATCTTGTACAATATCAACAACAGAGGAAACAATATTCTCCAATGTGTAAATGCGGGAAGACAGGGTATTAATGCTATTGTCAACAACAGCAAGCACCTTTTCCAGATTTGCTTGATCTATTTCCCGAAGACGGGAAGCAGCTTCAATTTGCGAAAGCTTCCAGAGTTCATTATAAGTTTCATAAATGAATCTCTTAGGTCGAGGACCACGAGGCCCCAGGACAAAATCGGACAGATCAATGTTACCTGATAGGCGGGATAAATGTTGTTTCACAGAATCTAAAGAAGAGTGCTGCAACCACTGTTTACATAATTTACCAACAGAATATGTTGTAACAGTACGGGAGTCAGAGAACCTCGGATCTGGCCTATCCTGTTTGTAACCAGGAGCTGAGTCATGAAAACGCAGTTGGCAGGCATTTGATGCTATGGGCCAAGACAACCAAGGTGACTGAACAAGTGAAGAGATATTAAACGAAGTGTTTTGAAACAAAGTTTGCAAATTAGCAAGGGAAAAATTGAAATGCACGCTGTCGTTAGGAGTAGAAGACAACAAGGGAATGGATGGTGCATTTAATTGTTTAGCAGTAGCCAAAACCAAACACCTTGTCTGATAGATTGTATTATTTAAAAATAAAATTTGGGCCGGGATTAGGCAAGCACGATGTAAGGCTTCCGTGCCTCGGACCTGCCATGACTTGGTGCCCCAAATAGACTTTAAGTCAATGGTGTCCTGCCAGTGTTCATAACCACCCACTGCTAATGCGTTCAAAAAGGAACCCGAATACAGCAACTTGGTGTGGGTCAACATGATCTTCTGTGCTGACGAAGTGTTCAATTTAAAATAATAGGACCCAGGGTTCGATCTATCAAAGTCTGTAAAGTAAGTGAATTTACTTCTAAGAGTTTGGGAGCTACCTGGCAAGGGTGTGGGACAATGTTCCCACTGGGTATAATTAAAAGGACTCCGAAGAGTACTGGGCTTATGAAGAAAGTGATTGCCCCAATGCTGGTAACAATATAGGTCAGCATAACTTGCAGAATTTAAATACAGATCTTCAGCATTGAAAGCAGCATAGTATTTCAAATCAGTAAATAACGATTCAACGGCATGCACATCCCAATCATCAGAATGAATATTACTTTTAACGACATCACCCATTGAAACACGGAGGACATTTGGTACATTAATAATTTCGGTTGGTCCATGAATTTGGAAATTTACTGCATCCCGTACGATGCCATCAGCGACTGGGAAAGCTGAAATGTTCACAAAAGTGTGGTCACGCTTCATGATGTGCGAAGAAGAATGTGGAGCCAATGTTCCAGCGACACAGTTCACTGCAGAGCGTTCCGGTAGATAGTGACCATTGATGAGTAAGAAGAAAACTGTCACAAAGCCAATGGACATGAACAGAAAAATCAGGAAAAGTACCAACCAGATGTAAGTCCATGGTGGGGTCAAAAAATTGTCTCGAAACCAGGAGATAAAAATACTGAATCTGGACGGGATAAGTGATGAGGTGGAAGCCGAATCAAAGGAATAACGGGCTGGGCTCATTGGCGTTGTTGGTAGGTGAGCCACTGACTCGTTGGCTGGGTATGTATACTCGGTCTCCTCGTTGCAGGGGGAATCCGGGTAGTCGAGCAGGCGATCAGGCAAATCTACCATCTCAATGGCAACATCAGTGTCCGTGTGGGCTGGAGGGCCACAAACATGAGTCCTGGATATGACTGGACAGGAGACCGCTGGTGTTACACTATTCAGGATCGGCCAGATGTTGTAGCTTGACATTGTCCACTGAGATGTATCTGTTGTCTTTGCGACCAGGAAGCGGTGGTAAGATGACAGTACGGGTACCCTTCAAGCCAAGGACTGGAACTGGTGCACGATAAGAGGGGCCAAATTCTTTTTTGTTCTCCACCTTCTCTCGGACCAGATCTCCAACCTTCGGAAGCCAGCCGGCAACCGGAATCTGCAGCGCAGCGCCTGTGGCTGAAGGTAAATGTTCGTTTGCAAGTTTGTCACAGGCTTCTTGTAAGTCCTGCAACATAGTAGAATGGTTATCTACATCAAAGATTGCGGATTGCGCCGCCATGTCTAGACCATCAAGGTCGGGCACAAACATTTGTATGCCAAAAAGCATTTCGTTTGGGGTCCGCCCACCCAGAGGTCTTCTAGGGAGATTATTAAGTGCACGTTGTACAGTATACAAGTGGGCCAGCCAGTTCCTACCAGTACCTATGACTCTAGCTGTCAAGGATTGCTTTAAGTCACGGTTCATTCGTTCAACAATCGAATTGCCCTCAGGCCGATAAGGAGATGAAAATTTCACCCGCACCCCCAGTGACCCCATCGAGTCCTTGTACGCCTTAGAGGCGAACGCCGGACCTTGGTCGGAATGGAAGGTGCCACAGGCAAAAATTCCCACAAAGACACGCAAATCCCTTATGACGTTTCGAGCATCAGCACTCCGTGTGGCCAGACCCAGATGAAACGTGTGCAGGAGTCTACTGCAACTAAGATGTACTTATATGCAGTGTCAGAAGAAAATGGACCGCAGTGATCAAGGTAAACACACCCAAAAGGTTTGTTAGAAATGCAGAGCTGTGTTTGTGGTGGTCCTGTGACCGTTGAAGGCTTAATTTGCTGACAAACGTCACAAGAAAGCACATAAGTACGGGTCTGTTTATATAAACCACGCCACCAGTAACGCTGCTGCAAGATGGAAACCGTCGCAGACACGCCAGCATGGGCCGAAGCCAAGCCTTCGTGGGCGGCCGTTATCAAGGAAGAGTCTGCGGTCCCCGTTGGGAATCAGCCGATCACCAACGTCTGGAATTCTTACGTAAGAAACCTGTTCGGGACCTAAGTGATAAGAGTACTTGGAAGGGAAACCCCGTGGGTAATTAGCACCTTCCTTTGTTGCAGCAATAGCTGCCAAAATATCATTATCTATTTTAGTCATGGATCTTGTAACTGCTGCTACTGTGCACGTGACTACTGCTGATTTGGCAGCTTCATCTGCCAAACTGTTACCGACAGCGTGTGCGCCCACACGCTGGTGGCCAAGGGTGTGAATCACATGTGTGAGAGGCAGACGTTGTTTCAGATCTGCCACTCGAACCCAAAGCATTTTATGCTTAATTGTGCTGCCTTTTGCATCTCTATAGTCGTTTTGAGACCAAAAGAATAGGTTGTCATTGAAGGATTGAACACAGTAGTAAGAATCGCATACAATAAGGGTCGTCACGTCTGGATTAGCGAACTCAAGCGCGAGCACCAAGGCACGCAGCTCGGCCAATTGTGCAGTACTGTCTCCTAGTGCCTGGGTGTGCACTACAGTCGATTTGAACTCACCGTTCACCATGGTACCTGCAACAATAGCACATGCTGCGGAATAAGCATGCTTGGAACCCGTGGCCGGTTGTGCCGAACCATCGGTATAGATAATACATTCGTACTCCTCAAGCGGTAGCAAAGACAGAGGAGGAGGATGAACGAATTCATACTGCAAGAACTCCTGTGTCTGAAGAGAGGAATCAAAGATAAACGTGACATCCGGGGACGTCAGAGATGTAGCCCATTGTATCCAACGGGGTGCAATGCCTTAGAGTTTGGTACACTTGCCTTCATCACTGCCTCAAGGGCAGGATATGGTGTTACCACCAAAATGCGTTTTCCCTGTGCCAGTGCGCGTTCCTTTAGAATCGCCATTTGCACTGCCGTCAATACTTTCTCCACAGAGGAAAAGCGCATTTCTGCAGAAGTGTAAAGATGTGACTTGTATGCAATCGGTACTGTGTCACCTTGGTTAAAGGTTAAGTACGTGAAACCCACTGCCCCTGGAATGATTCTAATCACCAGGTTTGTGTGGTTGTCACGAGTCAACAAGAATTTAGATTCAAGTAGATCTGACTGCAAAGACTGCAGTATAGAGGAATGCTCAGGAAGCCAGCATGACTTCGAAAAGTTAGGTTGTATCAAGGCATAAAGAGGCTTGATACGCTGGGCATATTCGGGAATGTAAGTACGCCCGAAGTTCAGAAAACCCAGTAAAGACTGAAGTTTCTTCAGAGTGGTTGGAGGGCACAAAAGTGCGCATTTCTCCAAGAAATGGGGTGCTAAGCCCTTACCTTCATTGTTGAGCTCATAGCCCAAAAACAAAACGGTAAATTCAGCAATGTGAGATTTGGCAAAATTAAATTTGTATCCTAAGATCGCAAATTCAAGAATAATGCGGTCCACTTGGGAAAGATGCGGCCATAATTCGTCGTCTGTCAGATAGATATCGTCGACGTACGAACACGCATCTGGGTCTATACTGTCCAACAGGGAGACAACACGAGCGGCGAAGACACCCGGACTGTCTTTGTAGCCCATGGGTAAACGCCGGAATTTGAATTGTTTACCACCGGAAGTGAAAGCGCTCCATTGGCTACACTCCGGGGACAAGTTGTGCGTGTAAAATCCATTGGATAGGTCAAGTGTCGTTTTATATTTTTTACGAACAAGACTGTCTACAAGCGCAGAACTGTGGGTATTTTGTACCGCAAAGGTCCGACAATGAGAGTTCAAATGTCAGTAATCCAAAACTAGGCGGTACGATCCATCGGGTTTAGAAACCGCGAAAAGGGGATTATTCATTGGTGACACGCATGTTTCAATTACTCCTTGATATTCTAACTGTGTCAGAATGTCGGAAACGGGACCTTTAGCTTCCCGCCGGATGGGATATTGGGGTTGTGGCTGTGGCAACGACTGCAATGGTATATCATGGGGTGGAGAATCCTCATCCCAGCCCACGTGATTACGGTATAACGCCGGGGCCAGGGCCCCAGCCCATTCAGCTGCGAGAGCCTCCGCTTTGTCCTTGGGGACATGACAAGAAAAGCTCGGAAGGATTACCTCCTCCCTCTACGAGCAGCAAGTACGAATGGGCGGCCAATCCGCCTGCCAACAAAATGTCGATGAAGAGGTCAGATTCTCCCAAAAATCCCTTTTATAACACGCTCAATGTCACCTTCAATTTGAAGGACAATATTAAATAGTCTGTCACAGGGTGCCACTCGGGTGTCAGCTGTCTCGACAGTAATGAATGTGTCAGTTGCTGTCGCCTCCACATGAGGACGTAGTGCCTCCCGCACTATGGTAACTTCCGCGGCGCTGTCTAGGAGTGTCACTGCCCACGTCCAATTCAGGAGTCTCGTTCTCACCGTCTGTGGCATACCTCGCTGTTAAAGCTGCAACTTTCTTCTTCTGAAACTGTGGGCGAGAACGTGGAAATTCTTCTGGTTTCCCTCGGACTTGTTGTCGAGGTTGGTCTCGTCCCTGTGGAGCCTCACGACCCCTTCCTCTATCCTGGCGATCTCCTCCACCAGCCTGGGAGGTCGATGGTGCCTGTGAAGAACGAGGAGAACGCGGATTAGGGACCTGAAATCTCTCTGGAGATTTAATTCTCGCTCGGTCGCGCAAATCATAAGTGTGTTCAGAAGATACGGAAACCGGGGATGCAGTACGCGACCCTGGCTTTTTCTGTTGCTTACCCTGTTTCTTCAACCTCCAGCTCTTTTTAGTAAAGAACGGTTTCTCATCTTTCTCAGACTGAGTTTTTTGTTGTGGCTGTGATTGAGTTTGCGTTTTAGCAAAAGGCTTAACTCCCAGGCTATTGCGGCCAATGGTTTTATAAGCCTGTGCAATAATTTTCGGTAATTCGCGTGGCTTGTCCGGCTCTGGGATCAAAGCCAAAGCATTAGCTACTTGAAAGTTAACTGCATCGCCCTTGACATTCGCAAGGATTAAATCAGCCACTACATCGAACACTCCCACCAGTCTCATCCCCAATTCCACAGCCGCTTCAGGGCCATGCTCATCCTGTACTCGTTTAATTACAGAGGGCAGAACTGTCATGGAAGGAGTGCCGAAAGACTTTGCATATACTGCAGCGAATACCTTACCCCAGTTGTTGCATTCTGCCAACTCGGGAATTAAGTCTTTTGGCAAACTAATCGTCAAAATCCTGTGTTTTTCCACAGGAGAAGTATTTGGAAAAACTGCCTCCAGCTGGTCAAATTTTTCTGCAAGCCAATAAGGTAAATCATCCTTATTTTGTGGGCGCTTGCCCATCACCGAATTAACCATGACGGGACTTATGGTTACACCGCCCGGTCTAGCTGGATGCGCCGCAACACCAGGAGGGGCTCCCTGGACGTTGCCTGTAACATACTGTACTAAAGCTCTGTGCACACGTATCAAAGACGTATGCAATGCATGCAGCTCGTCAACCGTAAGCGTCACAAAACGCGGATGTGGGGTGTACCCGGCCAACACTGGCCAAGTGGCCCTGTCTATTGACAGGGGGCCTAAATGAACTGGGGTGACCGGATATGGGAGGGCGCCATTAAACCAAATACGGTGTTGCCATGCCGTAAGTGGTACTTCAAGAGCCTGATAAGGCCGATAAGCATTGGGTATGGCAGTGTGAGCGTACTCATGAAACACATTGTCGGTTCCACCACCTCCGGAAAAGTGACCCAAGAGTAAAACACCTCAAAGTGGTGAGCCGGGTCAGCCTGCACCACAAAGATGAGTGCGGCACCCGCGTCTGGCACTCCATAAGCCAGTAAATGAGCCAGGAGCGCAGTGCGGCTATGTGCCGGTATATTTATATTCGCCATTAAGGCCAGAAATGATCGACAACCTAATATGAGGCAGCACAATAAGGGGTTTACTTAAACACCTTTTAATAACTTCAAGCTTGAAAGAACCTATAAAAACGTCAATATAGGAGGTATCACCCTCACACACGCTTCCGGAAACGTATGCGAAGGGTGTTGTGGACAAGCACAAGCACTACTCAAGCGTCTCGCAGATAAGAAGCTCCACGTTGGGCGCCATGTTGTAGGGATTCTGCACATACACAGAGCTATGCACAGGATAATAGGACCTCGGAGCATAGTGGTGAGCCAACCATGCCCCTTAGTACCCACAATCCCAATCCGACTAGCTTTAGCGTCTCATTAGCAGCGATGCTACCAATGATTAGACAACCCAGAACACAGTCTCTCTCTCTCTCTCTCTCTCAGGACTCGCGGGAGCAAGAACACCCTTTCATAACTCACTCAGACTTGTCCACAACGCGCGTAATAAGAGACACAGTATAGTTTAAAATGTTTATTTCAACTATCGTGCTCTAAGATACAGTACACGTGCCAGTACTATCAGCATAATGCATAATGATAAAATAATAAGCATGGTTACAATTCCATAGAATACAATCGGGGAAAGCATTTTATAAAGACAGTGGATATAGGACTAAATGGCCTTACCACCCTCCCTGTGCTAATAACTAGTTTATTATAAAAACAGAAGACCTCTGGGCTTTGTCTGGTGGACCCCCATACCTCAATATCTAGATGCAAGGTTTACATCATCAGACAAGCACAGCTCTTCTCTCTGGAAAGGTTTTTCTCCAAGTGCAACAAACAGCGAAATCACCATATTAAAAGCACACAAATTTCTCCAGTGCAGCTGTACTTCGTGTTATGTCTAAGTGCGAGGGTCTGACCAGATCAGCAAGAACAAGGAACGTTGTTTTTTGACCTTGTACATGATGTGCAGACGAAACCCAAATGGAACAGGAGAAAAGGTGAAAGGCAAAAAAGGCAGACAGTTCTAATATAGCAGGGCACAAGCAGAGTCTGGATAAACAAAGTCACAGAGTAACGTGTGCAAAAAGGCATCATGGCAGCCAGGCCTACGCCAACTTAGCAATGTAGACAATGAGGCCACAAACCACACGACAGGCTTGGGCAGCAAAATATTCTTTGGTCCACAAAACAGGGCTTGGGCAGCAGAGCAGACTTCACAGCTGGGCAGTCCTTCTTCCTGGCAGAGTCCACAGGTGCAGAAGTGCACTGAAGAGTTGAGTCTGGGGCTCCACTCCTTACATCTGGTGCCACCTTGGAAGTGGGAGAAACTTCTAGAGTCTTCCCCTCTCAGAGGTTTCTGGAATTTTCTTCCTACCTGCCCTGGTCCCTGCTTGTCTGAGGGCACAATTGACTAGTGTGAAATCCTTTGTGAGAGTGCTGTGGCGGAGGCTTTGTGGTACAAGTGTGGTAGGTGACAACTCCTCCCCCTATTCCTGACAGAGAAGGCCCATCCTGACAACACCTATTCCCCCTTTGTTTTACTGTCTGGGAGGAATGCACAAAGACCAACTGTCAGCTACCCCTAGTCATGTGACCGATGATACAGGCTGCAGGCACCAAATGGTTGGGATAAACAAATGCCACCTTTCTAAAAGTGAAATTTTTATAATTGTGACTCAAAATGCAACTTTGCAATTAAATAGTGTTTTAAATTACAATTCTTTAAACTCTGCATTACTACCAGCCCCCAATTGAAAATAGTCACCTATTAAATGTAATAAGGTAACTCAATGTTATACTATGGGTGAGATAAGTCTTGCAGTAGTGAAACTTAGTGGTACATATCCAAAATTTTAAAGTACACTGCACCCAGCCTTCTAGGCTGTGTAGGGCCTACCCTAGGGGTAACTTACACATATAAATAAGGCTGGTTTAGGCCTGGCAAAACAGGTTTATGTTGCCTGGTCGAAATGGCAGTTTAAAACTGCACACACAGTTTGAAGTGGCAGGCCTGAGGCATGTTTAAGGGGCTACGTAGGTGGATGGCACAAAGGAGTGCTACAAACCAAAGAGTAGCATTTAATTTACAGGCAGTGGGTACGTGTGGTACAACTTTACTAGGGACTTATATGTAAATTAAATGTGCCAATTGGGTGTAAGCCAATTTCACCATGTTTAAAAGAGCGAGCACATGCACTTTAGTACCGGTTAGCAGTGAAAACGTGTGTAGAGTCCTAAGGACATCAAAAACGAATTCAGCAAAACAGGAGGAGTGGAGGCAAAAACGTTTGTGGGTGACCTTGCAGAGGTCAAACACTTCTAATTTAGCTAAATTTTTCCAAAATGTTTCATAACTATGCAAAGCCAAATTATTCAAATTACTCACATCCATAGTCAAGACATGACGTAAGAAGCGAGCCCGGAACTTCTCTAGACTTCAAGATGCAGGAAGATTCATTGTAGTATACAGATGGCACAGATTTCTCTTTTTTTGTCTTGGTTCACTTTGGAGACCATGGGTCTCAAGAAATCTTTGATCATGTCCAGGTTTCTCACATTTGTCAAAGTTGCTGATGATACCAAGTTCCTGGGGCTAGATAGTTGTTATCTGGTGTTACTTCAAATCTGTGCTAATCAGAATCCCCATTGAGTGTTGCTGGTGTAGTTATAACTTGTTAAGTTTAAGGCTGTAATTATATGTGTTTGCTGTTGTGAGGAAAGTGGTGAGATGATTGAGCTTTGAGGCTTGCAGTATCGATGCTGAAAGACAAAATTGTGAGTGGGAGTCAACAAGCTGATGCTGGAGAGATAGGAGGAGATATAGTCAAAGGTGTTTCTCTTGCTGTCAAGTTCTCCTCTTTTCATTAGGTTGGGGTGGTGCCTGACACCATCACGGTGGCAGACAGGTACAGTGTTTAAAATGAGGTGACCTATTCCTGTCCACTATGGTCTTCAAGTCACTTCAGAAAAAGAAATAGTGTTGATTCAGTAGTCTGCGCTCAAATTCGAGGCAATCAGTCACAGAAGGCTTCATGGCATGTCCCATTTTACACACACTTGAAAGAAATGTTACAGTGGTAAATCATAGTCTGTCACAATTTATTAAAAGATTGAGTTCAACCAGAAACACCCTGGTCGGCGTTTTCTACCTAAATCCACCTCTAGGACACTCGCTTTTCACTGGGTATCAGTAAAGATGTGTGCTATGGTTACAGTGAGATGAAGCTGGCAATAGGAAGGTGTATCCAGAAATTATGTGACCCTTGCAGCAGGCAGATAAAGATGTAAATGCTCCCCTCATAGTTTAAAGACACAACACCCTCAGAGAGGAGGGGCAAAAGGGGAAAGGCAAGGCAACCATCTGGAGGGAGGGAAAAGACAGCAGATGATGATGGGCTGGGCTCATTGTGGGACACTGGACACAGCCCAGGCAGTCAGTTACTGAAGTTAGAAGACAATGTTAAATTAGGTGAACTGTGACACACGCATTCCAACAACTTGTATGGTACTGTAAATGGTACTGTAAGAAACTGTATTATAGTTGCAAAGGATGTGAGTCCTTCACCAGTAATGTGTCCATAGCCTTCCCTTTATGGGGAACCGATTTCTCTATGTAGCACTTGACTCTTTCAGGATAGTGAGCAGCCCAAAATCAACTCAGCGAAGCTGGTACGGGCTAGTAAAGCCAACTCACTTGTAAGCAACAACAACACTCAATAAATCATTGTCCAGTCAATGTTTTTCTTTTAAGAAGGAAACATACTTTTATAATACACACTACGAAATACTATGCATTAAATTAAAATAATGTACATTCAGGTAGATGGAAATGTCTTTGGTGACACACTAAGAACAGTTCACACCACACAGGAAGCCTTGAACCCATACTCACAGTCCCCCCACCTATCTAGGATACTATGTCAAAACATAAGGAGAAGGCAATATCAATAATGCAGGCCTACTGACTATGTCAGGGTGTCACCACGTTTGCAGAAAACATGTTCTATTGAAACATCAATGGCAATAGTAATCACATTCAATGCTGTTAATTGTAATGGAAAACCTTGCATTGTTAACCATCAACATTGTCAATGAAGCATTATGTGGAATAACATGTGTCGTCGAGTCTTATTTATATCTTTACTATGCTACGACTAAAGGTTTAGTACCAACCAGCAGGAGTGCTTTAAACTAGGAAAATCCTCAACCAGGGCCATAGATGTAATCATCCCCTAGGATCCTTAAGGCAACTTTTGGTGGCCAATACTGTGGTAAACACCTTTAAAAACATTGCTGGGTTCCAGCACCTCCTGCGGCACCACAAAAAGAGAAGTATGCAAATTTTGTAGCCCTCAAAGGAGCTATCGAGCACTTCTAGGCCTGATGTGTGAATATTAGCTTAGCGGCTTTTCCTCTTTAAAACAATGCTTTTGTTTGCTTTCTTAGTGCTGCTTTGCACCACAGCTTCTCTTTTATCCAAATTGGGAGCCTGTTCCCACTCGGGCACCTGGTGTTGCAATGTTTGGAGGCTTCAGGTGGGGAAGAGCCGCATAGCCCACTCAGCACCTGCCAGCACCCCAGGCTGTGGCAACATACCCTGGTTGCAGCGTCAGAGCTGGCACTTTCTGTGCTCTTTCCTTCCACTCTCAATGGGGCAGGAGGCTTGGTGTGAAGTGTGTCCACCCTGACATGGGCAGTCCTTCCTGTCTCGGAGAGATTGTGGTCCTCTGGTACAGTTTTCCCTGGACTGGGTCCTGGGGCCATTGCTGATTTCAGGGGGGTGGCCCCACACATACCCCCTCTGAATGATGATTAAAGAAATGAAGATGTGTTAACCCCTGGGGGCTTTGCCCTCCTTGGGTCACTTTTAAACAACTGGAAGACGAGCACTATCCACTCATTTTTATTCGCAATCCTACAAGTTTTCTCTGGCCATGTGCAGCTGATTGGTATGGTTTAGCTCTTGGTGGCCAGCTCTCGCCTCCAGGAGCATTTTCTTAAGACCTCCTGGCCACAAAGGTTACTTTTTGTTGGGTAGCTTGTTTTGCTATTCCCTTGCCAGACCAGTCCTCTGCCTGGGCTCCTGATGCTCTCTTCTGCTTCCGAGGTGGCTTCCACCGTCAACAAGAAGAACAACTTTCCTGCCACACTCCTCATGTCCCACAGCCTCCAGGCTACTTGCAGGGCACCTGTTTGTCAGCCAGGTCAAGTGCTAGTCCAAAGACATAGGAGGGGAACCATCTATGCCCCCACCCCAGCAGGTCCATTCTCCCAACTGTTCTTCAATGGGCATAAGGGAGCAAGTGCCACTGGCACTAGAGATGCTCTTCCTAGTCATAGATGCCAGCTGGAGTCAAAGTCTTTCAGTCCATCTTCTTAGTGGGGTCAGGTGGCTTCACCTTCCAGCTGGGCATTGTTTCATCATCACTTGCAGGTCCTGTGTCGTCTCAAGTGTCTCTCCCTTGTGCAGGGGTTTTTAAGTGGAGGTGTAAAGTTCTGGAAGGCATGCATCTCTGCCAAATCCAGGGGGGCCACCTCATAACTCTACCCCTTCCCCTACTCTCCTGCATTCTGGGGCATTTAAATATGGCAACTTCAAGTGGTCTATGAAAAGACCTCCCCTGGGAGCCTCAGCTAAGCCCCCAATTGACAGAGTTGCCTGATCATTTCCAACCAAAACTTTAATGCTGAGCCCCTTTTGTGTTTGGCTTCAAAGATCTGGCCTTTCTAATTTGTTTCAATGTGATTGGGCTTGCCCTGGCCAGCTGCAGTGTTAAGAGTTAATTAGCAGATGCAGATTTCCTCCCCACCCCTTGATTTCCCAGGGACTGGACCAAGCACTGTTAAGGCCTGGAATCTGATCAAGACTGAGGGAAGAATTATAATTCTCAAAGCCCCATATAGAGTGTTGTTATGATGAAAGTTCCTGTGAATCTAAACTCGGGATAAATGTTTACCCTAAGATTGACACCTCAGTGGGCCCTGTTGGCCTAGATGGGTGAAACTGTACTTTGGTGCCGGTTTGGCCTATAATATGTAATTCAGTTAAGCACCACAAGCTTTCAATAAGCAGTACAGACCTACACTATGAATGCCCGCTCGCATTATAAGGCCTAACTCAGCACCAACCCTTCTGTGAAAGGCTACCTGTGCTCCAATACCAGGCTGTGCAAGATGGTAGTGTCACACATGCAGCCAGTAGGTGCACACACTTGTGTCCTCACATGCTCACATGTAACCAATTCAGAACCTCTTACCCTAGCCGCACTGCAGCAGCCTTATCTTAAAAGGCAGACACAGTCTCTTAGCACTCTCAGTCCATGTGCACAGAATTTACTGTGAAACTCAGGTAGTCAGACTCAGTCACAGTAAAAGCCCAAAATTGGGTAGTCAGAAAGCAAGACATCCAGGGGTATTAAATGGTTGAACCCACATTGCAACAGACACAATACACATACAATAATTTTAGATGCATACAGCACTGCCATATGGAATTGTGGATCTGTGTGCTCTCTCACCTGGGGCTAATCAATGATGGCTGTAGTAGTCACAAAGAGTGGAGGAGACTATTCATGTGACCTGCGGCAGACAGGTAACGAGCAGCAAACTAAATGGGCAGTTTATAAACCCTGAAAGAAGCATCAAGGAGGAGGGCAGGGGGCAGGGACAAAAACAGCACACCAAGATCATGGCAGGAGAAAGATTGATAGAAAGGAAACCACTGGATCATTTCAAGGAGAACAAAACCCAGGCAAACAGTCCTAGAATGCGGCAATATAAAGCTACATTATATCTCAATTTTGGAGCAGGTTGCACATCCCGCACAACTGAGAGATTTCTACAATTATTTTTTATTAAGAACTGCCTTTTAATTACTATAGAGTGTGTGAGGAAATGAAAGAAAGTACACTTTCAAGATGAGGAAGGGGAAATTAGAGTCCAGTCAGCTATGACAGGCACATGCATCTTATATCTTTCGATCACAAACCTAGATCTTTTGTGAGAGCCATTATAGGCATGACTAATTAGTTCAGTATTCTTAAAATGCACGAGCTGCAAATAATTGAGCCTAGGTCTCAAACAGTAAGAGCAATCCACATTTTTTGGACCTTCAATTCCTAGGGATGTCTTCAGATATAATCCTCTAGAAAGTTGTTGATTGATCAGGTGGGCGGATGCTGAATGAAGTGCTCTCAATTGGGAGTAATGTGGTGCTACTTTCTGTTTGTATTCAAAACCTTTGTCATAGAAAACTATATGGATGGCACAAAAGCCTTCAAATTTGAACCTGACACCTACTGCAAGTCAGTAGATTGTTTTCAGGGCTGATTTCATGTGATCATTTTGATGCAATTTAAGTACATTATTACTGATCACTTCTGTATATCTGTAACCAGGCAATGAGTTTCACAGGGAATCCTTGTTCGTTGAGATTAAAATGTCCTCCTGCATGACTTTTTGAATAATGAATAAATCTCTGGTATTCTGACCATTTTTTCTTTTGGACACATTCTACACAACAATCTTGTGTGCATGCTGAGGACCACTGACCTGTGGTTCGAGACTAAGAGCAAGGCTCTGTGGTCTGGAGGGATGACCATGCTTGCTCTCAATAGTCAGTGTTACCACTGTCAGTTCAAATGGATTGCCGCAGAGGAACACTGGTGGCAGCATGTTAATGGATAGTGTCAGGGCAGACCTTTTGTACCTTTTGTCTGCACAGGTCAGTTGGCCTCCTTGCCACATCTGTTAAATAGGTCTAAGTGAGGGCGGAGCTAGGTAGGCAAGAACAATACTTCCTTTTAGATCTCTGATGTGTTTGCCATTCCAAGACACCTAGCAGTGACCAGAGATCCACCAAGAAGAAGGGAGTAA
Source organism: Calotriton arnoldi (assembly GCA_963921515.1). Lineage (NCBI taxonomy): Eukaryota > Metazoa > Chordata > Amphibia > Caudata > Salamandridae > Calotriton > Calotriton arnoldi. The sequence continues at coordinate 391,801 of CAWUFW010006813.1, read as the reverse complement.
GATTCCTGGTGTAGAAAAATGATGTGGCACTGACTGTAATTGATTCAGGAAAGCTGTACACATCTGCAGGATGACCGCACGTGGCAAACTCCATGGTTGCACACAGCAAGGCTCTGCAGTTTACATGGATTCGTACACCAGTGAGATGCATTAGTTTATCCCGTATGTTGAACTGAGGATACGATAGATGAAGACGTGACCAGAGTGCCAATTCAAGAGCGTCAGTGACCCAACATTTCCACTGCGCTGCCTTGCTGCTCACGACGCTGGGCCCCAGTGTAAGAAAATGGCTTATTGGTTGTGGGGGTAAAACCCTACTCAAGCAGCACCCACAATCCTTGTCAGGGTGCAGTCACAAGCAAACCCCAAATTAACCTGTGCTCAACCCTCCAGTAGCTTGGTACAAAAGCAGTCAGGCTTAACTTAGAAGCAATGTGAGAAGTTGGCCTGGTATATGCTGTTCACTAGTTAAAGTGGACACCTTGCACCAGTACAATTCGACTCTTATGGTAGGTAGGTTTAAGACAACCTTTATAGAAAGCTATCCTAGTGGTAGCTGTGGAGAGCAGCCTTCAGGCTAAGTCTTGGAGGAATGTAAAGCAGCTTGTTTTACCACACAATCTCTTGAATCACCAAATGAAAAGACACCACACAGGTATATATATCAAATATATATGTATTTATTACTAAACAACTCTCTACTAATCTCTTTATGAGTTTAGAAGTGAGGAACATATGTACAAGTCAATGTTATCAAAAATAAGTTAGCACAAGTAAATATCACAATCTTATCTTGGCTAGACCGTGGTCTAGAGCACATAGAATCGAGGGACCCCAAAGAACCACCCCAGGTAGTTGTAGGAGACCCACAGGGGACGGACGCGGTGTTCAGACACTGGTGCGAGTCCTGTACGAGTCTATGCGAGAGAACGCGATTGAGTTATCACTGTTACAGGTCCTTGGCGTGTTCGAGGCGAACACACCTATCGGTCAGTACGAGTCGAAGGACGCGGATACTGATAGAGTTACAAGGGAGTTGGACGCGATGTGTCTAACACAGATGCGAGCCCTGTACGAGCCAGTGCGATAATCGCACGGGGAAAATAGGAGTTTTAGGGCACTTCTAGGGTAGCTACAAGCAAGCCACTTACAGAGTAAGTAGTTCTAGGGCCCACACCCACAGGAGCACCGTAGTGCTGAAGTTACCTCACCCAGGGGAGCCGGGTGCATAGGTGTCCTTTGGTGTCGGGTCGCGGCGTCGTTCTCAATGGGAACCAATGAAGACTTGCTGCTTGCGACGACAGAAGAAGTGTCTGTTGGAATCCAAGCCTGGATTCGGAAGGAGGAAGACCTGAAAGCAGAGGGGACAGTGACTCTGGTCAAGGAAGATGAATGCCAACCGTCGTCAACAGCTTCGGGTCGTTCACAGGTGTCTTGACTCTTCGACCACGTGGTCCAGGCAGCGTCGATGATGACCAGGAGCTGGATTCAGTGTGTCCCACGAAGTCTGCAGCGTACTGAGGTGTCGGCGACTCGATTGGAGCCAACAAGCCTTGGTAGCAGCAAGTCTCGGGGTGATGAGGAAAAGTCAATGGTGCAAACCAGCAAGGTCTGGGGGACTTACCCAGCAAGGGTAGGGCAGGCCTGGAGCAACCAGGGGAGCCCTTTGGTTTCATTGGAAAGTCTTCTGGGGACCCACAAGCCAGCTGGCAAGGGATCGTGCAGACGCCTCGGGAGGATCCACTCAACAGGGGCCCACGGTCACTCGGGACGGTGTAGGCCTCTGAATTCGGGAGGGATCTCTGCTAGAGGCTGGGACCACATGTGGTCCAAAGCACAAGTTCGTAAAACGTCGTGAAGGGGTTGCACTTGACAATAGTGCACGGTACCCAGGGGCTAGGGTTCCTCGTTGCTCGTGGGGTCCACTTGCCTCAGCTTCACTGGGGACTCACGATGGCCTTGGAGAAGTCAGGAAATCCTCTTCCTGGGCTGCAGGGACTTCGGGCTCTGGCGGGAGCGGCGTAGTTTGCGACAGTCATTGTAGTTTTTGGTGCCTGCCAAGCAGGGGAGTCACTCCTTGACTCCAAGGGAGATTCTTCAGTCTTCCAGAGGTAGTGGAACGTCGAAGGTCCAGGATTCTTCTTGAGAGCGTCGTCCAGGGAGATCTGGGTTGCAATGCACAGGTTCCCCCTCTTATACTAAAAAGAAGGGAGGGACTAGCTCTATGACCCCACCTATGGGAGGGGGTGGCTACACCCACTTCCCTTTGTCCAGTTTCGCGCCAGAGCAGGGGCAGGTAGCCCCTGAGCTGGTTTGAACTGGCATATGCACAGAGGAGCCTTCTGCTCCCCCAGTGCAGGACTTCAAAGCACTCTAGGAGTGCACCCACCCAGCCCCAATACACTAAACCCTGTCTGGGAGGTGGTCACACCCCTTGGGACAGGATACCTATTGTTGGGCCTCCTCCACTGCGAGTGTTGGTCATCAGCAGGAGGGCAGCCCAGTGTCTGTGACTGGTGGCATCCATTTTGTGATGCCAGGGCTCTTCAGGATTCTACCGCGTTTCCACAGTAGGTACATGTCTAGCCCTCTAGAAGGGTGGAAGGCTACCCCCGCCGCCAGAACTGGCGGGGGGGTAGTATTCCAAGATGTTTGACACCAAACACGACATGTTTCCGTGCAGCCATCCCAAAGTTATAATGCGCTTAAGAGTATATGGTCAGGCTGCACTACAAACAGCCTCAGAGAAGGGTCTCTGAATGCTGCAGAGGGGCTCTGCTCATGCAGGGGCACCCTCTCACATAGGAACCAAGCACTCTGCCTTCAGGATTGATAAGGCCTGCCATAGGAGTGACTTATAGGTTTATATGTGTGTATCTATGTAGTGATATAGGTAGCCTATATCACAGTAAGGGGTGCGTGCACCACCTTACCCAGGCTGAAGTAGCAGACCTGTGGTGTCAGATTTAGTCTGCTTCCCAGGGGTGGCATAATACATGCTTCAGCCCCTGGTAGGCCTGTGAAGTACCTATGCCCTTGGTACCTAAGGTACCATATACTAGGGACTCATAAGGTACCACAGTATCCAATCACTAGTGCACCTAGAGTGCACTCCAAGTCGTTTAGAGAGAACAGAGAGGTTGGGGCCCTGATTGGCAGGGTCCCAGCCTGACTATAGCCAGAAACCAGTGTAAACATCAGAAAAAAGTGGGGACAACATAAGAGGCAGATCCTACTCTCCTACACAACCCCCCCAAACGCAGGGACACTAAACTAACCTTGACCAGTTGAGTCTTCGTGTTCTAAGTGGAAATACCTTGAGAGTCCATCTGCATTGTCATGTTGGGTCCCAGGTCTATGTTCCACTGTATAGTCCATCCCCTGTAGGGAAATGGACCACCTCAAAAGTTTTGGGTTTTCACCTTTCATCTGTTTAAGCCATAGGAGGGGCTTGTGGTCAGTCTGAACTATGAAGTGAGTGCCAAGCAAGTATGGCCTCAGCTTCTTCAGGGCCCACACCACAGCAAAGGCCTCCCTCTCTATAGCTGACCAACGTTTCTCTCTAGGGGTCAGCCTTCTGCTAATAAAAGCTACTGGCTGGTCTTGACCTTCATCATTCAGTTGAGACAGTACAGCTCCCACACCCAGCTCAGAAGCATCTGTTTGGACAATGAACTTTTTGGTGTAGTCTGGACTCTGTAAGATGGGGGCAGTGCACATGGCCTGCTTTAGGTCTTCAAATGCCTTCTGACAGCTAGCTGTCCACTGAACCTTTTTTGGCATGTTCTTCGAGGTTAGATCATTCAAGGGGGCCCTATAGATCCATATCTCTTCACAAACCTCCTATAGTACCCAGTCAGGCCTAAGAAGGCTCTCACCTGTGTCTGGGTGGTGGGAGCAACCCATTCCATTATGGTTTGGATTTTGCTCTGTAAAGGCTGAACCTGACCTCCACCCACAAGGTGGCCCAGGTATACAACCTGACTCTGCCCTATCTGGCACTTAGTGGCCTTGATAGTGAGGCCTGCTTTCTGCAGAGCCTCCAAAACATTTCTGAGGTGGACCAGGGGATCCTGCCAGGAGGAACTAAAGACAGCAATATCATCTAGATAAGCTGAGCAATAAGTTTCCATCCCTGCCAGAACTTTGTTCACCAACCTCTGAAAAGTGGCAGGTGCATTTTTCAATCCAAAGGGCATCACCACAAAGTGGTAGTGCCCACCAGGGGTCGAAAATGCTGTTTTGGCTTTTGCATCATAAGCTAATCTGATCTGCCAGTTACCAGCTGTTAGGTCAAATGTACTTAGATACTTGGCTGAGGCCAAAGTATCAATCAGCTCATCTGCCCTTGGTATGGGATAGGCATCAGTCCTATTGACTGCATTGAGGCCTCTGTAGTCTACACAAAACCTCATTTCTTTCTTACCACCCTGGGTATGAGGCTTGGGTACCAGGACTACTGGGCTAGCCGAAGGGCTATCTGAAGGCTCAATCACACCTAACTCCAACATTTTCTGGACTTCAGTCCTGATACAGTCCCTGACACGGTCAGGTTGCCTGTAGATTTTACTCTTGACAGGCAGACTGTCTCCAGTGTCCACTTCATGGGTGCACCAGGTAGTCTGACTAGGGGTCAGGTTAAACATATGTCTGTACTGCTGCAGAACTTGTCTGCACTCAGTTTGCTGATGGTCAGTGAGGCTGCTTGCCAAAGCAACACCATCTGCTGACCCATCATCAGGGTTCTGTGAGAGCAGGTCAGGGAGAGGGTCACTCTCCTCCTCCTGTTCCTCATCAGTTGCCATGAGCAAGCCCATGTCAGCCCTGTCAACATATGGTTTCAATCTGTTGACATGGAGCACCCTCAGGGGGCTCCTGGGAGTTCCAAGATTCACCAGATAGGTGACTTCTCTCTTCTGCTCAACTATTGTATGGGGGCCACTCCATTTGTCTTGGAGGGCTGCTGGGGCCACAGGCTCCAACACCCACACTTTCTGTCCTGGCTGGTACACAGTCAGCACAGCCTTTTGGTCATGCCAAGCTTTTTGTAATTCTTGGCTGGCCTCCAGGTTTTTGGTTGCCTTTTTCATGTATTCAGCCATCCTGGAGCGGAGACCAAGTATATAGTCCATCACATCCTGTTTGGGGGGCTTGAGAGGTAACTCCCAGCCCTCTTTTACCAAACATAATGGACCTCTTACAGGATGCCCAAACGAAGCTCAAATGGGCTGTAGCCAACCCCCTTCTGTGGAACTTCTCTGTAGGCAAACAACAGGCAGGGAAGAAGAAGGTCCCATTTCCGCCTAAGCTTCTCTGGGAGTCCTTTAATCATTCCCTTCAGGGTTTTGTTGAAGCGTTCAACCAACCCATTGCATTGTGGGTGATAGGGGTGGTGAACTTATAAGTTACACCACACTCCTTCCACATTGCCTTCAGATATCCTGACATGAAGTTTGTACCTCTGTCAGAGATGACCTCCTTTGGAAAACCCACTCTGGAGAAAACTCCAATGAGGGCTCTTGCCACCACAGGGGCTGTGGTGGTCCTCAGGGAATTCCCTCTGGGTACCTGGTGGCATGATCCACTACCACCAGGATAAATCTGTGCCCAGATGCAGTTTGAGGGTCAAGGGGACCAACAATGTCAATCCCTACCCTTTCAAAGGGTACCCCCACCACAGGTAGTGGTATCAGGGGGGCCTTTGTTGTGCCACCTGCCTTGCCACTGGTTTGGCATGTGACACAGGAGCGACAAAACTCCTTTGTGTCCTCTGACATATGTGGCCAATGAAAATGTGGAACAAGCCTGTCCCAGGTCTTGTTTTGGCCCAAGTGACCTGCTAAAGGGATATCATGTGCTAGGGTCAAGAGGAACCCCCTAAACTTCTGAGGTATTACCAACCTCCTGGTGGCTCCAGGGGCTGGATCTCTACCTTCAGAATATAGGAGTCCCTCATTCCAATAAACTTTATGGGACCCACTAGCACTCCCAGCAGCCTCAGCAGCAGCCTGCTGTCTGAGGGGTTCAAGAGAGGGGCAGCACTGTTGCTCCTTACTCAGATCTTCCCTAGAAGGGCCCCCTGCCCCCAAGAACTCAACCTGATCAGGCTCAAGTTCCTCTGGGGCAGTTCCTTCTTCAGGATCTGCTCCTCCTCCCTGGGGAGGGGAATCAGTGATCTGAGACAGAGGAGAAGGCACTGCCTTAACCCTACTGCTCCTCCTCTTGGGAAGCATCTGGTCCATAGTTTCAGGATCCAGAGCTGGTTCAGTGTTATGCATTTTGGCTTGAGACCTGGTCACAGCAAATATCTCTGCAAGGATGCCCAACATCTCAGCATGAGTCCATAACTCTACTTCAGACCAGGCTGAAGTCTCTAGATCATTGCCCAATAGACATTCTACAGGGAGGTCTGCACTGACTACAACCTTCTTGAGGCCAGTTACCCCTCCCCAGGAGAAATTCACAACTGCCAGACTATGGTTGGTCCTGACATTGCTTGCATTGGTCACCTGGTACATTTCGCCCAGGATGATCTGTCCAGGGTCCACAAGATCCTCTGCCACCATGGTGACACTAGCACCTGTGTCCCTAAATGCCAAAGCCTGTTTGCCATTTATTACAGGCTGCTGTTTGTATTTGCCCAGATTACTGGGGCTTACCAGGAAGGACATGTCAATGTCTCCATCACAAATCAGCATTGCCTGAGTTGGTACTCTGACTAGGCCAGTGTCCACTTCAGAACCCAGGGTCAACCCTACTACACCCTTATTCTCAGTACCACCTCCACCAGAAGCTGAACTAGGGGGAACAGTTGCCTTAGGGGCAGGAGTGGTGGTGGTTTGGTCTTTGGACTTGTTACAATCAGAAGTCCAGTGCCCTTTCTGTTTACAGAATTTGCACCAGGGCTTCTTTTGGCCTTTTCCCTTGTTGGATTGTGACTCCCCACCAGATGCAGATTTTTGGGGCCCTTGTGAAGACTTCTGGTCTTTTGACTTATCCCCACTTTTCTCAGAGCCCTTAGAATCCTGCTTCTTTGTGTCACCCCCTTGGTTCTGGGTTTTCTGCCTCACCCTGGTTCTGACCCACTTGTCTGCCTTCTTTCCCAATTCTTGGGGAGAGGTCAGATCGGAGTCCACCAGGTATTGATGCAACAACTGGTTCTGGCAATTATTAAGGATCTGTTCTCTCATCATTAGATTATACAATCCCTTGAAATCAGTAACCCTACTGCCAACCAGCCAACCCTCCAGAGCCTTGGTTGCACAATCTACAAAGTCAGTCCAGTCCTGAGTCTTTGCCTTCTGGGTGTCTCTGAACTTCAACCTGTACTGCTCAGTGGTTAAGCCAAACCCATCTATCAGTGCACTCTTCAGGACTTCATAGTCATCAGCATCCTCTTCTCTTACAGTGAGGAGCTTGTCTCTACCTTTATCTGAAAAGGAGAGCCACAAGATTGCTGCCCACTGCTTTTGGGGGACCTGTTGTACTCTACAGGCCCTTTCCATAGCAGTTATCCACTTATGGATATCATCCCCACTCTGGTAGGGAGGAACAACCTTGCTCAGGTTCCTATGGTCTGGAATATATTCTCTGCCTCTAGGGACACTGTTGCTGCCACCAGGGGGTTCTAACCCCTCTTTTCTAGAAGCTCTCTGGAGCTCAAAGGCTTCTCTATCTAATGCCAACTGCTTGGTTTTGAGGGCAAATATTGCTTCCTCATACTGCAGCAGTTTGCACAGTCTTTCAGAAGAGGTCTCTCTTCTTGGGAAGTAGGAGTTCCTCTGCTGGACAAATTCTCTGCCAGAGTGATAGGAGCGGTCAGAGTCCCTAGAAAGGGACCTATGCCTCTCCTCCACTGTGTCAGTTCTCTTAGGGAGAATTCCTCTGTCCTTTTCACACCCCTTGGGGCCTGGCCCTACAATCACAGCGTCTTGGTCAACTTGATGTTCATCATCTGACCCAGACACTGTAATTGACCCACCCCCTGATTCAGACCCATTAGCTCCTAGAGCTAATCTAAGATCATCTGCTGTCAGCAGATCTATCAGGTGTAGTGTGGAGGGACTCTGTCCTATCTTCAGGTGCCTCTCAGCACACATGGCTTTCAAGTCAAAGAAAGTCATGTCCTTATACTGAAGCTGGGTGGATCCACTGGGTCCAACCCTTAAGGACATTCTAGTGTTGTGCAGTGTTGTACTACCTACACTAGTTTGTGGCCTACTGATCCTAGCTTGAGCTGTAGAAAGGGTGTGCTATCCCTTGGCACACAGCTCTAAGTTCAGTAGAACTTATTGATACTAAGCTTGACTTTATATGTACCTTGAGTACCTATAGTGGTTTTCAGTTAGTAATTCAAATAGAGATTTTCTGGTAAAACAATAGCAAGCTGGAATCCCACACGCTGCCACCAATGTGAGAAGTTGGCCTGGTATATGCTGTTCACTAGTTAAAGTGGACACCTTGCACCAGTACAATTCGACTCTTATTGTAGGTAGGTTTAAGACAACCTTTATAGAAAGCTATCCTAGTGGTAGCTGTGGAGAGCAGCCTTCAGGCTAAGTCTTGAAGGAATGTAAAGCAGCTTGTTTTACCACACAATTTCTTGAATCACCAAATGAAAAGACACCACACAGGTATATATATCAAATATATATGTATTTATTACTAAACAACTCTCTACTAATCTCTTTATGAGATTAGAAGTCAGGAACATATGTACAAGTCAATGTTATCAAAAATAAGTTAGCACAAGTAAATATCACAATCTTATCTTGGCTAGACCGTGGTCTAGAGCACATAGAATCGAGGGACCCCAAAGAACCACCCCAGGTAGTTGTAGGAGACCCACAAGGGACGGACGCGGTGTTCAGACACTGGTGCGAGTCCTGTACGAGTCTATGCGAGAGAACGCGATTGTGTTATCACTGTTACAGGTCCTTGGCGTGTTCGAGGCGAACACACCGATTGGTCAGTACGAGTCGAAGGACGCGGATATTGATAGAGTTACAAGGGAGTTGGACGCGATGTGTCTAACACAGACGCGAGCCCTGTACGAGCCAGTGCGATAATCGCACGGGGAAAATAGGAGTTTTAGGGCACTTCTAGGGTAGCTACAAGCAAGCCACTTACAGGGTAAGTAGTTCTAGGGCCCACACCCACAGGAGCACCGTAGTGCTGAAGTTACCTCACCCAGGGAGCCGGGTGCATAGGTGTCCTTTGGTGTCGGGTCGCGGCGTCGTTCTCAATGGGAACCAATGAAGACTTGCTGCTTGCGACGACAGAAGAAGTGTCTGTTGGAATCCAAGCCTGGATTCAGAAGGAGGAAGACCTGAAAGCAGAGGGGACAGTGTTCACAGTCACTTGGCAGTGACTCTGGGCAAGGAAGATGAATGCCCACCGTCGTCGACAGCTTCGGGTCGTTCACGGGTGTCTTGACTCTTCGACCACGTGGTCCAGGCAGCGTCGATGATGACCAGGAGCTGGATTCAGTGTGTCCCACGACGTCTGCAGCTTACTGAGGTGTCGGTGACTCGATTGGAGCCAACAAGCCTTGGTAGCAGCAAGTCTCGGGGTGATGAGGAAAAGTCAATGGTGCAGACCAGCAAGGTCTGGGGGACTTACCCAGCAAGGGTAGGTCAGGGCAGACCTGGAGCAACCAGGGGAGCCCTTTGGTTTTGTTGGAAAGTCTTCTGGGGACCCACAAGCCGGCTGGCAAGGGATCGCGAAGATGCCTCGGGAGGATCCACTCAACAGGGGCCCACGGTCACTCGGGATGGTGTAGGCCTCTGAATTCAAGAGGGGTCTCTGCTAGAGGCTGGGACCACACTTGGTCCAAAGCACAAGTTCATAGAACGTCGTGAAGGGGTTGCACTTGACAATAGTGCACGGTACCCAGGGGCTGCGGTTCCTCGTTACTCGTGGGGTCCACTTGCCTCAGCTTCGCTGGGGACTCACGATGGCCTTGGAGAAGTCAGGAAATCCTCTTCCTGGGCTGCAGGGACATTGGGCTCCGGCGGGAGCGGCGTAGTTTGCGACCGTCGTTGTAGTTTTTGGTGCCTGCCAAGCAGGGGAGTCACTCGTTGACTCCAAGGGAGATTCTTCAGTCTTCCAGAGGTAGTGGAACGTCGAAGGTCCAGGATTCTTCTTGAGAGCGTCGTCCAGGGAGATCTGGGTTGCAATGCACAGGTTCCCCCTCTTATACTAAAAAGAAGGGAGGGACTAGCTCTATGACCCCACCTATGGGAGGGTCAGGGGAGGGGGTGACTACACCCACTTCCCTTTGTCCAGTTTCATGCCAGAGCAGGGGCAGGTAGCCCCTGAGCTTGTTTGAACTGGCATATGCACAGAGGAGCCTTCTGCTCCCCCAGTGCAGGACTTCAAAGCACTCTAGGAGTGCACCCACCCAGCCCCAATACACTAAACCCTGTCTGGGAGGTGGTCACACCCCCTTGGGACAGGATACCTATTGTTGGGCCTCCTCCACTGCGAGTGTTGGTCATCAGCAGGAGGGCAGCCCAGTGTTTGTGACTGGTGGCATCCATTTTGTGATGCCAGGGCTCTTCAGGATTCTACCGCGTTTCCACAGTAGGTACATGTCTATCCCTCTAGAAGGGTGGAAGGCTACCCCCGCCACCAGAACTGGCGGGGAGGGGTAGTATTCCAAGATGTTTGACACCAAACACGACATGTTTCCGTGCAGCCATCCCAAAGTTAGCATTTAACGCGAGGTTATAATGCGCTTAAGAGTATATGGTCAGGCTGCACTACAAACAGCCTCAGAGAAGGGTCTCCGAATGCTGCAGAGGGGCTCTGCTCATGCAGGGGCACCCTCTCACATAGGAACCAAGCACTCTGCCTTCAGGATTGATAAGGCCTGCCATAGGAGTGACTTATAGGTTTATATGTGTGTATCTATGTAGTGATATAGGTAGCCTATATCACAGTAAGGGGTGCGTGCAACACCTTACCCAGGCTGCAGTAGCAGACCTGTGGTGTCAGATTTAGTCTGCTTCCCAGGGGTGGCATAATACATGCTTCAGCCCCTGGTAGGCCTGTGAAGTACCTATGCCCTTGGTACCTAAGGTACCATATACTAGGGACTCATAAGGTACCACAGTATCCAATCACTAGTGCACCTAGAGTGCACTCCAAGTCGTTTAGAGAGAACAGAGAGGCTGGGGCCCTGATTGGCAGGGTCCCAGCCTGACTATAGCCAGAAACCAGTGTAAACATCAGAAAAAAAGTGGGGGCAACATAAGAGGCAGATCCTACTCTCCTACAAGCAATAATGCAGCACTTCAAACAGAAATGAAGTGGGACACAACACAAAAAAATTCCACACCAATTTAGAAAAATTGAGTACAATTTAATACATTATTTAAGACCAAAACAACAAAAGTCCAATCAGTAGAACAGGAGATATGCAATTTTAAAGATGTAAGTGAAAATAGCACCAAAAAGCGCAAAGGGGCAGATTGCGATGCGGCCCGTAAAGGCTCCGACCGCAGGGATGCATCGCAATTGGCCGCTCTGTTTACTTTCCGACCACCTCATTATGATGGAGAGCTCAGAGAGCCCGTCCGCCAGTCGGAAGCTGGCTAGTACTCTCAAGGGCGGGCCTTTCCGCCCTTGAGATTACGATGCACTGTTTCCGACATGGTTTCCATGCCGGCCTGTCCAACATGAAAACCATGTTGGAAAATGTGTTTGGGGGCCCCCGGCAGGGCCCCCTTTGGTGCACAGCCTCCGGTTCGAGGCCAAAGGGGCACCTGTTGATCCATGCACCTTGTGGCACCTGCCACGGGGTGCAGGGATGAACTGCCCCTCCCTTTCCTCAATGGGAGCTTATATTACGGCTGGTTTACAGCCGTAACACAAGCTCCCATTGAGGAAAGGGAACATGCAACTGAACAGTGTACAGTTGCATTGAAATGAGTCGGTTGGGACATCACAATAAGCCACAAAGCCTCAAATATGATTAGCTGGTCTAGCCGGATCGGGACAAAGTCACAAGTTCAGGTCAACCACAATGGAGCGTGGCCCGGCTACAGGAACCCATTTGGGCCTGCTGAACCAGAGGACCTTAAATCCTGGTTTTGAACCGATGTGGAGTCCCGCGTCGAGGATGAGTCATACAACGGTGATTCCTAGGAGCTGCGAAGTGAGGCCCTGTGTCACTATTGAGGATGCTGTCGACAAGGGGCTTGCGATGCAAAGTCCTGCAGCAATATGCATTCCACACTGACTTGTTCCGAAGAAGCTGCAGAGCTTGCGATGCAGAGTCCTGCGTCGTTGTCTAGGATGCTGTCGATGAGGGTTTGCGACGCAAAGGTCTGTGAGGAGGCTGCAGCATGCAGCGGCAGTTCCTGGAAGACTGTGGGTGGCAATACAAAGTCCTGTGCCGAGGATGCATCATGCAGCGGTTCTGATGTGGAGTTTAGTGACGCAGTGCATTGTGCAGCATCTCTGATGCAGAGTTTCAGGGAGGCAATGAGTCAGTTCTGCTGGGACAACAGTTGGGCAGCAGAGCACCTTCAGGCCCACTTCCAAGGGTCCAGGACTGGGGTGACACCACTTGGAAGGGCAGGACTCATAGCTGGCAGAGTCCATTTACAGGGTTCAAGATGGAGGAAGCCTGTCCTGTCCCTGAGGCTTCTGATCAGGAGGCCAGCCAACCAGCCATTGGAGTCACTCTGCTGGACCTGGGTTCAAGATGCAGGTCCAGTCCTTCTCACTCAGGCAGGAGGCAGCAGGGCAGCACAGCATGGCAGAAGAGTGGTAGTCCTCCTTCTAGCAAGCAGCACAGCAGTTCCTTCTTCTGAGTTTCTGAGTCTTCCACAGGTCTAGATGTGTACTCAAGAGTTGTGGTCCGTGATGCAATATTTGTATATGGTGCCCACTTTGAAGTAGGGGTGCTTGGAATTTCATGTCTCCCTGCCCTGACCCCAACTTGGCTGGGGTCACAATATACTAGTGCCAAACACCTTTGTGAGAGTGCTGAGGCAGGGCCTTTGTGTTGTGCAAGTGTGGTAGGTGTCAGCAACGCCCCCTCGTTAACTCGGAGTGGCCCATACTGCCAACAACTAGCTTCCATTTGTATCACTGTCTGGGAGCAATACACAAAGACCAACTACATCTAGTCATGTGACCCAGGATACAGACAGCAGACACCAAATGGTTGGGACAAGAAAATGGAAACTTGCTAAAAGTGGAATTTTCAGAATTGTGACTAAAAATCTGACTCTGCCATTAAAGTGGGCTTTTATTCACAATTCCATAGAAACCCAACTCAACTGCCTACCTGCTCCCAATTGAAAGTTATCACTTATTAACTGTAATAGGGTACCCAATGTTATCCTATGGGAGCGGTAGGTCTTACAGTAGCAAAAAAGGAATTTAGGAGTTTTTCACTTCCAGGACATGTAAAAAGTAAAAGTACATGTCCAGCTTTTTAAAGACACTGCACCCTGTCCCCTGGGCTGTGTAGGGCCTACCCTATGGGTGACATATGTATTAAAATGGGGGGTTTATTTTTCTAGGTAAAAATGCCAGTTAACAACTGCACACACAGGCTGCAATTGCAGGCCCGAGCAATGTTTAAAGGAATACTCAGGTGGCACAAACAGTGCTGCAGGCCCACAAGTAGCAATTCATGTTCAGGCCCTGAGTACATGTAGTACCACTTTATTCGGGACTTACAAGTAAATTAAATGTGCCAATTGAGTATAATCCAATTCTACCATGTTAAGGGGAGAGCACAAGCACTTTAGCACTGGTTATCAGTGGTAAAGTGTACAGCATCTGAAGGTCAGCAAAAAAGAGAGGAGTGAAGGCAGAATGTCTGGGGGAAGACCACCCTAAGGTTGACAGGTCTAACATTCAGCTGCCATCAGTATAAATAAAGACGAGGGAATAAGCCAGTGGAGGTCCGGCACTCCCTACTGCACTGGTGTATCACCTGATTGAAGAGTCTTTCCCTCAATCACAGCCTCTGCACTCTCTCCACCATGTTATTCCCCTCCCTTGAGCGAGATCGCACCGTGGAAGTGTAATTAGCCCCTACTAGAACAAAACTAACGACTTAGCTGCTCTTTCAAAACCATTCACCAGCACCCATAGTCTATTAACTGCAGAGGAGAACACATGAGTATGCCGAGGACCATCTAACTACAAGAGATTGTGAAATAGTGAGATTGAGAGCCATATAATTGTGATACATTTATTATATGCACTTCCCCCATACTTTATTCTGTTCTGAAATTTCATAAGTTGCTCTAAGCTCATCCCTAAACAAACCAAAGGAAGGAAGGGAGGCAGTACCTGTCTTCGAAACCCTGTCACTCGCATCTGGCTTTATCTTTCACCTGCATTATCTCGCACTAAGGTCCTGACTGCCACACATATCAGCTTGATTTATCATACTTGCTCATCGCTTTTCTCTTATAAGTCACTTAGATTACAGCTGCTACCACAATTAAACCCCATTTGCTACACCTATGATCCAATTCCATTTTCCCACTTGATGTTCATACCCAATGGGCACTCCATGAGACAGGTTCTAATCAAAGACACAGTGACAGGTGGGAAACAGGGTACGTCCATGACCTCCATTAAACCATTAGAGATCAAGTTTGAGATGATTATGAAAAAAATCTTGTCAGTGGGATCAAAGATAGGTGATATAGAGAATAAACTGACACAAATGTCAACTGAGATTAAATCAACCTGGTCTGATATCTTGACTTTGTAGGATGGATAGAATCCTCACAGAATGGGCAGGCATAGGAAGTGTGAGGGACGTGTGGCATATATCCCCCCCAGATTTTGTATTGGGGAGACAAAAGAATTTCCCCTCTCTCTTCTGTCAGTTTGCGGGCCATTGACACACTTAAGCACTACCTACAATGGCCCTGTGCTTGACCTGTGACCTTCCCTTTTGTTGTGCTGCAAACCTCCAGGAATGTTTTCTCACCTCGCCCTCGCTGCTATGGCTGCCTGAAGTCTGCACTTCCAGGACAAAGGGAGAGAGATAGTTTGTTGATTGCTGTCTGCATAGTGCCCCTCCCCAGCCCCGACCCTACCTTATGTGACTGTTTCAGACTGCGCAATTCAGCCACTCAAAGGCCAATGCTTTGTTGAAATGTTTATTTTGAGCAGTTTAACCTTGCCCCGGAACATAAGAACAATTAGTATCAGACATAGTCTAAGCACACATCTTGCGTTACGTTGTGTGTCAGATGTGTTAGTCTGTCCTAGTATTTACACAAATAATTTAAATACAGCTATTTTGTCCTATTTCTTTTATAGCGCTACTCAACCCAATCCAGGGTGTCGGAGCACTTACATCATACATACACATTATACATTGACAATTAATGACATGTGTAAATCAATTCACAGGATGTGTTACATAAGACAGAGAGGGTTAGAAGGTGTAGGAGTCACATGTCCTTTCCTTCATAGTTCACTGTGCTGTATTAGAAGGATTAACATTTTTGAACTACAAGTAACTAAAGGATCTCTGTGTTAAAATCAATAACCCACTCACCCATCTACATAAAATACAAATCCATCAACTATGTGTCACATGATGTGCTTTGCAGGAGACATATTTACCCTCTATGTTGCTTTGATTCAAAACTGGGACTAAACAAAACACCTGTCTCTCCAGCAAGTGCACTAACCTCCAGAGTTTTCTTACCATTATTTCCTGAGATTTACTGGGTACATAAAGATTTATGCAGCACGTGCCTTTAACCCCATAATATATTTTAAAATGCAGACTTTGCAACCAAATAAGCAGAACAGATATACTGCCACGTTTCTCCTTGTTGCCAATTTCTTTATGGCAGTGTTTTAATAGATAAATGTATAAGTGGAGGCCTACATCTTGCGCCGGGGTTGCATCATTTTTTTGGCACAACTCCAGTGCAAAATCAAATTTGTTAAATATTGTAATGCGCTCAAATGTACTCATGATAGACCTGCTTAACATATGTGCGGTCTTAGAATCTGATGTCATTTTTTTGTGATATCACTTCCTGTGAGGTCATGGGTTGTGCTGTCACATGCGATGTCATGTGCTGTGATTCACTTACATACTGCCTAACTTGGTTAGTGCCCCACTTATATTTTTTAGGACTTGTGCCCTGGTGGGAGAAGTATAATGGAGAACTGGTATTGGTGGTTTTGTAGGCTAGGGCATCAAATTTAAATGTTGACCTTGCCAGTGGAATTACAGTAATGTGATCGAATTTCAGAGATAAAGACATACGTCTAGTTTGGCATGTAGGGCAGTTTTCAGTGGCAAGAGGCAGGCTTGTGAGACACCCACAAAGATGGCGTGCCCGAAGTCCAGTCATGACAGAATTTTTAGTAGAAAAGAGACAAGAATGGCTTAATCTTTTCAGGACCCAGAGGTAATAGTTTGCCGCTTTAAAGATTTTGTTTATATGGAGGAGTCAAATGTGATGATGAGTGATGAAACAGTGGGTGAGATTGATGGGAAGTCAGCAATATCTATGAGTCTATGGGCTTTTACATTCCATTGTCCACTTATAAAATCTTGGCTGGCATGCTGATCTATTACCCCCCCCCCAGGCATGAAGGGGGGTTTTCCCTGGTCTTCCCTGGACGAGTTACAATCGGAGTATATGTTGAAATACTTGAATTTCACAGTTCTAGGGGAACTTAATATACATGTGGACGCATCTTCTGACCCACATGGTCAACTTCTTTGGGAGCATATGTCATCTTGGGATATATCACAGTTTGTGACTCATGCTATCATTCACTTCCATTAATCACTGGCCCTCGGCCCTCTCGGATGTGGGTTTCACTGTTCTCTACCGCATCGTGATTGAGCCACTGTCTCTTCTATGGAGTTTAGTCTTGCCTTTAGCAAGCACTCTCCACCTATGACGGAGGACATGGAAGTCAATGTCAGTCTGTCGACTCCTTGCTTACACAGGTGGCTAACCACACTGTACCTATTAAACACAAAGATGTTAATTCCTCAGGAAAAAGACAGTCAACCCCTTGGGTTAGTGAGGAGCTTAACATGCTCTGTAAGCACTGTAAGAAAATGGAAAGGGATTTAAGGTGCCATTACCTTTGTAATGACAAAGCGCTCTACAAGAAGGCGCTAAATATCTACCATTGTGCAATTAAGAAAGCTCAGTCTTACTTTTTTACAAATCAGATTGACATGTCTCAAAACAAGTCCGGGAGATATTTAAAATTTTCAAAACGTTTATGCACCCAGAAGCCTTGTTTCAGCCTTTAAAACCTTCTCTTAATTTATGTACCCAACGGTCCAATTTCTTTGACGCTAGAATCCAAACCATCGTGAATGCTTTAAATCTCACTGACACCGCGTCAATGAGGATCAGTGACCACACGGCACTGCAGGTAGAAATAGTGACCTTCTCATGGCCAATTGCTACAGAAATTTGCCTTGATTTCACTTGAGGAGTCCACTCAGGCCTTGAGTGTCTGCCAATCAGGGTCACTGGATTACCCCTGTCCGCTTCACATTCTTGCCACCAATTGTACGGCCGTCAGCCCTGTTCTAAACCAGCTTTTAATTCAGTCAATTAATGTGACCACAGTGCCCAGTAGTTGGATGCAAAAAGAACAACTGATGGACAGAATGTGAACAATGTCAAACATTCACCCCAGTACAGAGATCTGGGCCTATATCCATCGTGTTTTTGCTCACCATGCCATTCCAGTTTGAACCCAGCCATATGCAAATCAGTCTTGACCCTGTGCCCAATGGAAACAGTCCAGCTCGAACTGCCAGGCCAGGTCCTCCCTGGACTGGAAACAAGCATCCTAGGACCGGTTTCGGGGTTTCACCCCTCATCAGCCAGGATAGATTGACTCCAGTGGCATGGAGAGCACGGGACCCACATCTGGGCTTACCCGCCCCACTCGGGGTGACAAATGCAAAAACAACAATTGATGGACAGAATGCAGAACAATGTCATACATTCACCCCAGTATAGAGATCTGGGCCTATATCCATCGTTTTTTTGCTCACCATGCCATTCCAGTTTGAACCCAGCCATTTGCAAATCAGTCCTGATCCTGTGCCCAATGGGAACAGTCCAGCCCGAACTGCCAGGCCAGGTCCTCCCTGGACTGGAAACAAGCATCCTAGGACCGGTTTCGGGGTTTCACCCCTCATCAGCCAGGATAGCTTGACTCCAGTGGCATGGAGAGCACGGGGCCGACATCTGGCATACCCGTCCCTCTCGGGGTGACAAATGCAAAAACAACAATTGATGGACAGAATGCAGAACAATGTTAAACATTCACCCCAGTACAGAGCTCTGTGCCTAAATCCATCGTTTTTTTGCTACCCATGCTATTCCTGTTTAAACTTAGCCATATGCAAATCAGTCTTAACACTGCTCCCCATGGGGAGAATCCAGCCCGAACTGCCAGGCCAGGTCCTCCCTGGACCGGGAACAAGCATCCTGGGACCAGTTTCAAGGTATCACCTGCTTTGGCCTGCTAAAAACATTAAAGTTCCTCTAACCTCTCCTCCTCCTGCAGCAGAAAACAGTGATCTAGGCCTTGATCACCTTGTGGCTGGATTATGCTGACTCTCTGTACTGGGGACTATCTGCCTATCTCCTGAGGAGATTACATCTGGTACAGAATGTTGCTGCCAGGCTTCTACTACACCTCCCCAAGAGCGCCCACATTCAGCCAGGCCTACTGGTTGCCTATAAAACAAAGTGTGAGTTTTTTTAGTTTTTTTATTAGTCCTCATACATAAATAAGCAAATTGTCTTTAAACGGATATAGGCTCTTTCCTGGTTTCTACAGAGGGAGGTCACGGCCTCGTCTGTTACTTTACCGCCTCGAAGGTTCCTAAAATGGCCAACCACAAGACTCCTAGGGAGAAGAAGAGAAGGAGCGTAGCAACCTTCCCCCTATTCAACCTCCTTCCCGTAACCTCACTTATTTCATAATCATTGGACCTTTTTAAGGTGCTGTATTATCACGCTTGTTAACCCACTCCTCCCAAGCCACCTAAAATCTGGTTCTTTTTCTCGAGAAACAGACATGATCCAAATTATAAACCCGTTTAACTGAGGTAACCCAATCCAAAAGTACTGGGGGTTGATGCGATACCCTTTGTAAACAAATTTCAAAGCTGCCCCTCTCAGGAGAAACCATCTGTTTACACTTCACAGAGCATAGTGGACCCCTAAGAGGCTTGCAAAGCTGGGAGGTGAAGGCGCAAACAAAAACGCACACAGCAGCTGACCCAGGTCGAGCACTTAAATTCCATTAGTTCCACATTATTCATAAGAGTGCAACTGCTCCCGACATCCGCTACTGAAGGATGTCAAATAATCCGGAAAGTCTATACACAAGGAAGGTGCACTCTAAATAAAGTCGTTCATGAGGCATGTATAATTCAAGATTCTTCTTTTTATTAGAGTTGTTTGCTTTAAAATTCTTCTTTTTATTAAAGTTGTTTGCTTTAAAACCGGCACACAGCCAACGCGTTTCGTTCCCTAGTGCCACGGGAACTTCGTCAGGGCTGTAATAATTATAACATAAATATACAGTTAAAACTAACATTTACACACTATACAAGAGACAATAGACTATATTAGAGAGACAGTAATAACACACAATACATATAAGATAACCCAAAATCCAAAAGCGAACGTTTAAAAGAAAAAACAGTATTCAGATTGGATGACATACCCACAATACAATACTAATAAAGAACACATACAGTACAATTGGGGGCACATATATCCATACAATATGGACAAAACATAAAAAAGTGATAAAATAGTAAAAGAGGTGGGAAAGAATAGAATCTAAAAAAGAAAAGAATAATACATATCAATTTCCACAATAGTGGAAAAAGAAAAAAGATTTACATCAACGTTACTAAAGCGTACTATCTAGGGGTTCAAGCTAAGAGGCGGAAAAGTCAATGTTAAGAAAAATAGAAGAGTAGAAAAATAGAAAAATAAATAATAATAATAACAATGACCATAATAAATTCAATAATATGAGAAAGCATCTCACCTTACTCATATACAGAAGAATCACAAGTTGTCCATAGAGGTATAAGGTCACCTATTCTGATCACTACATATAATCAATCTAATTGCGATTGGTCCAAGTATCTCTAATGAAAAAACAATTCGTCAATATCATATAGCAAAAGGACACAAATCACCAATATGGAGCCTTAAGCCAGTAAGATAAATTGGTGCCAGGTGCAGGGTCAATTTGTACCCATTGCCAAAATTATAATATAAAGAGTGACATTAGCCAGAAACCAATCTAAAGACTGTTCGTGTTTACAGTAATATTGACGAATTGTTTTTTCATTAGAGATACTTGGACCAATCGCAATTAGATTGATTATATGTAGTGATCAGAATAGGTGACCTTATACCTCTATGGACAACTTGTGATTCTTCTGTATATGAGTAAGGTGAGATGCTTTCTCATATTATTGAATTTATTATGGTCATTGTTATTATTATTATTTATTTTTCTATTTTTCTACTCTTCTATTTTTCTTAACATTGACTTTTCCGCCTCTTAGCTTGAACCCCTAGATAGTACGCTTTAGTAACGTTGATGTAAATCTTTTTCTTTTTCCACTATTGTGGAAATTGATATGTATTATTCTTTTCTTTTTTAGATTCTATTCTTTCCCACCTCTTTTACTATTTTATCACTTTTTTATGTTTTGTCCATATTGTATGGATATATGTGCCCCCAATTGTACTGTATGTGTTCTTTATTAGTATTGTATTGTGGGTATGTCATCCAATCTGAATACTGTTTTTTCTTTTAAACGTTCGCTTTTGGATTTTGGGTTATCTTATATGTATTGTGTGTTATTACTGTCTCTCTAATATAGTCTATTGTCTCTTGTATAGTGTGTAAATGTTAGTTTTAACTGTATATTTATGTTATAATTATTACAGCCCTGACGAAGTTCCCGTGGCACTAGGGAACGAAACGCGTTGGCTGTGTGCCGGTTTTAAAGCAAACAACTTTAATAAAAAGAAGAATTTTAAAGCAAACAACTCTAATAAAAAGAAGAATCTTGAATTATACATGCCTCATGAACGACTTTATTTAGAGTGCACCTTCCTTGTGTATGGGAGGTGAAGGCGTTGAGCCCTGCTTGAAGTGCGCTGTGGGGAATGCGGACAATCTGCATATGTTTCGGCAGTGTCCTCGGATTTAGGGCTTCTGGTACGACGTTGGTAAGACTATCTCAGAGGTTCTGGGGCAATAAATTCGGGTAAGCCCGGTTTTGGTTATCTTTGGAGTTCTCCCAGAGGAGAGTTCCAGTTGTAAGCTTTCTAAACTCCAAGCCTTGCTGCTATTTATCTTAATTCTTCTGGCAAGGAGAGAAATTTGTTTAAAGTGTGAGGTTTAAACGTTTGGATCTGGCCCACAGAGCTTTTTACCATAAAGGCCCTCACTATTTGTCAACAGATTCACACCTTACCAA
Source organism: Calotriton arnoldi (assembly GCA_963921515.1). Classification (NCBI taxonomy): domain Eukaryota; kingdom Metazoa; phylum Chordata; class Amphibia; order Caudata; family Salamandridae; genus Calotriton; species Calotriton arnoldi. The sequence continues at coordinate 370,284 of CAWUFW010006813.1, read as the reverse complement.
CCAGCTCGGTCTCTTTGGTCATCCAACTCCTTGCTGGTAGTAATTCCTCATTTAAGATGAAAAAGTGGAGTGGTAGCTCATTCTCCAATCTGGCTGCCTGGAAATTTAATGCCCTCCCTGTTCAGCTCCCTGCTTCAAGGGACATTCTGGCCTTCAAGAGACTCTTTAAGACCTGGCTCTTTGGTTCTGCCTTTTAGTACCTCTGTTATTTAGGGATCAGACTTGCTACTTAGCGCCGGGGCACTCTATTGAATAGCTTTGCGCTTTACTAATCTTTAAATAATAATAATAATGTGTAATTGCTCCAGCAGGTTAGGGTTGAAAGACTTTTTGTCCTTGGAGAAGAACAGGATGAATTATTTTTATGTGGATTTAGATTAAAGAAGTTCTTTAAATGTTGTAAATGTTTACAAATACAGAATGAGCATGTCCAGTGGTTGAAGATGTGTTAAGGTAGATTAGGGTGTCATCTAGGTATTGTTGGATGGAGAGATCTCTTTCCACCAGTTACATAACTTGGTGACCATGAGCCCTAATGCATACACGTGAAATGAGACCCCACTCCACTAGATAGCTGTCCCAAATCCTCAGCGAACCTTGCTACTCTTTTTTTTGTCAAACATATTTTTATTGAATTCGTAACATAATACAACATATGCTTTTACCATCTTTTGTCTTGCTCGAATGACGATATAAAACTGGGATGAACGGAAATTGTGCAGCGTACTCCACGCTAAAGATCGACCCCGATCCAATCTAAACATGATGTAACAGTAAAGGCACAGTGTCCAACAGTATTGGGTGCGGAGCAAGTCTCCGTGTCCTGCACAGTTCGATGGATAAAATGAGAATGTGTTCAACCATCTTTCGATAGGGCATGTTCTCAAGTCCGTCTAATCAGAAGGCATTAAACAGAAAATGCTACCGGGCTTAATAGAACAGCTCTCCTCTATGGAGCAATACATCAAGAAACATAAAATAATTAACCAACCCTGTCCCAACTCCCTCCCCCTCCCCAACATGGTGGTGGCACCTAAAAATATCTTCATCATTGTGTCATGATAGGTTGTACTTCATATCTGAAAGAGGTGTAAGGCTCTGATAGAGGCAGGGCAAACAGCAGATGGAAGGCCATGAGAAAGAAAGGTGACCAGGGGGCCCCATTTAAATTCAAAGTTCGTAAAGTTATCTCTAAAGACTTCCGACATACGTTCCATACTGAGTAGCTTCCATAGTCTAGAGTGCCAGAGGGAAATTGCCGGAGCTTCCCTGTTTTTCCAGGCGGCTGCCAGTGTGACCTTCGCCGCTCCAATACAGAGCCACATGATGGTTTTATCAGCCCGGGTCTGGTGTTCCAAGGCAGGATCACGGAGCCCCAGCAGGACCCCTGCCATAGTAGTAGGAACCGGATATCCCAACATATCTTTAATGTGTGCAAGTATTTCTTCCCAGAAGGGTCGTATATGTGGGCAGTCCCACCAGATATGCTGGAAGTCCCCCAGAAGCCCGCATCCCCTCCAGCATCGATCAGAGGTAGTGGGGAAGATCCGTCTAAGCTTGGAGGGATAGAGATACCAATCCATCATGGTCTTAAGGTGTGCTTCCCTGAGCTCTATGGAGTGGTTGAATTTCATGGTATCGGACCACAGATGGGACCATTCGTCGTCTGAGATGTCTCGTTGGAGGATTCCCTCCCACATGGCCATGTATCGAGGGCGCGGGGAGCGCGTAGTGGTAAGGAGAAACTTATATAAAAAGGAAATTGCGCCTTTCATAGTGGTAGCCTTAGTGAGAAAGGCTTCAAATTGTGTGAGGGGACGGGTAGCCGCCTCCCGGACCTGTGGTGTAAGGGCCCAATGCAGTAATTGGCTATAGCGGTATCGTTCTGTATTCTCCAGGCCATAGTCCCTTTTACAGTTATCAAAAGTGAGAGGGTCAAAGTTATGGAAAAGGTGTGTTAGAGCTAAACATCCTGCCTCCCTCCAGGTGTCAAACGGTCCCGCCTGCATCCCCGGGGAAATGCTGGATTGAAATGAAGAGGCGTGAAGGGGGAGGGAAAAGAGGACCATCTCTCATCGCTTGCCACTGAGTCCCATACCTTAAGGGTTGTGCGTGTGGGAGTGCTGATGTAAGTGTTCTTGGGTCTATCTTGTTTAGGCCGCCAGATCAGATCCCATATAGTCCGCCCGGTCACACTGCGGTCCATATGTAGCCAGTGTTTGTCGGAGTCATGTTTTGTCCATTCAATCAGTACGCGGAGTTGGGCGGCCTTGTAATATAAATGAATATCTGGGAGTCCGACTCCACCCTCCGCTCTGGACCGACGAAGTATCGAAAAAGAGAAGCGAGCCCTTCCCCCTTGCCAAATGAAATTTAAGATCATAACCTTAACGCGTCGGAAGAAGTCCCCCTCTAACTCTATGGGCAGGGCTTGAAATAGATAGAGGAGCTTGGGGAGAAGCGTCATCTTAATGGCATGGATCCGACCCAGCCAGGACAGAAAGAGGGGCTTCCACTTCGTAAGCTCTGCTTGTATCCGCGTGAGTATCGGGGGGAAGTTGGCGGCATATAGTCCTTCCACTCTTGGAGTAATCTGAACCCCCAGGTATTGTATAGAGGAAGTGGCCCATTGAAGAGGTGTGAGGGGTTGCAGCCTGGAAACCTCCGCTGTAGGAAGTGTGAGGTTGAGGATGTAGGACTTGCCCAGATTTATTTTGAAGCCCGCTATCGCCTCAAACCGAACCAGTTCAGCCTGTAGGGGTGGCAGGGATGTGGCTGGGTCCGCCAATGACAGCAGGACGTCGTCAGCGAAGAGGGAGATTTTATGTTGTTCCCCCGTGAAAGGGATCCCCGAATCGTAGGGTTCGCTCTAATTGCTATCGCTAGTGGCTCGATACTAAGGGCGAAGAGCAGCGGTGAGAGGGGACACCCCTGTCTGGTACCTCTGGAGTGGGAGAAAGAGGACGAGTGTGTGCCATTGATCATCACTTTAGAATGGGGTTGAAGATAGTTAGCCCGAATCATAGTGAGAAATCGGGGTGCAAAGCCAAAGGCCGCGAGGGTATGAAAAGAAACGCCCAATCCACCCTGTCGAAGGCTTTTTCCGCGTCTAATCCCACCAGGACCGCGGGAATCCGACGTCTATTGGCCTTCTCAATAAGGTGGACTATTCGGCGGGTGTTATCGTGGGTTTGGTGCCCTTTAATAAATCCCGATTGGTCCGGGTGTATGAGGTCGGGCATAAGCTCATTGAGCCGCTTTGCCAAAATGGAGGAATAGAGTTTCGCATCGAGGTTGAGCAGGGCGATAGGCCTGTAGGAGGTGCACTCATGAGGGTCCTTCCCTGGTTTGGGTATAACAGTAAGCATTGCTTCCGACATGGAGCCAGAGGTTGAGCCTTCCTCCGCCATCTTATTAAAGAGCTGTGTAAGATGCGGGGTGATATCAGATGCAAAAGTTTTATAAAATATGGCGGTATAGCCGTCCGGACCAGGAGCTTTATGGAGCTTGAGAGCCTTAATAGCAGAGAGAACATCATCAGAGGTGATGGGGGAAGAAAGTGTCTCATTCCCGTCCGGGGAAACCTGCGGGAGGTGGAGGGTGTGGAGGTATTCCCGTTGGGCGTCGGGATCTAAGCGATCCCCCGTGTAGAGATGTTTATAGAAGGAGCTAAAGGTCTCCGCTTTTTCCTTGTCGCTATGAGTAAGTTCCCCATGTGGTCCCCGTATACCGCCTATGTACTCCTTCTCTCGTTTATCTTTAAGCTGCAGAGCAAGGTGTTTGCCAATCTTATTGCCCTGGGAGTAGGATAGTTGACGTAGTTTAAGAAGCGTGTACTCCGCCCTATTGTTGTAGATGGCTCGGAGTTTACCCCTAAGCGCTGTCAGGTTGCGAAGGGTCTGCCTTGTGGGGTTTGATTTATGCGCGTGTTCAGTGGAAGTCAGTTCCGACTCTAACCGCTCTCTTTCTTTAGCACGTTGCGAGTTTAGCGCGGCGTTGAGGGAAATGCACCTCCCCGAAAGACCGCCTTAAAGGCGTCCCAATTAGTAAACTCCGACGTGTCTTCCGACTTGTTAATGTCAAAGAATTCAGTGATAGATTCCCTTAATTTAGTGCAGGAGTCCTTATCTCTGGCCAGCGCAGCCGGGAAGTACCACCTGGGAGAAGCAGAGGAGTCCGCCCTCCATCCCATCGAGACTGCCAGGAGACTATGGTCAGATATTGAGAGGGGAAGATCTTGGCATCCTGTAAGGCACCCAGGAGTGATTGGCTAATAAAAATATAATCAAGACGGGAATATGTACGGTGAACATGTGAATAAAATGTGTAATCGCGTGAGTTAGGATACAAAAAGCGCCATGCATCACGGAGTCCCATGTCGTGCAGTCGTTGTCGTATGTCCGGGGAGAAGGAACCCATATCTGAGCGTTGCGGGTGGGTGCTATCTAAGTCTTTCTGCCAAGTTAAATTGAAGTCGCCCATAAGTACCAGTGGCCCCTCCTGGAAATCCAATAGTCTCCCCAAAAAGTGTGCAAGAAGACCGTCTGGCCAGTGTTGGGGGCATATACCGCTATACAGGTGCAAAGTTTCCCCATTAAGCGACCCTTTACCATGACCCAGCGACCGTCTTTGTCGCGTTGTACATCCAAGGGCTGGAATTTTGTGGAGGACCGAAACAGGAGTGCCACCCCCTATGTTTCGTTGGAGCGGACGCTCTATAAATCAGAGGGTAGTGTTTGTGTCGGAGCCGTGTGTCCTCAGCTCTAGCCAGATGTGTTTCCTGTAGGGCCACTACGTCAAGGTGGTGATCAATAATGTATTTCCATACCTTTTGGCGCTTCTGAGGGGAATTAAGGCCCTTAACGTTCCAGGTACCGATAGAGATTGTCATAGTATCAAGAAGTGAGACAGCATCTCAATAAATACCCCACTAGACTCAACATTTCCCCCACCATCAGCTGCCCCCAAGAAGTGACCTCTCCCCTTCTAACAAAGTGCAGGCTTACTGTGTGATCTGCATACCTATCTATACGAGATGTTAAAACGCCACCACCATGACCCACCCATTCCCTCCCTTCCCATCCCCCCCAAAAAACAAAAAAAAACAAAATGCAAACCTTATATGCAACATAGAAAACAAAGTCCATTCCCCGGGAAGTGTAACGAAAACCCCCAGGAATGCGGGGAGGCGGTGGGACCGAGGTCCCCGTCCTCACCCATCCCGGAGCAATGCCAACAGGATTCATATACAAACGACCCCGAGGCGCCGTCAAGTCCTCGCTAAGGAAAGCCCCCCGCTGCCATGAGTAGGACCTGGTCATATGCCTCTGCCCCAGCGGCACCACGACGGTCTTTGAGAAAGGGGATGTAGACACCAGACAGTCATGGAGCATATATCAAAGTATACCTGAGTTCAACAGGGGTGAGAGTAGATCATTCGCAGTGTTAACTGCAATGGAGGGTGCCGCTGCCCTTGAGTACCAAGCATCAGCAGGAGGTCAGTGAGGATGAAACAGCCAGGAGGAGTGAGACACCACCCCACTCGTCCCTCGAGAATGTGCAGCGGTCCCCTCAGCCCCCGCTGACCATGGTTGTGCTAGAAACCACTCCCACCCCGAACAGAATGATGCAATGCCGTGAAGCATTCGTTGGGGATTCATCTGTGGCCTCTGCGTGAGCCCGCCGACCATGCAGGCGCGTCCGCCCGGGCCTTGTGTAGTGCGTTGGAGGCATCCGAAGCGGAGTCCTGATCCTCCACGGAGAGACCCAGCAGAACCAACCCTTCTTGTAGATCAGAGATATGACGCTGTTTATTACGAAATTCGAAACTAAGTCCAAACGGGAAAGTCCACCGATATCTAATCTTATCCTCTCGGAGTTTGGCAGTGAGAGGCCTGAACAGCTGTCTCCGTGCAAGAGTGGCCGGCGCCAGGTCTTGGTAGATCGTACACGTGTGCTTTTGGAAAGAGATGGAGTCCTTGGGCCTAGCCGCTGCGAGCACTGCTTCCCTGACCTTGAATGAGCGGAATTTCGCTAGGATGTCTCGGGGCCTCCTCCTGTCTTCATTCTGCAATTGTCCCACTCGGTGGACCCGTTCCAGTTTTATTTTGAGGGATTGAGGGCTTAGGATCTCCGCAAAGAGCCCCTCCATGAATGCCTCCAGATCTGGCCCCTCCACGCCCTCCTCCAGGTCCCGGACGCGAATATTCTCCCTCCGGGCCCTATTTTCAAGGTCCTCCGTCTTAAGTTGCGACTGAAGAAGCTGATCACGGAGATAGCGGACATCATCTCTGAGCTCTGTCGTGAGCTTTTCTTGATCCTGGTGGTGCACCTCCAAATCCAGAACTCGGGTACCCACTGAGTCTACATCCTGCTGGAGGGAAGTCAACTTTCCGGTCAGGTCCGTCCGTAACTGCTCCATGGAGGATTTGATGTCCTGCCCCAGGTCCTTGCGCAGCTCCATCTTGAAATCCTTGAACATGGCCTGGAGCTCCGCTTTCGTGAGCGCCATTGTGGTTGCTTCGTCGGTCGCACTCAGCCCCGAGCGCCTGTCCGAGGCCACAAAGAAATCAGAGACCTTAGCAGATGTTCTGGCCGTCCCCTTCTTGGGCGGCATGCGGACCTGCCCCAAGGGTCTCTCCGTCGGCGCGATGAGGGCGTCCACGGAATTCGTTCAGCAGGCTGGTAGTTGCGACCTCCAAGGTGTAGGGAAGGCGCGCGTGGATGCCCGATCTGAAATAGGGTCCTCCCCGCTGATTGAAGCAGGACCTCCTCCCTTTAGGCGCGCTGGCAGCCGTGAAGTGATCTCCGGAAGGTAAGAGGGGAGAAGCACGCTCGACGGGTCACCTCTCGGTGGATATGGCGCCAGGTGGCTGGGGTCCGCAAGGTCGCGCCCACATGACGCGGGGGACCGGTCAAGCAGTATCGGCCACCATCCCCTGCGCCACCCCACTCCGGTCAGGACAAGCAGAGGCAGACACACAGCCCCCACCGGAAGGTGTAGGGCGCCACTCCGGGCCCCCGTGGGCCCCGACTTCATCCAACCCTCAGCAGGGGGAGCCGCAGCACCTCAGGTCCGCCGCCGGGGGAGTCGCTGGGCAGAGAGCTGGAATATCGGCCGAGAACGCGGTAGCGCCGATGTCGCTAGTGGGCCGCCATTTTAGGGTCAGGCAGGCGGGTCGCGATGCCGCGTAGTTCGTGGATTGTCCCAGGGGGAAGCGGCGACAACGCTCTGGCAGTCCCGTTGCGTTCAGCCTTACCCTGATAGAGAGGGCAATCTCGACTGGCAGGATCTTCAGACGGCACCAGCAGCCGCCGGCGGTCAGCGCAGCCCGGCAGACGCCATTTTGCCACTCGGCCTCGCGTTACCACTCAGGCTGAAGCAGGAGTGCCCCTGGTCGAGATGTAGCAGGTAGGGACCTCTCCGACTGAGCACCACATCTTCCGCTGTGTGTGGGAGCCGAGCTCAGTCCTCAGCGCCCCGGGAATCTGCCCCAATTAGCTCCGGAACAGCGCGCGGACCGGGAGCCGAGATGGATTACGTCCTCTCGGCCATCTTGCCCGGCCACGCCCCCCGAACCTTGCTACTCTTTAACCTTCCTCAGAATGTTCCACTCGAGTCTGTCAGTCACAGGTGGTGACACCAGTGACATACCTTTACTTAAGAGTAGATATAATATGTGTCACTGCCAGCACATCACATTGTCTTTGCTATTTGTGTTCATGATGGCTTAAGTTAGCACAAAACCATAATAAATACAAGCCCAATAATTAAAACATAATTGCATTCGGAACACAGTCCGAGCACAGTTCCCCACCATAGCATGTATGCGCTATGTTTCTAGAATCCTATATGAATGCACGTCAGCCTAGGTTTACACTATCCAAAGGCGAGTAGTAGGGCACTTTTTTGCCCACTGTTGACAGTGACGCTGTAATGTACATATGTTCTATTTTTTCACCGTGACGCTGTAAAGTTCACAGTTGCCAAAGTCGGTTAACCTTTTGTGGTGTTCTTCATTGCTTTCTCTTTGTGTAGGCAAAACTACCTGTTTTTCACCAACATTCAGCTATCTGCAAACTTTAGAAGTGATATGTTTGTTTAAAAACAATACATTGTGTTGTGCAACAGCTCCTCCTCAGACAAACTCATATTTTAGTTGCTTGCTTCCAAGACAACGGAAGTCATTTCCCTTGACACTTCTGAGAGTTTCCCTTGCTCGTTGCTGTTTGTGTCTGAATAATGCTGTGTTTAATGAGAGGCAAAGACAAGGTCACTACAGCCAGAGTGAGGGCAAAACTTTTTTTTCCTAATTCTGTCTCCACCTCCACTCAACATAGTGTGATCCTGGACACGTCGTTCAATATAAACTAGCTTCAGGCACTGCTAAACTCTTAGAAAGTGGCTACTATGAGGCACATATAAAGTGTCTTTTAGACCCCCACCCCCGTTACTTACTATTGATTGGCTTCATTGTCACCCTTCTTTTCTTCCTTTTCATTGATGAGTGCATCTCTACGCCTGCCACCTTCACTTTGTCTCCATGTTTTTGTTTTCTTCTCTGAAGCATGGCCCAAAAACTTTTTCTCAATGTCTTCTTATCCCAGCTTCCTCTGCAAACAATTTTTCTGTACTGCAAAGCTGGTCAAAAGGCAAATACAATTCTTCCTCTTCCTGCTACTGGATCTCCCTCTTCACACGTCCAAAAGGTAAATGTAAATCCGTATTTGTAAAGCACAAACTACTCACCCATACGGGTCTCAAGGCGCTGGGGGCCGTCGTGGAAATTAAGTGAGCTATTGCCCAGAGTCACATAGTGCTGAGCTGCCGCCGGAGATCGAACCGTGAGCCCTGTGCTCCAAAGTCAGCTGCCCTGGCCGCTGCACCACACCTCTCCACAAGGGTATATATATACTGCTCAGAAAATGTGGACATCGAACAAAATCTTGATGATATGAGCGCACGTTTCTTGGAGAGGGGCTATCCGCCAGAAGTGATCAAAAGTGCCAGAACCAAAGTAAATTCTAAAACAAGATCAGACTTATTAGAAATAAATGAAAATGCAGAAGAAGATGAATTAACACGCTTGATCATGGATTTTAATGTTGAAAATAAAATTTTAAAAAACATCATAAAGAAAAAGATTGGAGCATTCTAATGCTCGATGAAACCCTGAAAAGGAAGTTGCCGTCCACTCCCAAAATCACCTATAGAAAAACAGCATCGTTAGGTGACCTCTTAACACACAGTCATTTGGAGACCAAAAAGACAGAAACTACATCGTGGTTAAGTGCACCGGGATTTTGGAAGTGCACAAAATGCAGGGCTTGTGAACATGGTCGGAATACTCATACCTATTGTCTCCAAAATGGAAAAAAGGTACAAATCACTGATCACATTACATGTGAATCAAAATATGTGATATACGTCTTAGAATGTCCGTGCAAGAAACAATATGTTGGAAGTACCATCAACAAATTAAAATTACGAATATTACAGCATCTGAGAGCAATAAAAAATAAGGACCTCTCATATCCCATGGCGACACACTTTGCAGAGACTCACTCAGGAGACAATCAGACTTTGACATATTTTGGCATTAAAATGATAAAACAGAAAGAACGAGGAGGGGACAGAACCCTGGAGTTGAGGAAGGCCGAATCTAGATGTATTTTAGCCATCGGGACAGAAAAACCATTTGGTCATAACTTGGATGCTGAGCTGCATGTACACTTACAATGAACTAACTGAATAAGACACATCGAATAAATTAATTAGAGGGGAAGGAGATGAAATAGAAAAAACATTAAAGAAATGAATACATGTGAAGGACCTTGAATGGAAAACTTGAAAATTGTAAAAGAATTGTGGAATACGGATTTGGTGCAATAATATCCTATTAAATGAGATTTTTTTAAAGATTTTTTAGTCCAAAAATAGTGATGAAATATAACTCTACTTTAGAAGGAAAGGAGAAGGAGAAAAATTGAAATGAAAATGGAGTACAGAACACATTCACTGTAACAAGCACTTTTTCTTCATATGGCAGCTATTTTTTCAGATATGGAATTCTCTCATGAAACATTGGATAAACTGTGAGAAAAATCAAAAAGAATACAAACTTTGCACAAAGAATGCACATTGCACTTTAAAAACAACGACATACTATGGACAATAATGTTATCAATTTTTATGTACTTTACAAATAATGTTAACCATTAAGTCCATTGTTTAGATCAAAATGTCTTAAATTTTTTTTTCCCTTTTTCTCTTCCTTTTTCCCCTCCTTTTCTCCCCCTCCCTTTTTTTCTCCGCCCTCCCTCCTTTTTTCCCCCTTTCCCTTCTCTTTTTCTTGTTTTTTTCCAAGAAACAAAAATACTTTCTTATCCACTCTCCTTCAGCATTGGAAATTTTGCATATTTTTTGCACATTGATTATGAAGATATAGGAAATATCTTCTCTCTTTTAATACAATCCCTAATGTAATAAGAATAACATTGTGCTTGTGAAAACTTTGCTTCCGAACTGCATCGCAGAATTATAGTACTTCACAGATAGAAATGTGAGTAAGAAATGGCAGCTACCAGGTGCTATTAACACTAAAGTATATCTAATGAGGGTTAGCAGTCTAGCACATTTTTAAACAGAAACAAACAAGGGATCGTAATGCACAATGTCACTTTAAATAGATGTTCTGGATGGCGGGACTCTATGGTCCAGTTGAAGGCAGGAGCCGCAACGCGTTGACCGTCCACGCTTGCACTAATGGTGTACTGAATAAATGCACTTTTTTGATTAAAAATTACCTGCAGCTCGTCTTTTCTCCAGTGCTGTGGGATCCCTGCTGCGAATGGTGTGGAGTCCGTTTTGAAAAATATATATATATATATATATATATATATATATATATATATTTATATATTAACATAACTCCTGCTCCCGAAGGAAAAAAGCACGCACTGTAGGATTAAGGCTTCTTTAATATAATGGGCCTCCCTCGACCCAGTGACCAGAGAGAGAATACATAATGCCTAATGCATAAAAGTACATTGCAAAACATGCGCACAAAGAAATCATGTGGTAGCACTGTATGGCCTATCAAACTTGTATCATTATAATAAAAAAAAGGTACAATGCACCAATTATCATTTTGTTGCCAATACATGTGCAGTCTCAAAAAATACCAACATCACATTGCACATGAACATGAAGTAAAAAATAACTTTTTTCATAAATTGAAGATTCATCTATTCATCTTCTAAAAAGATTAGGGCAAACCACCTCCAGTAGAACTAACATGTTACATGGGCTGCTCCTATTCCTATCATGGTGTAGACGTGAAATGCCTTAACTAGTTAAATGTTCTGCCTGCACCACATATGCTGAACAACATTGTTCTATTTCAGCTCCGTCGATATAAGTGAAATCCTCTCTGCCTCAGAAACACAGATGAATAATCATGCATAATTAACCAGGACATGAACAGTACTGCGCACATCACATGTGTACGATTAACTCTCTCAGAGCCCTTAAAGTGCCACACCACTGTAGAAGAGTCTCGAAGGACTGCTAGTCCCATAATGCCTCAGTGGAGCATTTGCACAACCAGGTATGGCACGTAACGATCATAATTGCAAAGAAATATAACGTGCTGTACTGTTTCAACAAAGACAGGCTATGAATGTCAAGGAAACTTCAATGTCAATGTTTCTGAATTGCACTCGGGAAAAATAAAATGACAAAACCTTCGAATAAAATGTGCTCAGCATGAAATGCGCTTACACAAGAAGGTCCAAGGCATACACGTCCTCATCACGGTGTGGGAAAACAGCCCAATGTTAACCACCTCGCAGGGTCGGGGGAGATCCACATTGAAAGATTAATAAGCACCGCAATCCTCACCAAACAAAGCGAATGCTTATATGGTGCCCAGTCAACAGACCTCCCTCGGCCTGCTGAGTGAAGCTGTGGTATGCATGGCGAAACTCCGTCCCCGCGCTGAAAATCGGAAGATTTCCCCGGGCCGAGTCTGGTCCCCCACACTGCCCACGCTTCATATAACTCGTCCAGAGGCTTGATCTGGGCGCTAGTCGGTAAAGCACTTCCATGCTGACTCCTCCAAGATGCGGTTACTCCGACTCCCCAAAACAACTGGTGGTGCGTGGAAAACATCAACAGCCGATGTTCAATAGTAATTAACACAACTCCTGCTCCCGAAGGAAAAGAGCACGCAAACGAGGATTGTAGAATTAAGGCTTCTTTAATATAATGGGCCTCCCTCGACCCAGCGACCAGGAGAGACGCGTTTCGGCTGTAACTACAGCCTTTGTCAATCTAGTAGGCGCCATTTCTCTCATTATATTTATAGTGACACTTTCATAGATATAGCAAAAATACTTCATGCTGAATCAAATAAATAATATATACATAGCTGCCAAGGTTTCAGATTGCTATGTGTGACATTTTCATAATTTCAGAGTAATTATGAGTGACATTTAACAACTATGAGTGACACTTTCTACGCAACCAAAATCAAGCTCCGAAGACTAGGGAAACCTAAATATCAGAAATGACACCCATTCGTGCAACGAGAATCTCTAAGATCTAAAAACTGCTGCAAAGCTCCTGATTGTACTGCAGACAGTGACTCACTGTACAATGCAGAGGTCTCAGCTGTAACTTTAGGCTGAATGACGCGCTCCTAAAAGTAAATTAAATTAGGAAGCCATGGTGAAGAAGATTATATAGCTGCCAAGTTTTCACTTTGCTTATGTGTGACATTTCAATAGTTTCACTATGTACACAGGGGTGAAATTCTATAGCCAAATGTGTGACACTTCGAGTTTATTGTGACAGAGACGACATGATATATGTGCTCAGAATCTTCATATGGGTAATTAATATGAATCATTTACCGTGTGCCACCAGAGTTCATTTGATCATGGTATGTGACTGTGGAGACCACTGCACATTTCTACTACACAAACTTCTATTGTAACTAAAGAGTGAATAAAATATCTAGTAACCGCAAAGAACGAAATCGCATCACACATTATTAAACAATGGTCTTTTTAGTTCTGCACAGATGATAATAGTGCTATGGTGCCATGGCAATGGCTGAAAGTGCTGTACAAATGCCAGTAATATAAAGTGATTTCAAACAATGTGAAACAAAATCTTCATAGCGTCCAAGTTTCCCAGTTCCATCTATTCCAATCTAGGGGTTTTCTTTGAATTCTGAGACTTGTATTCCAGTTTTATAATGGAGTGAGCAAGACTACAAGTCCCAGAATTTAAAGAAAAAAACAAGACCTGAGCACCACATCACACATGGACCAGGAAAAAAAACTTGGTAGGACTGAATCTTTGTTGTTCACCCACCCTCTGCTGATTTTAGATTTGTTGATTTAAAAGGGTCATAGTGCCTGAAACTCAGTTTTTTTTGTTTTATATAAAAAAACTCAGTATTGGTGCACTTTGCATAAGCATCACCAGTTTATATTGACCACCAATTACATTACAGAACCACTTTTCTTTGTAGGCCCAGCGAAATTAAGTGATTTGGCCAGAATCACAGGATGTTGAGGTGACGCCGAGACTAGAACTCTAACAATTGTTACTGACAGGAATTGTGCCTTGGAGAGCGTAAGAAAGAAATGAGGCTCATTGAATTAGATTACATTAGATGTAGGGGACCTTCGGAGGCACCGGTAGCAAAGCTTGCTTTGCAACGGTGTTAATAAAAGGAATGCAGGGGTTCAACAAACCGGCTCTACTCTCCTAAGTGCACCGTTCAAATTTAAGGTATTGTAGGCAACGGCAGCCTGTTGTGATTTAAACCCGGATTAAACTTGTATGACCCAATAGCCATGGCCATCCTCTGTCAGCTACCACTACAGGTCGCTCACTTATGCCACTTTCTTCTTATGGGTGGTGACAGCCACCACTCTGCGCTGATGCTCTTGCGTTCTAGGGCAAGCAGTGAAGTAAGGGTGACATGACAAGTTTGGTACACAGGGAGCATAAGCAGTGGGGAAGAGTGAATTACAGGGAGCTACTATGCAATAGACAAAGAGACACACGGCGAGAGACCGCACGCTCCCTACTGCAAAGTAAACAACAAGCGCACCGATTAGAAGGCATGATCCTTGTTCTACTAGCAGCTACCTATTGAACGAACCTCGTGGGCAGGTTGGGGGAATAGTGTATGACACTCTGGTCTCTCCCTGGCACAGTCCAGTGGTCCGGGCAGCGCCATGGTCCAGGACACCCCTGGAGACTCTTGCGGCATTGATTTATGGCCGCAGGGCAGTCAGGCTGCCTGCTGAGGCCCCAACACTACTCTACGGCGGCAGCTGCGGTCCGGTCATGGGTTACAAAGCACGCCGTGCGCTTGAGCTCCCAACATCCACTTAAACTGTGCCGCGGGCGCAGGGCCGGCCGGCCTATAAGTGTGTGTGACACTGAGTCAGTGTCTGTACTCACCGCTCCGTCATGTTAGGAAGCGGACACCGCGCTTTACACATTACAGTGAAAATGTAATAAAATTTTAAACACAGGTCACCGGTGTAGTCCATCGGAATATACCGAGGCGCCGGTGACCACGGCAGAGGAGTGAAAGACATACACAAACATGAAGGCCATGTGGGGGCACAACAGAACACATATACAATAATATCAAACATAAAGTGATCACTGCTGACGGTGTAAGCGTTTCAGGACATTGTGGTGAGTGGTAACCGGGCGGCACCCGCGAGCAGCTTCAGTTTAAGCAGGGCCTAAGGCAGTGAGGCCCTCTGTCCGTCTCAGGTCACATCCTCCGGGTGAGCACACTCATTGTGGTCGTGCCAGAAGTCTCGCTCACCTTTGATTGCAGATGCCGCTCCTGCCGGCTTTCTCTGCTCCCGCCGTAGTTCACCAGGCTCCCTTGAACCTCCTCTCAATGGGGCCCTCTCGGGCCTCGCAATGGTATGCCCAGTCGCTCACCGGTTGTCTGCAGCTCCCCGCCGCAGGCAGTGCCCGAGGCCTCTCTCATGCGCGGCTGTCATGATGCTGAGAGCGTCGACAATGCGTCCGGTCCAACGCAGGCCTGCCAAGTATCACGCACCAGGCGTGACTCTAACGCATTTCAGTGTGGTGTTCCGCATCACCGCACTGAAAAGCATTGTCACGCATTTAATGCCCCTGTCTCAACACTCTGTACCGCCAGGCTGCTTGCGCCGGTGCCCGCTCTGCTACTCCCCGCAGACTTGCCAGCAGGCTCAGGAAAGAGTTAATGATCTTACAGTCTGCAGCGGCTGAGTGATACAATGTTACATTTGAGCCCTGCCAACCTGGCTGCATTGTAATTCCCGCCCGCGACGCGCGGCTGTCAGTCACTAACTCACCGAGACCCGAGGTGGGACCTGCCCTCAGTACTACGCCTACTGGCTGGCGCACCGCGGGGGTGTGACCTCACGTCCTGGGAGGAAGTGAGGTTGGATTCTCGAGCGGATTCGACTGGAGTTCTCTGGCTGCTGTCCCGTCCTGTCTGGGCTGCACTCTGAGACTGTCACAGTGCGCTGCTGCCTGCGCATATTACAGGCAGCGTTGGACCGGACGCATTGTCGACGCTCTCAGCCTTCATGTTTGTGTATGTCTTTCACTCCTCTGCCGTGGTCACCGGCGCCTCGGTATATTCCGATGGACTACACCGGTGACCTGTGTTTAAAGTTTTATTACATTTTCACTGTAATGTGTAAAGCGCGGTGTCCGCTTCCTAACATGACGGAGCGGTGAGTACAGACACTGACTCAGTGTCACACACACTTATAGGCCGGCCGGCCGGCCGGCCCTGCGCCCGCGGCACAGTTTAAGTGGATGTTGGGAGCTCAAGCGCACGGCGTGCTTTGTAACCCATGACCGGACCGCAGCTGCCGCCGTAGAGTAGTGTTGGGGCCTCAGCAGGCAGCCTGACTGCCCTGCGGCCATAAATCAATGCCGCAAGAGTCTCCAGGGGTGTCCTGGACCATGGCGCTGCCCGGACCACTGGACTGTGCCAGGGAGAGACCAGAGTGTCATACACTATTCCCCCAACCTGCCCACGAGGTTCGTTCAATAGGTAGCTGCTAGTAGAACAAGGATCATGCCTTCTAATCGGTGCGCTTGTTGTTTACTTTGCAGTAGGGAGCGTGCGGTCTCTCGCCGTGTGTCTCTTTGTCTATTGCATAGTAGCTCCCTGTAATTCACTCTTCCCCACTGCTTATGCTCCCTGTGTACCAAACTTGTCATGTCACCCTTACTTCACTGCTTGCCCTAGAACGCAAGAGCATCAGCGCAGAGTGGTGGCTGTCACCACCCATAAGAAGAAAGTGGCATAAGTGAGCGACCTGTAGTGGTAGCTGACAGAGGATGGCCATGGCTATTGGGTCATACAAGTTTAATCCGGGTTTAAATCACAACAGGCTGCCGTTGCCTACAATACCTTAAATTTGAACGGTGCACTTAGGAGAGTAGAGCCGGTTTGTTGAACCCCTGCATTCCTTTTATTAACACCGTTGCAAAGCAAGCTTTGCTACCGGTGCCTCCGAAGGTCCCCTACATCTAATGTAATCTAATTCAATGAGCCTCATTTCTTTCTTACGCTCTCCAAGGCACAATTCCTGTCAGTAACAATTGTTAGAGTTCTAGTCTCGGCGTCACCTCAACATCCTGTGATTCTGGCCAAATCACTTAATTTCGCTGGGCCTACAAAGAAAAGTGGTTCTGTAATGTAATTGGTGGTCAATATAAACTGGTGATGCTTATGCAAAGTTCACCAATACTGAGTTTTTATATAAAACAAAAAAAAACTGAGTTTCAGGCACTATGACCCTTTTAAATCAACAAATCTAAAATCAGCAGAGGGTGGGTGAACAACAAAGATTCAGTCCTACCAAGTTTTTTTCCTGGTCCATGTGTGATGTGGTGCTCAGGTCTTGTATTTTTCTTTAAATTCTGGGACTTGTAGTCTTGCTCACTCCATTATAAAACTGGAATACAAGTCTCAGAATTCAAAGAAAACCCCTAGATTGGAATAGATGGAACTGGGAAACTTGGACGCTATGAAGATTTTGTTTCACATTGTTTGAAATCACTTTATATTACTGGCATTTGTACAGCACTTTCAGCCATTGCCATGGCACCATACACTATTATCATCTGTGCAGAACTAAAAAGACCATTGTTTAATAATGTGTGATGCGATTTCGTTCTTTGCGGTTACTAGATATTTTATTCACTCTTTAGTTACAATAGAAGTTTGTGTAGTAGAAATGTGCAGTGGTCTCCACAGTCACATACCATGATCAAATGAACTCTGGTGGCACACGGTAAATGATTCATATTAATTACCCATATGAAGATTCTGAGCACATATATCATGTCGTCTCTGTCACAATAAACTCGAAGTGTCACACATTTGGCTATAGAATTTCACCCCTGTGTACATAGTGAAACTATTGAAATGTCACACATAAGCAAAGTGAAAACTTGGCAGCTATATAATCTTCTTCACCATGGCTTCCTAATTTAATTTACTTTTAGGAGCGCGTCATTCAGCCTAAAGTTACAGCTGAGACCTCTGCATTGTACAGTGAGTCACTGTCTGCAGTACAATCAGGAGCTTTGCAGCAGTTTTTAGATCTTAGAGATTCTCGTTGCACGAATGGGTGTCATTTCTGATATTTAGGTTTCCCTAGTCTTCGGAGCTTGATTTTGGTTGCGAGAAAGTGTCACTCATAGTTGTTGAATGTCACTCATAATTACTCTGAAATTATGAAAATGTCACACATAGCAATCTGAAACCTTGGCAGCTATGCCAACGCTGCCTGTAATATGCGCAGGCAGCAGCGCACTGTGACAGTCTCAGAGTGCAGCCCAGACAGGACGGGACAGCAGCCAGAGAACTCCAGTCGAATCCGCTCGAGAATCCAACCTCACTTCCTCCCAGGACGTGAGGTCACACCCCCGCGGCGCGCCAGCCAGTAGGCGTAGTACTGAGGGCAGGTCCCACCTCGGGTCTCGGTGAGTTAGTGACTGACAGCCGCGCGTCGCGGGCGGGAATTACAATGCAGCCAGGTTGGCAGGGCTCAAATGTAACATTGTATCACTCAGCCGCTGCAGACTGTAAGATCATTAACTCTTTCCTGAGCCTGCTGGCAAGTCTGCGGGGAGTAGCAGAGCGGGCACCGGCGCAAGCAGCCTGGCGTTCGTAGCCAGTTTCAGCGGTGGTACAGAGTGTTGAGACAGGGGCATTAAATGCGTGACAATGCTTTTCAGTGCGGTGATGCGGAACACCACACTGAAATGCGTTAGAGTCACGCCTGGTGCGTGATACTTGGCAGGCCTGTACATAATGCCTAATGCATAAAAGTACATTGCAATTCGTGCGCTCATTCAAACAAATCATGTGGTAGCACTGTATGGCCTATCAAGCTTGTATCATTATAATAAAAAAAAGGTACAATGCACCAATTATCATTTTGTTGCCAATACATGTGCATTCTCAAAAAATACCAACATCAAACTGCACATGAAGTAAAAAATAACTTATTTCATAATTTGAAGATTCATCTTCTGAAAATATTAGCGCAAACCACCTCCAGTAGCACTAACATGTTACATGGGCTGCTCCTATTCCTATCATGGTGTAGACGTGAAATGCCTTAACTAGTTAAATGTTCTGCCTACCCCACATATGCTGAACAACATTGTTCTATTTCAGCTCCGTCGATATAAGTGAAATCCTCTCTGCCTCAGAAACAAAGATGAATAATCATGCATAATTAACCAGGACATGAACAGTACTGCGCACATCACATGTGTACGATTAACTCTCTCAGAGCCCTTAAAGTGCCACACCACTGTAGAAGAGTCTCGAAGGACTACTAGTCCCATAATGCCTCAGTGGAGCATTTGCAGAACCAGGTATGGCACGTAACGATCATAATTGCAAAGAAATATAACGTGCTGTACTGTTTCAACAAAGACAGGCTATGAATGCCAAGGAAACTTCAATGTCAATGTTTCTGAATTGCACTCGGTCAAAATAAAATGACAAAACCTTCGAATAAAATGTGCTCAGCATGAAATGCGCTTACACAAGCAGGTCCGAGGCATACACGTCCTCATCAACAGCCCAATGTTAACCACCTCGCAGGGTCAGGGGAGATCCACATTGAAAGATTAATAAGCACCGCAATCCTCACCAAACCAAGGGAATGCTTATATGGTGCCCAGTCAACAGACCTCCCTCGGCCTGCTGAGTGAAGCTGTGGTATGCATGGCGAAACTCCGTCCCCGCGCTGAAAATCGGAAGATATATATATGATATTTAATCATAGTAAACTCGATGAGCATTATTTGTCGCACAAGACACAAATCATCAGCCTAAGTGCAGCACACACAGTTCTACAAAGAGGTCACCAAGTACGGCAGCCACAAATGAGAAGTTATTAGGTTGGATCTATAGTGCACTATTCTATAAAATACGGGAAATAGTGTTTCACAATGACATAGTGAATCAGTAACCCCTCCATGGCTCAATGTTTACCATTCTACCAGATCAAGGGCGTCTTCACTCACGCCTCTCCAAGCAATCAAAACATGCATCTCTAAATTCTGTAACCTTTAGGCAAATATTGTCCTGAAAGAGGCCAGGTACCAATAATCCTCCCCCTCATGTCCCAGTATTGTCAATGGGTGTGTTTTTCCTCTGAAAGTCTTAACATAAAAGCAAATAATCAAACCATACATATGCTTTGAGAAAATAATGTCCGAATCAGAGCTAGCAAACCAGGTCACTCCTTTTCTTGGTAGCAATAATTATTCCCCAAAGATTACTTCACTGTTAATATGCAACTCTCCAAATGTAACTTGTAAATAAATCTTCATAGTCTTGAGCAAGGCCTCAATGCCTTCAATCATTGTTTCAATTAAATGCTCAATATTTTGGCTCGAATAATCCTAACACGAGGGACATTTGCTAGTTTTGAGCATTTTATAGTTTTTGTGAGCCTCCCATATAACAAAGCTTTTGAACTTTAGTGCATCCCACGCACTACTCATTTGTGACCTTCCACCCACTGTATTCATTTGTAAGCTTCACACACAAATATTATGTTTCTGGAGTTCATCACTAACACCTCATATCTGAGTTTTGCCCACACACCTTATTCTGCTTATCTCACTATACCTATCTTCGGCAGTGCTTAATTCGAGCCGGTGCTTTCCGGTGCTCAGCTCCGGCACTTAATTGGTTTCCGGTGCTCGGCACCGGCACCTAATTGTCAACACCATACTTAGAACAGTCTACCACATGGTGGCGCTGCTCATCGGACATGGATTTGTGGGTTGTGTTTGTTATCGGAGTTGTGTGATGGCGTACCTGCGTCGGCGTCCGCGACGGTCCATGGCTTGCTGTAGGTGTATCATGTACAGCGCCGGGAAGACGTGTAGTGCAGGGTCCATGGCGGTCGGCTCCGGGAATCGATTTAGCACTCCACTGTGGTGCTTCCGTATGCTCAGAATGGCCGGTTTCTCCGCTGCGGTGGGCCTGGCTGTTTCGCGCATCCTAATTTGTACGGAGGGAGGGACGTCATCCCGCACGGCGGTGGCTCTCGATTGGTTGTCTGCGCCGCGGTGGCGGGCGTGTTTTGATGGCGGTGCTCGTAGCACCGCGGCGGACGGACAATGGGCTGTGTTTGGCCATTGTAATATGGCGGACGGGTGCACCGCTGCTCACGGGCGGAAAACAGCGTTTTCTCCCACCGCCAGCATCGCAGAGGTGCATCCGCCAGTCATCGTAATGGAACCCTAAGTTAGAGGGTACAGCAGCAGTGCTCAACAGATTTCTCCAATCCCAAGGAGCTCTTCTTTCCTGCAGTTCTACCCTCTGCCGTCTAAGGATTTACTAGCTCAATGAAAGTTTCTAAGCGAAAGGTAAAACCTTTGACCATGATGAAATCCAAATATGACCCCACCATGGCCCATGGCATGCCTGTAGTGAAGAGAAACTAGGTTCATGGTCTACTGTACCTTATTGATTAACATTGATTTTTCACTTTCTCAACATATTTAATGAAACACCTTTTTATTTTTGATGAACAACCTGATCCTGATATCCACTTTTTTCAAATATGTATCTCTCTTTTTGCTAATTTCATTAGTGGAGTTGTTGTGTATGGATTTGTTTGGAAATCCTTGCTGCTTCTGTCAAGCTACAGGGATCAGTTTGCGATTACTGACAGAAACTAGCTTAGCTTTTAAGAGTTTCACCATTTTAGCTTTGTATGACCTCAACCACAGTTCACATCAAATGTGTGGCCTTTCCCATGCTTAGTTCAATAAGCTTCCCTCTGAATTAATTAATATGTCTTTTTTTGACGATTGTGCTGACTTGTAAGCTCTTTATTTCTTTGGCTATGGTATTATTTGTTTGATATGTTACACATACCACCTTAAAAATTCATATAGGGATTGGCTTGCTGCTAGGGTCAGACTACTAACATGGGAGCCAGGATTGCTCCACCAAAATCTGTTTACTTTTGTTGCCTTTTTTGTTTGGGCTTTTTGGAAACATAATCACAGCTCCCACCAAGACCTAAACGTTTTTACTCTAAAACATTTGCAATACAATATGGTTGTCATGTATATAACGACCCAGATAATTGCTCTCAATATCCTGCCATACAATCATCTAATTAGATCTCAGGTCACAGCGATCAAAAATAGCTTTTCACCATCCCTGTTCAGACAGATAGGCTGAACATGCCAATTGGCTAGTTAAAGACTCCAAACAATTACTATTGTAGACTATACTAGGGCATAGGGTGTCGCACTGGTATTGGCCGTTGCTGATGAACTGTTCTATTTAGGATTACTGACATTTTGGTGTAGAATACTTTATTGTTTGATTAATAAAAATCATTACAATGATGGACATGCAACAATAAAAACGTATGTCAGACAGTAGCTAAAATATTTACACATGTGGGGCAATAGAAAAGAGTGTTAACTGAGCTTCTGTATCTTTACTTACATTATTTCCTCATGCCCTTTTAAAAGCAAGCCTAAATGCGGCCATTGACTCCATTAATACCGTCATGTATGAATAGCAAATAATGGGAGTGTATGATTTTTAATAATAAATAGTTATTTAAAAAACCTAATCAACACCCATTAGAAAATATGTAGTCTCTATGTATTCATGCTGTTTAAATGTGGACTACATTTAAACGAGAAGTCCTTTTGGTTAAGACACAATTAAAACCGTGATAATTCATTTTAGTTTTAATGTCATACTAAAACAATGGGGCAAGACACTAGTCATTGCTAAAAGACTACTAATTAATCCACTGATGGCGCAATTCTATTTGTGAGTAGTTAAAAACCCTACATAAGATGGTAGAAACTTCAAAATTGCGCAAGACAGGGGACAATAAAAAACAATGTGCAAAATACCATGTTCGACCGCTATCAAGTAATACAATAAAGTAAACAGGTCAGCAACACAACATGCTTAGTTCTCCCCAGTGTAAATTAACAATTGTTGGCTTGCTGGCTCTCACAGTTTCTAAGTCTTTTTACTGCTCTTGTAACATACTTAGTGAACCGGATGTTAAGCACTGGATTATCCGGGTTCATGGATGCAAGAATGGCTTGTCGACAGGAGCGAACACCAAGTTTGTTTAATACGCCCCGTAGCATGATCTTTCAGTCGTTGAAAAGTGCGGGGCAAAGACATACCACATGCTCAATTGTTTCCTTACTGCTCTCGCACCCCCTGCACGTTATGTTAGTGTTTGTACGGCACCAGCCTGACAAGTGGTACAGGAATGGCCATTCTCCCATTCTGAGGGCCAAAAATCTTTTTTTCCAAAACACTGCGTAGGTGCACGACAAGTGAGGCACCACAACCCATGGCTTAAACCCTGATATGACTGACCAGGCATGCTTACGTTGTACCAGTTGGGCTCTGTCCGAGTGGAAGGACCAGGAGCGGACATTCCTTTTGATATATATTTTGAGTGCCTACTGCGATGGGTTGGAGCTCCAAATTTCTACTGCATCCAAGAGTTTTAAGGAGTCTTGTAGGTAGCACCGGTACGATCGCCCGAGTTGACTTGTTGAAATTTCCTGCCACAATATAGCCTCCAAGTTTCCTTCTCTGGAAGTGCTTAGCTTGTTGCACAACCTGATGAATGCTCCAGCCCCAACCGCTCGATGATCTTGGAGACCAAACTCAAGTCGGATTTGGGCAGGAGATGAGGTGTTTGACATTTTGACCTGAAAATGAAATACTTTAAGATTATACGAGATTTGATTAGGGGAGGTGTGATGATACCTGTTAGAGGGAGAGAAGAGGCACCACCCAAAGATACTGCAGGTAATTATGTGGCAATAAATGTAGTGCTCCATAGTTGTATTTGGCTTAAACAATGGTATAAAATCACTGAGAAAGAAAATGTACTGGCATTTCCACGCTACGGTACATTTAATGTGAGAATCATTGAAAATTTGAGGAGGATATCATACGAGATGAAACTATAGCCTAGACCTACACAGTTCGAAGCGCTCAATTCTTGGGAGCATGTGACTCATGCCAGAGAGAAGGACAAATATCAAGGGAGAGCTAGAAAGGCATTGCGTACTTATGACGATGCGAGGCAAGATGCAGAACAGAGGCAGTGGAGAACTGACATAATAGAGGGAGCCAAGTCAAATCCCGCATTCAGAAGTAATGAATTTGAAAAGAGAAGGAAAGAAAAGAAGAAGAGAGAAAGAGGGGATGAGACAGAAGAAAAAGATGAGAGAAACGAAAAAAGGGACAGTGACTCTAGCAACAGTCTTCTAAATGTGTTGGTGCCAGAAAACCCACCTCCATATAATGAGACCCAATCAATGGGAGGTAGAAGCGCTAGCGCAAGTGGAAATTCTGGAATGGCTACAGCACCAGTAAATGTCAGTCAGTCAGTCAGTACAACTTTATTCGATCATTATAAAGTAAGATCATAAAAGTACATAGGCAACAGTAAGTTAAAATTGTTCTCGTAGGTGACATACAATAACATTTCATCATTTTTAAAAGAGTTGTATAAAAGAGGGTACAAAATTCATTCTAAGTTTCAGTATATACATACAAAAAAATACCGGATAAAATGTAGAATAAGATACAGTGTGCAATTAAAAAAATAATTTTCCTTTTTTGTTTATACGGGAAGCTAAGGCAGAAAGTGCAAGAGAAAGTTACGATCCCAAAGACTTTCTTTTTTTCAAGCAGGCCCAAAGGAATGATGCTACCGAGAAGCACACTAGGTGGTCGGGTAATGATTTTAAGAAAAATAATGCAACCCGACATTGTTCAAAATTGTGGCTCTTTAAAATCGGTGCAATGTACTTTTTCCTTTCCTTGTGATAGTGACCACAGAAAAACAATAGTTGTAGATCAGTTTAGGTGGAGTTCATATCGCAGGGACAATTAATCAAATATGATTGTTTAAACCTTTTCGATGGAAACCCTAGCATTAGTGGTATCAAATTTCAACAAAACCGCAGTAATATGAATTTGTGTTGTAGTATTGAAACTTCCTCTAAGTAGGGATATCAACCTTCTAAGATAGATAAAAGAGGCTGATAGGCCAGGGTTGACTGCTTCCTGTAGTTCTTCTCCCTGCGTGTGTTGGGCCTTCAGCATAAATGTGTCCACCAATCTTTGCCTTGACATCAGCCTACAAGCCATTGGATCCTTGAACAAATCTTCCAACCCCAACTCAGTCAGTTATTGCTCGACATAGTTTATCCATCTAATTCTCTTGTAGTTTTCCAATCTAAGGCACTCTCTTATTATACTTTGTGTTAGGGGAACAGTGTTCCTCCGCCAGATGGAAAACCACAAGAGCAAAGGGGCCAATCTGATTAAGTCTGTGATATATGGTAAACCCAACTCGAAGTGCTGTACATAGTTAGATGTTGACTGCGGGAGAGAAACCAGGGATTAAAAAAAATTATCCTCAATGGATTGTAATGGTTCAGGGTGTGCTGAGCCCCAAACACCCGCTCCATAGGTGGCCGCGGTCTTTGTTTTCGCATGATAGATATGCTGGACAGCAGCTAGAGGTTTCATGCCCATCCTAGACATAAATGCCTTTAGCGCTGCCAAGCTCCTCTCCATGCCCATGGCCCTTGCATCAACTAGGCGTGACCAGGTTTGGTTCTTATCAAAAAGTACCCCGAGATAGGGAAAAGACTCAACCACCTCAATTTTCCCTGTTTCTGTGTAGAGATGGGATGTTTTACCTTGTACACCGTCCCTAGCTATGATTGCAAAAGATTTAGACTGATTAACCTTCATGTCAAGGGAGTCCATGAAGGCTGCATAGGTGGTAATTAGATGTTGCAGCCCTATCCTTGTTCTGGTACTAAGCACTGCATCGTCTGCATATGCCAGAATTGGGAGCTGGATGGACACAGGGAGATCGGGGGTTACGCCCAATAGGGCCTTACCCACGCCGTTCGTATAGATGGAGAATAGGAACGGCGTGAGGACATAGCCCTGCCATACCCCCCTTAGGATCTTAAAAGGACGGGTACATTCCCTGTTTTTTCCATATCTGATTGATGCTGAAGCGTCAGTATATAGTTGCCGGATAAAATCAATTATTGGAGGGTCAATCCCCATCTCTTCCATAATATGCCAGAGCTTTGAGTGGGAAACGCAGTCAAACGCTGCTGAAAGGTCCATAAAGGCAAGATAAATTTTCCCACCCTTAGCCCTGGTATATTCATCAATAATCAATGAAAGGTTCAGACACTGATCTACAGTGCCTTTGCCCTGTAAATGTGAATCTTGATGCGACGGGAGCCACCCTGCGAATGTGAATCAAAATGTAATGGGAGGTAATCCGAGGATTTGTGCCCCTGGTACCTTCACAGCTCTTAATGCTCAAGATGCTCTTACTGTCCTGGTTACCATTGGTCCAGTGGTTCCTATATATAACCCTTGTTCCGCAGGGAATGTAAAACACAACTTGGCTGTCCCTGCCAAGCTAAAAGCCCCAGAGAATGTTCCTGCAAGTTTGAACGTGGGAAGATTTGTCCCCTTAGTGCCGATGAATATGAGTGCCAGTGCAGATCCCACAAAGAACCATACAGGATTTGGACCTTTAAGGCAATTCCAGGGATTGCTAGACTTGGGTACACTTACCTGGGAGCCACCCCTAAATGCACATAGTAGTACACCCAAGGAGAAAGCAGTGCCTAAACCCTTTGGAGTGCAGCCGAAATTTAGTGCTCAGGAATTAGATGAATGGTTGAAAGTTGTTAATGCCACTTCGAATGAGAGTGGAAGTTCAGAATTGAGTCAATGAATGATGCAGTCATCAGTGAGGGTGAATTTAGTTGATGTAGCAAAATTGAAACTAGAATTAGATGAAATGACAGCTGGAAGTCTTGAATTGGCTCGACTAGATAGTTATCAAGAAAGTGAACTTTTGTTTATGAGCAAGGATGGAACTAGGCGGGCGAGGCAAGTCTATGATAAACTATTTGAAGCAGCTCAGAAATATGAGGTAGATCTGGATCTGACTAAAGCTTTACAAAAAAGTCACCAACTCTGTTTTTGTGATAAAGAAATAGGGGTACATTCTCAAGAACGTGTGATAACCATCGCAAAAGTTACTTAACGCAACCTCCAACATCGCAGAATATTGTGGGAAATTTACGTCGTGTTAACCAAGTATTCACAACACGGCGGTACCATGCGATAGTCACCAGAAAACGCGTCAAATGGCCGTGTTAAAATCAACGCCACGCCGCAAAAATGCGAAACACGAACGCAAAAAAAGCTGCGATGAGGCCAATCGCGATACAAAAAGCAGCGAAAACCAGCGGCAGGCCTGCAAATCCCACGGAAAATGCACTATAAAAGCAACAAAAACAACACACCAGAAACGATCCAAAGTGCGTTGCAACATGGATGCACCCTGACCCAGCGCAGAGCCCAACGCGAACCCCACAAGCCCCACAGACCACCAGCAAGGACCAACCGGGTCGGGGAAGGCCAAGGAGAAGAGGGAGAGGAAGACGGGGTGCAGTCCGTAGGAAAACAAGACCAGCGTCACGGATGTGATAGAACACTACCAGCAACTGACCCACAATTAGACTACCTTGAATGCAGCCGGAGTGTCGAGGAGGCCAATGGAGGAGGCCAAGAGGCGCTGGCATGACTTGAAAACCTAAACCAGGCCCAAAGCCGCTGCCAACAGGAAGGCAGCAACGGCGACAGGAGGTGGGAGTCCTGCGCCACAGGAGGAGCTGGAGGAAATGGAGGCCAGTCATCAGTGTGGAGACGGAGCAAGGAGGTGGGAGTACGGACACAGCTCGAGAGGACCTGACACAACAACAACAGGGTGAGTAACGAACAGGGAATGTGGGGACGGGGGGAGATGGGCACAATGGCACACATGCACAAGGATGTGTAGCACACTGCACACCCACAATTACCCAGGGTCATGTCCCCCCATCCCCGTGGCACACTGCAGCACACACACATGGCAATCACAGCACATCCCATGACAATGTGGCACAAAGTGCAACACCGCAAAACCAAAGGGGATGATGGACGGAGTGTTGAACATTGCAAGCACTCACCCCCAGTCAACTGATCTGGGTTTAATCCATCATCATTCGTTAGCCCACTCCGCCACCCCAGTTCAGACATGGCCATATGCAAATCAGTCTGACCCTGTGCCTCATGGGAACAGTCCAGCCCGAACTGCCAAACCATGTCTTCCCTGGACCGGAAACAAGCATCCTGGGACCGGTTTCGGGTTCATAACCCTCATCAGCCAGGCTATCTTGAATCCAGTGGCAAAGTGAGCAAGGGACCCACGTCTGGGCATACCCTGCCAACTTAGGGCGAACATAGCAAAACCAAAGGGGATGATGGACGGAGTGTTGAACATTGCAAGCACTCATCCCCAGTCAACTGATCTGGGTTTAATCCATCATCATTCTTTAGCTCACTCCGCCACCCCAGTTCAGACATGGCCATATGCAAATCAGTCTGACCCTGTGCCTCATGGGAACAGTCCAGCCCGAACTGCCAAGCCATGTCTTCCCTGGACCGGAAACAAGCATCCTGGGACCGGTTTCGGGTTCATAACCCTCATCAGCCAGGCTATCTTGAATCCAGTGGCAAAGTGAGCAAGGGACCCACGTCTGGGCATACCCTGCCAACTTAGAGGCGAACATAGCAAAACCAAAGGGGATGATGGACGGAGTGTTGAACATTGCAAGCACTCACCCCCAGTCAACTGATCTGGGTTTAATCCATCATCATTCTTTAGCTCACTCCGCCACCCCAGTTCAGACATGGCCATATGCAAATCAGTCTGACCCTGTGCCTCATGGGAACAGTCCAGCCCGAACTGCCAAGCCATGTCTTCCCTGGACCGGAAACAAGCATCCTAGGACCGGTTTCGGGTTCATAACCCTCATCAGCCAGGCTGTCTTGAATCCAGTGGCAAAGTGAGCAAGGGACCCATGTCTGGGCATACCCTGCCAACTTAGGGCGAACATAGCAAAACCAAAGGGGATGATGGACGGAGTGTTGAACATTGCAAGCACTCACCCCCAGTCAACTGATCTGGGTTTAATCCATCATCATTCTTTAGCTCACTCCGCCACCCCAGTTCAGACATGGCCATATGCAAATCAGTCTGACCCTGTGCCTCATGGGAACAGTCCAGCCCGAACTGCCAAGCCATGTCTTCCCTGGACCGGAAACAAGCATCCTGGGACCGGTTTCGGGTTCATAACCCTCATCAGCCAGGCTATCTTGAATCCAGTGGCAAAGTGAGCAAGGGACCCACGTCTGGGCATACCCTGCCAACTTAGGGCGAACATAGCAAAACCAAAGGGGATGATGGACGGAGTGTTGAACATTGCAAGCACTCACCCCCAGTCAACTGATCTGGGTTTAATCCATCATCATTCTTTGGCTCACTCCGCCACCCCAGTTCAGACATGGCCATATGCAAATCAGTCTGACCCTGTGCCTCATGGGAACAGTCCAGCCCGAACTGCCAAGCCAGAAACTGGTCCCAGGATGCTTGTTTCCAGTCCAGGGAAGACATGGCTTGGCAGTTCGGGCTGGACTGTTCCCATGAGGCACAGGGTCAGACTGATTTGCATATGGCCATGTCTGAACTGGGGTGGTGGAGTGAGCTAAAGAATGATGATGGATTAAACCCAGATCAGTTGACTGGGGGTGAGTGTTTGATTTGCTCAAACGCTCCGTCCATCATCCCCTTTGGTATCACAAAGTGCAACACCGACACTGCAGAACAGGGGACACAACTGGGTCCGCCCATGCGCAGAATCAGGCCAATCACATTTGACAGAGCAGGGAACTGTGAGATGCATATGTACGGGTACAACCTCACATCAGTCATGTAGTCCAAATGTCCACTGTCCCCCCTCAAATTGCCAGCACCGCCCAAACAGTCACAATGTACATTGTCACACTGTCTGCATGTCTACAAGAACAATGCGCCAACATAAATGTCAACACAATGTCAACATGCATCTCCCCTTCACATTGCAGAGGGACAAACAACACCTCCAGCAGGTCAGACCAGACAACCCATCAGTGATGCCGGAGACGACCACCACACCTTCGACACCGACGCCCTACAACAGCCCATGGACATCCCACGCAACCCACCACCAGGACCAGGGCAGACAAGCTACTCCGAGGAGAACCCAGCCCCTGCAACAGACCACACAGCATGAAGCACCCGCAAGCACGGCTGGCTCACAACACTTCACTGACCCACACATGGCACCCCAATGCCAGGTGTCAGAAAGCCAAAAGGAGGTGGCCGAACAGGTGCGGGTGTGGTCCGAACCCATGGAAGGCAAACTAGATCACATACATGGGTGTCAATTACCCTTCAGGGACCACCTACACCCCACAAAGGAGACCCACACTGCCATAGAGACACATGCAGATGCACATTCCCAGTACAGAACCACGCCCAGGGGCACGCACATATCAGTCACACACCCACGTTGGCTATGCGTAGATTGGCCCAGTCCACTACCTTACGAATTGAGTGGGTGACGACAAAGCCACATGTCCAAGCTCTCACCCGCTGCCTGCGGTGACATGTCTGCGTCCGCTGTACACAGCACACTGTAATGTCATAGGGCCCAGGGCCCTCATGCATACAACAAGACCACAGGGACACACGCAGATATTATGTTGAACTGGCTACGGGCACGTGCGCCCGGCCCCTTTATTGGCAGGGCCACATGTACAGTGACGCCTGTGCTGGATGTGTGTGGGGTGAGCATAAGCCAGCCCGCACCAAGTGCTTGGTGCTGGCAACAACTTGAACAGTGGACACCAGTGCAATGGAAACAGAAAACACCTGCATAACAGAGTCAACTGCTGAGCAACATGGAGGGAGCCGGAGCAAGTACAGAGGTCACCCAACATACAAACAGAAGTGTCCGTGAGTTGCAGTGCACTGAGGCTGGGGCACTAGAGCTGAGCGCGCTCATGTGATGAAAATGACTAGGATTGTGTCCATTCATTATATTCCTGATGCAGATGCAGTGGGGTGTGTTAGACCTGCATCAACTTCCTCATCAACGTCCCAGGTCTCCCACACTGCTGGAGGTGACATTGCTGCGCAACCTCTCCACAGCACAAAACTCAATCAGTAAGGGTCCATCGGTTGCGGTGCACTGAGTCAGTGGCACCTGGAGTGCTGAGCAGGGGATCAGGCAGATGATGGCATCCACGACAGGTCTGAGCAACTCCGTTAGTCTGCCAGTACCACTGTTTCGACTCTGGCAGATGGTGGTTGGAGTTGGCCCTAGCGATGGTGGCGTGTGCCTCCTGCGGTGATGCGACATCCGGGCCGGTCAGGACTCGATATGATGTGTGAGCCCTGGTGGTCCGCAGTTGAGGCCGGAGGCAGCAGACAGCGCAGGGCCACATGCACATGGCGTCGATGACCCCAAGACCACCGTCACAGATGTCATCCAATATTCATTCAGACAGGGTCCCTGACTTGAGCTGCACAGAGTTGGTGGTCCTGGATGCACAGCGGCAGGCACAGGCACACCGCCACGGGACGGTGACTTGCGGTCCACTGAGGTAGGGCCACGCAGACTGAGCGGGTCCCCGTCGATGTCGAAGGTGAATGTGGCAGAGGGTTGCAGGGGACAGTGGAAGGTGTCCTCCAGGGCATGATGAGAGGGCAGAAGCTATCCGGAAGCAGCAAATGGGGGAGTGGAAAGCGACTGCCTCGTTGCCACCACCAATTCAGCATCAGCTGCATGGGGATGAAAACTACCCCCTAGTCCATAGACTCAGACGCCACCAATGTACGACCAGAGAGTGTCCATGAATGTCGGGGAACAGACTTAGTGGCACAGGGGCTGAGAGGGGATGCAGTCTGCGATGATGCCCGTACACTGATATGTACTCCGGCATTGGCGAATCAAGACTCTGTGACCTACTGGACCGCAGTGTAGGCCGGAGGCAGCGTTCAGCAGTGGGCCACGTGTTGTAGGCTCGCGATGCACAGTTAGTGACATCAGGGCAGTTGTCGGTAGTGTTCGCTCACCTCCGTAACGATGATCCTTTTTCCTCCCAAATGCAATGCATCATCCTCTTATGCCACTCCTTGCGTGCAATGATTCGTACTCTGCCTTTGAATAATCGATGTTCAGTTCCAATTCTGTGACCTACTCGAGCGCAGTGTAGGCCGAGAGCAGTAGTCCGCGTGGGCCCACAGAATCTTGCGGCTGTGATGTAACACTAAGACCTGTTGGCACCACATCGAAGGGTGTATAGTGACATACACTCAGCCATGATTGATTTGCTCTGCCATGGTGTAATCAAGACTCAGTTCCAAATGTGTGACCTACTTGTCCGCTGTGCATGCCGGTGGAGTGCGTCAACGAAAATGGAGTACTGCGGGCCTGTGCTGCGGAGGCCGTGATGGTCTGAGGAGGCTGCCAAGGTCGCAGGCCTCGGGCTTGGAGATTGCACTGGCACGTGGTGGGCCCTCTTCGACCCACACCGGTGTCAGAAGGTGGACATTGAGGCCTGGGTGCGCAGGGGTGGGCAGGACTGGTTCGGGGACCAGCGTCCCGGGCTGCAGCAGGCGCACAGTATCGCTGGCAACACCGTTCATGGCGTCGGCCTTGTGGCGGGGTGAGAGGTGCCACCCTGGCAGAGACATTGGGCATTCCGGAAGAGGACCACACCCAGAGTTACGTGCCTTTTATTCACACCCCTACGCTGGCCTGGCGTACGCCGGGCCAGCCCACTCCTCTCACGCTTACAGGGGGGACGTCACAAGCTACATTTCCGCGATCTTCCCACTGGCTGGGGTGACATGGTTGCGTCCACTGTCCACTACACTCCAAACACCAGCGGTGTGTGTCGACATGGATATGTGTGTGGTCTGCATACTGCAGTCTGGCCAGCACATCCACGCCACACTTGGCATTGTGTAATTCTCGTTCATCGGTCCCTTGCCTCCTTCGCACATGCCTGGTCCCCACCTCTTCCGACATTCTGCTATTGTGTGTCCGAGGTGCCATGCCGTTGATGGCTCATGTACATGGCTGGCCCAGGTTCCCACAGTGAGTTGTGCTGTCGTGTCTGGTGGGTGTGCATGTTGTATGTGAGCTTGTGACATGTGCATTTCCTGTGTTGTGTGTTGCATGATTGTGGAGTTGAGGTGTGTGGTGTGTGCATTTGGTATTGGCCAACAAGCAGTGCATTTCCGTGGGTGCCATCCTGGTGGCGCAGGTGGATGATGGACTGTCGGGAGGTGCAGGTATCATGCACACTGCCTGGGTGGTTGGCGGCGGCGTTGGCGGGGATTCCACGGTGGTCCACTATTGCCTGCACATTGGTGGGATACGTGCGCTTTCTGTTGCGCTTATTGTGTGCAGTGTCGCCAGGGGCCACTAGTAGGACATGTGTGCATGCAATTGCCCCCTGACACGTGCAGGAAGCCAGCTGTGGCGTACATGCCTTGCTTGGTCTCCGGCTGTTCCTGCGCAGTGTGTGTGAAGTATAGATAGTGGGGTACCATGCTGATGGTGTCATCCATGACCGTTGTGGGGGACTTGGATTGGCCTGGCTGTGTGACTCCTCCTTCTCAGGCGGATGTTGGTTGGAGGGTACCAGAGGCCAACATGTGCAGCATGGCCAGCAGCTTTGTCTGCGGTGGGATGTTGGTTGTCCACTGTGTTGGTACCGTCAGCCTGTGGGCAATGGTGATCAGGATGTGGAGGAGGGTTGTCCCTTTGGGCATATAGTGGGCAATGACATTCTCTGGTGTTGGGTCTATGAGGTTGGTGCATTTTCGGAGGGTCGTTGTCTTTGTCTGCGCTGCCTCAGTGTTGGTCCGGGGGGGGAGGTGGGTGTCCGGGGGGGTGGTCCTGGGGTGGTGGCGGTGGGTGTTGGGGCCCTCTTGGGTGTCCGGCCCGCATGTTCAGTGGCTCCATGGCATCTGTTGGTCTTCAGGTGTGGCTGTGGGCTGGGCTCACTTTTGTGGTGCAGGCTGCCGTCCGACTTTACACCAGGTCAGAGCAGGTGTTAATTTCCTGCTGCTAACGCGCATTATCGCATGTTTCGTGGTCTTTTCGCAGATCTGGCTGGTGGTTGAGAATGTTGCGGAGTGGTGTTTTCGCGGCTTTTTGCACGGGTACGCCTACTCTGCATCTCATTAGCGATAGTTGCTGGGGTCATCTGTGGTGATGTTTTTTGCGGCTGCTATCGCGGGTAAACTGGTGTTATGGGCTGTTAACACCAGCTTGTGAATGGGGCGATGAATTTATCGCAACTTTGGCTGCGATAAAGTGCCGTTAACTCGGCGATAGCTCCTTGAGAATATGCCCCCTAGAGTGTATGAGAATACCAGGAATGAAGTAGCAAATTCAGGGATTAATTCAAAGCATTCAGACTTCTAGTGCCCTAGATAAGTGGAAAGGTAAATGGGTAAAGAAGAAAGGTCTGAAGAGATCTATGGGAGAACTGCCTCCCCCTTAGGAGAGGAAACGGGTACCACAAGTTTCCCCTTGTGGGAAGTACCCAGCAGAGCTTATGTCCATGTGCTTTGGAGTAGAAGTGATCTTATGTCATTTACCATGATTTCCCCAGGTTGAGAGAAAAAGCTATAGAATAGTTCAAGCAAATTGAGCTGTTTGTGAAAATCCCAAAGGTTTTATGGACTGATCTGAAAACTTTGTTTGATATTTTGGTTCCAAGTGATTTGTGGACAGAATGTAAGATAGCCACAGAATGGCCTGAGAGAGAGCCTGTTAGAGATCCATTGACAAATGGTCAGTTACCCATAGTAATGAGAAAGCATAACCAGGTGATGACATGGTTGAAGTCTAAAATGTTGCCCCAAGATATTGACTGGGTCAACATTGATCGAACGACCCAGGAACCCAAAGAGACTATTCATGCATATTATGAGAGATTGTTGCAAGCATTTAAACAGTACAGTGGAATGGAGACGCTGGAGCCCAAAGATGTGGAACATTTTGTATTTAGGTTTGTGATGAGATTGAGGCTTGAAAATTGCATAATGATTCAGCAGAAGTTGGTTTGTTGGCAGTATAAGTTGGTTGATGAGATTTTGAGATATGCTAAGTACTGTAACGATGAGATAGAAATGAAGGAGATGAAATTGAAAGAGAAATGAGCAAATGAAGGCTGCCCAGAGGGGAGGTCAAATTCAGCCTTTTGTTTGTAACGTACCCCCCATGCAGTGGTACCAGCATGGAGCTCCTGCAATGTAAGGTGTAGGTGGATATCAGTCACAAAGTAGAGGTTATGGAGTTCCAATTGATCCAAGTCCTGGGATTAATGTGGCTACTTTGAAGAAGTATAATCCCTTCCATTATTTTAATAAATTGGGGCACTGGAAGCAGAAATGTCATCTTAATCATGCAAATCAAGGTCAAAATCCAGCGTTTACACAGTCTCAGAATAATAATCCACGCAGTCATGAAACGTGCCGAGACCAAGGTCTCAGAATTTCAATGAGCCACAAGCCCCAGTGATGCAAGGTCCACAACCCCGATGCCACAACAAACTGCTAATGGTCCTAGATTTGCTTCAAATCAGGTTCCAAATACGAGTTAGGCCTCTTTTCTGAATAACAATCCTCTTCAGCAGTATCCTATGTTTGACTCAGTTGACAATTATGGCTCCGATCAGTCCACCTGATGGTGCTTGAGAGGGGAGGAAGATTGCGTGCTTGACACAGTCTTGGAGGTAGACCAGAGTGGTCCATTCATAGATGGAAAGGTAAATGGCCGCCCTGTATCATTTTTGGTTGATACTGGTGATACCCATTCTACTGTGAGAACAGTGGAAGTTTCAAACCTACCGATCTAGGGAAAAGAATCCAAGTTGTAGGCATTGCAAATAAGAAAATGACCAATCCTGTAACTGTAGATGTGCCTGTAAAAATAGGGAATTTTGAGGATAATCACCAATTCGTGGTATGTGATTTGAGTCCTGTAAGTTTGTTGGGATGCAATTTGATGTGCAAGCTGAATTGCACTATTTACTGCACACTAAGAGGTGTGGCATTTCAAACCCATTATGGAGACATGGCCTTTAAATTGGTTAATCAAATTCCAGCAATTGAATAGTTCCCTATGATGACAAGTGAAGAGTTACCCCTGGATCTCAGAGATACAGTGAAGTCAGAAGTGTGGGATTTTTCAGGGCAGGACATTGGACTCGTCAAAGGAGTTGAGCCTGACCGTACACAGATAAAGCCAAATGCTGAATACCCAAGAACCCCGCAATATAATCTGACCCCTGAAACTGTTGCTGGAATAATTCCAGTAATCGAGGCAATGATTCAACAAGGTATTCTGTTGGAGATTATGGGGAGTCCATGTAACTCACACATTATGGGCTTACAGAAGCCTAGCGGTAAACACAGCATAGTGCAGGACCTTCGAAAGATAAACAATATTGTGGTTTCTTGTTGTCCTGTGGTACCAAATTCTACTGTGATTTTGTTTCAGGTTCCATGCGAGTCTGAGTGGTTTTCTGTCATTGATTTGTGTCAGGCCTTTTTGTCCATACCCTTGCACATAGACAGTCAGTTCCTTGTTGTGTTTCGGTTTGGTAGTCGTGTTTTGGAATGGTGCTGAGTCTCACAAGGGTATATGGAGAGCCCATCTATTTTTAATCAGAGCCTTAAAATAATCTGGAGTCCTTGGTTATGCCCTGTAACTCTACCCTGGTGCAGTATATAGACCTGCTGGTTGAGTCAAACACTCAGGAAGCTTGCAAGATGAGTACTATTGCCCTGTTAAACCACTTGGCTGAGAATGGACATAAGGTGTCCCCTAATAAGTTGCAATACTGTTTGAAAGAAGTCATGTACCTTGGACATCGCATTGAGAAAGGAGACAGGAGACAGGAAGGTGTCACAAGAAAGAATCTCTGCGATTCTGCAAAGGAAACTGCCAACAACACAGGAACAAGTCAGGTGGTTCATGGGAATGGTGGGCTACTGTCACCAGAGATAACCCAATTTTTCTCTAAGGGCCAAGCCTTTACAGAGGCTGAAATGTGTTGAAGCCGGTACCTTGGGATAACAATTGTTTGGCCACCTTCCTAGAGCTGAGAGAAAGTCTCTGCCACACCCCTGCACTAGGAATGCCTGAATACAGCAAAGTGTTTTCGCTTTTGTGCAGTGAGAGGGAGTGCTGAACTCTCTCAGTACTTACACAGACTATTTGTGCATCAGAGGGTGTTTTGCAAAATGTGTTCTTTCTTGCATGCTAACTTACATTGGGAAACCAAAAATGGAGAGAAAAGTGATAGGCAATACGAAATTTTCAATGATTCTGTATTCCCACACTTTCTTCAATACAAACAGAACCTTACTTCTGTAGGTGGACTTATCACCCCTGGGAAGAATGGAGACTTTATGGTCTGATTTTGTATCCCACAATCATTTGAAGAATGAGTATAATGCTCTTCAAAGTGTTCATATTTCTCTGAAGCCCCAATTTCTTTCATATCTTTCAAGTTATATCCTCCTTGCTCTTTATCTTTGGGACAATCTTGGAATTTCTTTTTCCTAAATCCACGTTATGGCTACGTATCTTGTTTGTTTTCTTGTGAGCTAAGTTAATTTTCAGATTTGGGTTTTATCTGAGGCTCTTAAAATTTTATACCAAGGGTTTCTCTTCTCATGGAGGCATAAACTTGAGAGATAATTTTCGGCAACTCCACCTCTTTCTGGTCTTGTGGAGTTGCAGTGTATTCTGGATGTATATCAATCAAGCTGCATCACTTTTGAGATCACAGAGCACTATCACAGATAGAAGAGCTATGTTACCTATCAGCTTCCTACCCAGATCCATTGCGTTTGCTTCAGGATTTCATGTAACAAATCTGTCATTGCTATGCCATGCATGGTAGTTCACAGGGCTGCAAATATGCTTGGCCATGACTGCCATTGCTGTGGATTTGCACCATGTCCATTGGAAGGCACATATTCAGTATCCAGTGTTTAAACCACAGAGCTGGGTGAGGAGAAACTGCCTTCAACTAATAGGTCTTCCTTGCTACCCAAAACAAGACTGCATGACCTTTAACTCCCCAATGCCCCATTATTGTTTTTCTAGTTTGTGGATTGATGGCAGGTGCATTTTCGTGGTTAGGGGTTTGAATAATGCCTGTGATCTCAGTGACCTACTGCTCTCATTCAATCCGACTCAACTGTCTGTTTATGAGTATTTCCTCCATAAACATTTTGATAGTTTTCCTCTGGGCAGTCGACCCCTTCCTGTGTGAGGTGTATATGTAGATAATATGTGCTGTGTCTGTCCTGGCAACATAAGGGGTTCTAAACACTGTGTGTGTGTTATATGTTGTAGCCTTGTTTGAAATAATGTAATATGTTCTATATATTTTAACGGCACTTCAATGAATGTGAAAGTATCCTAACGTGATGGAGGATTTCTTTTTATATATCATGTGAATAACCCTGCTGCATGTGCAGCTTGCATTTCAATCCATGGACAGAATGCTTCAGTTGTGCATATTGGGCCTGCACCAACCACTAACGTGATTTCACTTTAATTAATTGGAATCCCTTTCTGTGAGATGGGTAGAAATGGTAGGGCATACATTCTCCAGTCAATCCTTTGACTATAGCTCTATTTCTTCTACTGCTCCCAACATTGTTTACAACACTCAGATTTGGTATTACGATTTGGGACAATCGTTCATAAATCAAAAGTGCTCAACAAACCTCAGTTGGATACAGGGGTACTTTACTTATTACCGAGAAGGATCATAAAATACCCTCGACGACATCCTAATTGGGCATCATGTCTTTTTACCCACAACATTTTGGGATCTCATTCGATAGATCCTCTAAGCCTCAAACCATGGACCAGTTAAACATGAACTTCTGGGAAGAAAGAACTGCCTGGTGTCTCTCCCACCTCCAGAATTATCTTCTGGCAGCTAGGAGTGCTAGGAGTCAGACAAGCCTGTGATAGACTCTTTCGTCTGGAAGTGATATATACAGTGCACCACCCAGTATTCCGAAATCATTATGCATGTACAATAGTTGGCATTTCAAATTATATAATTATGTATTATACACCACTGGTCAAAGGGTAAGCAAGCCCCAGTCATATTCATCCAATTAGGGATAAACGTTTTTAGTGATGTTTGGGGCAATTTGTTCTTAAGCTCTTAAAAACTGTTTTCCACAAAATGTATCCAGATTGTATTCTTTATTTCCCCAAATATCGGGGTTCTAAAGTTTTGCAGGATTTGGGAATACTCCTAAAGGGATCTGAGAAAATACATAGAAAAACAAAGTGCTGTGCAAGTAAGTGTGTTTGTTTCTAAAAATTGCATCAATAAAGAGTTTACTCTGAGAACCACCATGTTCCCAGCTTTCAGGAAAAAACATTTTTAGCACAGTTTTTGCATTTTTCTAAGTGGTAGTCCATTATTATTGTCTTTTGTGGTTTCTCGTACTTAAAGTTGGTGTTGGAAATATCTGTGAAACCCATGGGTAAAACTATAGTAATATACATTACTGAAAACTAGACATAATTCCATATAGGCAAATTGTGATTTGTGTAGCTTGCTCATGATTTTCAGAAAGAAACTAATTGTTGAAATAAGAAACATCATGACAATAAGTCCGGAAAAAATAAAAATAGGTGACAAAGTGTTACCTGATGGCTAATTTTCAAAAGCAATATGCTGTTACATCTGTCAGATCCTTCTGGTCAGGTATTTGGTGGTTGTCCAAAAACACACAACACCCAAAGTGAACGAAGAAGCCGCAGCTTATAGTGATTTAACTATGCTTCAATTCATATGGTAATATCTAATTAAATAAAAATGGGTACAAAGGAAACCTATGTTTTTGTGAAATGTTCCCAAGATGCTGGGTTTAGCAATATTGGTTATTTGTACAAAACTGAATTTGAGGTTACCTGTACTATCATGTGATTAAGAGGGCATTTTGAAAAATGTGTTCTGTCTTTCACATTGGTCACACTTGGAAGCCAGAAAAAGCGAAAGGTCTAATTTATAATAATAATTGTTCTACTAGTCTGTGTTCCAACAGTTCTCCTAATAATAATGGTGCCCCACTTGTGCAGGTGGACCCATTGACCGTGCCAGGAAAGGCCTCAAAATGCAACATGAGCAGATCAAATTTTCACCATGAAAAAATACCCATTTTGGCAATGTAGGTAGCTGTAGTGTTTAGGCCTAGGATTGGCCGGTACACTAGGAAACCTACCAAACATAGACATTTCTGAAAACTATATAATCACAAGAGGTGAGGGTGGTGTGACTTGAGTGGATCCCATGATGTTTTCTTACCCAGAATAACCTCCAACCTCAAATGTTGTGTAAAATCAGGCACTTTCCTCACATTTCTCTCACCCCGCCCTCCCACATCTATACCAATAAAAATGGTACAGGCTATAGGGGTGATATTAGGCTCAATGCCTGGTTCGGCTTCGCCCACCCCATATTTGTTTTGGGAAAAAATGATTCCTTGTGTCTAGTAGGCTTTCCACCCTCAACTCTTCTCAATGTACAGTTTTCAGAAATATCTAGGGTTGATATGCTTCCCAGAGATTGGCGATAAACCCCTCAGTATGCTTCCCTAGGGAAAGAAAACTGTGAGATGAGGGCATAGAGAGCCACCATCATCCCTTCTTTTTTTGTTCTTATTTTCCCTGGTGTCTAATGGCCTTTCTGTCCCCACCTGAGGAGGGAATATTGGGGAAAACGCCCCCATTTGGACCCTAAGGAGTGCAGACAGACTGTTTTGCCGCCTTTAAGGTGGAGGCACAGCCCGATGCCCAATCTTTTCTTTTTTCATATATTCCCGGTGGACTAATAAGCTTTCTGCCCTCCAGGGGGCAGATTGATGGTAAACCCCCCAATTTGCCCTCCAGGGTGGGGTAGAAAATCTGTTGGGGCCATTATGGGATGAAGGAATGGCATAATGCCTCCACCCCTTCTTTTTTCTATTATTTCCCCCTTGTGTCTAGTGGGCTTTCTACTCCCCCAGGGAAAGATTGGGGGTAACCCCCCTAATTTGAAAACTGTTTTACTCCTTTTGCAGTGGGATCATTGCTGAATGCCAGGATGGACTGCCCCAACCTTTTTTTCTCACAAATGTATCTATGGTTTCACAGTGGGATTTGCACCCCAACGGAGGGAGTAATGGGGGTAATTCACCTGCCTTTGCGGTTCCCCCACCAAAATTATCCTTGGTGTCTATGTGTGAATATCTACTTACTTTATTAGGCCTTCAAGCCTGAGCTGGAAATTGACAATTCTGCATCCCCTTTGTGTGATTTACTCTCCCCACTCATCAGTGAATTATATAAATTTCTTAGGCATGGTCATCTATATTACGAGGATATGTCAGCTTATGTGCGACTCCTGTATCCTTATAAGGGATATTTGAACAACAATTTTGTTCAAAATATACCCGGAAGCTCACTGCTACTTTCGTTTTTCTGCCATCATTTAGTGCCATCTACCCTTGTAGCAATATTTCAGGTGCTAGGTTCATGAATATTGTGTTCATCAGAGAATGAAAATTGTTGTTCTTGGTTTTTGTTAATGTGAACTGGGAAAACCTGGCAATCCTAGCTGCACAAATGGAAAGTTAATGTGCTTTCTGTACTTCCACCATGCACTGAATCCATTTTAAATGTGCAAATAATTATCATATAAACATGTTAGCATACAACCAGCCCTGTATTGCATGCAGTAGCGGTCCGTGGTAGGAGTGCCGGCCGGGCGGTGACGTGGGGCGGGGGAGGGGCAGGGTGGGGGGTAGTAAACCACGGATTACGGCCGAATACAGTAAGTAAACATTTAAATAAATAAAACAAATTTCGTTGCGCGCACTGCATCGCATTTGGCGATGCAGCACTCACAACAAA
The DNA here is from genome assembly GCA_963921515.1 of Calotriton arnoldi. Lineage (NCBI taxonomy): Eukaryota > Metazoa > Chordata > Amphibia > Caudata > Salamandridae > Calotriton > Calotriton arnoldi. The sequence continues at coordinate 328,742 of CAWUFW010006813.1, read as the reverse complement.
ATTCGTTTTATTTATTTAAATGTTACTACCTGTATTCAGCCGTAATCCGTGGTTTACTACCCCCGCCCTCCCCTGCACGTCACCGCTGTCTAAAGTGATAAATACATAAAGAAGCCTTGCCACACAGGCATTTGCCCATTTACAGTGTTGACTATGTTCTTAGTGTGCTGACCAGGGCCAAGGCCCGTATTATTCATTGTACCTTGGGGGTGCAACGGCGTGTGTGTCCCCTTTGTGCACTCTCAGAGTACAATGGTATTACAGAAGGGTCCACAGATGCTTGTGCCTCCCCTTCTGTAATACTGATATCGCTGGGGCACATGTTTCGCCAGCGATATCACCAGAGAGCACTTCCTCATTGCATGGGGACGAGGCCCCATAAAAATGAGGGCATCAATTTGCCTCTGCACCGTATTACTGACGTGGGTGCAGAGGCCATGACTTTAAGCGGCGCATTGAAAGTGCAACACAAAATTGTGGTGCACTTTTAGTGCGCCTCCTCAAGGTAGCCTTCTGGGAGGGAGAAGGACATCTCCCTGCAGGCAGGTGCAGTCACTCAATACTCCCGCCTGCAAAGGGATCTCTAATCCTCCTTGAAAATGCAGGCTGGTTGCTGCCTGTACAGAGAAACATGAAGCGGCTTTTAAACAGGCAATACGGTGCACAATCACTAATATGACCCATTGATTCAGGTGTGGACAAACAGCCAGGTCAAGGTTTACTGTTGATGTTGCCAGCTAAGGCATGGCCAATGGCATCCCAGAAGTTCCCCACCCCTAAAAAGGATGAGAAAACCAAGGAGCACATGTTCGACTGTTTTTAGCAGTAGCAAACGGAGATTCAGCCCATTTGGGACTGCTTAAACTGCTTTTGCCATGTACCAACTCTATTTTGCGAGTCGGTAACCTATTGACAACTCACAAAATAGGGTTTGTGAGCCGCTATTAGGAAGGGCATGCCAAGGGCATCCCTTCCTAATAGCAAGTCGCTGGATGATGTACGATTGTGTTGCGACTGGAATGCAGTTGCATAACACTCGCAGTTTTTCGCCTACTTCAAGTAGGTGGTAAGACAGTCACAAGCAGGAAGGGGTCCCCAGGTGACCCTTTCCTCTTTGTGAATAGTAGCGAAAACATTTTATAAGAGCAGGCAGTGGTCCCTGCAAGTTTCATTTTTTTCTTTTTAAACACATCCTTTTTAGGTCGAGCATCAGCGCACATGCTCTGTCTGCAAGACCTTCTGTAGTTGCTATACGGCGTGTAATACCACCTGCTGCTTTCCATAGGCTTAGTCCATTGTCTGTCTACTTTGCTGCTTTCTAATTGGTTCAAATGCCGATACCTCACTTCCGGTTTTTTGGTCGGGCGCACCAGCCAAGTACAGTATACTTACCCGTGAATTGCTATTGTTCTATTCGGGAGAGTTCTTTTTCAAATGCACTGCTTGGGGTCCACATTGGCATCTTGTTTTACTGAGCGTCACTTATAAATTGGTTCAAACGCTTGTATAGCTCGGCGTTTAAAGCCCAAAACCGTCATCTGCTCTGCTGACGGCTTACGTTGGCGGGCGAACTAACATCTCAAGAAGGCTCGTGTGCGACTTTTAAAATGAATGTGTGCATAATGTAACTTTGATAATGCGAGCCAACTTCACTACAAATATCATTCAAATCTGAATAATGGTACTCAACACAGCATCTCAGCATATCAAAAAACAAAAAAAACATAGGAGCATATTCAAAGGGAAATAACTATATTCCGTTTAAATGTACTTTCTTAGGTTTTAAGGGCTGGGTTAGTGATGAGCTCCAATCGGCATTACTTTAATTTGTTTGAAGTTTGTTTTCCAAGCCGGTCATCCTTGTTTCGGATTTGTGTCTTGGTACACTAACCTGTGAAGCAGGCCAAGTCCGTCATCAAGAGGAAGTTCGACAGTTGAAAATAGCTGCCAAAGAGTCTGAGCTGTTGGACCTCGAGTAAGCATTCTGGGGCTTATTTGCAAGCCCCTTGCGCCACTTTTGCGTCACTTTTAACATGGTAAAAGTGACGCAAAAGTGGCGCAAGGGGCTGTAAATCTGCCCCTCTCTATCCATTTACTGTATGTTTGTTGCATGTGGTTTTTATCTAGGAGAACAGGGGTGTCGGAGAGCAGTTGATAGTTAGGCTTATTACTTATTGTACATATGCCTCATGTGGAACGCATGCGTCCCAAGCCTCGTTCTCTGGCCCAATCAGTAATGAGGAAGCACACTACCGTTACTAAAATGTGGCTGAGAGCAGGAAGGAAGCCTTCCGGCATCTAGCAGTGGCTTCCAGGGTGAGGCCACGCTTTTGCCTTTTGTTTTGCTGGCCCTGGGCCATATCATGGTATTGGACATGCAGCAGAAGGTAGCATTCCCACAGTTGCTGCTGCAGCAGAACAACCTGGACTTCTGACTCAACCAGGCAAGGCACGCTGTCAGCGCTCCGCCGCTGCCTGCTCGTGTGTGGTATCTGGACTGTAATGTCTGATCTGGCGTGTTGAATGATGAAGGAGTTGCAAGCACTTTCTTTTCTGCAGTTCTTAGAGATGAGGGCGTCATCATGCAGCACTTGCAAATTCCACCAAAGTTCATGGAAGTACACGCTGCAATTCATGCTTTTTAGGGACAATACATAGCAAAAGGTGAATCACACTTATTATATCAATGTGTTACCACACTGAGACACTGGAAAGGTTGCATGTAATGTAATATATTAGCACACTTTGAATTGTGCACAGATGGAGCAGACATTTCATGTTTTTGGCTCCAAAGATAATGCGGCCCTTGGCCTCATCAATAGTATTTCATTTGGAGCTCTTAAAGGCACTCTTCCCAACTATTAATAACAACAGCCATGACTTAGCCGACAACCTGACACATTGCTTGAAAATTCCACAGCACAACTCCCCCTCTTTATTCTGCTCAGGCAGTTGTTTTTAAGCTGCTTCTGACAGCTTGTATGTTGCATTCTTTTGTAGTCTCCACTTTCTGGCATACCGGCATCTCGAGTGTTACGCGGTTTTAAGAAACACAGTAAATGCCAAGGCTGCCCAGGGGGGCCACGTAGGGGACCCTCCAACAGGGCGGCCGCCTTAGTGCCACAGGAAGGCACAGAAGTCTGCTTACTAGGCTCCCTGGGCTAGGGACCAGGGGGTCTGCTGGCCGCATCACTTCCGGCCGTGGGAGGGGGACAAGGGTATAAAAGCCTTCCCCCGCCCACTGTACGGTCTCTTGACCGCTACCCGTCTCGCTGTTTGGTTGCGTCGGGATGACCGCAATGTCTTTTGTCATTCTCCAGACACGCTGGCAGGCACGTCGGGTCCAGGTCGAGATGGCGTTTTGCCGTGGTTGTGGTGAGTTTTGTGCGTGATGGTTGCGCTGCAACTCTGGGGCAAGTTATCGGGCCTCCCGTCTGGTGTTGATGTAAAGTTGATTTGCAGCCCCGTCGGGGGCACAGGCTCCCACGGGTGTTGGGCACGATGCGGAGAAGAATCCCCTTCATCCTAGCACTCTTGGAGGCGCCCTCCCTGTGGTTGGAGAGTCGGGGCCCGTACTCCCCGCGGTGGGGGCCAGCCCCATATGGGAGAGTTTATGCGGAGAGGGGGGGAGGGTTTAGGATGGAGTGTCAGCTTATCCTCCCCCATACAGGGGTAAGGGTCACGTCATGCAGGCGTCCAGCTCATCGCAATCTGGGTGGATGGCTCGCGCCTCGGAGGTGTGGGTTTGAGAGGCCCCGAACCAAAGGGTATATGTTCGGCGAGTTCACGGGCGCATTTCCTTGTTGTTGGAAAGTATTGGTGTTTTGACCCAAGCTACGCAGGCGGTCATCTTCATTGCCTGGGGACGACTGTCCACGGGAAACACTCAGTTGGTGCGTTGAGTCTCCGGGGGTCCGGTGGTGGTTTTGCGGGAGCGCGGGGTAGCTAGTTGGAAATTTTGGCATGTATGCTTCTGTAAGCAAGGAAACGGTCACCCTTCACCTAGTTTGTTAGCAATACCAAGTACATTTGGTTTCAAGTGGGCCTTAAGCATCGTTGCCACTGCTCTTGTGTGGGGATGTAGCTCAGTGGAGAGCTCGTGCTTCGCAGGTACGAGACCCCGGGTTCACCCCCCGGCATCTCGCGGAGGGGCTTCAGTTCTTTGTGGCAGTATTATTGTGATGCCCCATGGTCGGAACACACCTATTGCACTTCCGGTGTCCTTCAGGACCAAATGGGCACTCGGCTTCACCTCCGCAATGTCGGGATTCAATGAAGCGCGGCGCAGTAACGCCCCATACAGGATGTTTTGTCTGTATTGATGCTTTTATATATATATGTAAATACTAATAAGGCCCCTTTACTGCGAGGGCAGACGAAGCAGGGCCCCCGACTATAGCTCGCGGGAGAGGAATATTAGGGCTGCGGCGGCCAGTGCCGACAGACTCTCCTGCCTGATCACGTTGAGTTGCAGGCCGCGCGTTCCCATGTTGGCACCGGGGAAACCGGGATGCATCGGCATGGATACTGGGCTGACCGAGAGCGATTGGGCGCCCCAGCTCCCCATTTACAGCCCGCCTGCTTTACCCGTTCAGCTCCAAGCACCCGGAGCGCATTCCCCCGCAACCTGCTGTAGGGTCACCGGGTGCTGCATAGGCTGCGACGGGTTGGCACCATGCTTCATGTTAGCTGCCTTGGTCGTGCGGCATAGGCCGCGACTGGTTGGCACCATGCCCCAGGTTAGCTGCCCTGGTCGCTCCGGTGCGGTTTGGGTTTTGTTTAACCCCTGATTTTTAACACCTTGTCGTCAACAAGGTTGCCGGGTGGGAGCCCGTCCCAGGGGAAGAGTCCAAGTTTGTGAGCCCCTGCCGCCCCTCGGTGCCCTGTTGCCCTGATGGCTCATCCGGTTGCAGTTGGGGCAGGGAACTGGGTCCATCTGATGTCCTCCCTCATGGGCGGAGGGCGGCGAAGGGCTCACGCGTGCTCAATGGTGCGCGCGGGCACCACCGATTGAGTTGCAGCGGTCCGGACGTGGCAAACCCAAAGCAGGGGCGCTCCGCAAGGGTGCTGGGCATCTTGCTGCACGAGGCAATTAGAGGATCTGTTTGCCTGGCGCAGCGATGTTGTCACAGCAGGAGCGCTGCTCGATCCCTTTACGGGAGCTCGCTGTCGTACGCTCCAGGGTTTTCCGCTGCGTTCAGTGAGGGCGGTTTCTTCCTTGACCAAGACGGTAGGGGCGGTGGTCTGCTGCACCTACCAGGGGTGCTCCAAGTGGCATGTGCTCAAGGGTGGTGCGGAATTTTTGGAATGGCATTCAGGTATCGCATGCGTGCGGCGGCTGTGGAGAAGCTTGTCCCTCCAGACAGCCAGCGCCACAGGGGGACACCGCACATGCAGCTGCTTTAGGGACTTTCTCGCGGGGATGTTACCTGCAATGCTGGCAGGTCGAATTTGAGGGGATTCAGAGGTGAAAGATGCCACCGTCCCATGTCGCCTACGTTTGGTTCGATCCTCGCGGCATTTGTACAGCCGGTGCATGTCGAGAAGCGGTATGCACAGGGCCATGGTTTACCTGGTGGCTGGGGTGTTTGGCGGCGGCATGTTCGTGGGTCCCTAGACAATTGTGAGACGCATGAATGAGGGATGGTGGCGAAGGCCTACACACCAACCCTCGGGTAGGGTATTCAATTACTGCGGTCATAGGGTGCCACGCGCTCCGCCATGATGGCAGGTTTTCAGTGCAGCGTCCCTTAGGACTACGTTATTGATCCTGAGGGTGATACCGCTGTTGCTTTACAAAGAATTGGGGCGTGTTATTAGTGGGCATCCAAATGTGATCAAAATGGGACTGTTATAAGGTTTATAGGGGTATATACGGGTACTTAACTGCTTGTTCAACAAGGTCCTGGGACCACCGGGAGTGAGGCATGTGCCCTCTCTCTGTCTTACTGGATGAATGCTGCCACTAATAGCAGATGGAAAACAGGGCGGTTTGGCACAGCCCGGCGAGTATGTTTTCTTTCTCACCCTGGGTTGAGACATGTGGCCAGGACATTGTTTTAGGTTTTGGACCTCTATTTTAATTGCCGTGGTCAAATGGGTGTAATTACGATATCAATATGTCTCCCTCATCTTCATTGTTTGATTTTGCTCCCTAGAAAGTGTCATTCACGGGCTTTTAAATGTCACTCTCAGTGGCACTCTTGTTCCCTTATACAGTATTTATTTAGGGGCAGGTACTAAGGTGGGGATACCTTTGGCAGTTTTTCCATGCCTGTACGTAAGTAGTGCTTAAGTCATAGTGTCCTAAGTTGTGCAACATGATATACTTTTGTATAGGGAGCCTGTTAAAAGTTGCATTTGGTCTAACAGTGCCAGGCTAACGGGGACGACTGGGCAAGAAACAAATTGGAGTGGTTACTCAACACTGTTGGCTAGAAGGGATGTTGTTAAGAGCAGAACTCAAACTAATTAGCCTTAACACTTGATGGAGACGATTTAGTGACATGCCTTAAGTGGTAAATGTTGTGCAAATTGGATGGCATGCCTAGGGAGATATCTTCCATATTCACTGGATCCCCCCAATCCAACACGCCTAAAAGTAAGCGGAGGATGCCCGATGGATTTGTTAGACCTGTTATTAGTTTTACGTAAACGCACCAGGTACTATGAAGTAGTGACATGTGGTCTCAAATCATAGGTACTTCCAGGACACATGTTGTTCAAGACACACACCTCTAGACACGACTGCCCCCGCCTTGAGCAAGGGGCTGGGCAGTACTTATATGTTTAAAATCGCCAGGCATGTCGAGCGGCAGAAATGAAAGGGGGTTGTGTTCGACCTCCTGTTTAGAACGGGTAGGCGACACCCACAAGTGCTTTGTCTTGGCCGACAGGGGTTGCCCTTCGAGGGAGAAGTGGTCAGGACCATGGAAGAGATCTTGAGGGTCCGCAACCAAGCCAGTGCAACATGGGTTAGGTTCAGAGGCAGAGATGGCCACTGATTTTCGAAAGTGGCAGGGCTATTAGGAACCAAAGTAAAGAGGCATAGATTGAGTTCGGGCAGGACTATCTTGTCTGTTATGCAGGAGGATCTGCTAATACAGCAGGCATTGTGTCCCTGCACACCCATAAGTTTTTCAACTGGGGACGCACCACACATTTGCAGGTAATAGGAGCAGGTAGTACCGGTGCATCTAAGCTCAAGTTACTAAAGGGTTCAACTCTGTATTTTACTTGCTGCGCTTCTACGACAGGGGTTTGAAGGTGAGGCGAGGTCCCCGGACAAGTTCTGCTTGCTTTTAGTTTTAACAATGGGATTGGAGTTCCAATCTCTGGACATTTTGCAGTCCGAGAAAGAAAAGTAAATATAAATAAGTGGTTACGGGACCATGACACAACATTGGCAAGCCGTTTTATCAATAATTATGGTGAGGTGCTTACTTAGTGGCTTGTGGATAATTAAAGGGCAGGCTAGTTGTGCGTATTTTCTCCAGGGTCCCACTAGCTAAAGCTTGGCCCCTTTTGACACACCAGGATACCCTAACAACCGCGGGCTTATGGGCTACTTCGCTAGTTTTAACAGTCAGCCTGGTGAGTTGCGCTAGTGTGACATCCGCTGGGAAGCACAGTAGTTATCATCGCAGGCAGAAGGGAGAACCATTTACTGTCTCTGGCGGACAGCTCGCCCATTACCAAGGTTCAGGTTGAGCAGGTAATGTAGGCATGCCTTACCATGCCAGGCAATGTGGGTCATGGCAAACGCCGGGCAGTCGCAACTGCAGCTTACAGGGCAGGCATGCAAGCGGAAGCGCATCACGCAGGTGGGGACGATGCCCTGTTTTCAGCTACCTCCAGCCGGGCTTCCTTCGGGGCCCTGAGAACCAGCGGGCTGAGGGCAAGGTCCGAAACAGACTCTTCGGGGGTTGGCATTATAGGAACAGGATGAGCGCATCATGCAGGCGGGACAATGGGAATCCCAATGTTTGATAGGTACTCTCATCCTCAACCACCCAGGGGAGTGGCCGGAAGGCAGGTTAAGAGTAGTATGTACAGGCTAATTTGGAATATACCACCGGCACCCGGTGATCACCAGAGGTAAGGGGGAGGTGCAGGTACAATCCCACTGCTGGTGCAGTACATGGGTATCAGCGTAAACCCAACGAATCTGGAGGAATAGTCAAGAAAGGGTGTTGAAGCACAGGCTTAGTCAACCTTGAAGGTGAGGCGCAGATTGCACGCGGTGCACAATGGTCTGTGGTCTGTCATGTTGTATTATCAAGTTGGAGGCAGACTGACTGGTCAAGCCAACGAGACGGTAGATAGCCAAGCGCCGACATTCTCGCCATCGCAGCACCTGGGGAATAAGTTGTCAAACTCTAAGTGTGTTGGGGCTACAAAGCTTAGCGATATACTGGGTTGCAGCACAGAGGCTTATATATGGGACACCCGGCATCCCAACAAGGCTCGAAAGGGCAGGTGATCTGCATCTATCGTTTTCACCATCTCTGTAGCTTTTCCTCCGTCTGGTCTACTACCTGGTACCCACCAGAATAGGTCTGGCAAAGGGCAGGGTCAAAGGTATGGGTGATGGGCCATCCATGCGTGCTGAGAGTGGCACGATGGGCGGAAAGCAGGAGATGGAGGCATGGGTTTCCTGACACAGATAATGTGGAGGGGGTGCCCAGGCATGCACTGGGACAGTTTGCTAAAGATGCTGCAACACAGATTAAGGGGGGGTGTCTCCCCTTCTCACTTTCTGGTCTTCAACCGGAAGGCTATCAAGGGGCAGTGGGGGCAGTGTAGCGGGTACATTGGGTGCAAGCTTGATTAGGTATAGGATGGGTGCAGTGCTCCTCAGGGTGTCAGCCAGGGTCAAGGATCTGGGTGAATGGCCTTCCGTGTGTCTCGAGTGGCGCGAGTGGCGGAAGTCAAGAAATGGAGGCATGGGGTTCCTCCACCAAGTTACCTTGGTTGGGGGTCCCAGCCATGTGCTGGGACAGCTTGCTGAAGCAGCTGCGGCACAGACTAAGGGGGTTGCCTCCACGTCCACAGGGTGTTTGGTAGAGGTTAGGGACCACCGGGCGGGGTAGCGCGAGGACTAGTCTACCGGTCTAGAGTGGGCATGGACTTGTCTTGTGTTGCCTGGCCGTGGCAATGAGCAGACTCTCTGGGGGAAGAGGGACCTGTTACAAGAGAGAGTCCTCCAATTGTAAGATGCAACCATTGGGGGCATGTGAGTTATGGTGGTCAGATAGCCCCCCCCGTTTAGTGTGGCGAAGAGCCCGGTCAAGAGAGGCCTGGGAAACCTCACGCAGGAGAGTTGACAGTGCCAGGCGTGAATTCACCAACTGGGTTTGGCGGTATAAGGTATGGTTTGCTTGCCAAATCCATAGGGAGTTTGGTAGAAGATGGGGTTTCACCTGTCTAGAGTGGGCATGGACTTGTTTTGCTGGACTGGGGAGAAGCCCTGGAATCAGCAGGATGTAGGGAAAGATACGTACCTTGGGACACTAATGTGTCATTTGAGCATCCAGCTGGGGGCAGGTGAACTGGGGTGGTCCGAAACTTTACCTCGCCCACTTTGGCAAGGAGCCCGATCTGGAGACGCAATTGCGTATCACGTTGGAGAGTGACCAGCGCCATGCGTAAATGCACGGAACAAAGGGGATTTGGCTTCATCTGGCATGGTTTACTTCAGGCCAAGTCTACTGGATGCTGGGAAGTGGATGAGGTTCACTTCTCAAGGGTAGGCATGGGCTTAATTTTGCTGGACCTTGGGGAGGCCTTGGAAGCAACAGGATGTAGGTAGGAATATCTGCCTTGGTGGGGGGGCCCTGGTGGTGACGGTGGCCACCCCCAGAGCTGTGGAGGAGTTACAGGGCGATCCAGAGTCTGCAAGGTACAGAAGGGTACTATATTGCAGCAGCACAACAAGGGTGCTAAGCCAAGGATACCCAGGGATGTCTTAGCGGGTCCCCTGGAAGAACTACGGCTCCCGTTAGTCCTATGGGCGGTTGTGGGTCTGAGCAACCGGGGGCTGCCTGGAACGCTCCGCCCACCAGTTGGGGCGTGAGTAGAGAGTGGACTGGCGGTCCACTGATGGGAGAGGTGGCCTCTCCCAATAATTGGTAACCACCGATTGGCGACGGCCACGGTGCAATTTGGCTCATCAGACGGGCAGGCGGCATAGGGGCTGGCCTGCCCTGGGATCGCCCGTAAGATAACCCACCATGTTGGCATATTGGTTATGCAAATAAACCTGCAGCAAATTTCTCCACTAAAAGGTGTCGTGTGGTTTATTTATGTATGTTGCTGTATGAGAACTGAGTGTTGCCGATATTGGCACTATGCCAAGGCTGCCCAGGGGGCCACGTGAGGACCCTCCAACAGAGGCGGCCGCCTTAGTGCCACAGGAAGGCACAGAAGTCTGCTTACTAGGCTCCCTGGGCTAGGGACCAGGGGTCTGCTGGCCGCGTCACTTCCGGCCGTGGGAGGGGACAAGGGTATAAAGCCTTCCCCCGCCCACTGTACGGTCTCTTGACCGCTACCCGTCTTGCTGTTTCCCACCCTACCGCTTACCCTGCGGACGGCCAAAGGGGAGTACGGGGAGGGGAAGAATCTAACTTATTGTTTTGTGTTGCAGGAGGAGTTACAGGAGCGATCCAGAGTCTGCAAGGTACAGAAGGGTACTATATTTCAGCAGCACAACAAGGGTGCTAAGCCAAGGATACCCAGGGATGTCTTAGCGGGTCCCCTGGAAGAACTACGGCGCCCCGTTAGTCCTACGGGCGGTTGTGGGTCTGAGCAACCGGGGGCTGCCTGGAACGCTCCGCCCACCAGTTGGGGTGCGTGAGTAAGGGAGTGGACTGGCGGTCCACTGATGGGAGAGGTGGCCTCTCCCAATAATTGGTAACCTCCGATTGGCGACGGCCACGGTGCAGTTTGGCTCATCAGACGGGCAGGCGGCATAGGGGCTGGCCTGCCCTGGGATCGCCCGTAAGATAACCCACCATGTTGGCATATTGGTTATGCAAATAAACCTGCAGCAAATTTCTCCACTAAAAAGGTGTCGTGTGGTTTATTTATGTATGTTGCTGTATGAGAACTGAGTGTTGCCGATATTGGCACTAAGAGGAGTCCGGGAATGCAGGCAGCACAAGCATACATGGGCGCATTTTAAAACATAGACCCTGGTTGCCGCTGATATTCAAACTGCGAAATATGCACTATAACCTGGGGTTTCACCAGTAAACTCCACTCCGCCGGCGGTTGGTGGAGTTTGGCAAACTGCACACTTTTAAGCTGAGCACAGAAGGAAAACCTTCCACCGACGGAGCCGAGTTTGCCACCCACCCCTACTTATAAGGCATTGGAATACAATAATCGTGTATTCTGAGGCCAAGTAAAGTGAAACTGGGGGTTGTTTGACAAATGAGAGACGTGGACAGCTTTGCTTTGCCTTTCCCTCCATTCATGTGAAGCATCTGTTTTTTTTCTATCTCGGCATCCTGCCAGGCTGGGGGTAGATCTTACAATGTCACTAACACGTTACTGTGTACCTACCAAAATGTACTAGGGCTTTAATTGTGTCCACCCCCCTCGCTTCTGACTTTTTTTCTAATTCACCAATGAGATTCGAATTTTCCTAATTTCATCAGGCAACAAGATCTCCTTTATAGAGAGATCATGGCTACGATCTAGCCAGTTGAGTGCTCTACGGCCTCTTCATCAAATTGTACTGTATTTTAGAAGGAAAATACTCTCCTTGTTTCTGTCATTTCTTTTTACAATTTTTCTCTTTCTGCTTCCTTAAAAACGCCCTACGACTGTGCACTTAAATGGGAACAATGGTTTTCTCTTACGACGGCTGTAATCACAATTCTACTACAAATCTCTTAATTTGTTGATTTTATAAGAGCATCAAGGATTCAACCTGGTGTTGCTCATCCAGTTTAAACTCCTTTGGCACACGTCACCTATTTTTTCCCTTAACAGTTGCTAAATCTGATTTAAACTAAACAAAACAAAGTAGATCATATCCTATAAAGCGTAGCTCATTCTGAATTCAGGAAGTAATATGGTATCTGCATTGCACTAAAATGCACGCAGGAAATTCATTTGAGACAATTTTGCAGACCAAAAAAATGGTGTGAAGTGACTAGTAGGCGGCATTACTGTGTTATGTAAAAATAAGCATTAGGAGGTCGTTAAAGCACCCAAGTGTATTATGTTTAGTTTCCACATCAGGCCCTACATGGTGGGCTTTAATATACGTGATAAAGTACCTCCTGCCATACATTCTATATGGGACAAAGTACCCGCTACCATACATTATAAGGATATGGCAAGTCACCAAATAGTTCCATAACTATATAGAGGAACAAAGCCGAAGGCCATGTCCCTTTATAGGGTTATGGAACACTGAGGTGCCAGGCAATATCCTCATCAGGCAGAGGGTACTTTATTCCATAACACACGGTCACACTATCACCAAGTGCACAAACACCTTAAATCTTTGGTGTGTAGCTCTTTCATCTGAAAGAGAGAGCATGTTTGCGTACATGAGGAAAAAAAATATAATCAAAAAAGATATTTGTGGCAAAAAAGATATTTCAATCAGTTTACAGTTTAATAGAAGTCAGTTTAAAAAACAAACAAACCTGCAGTAGCTTTAAATGCGTAGAAACACGCAGAAAGATTTTAACTCTTCTATATTTATCCAAGGAGTGCAAAAAATAAACATGTTGACATAATCGTCTCCTTTCTGCTTGTCACTGTAGAGCTACAAAAACAGGGCAGAAGAAAGAAAAGTCATGCTTCATTTTTTAGGTCGAGCCTGGCCAGCACATGCGCTGCTCGGCAAGGCATGCTGTTTTCGAGTATGGACTTGACGCCCCACCCATTCTCCGCCCATGTTTGTCATTGGCTTGTGTCATTGACCTTTGTAAATGCTGGCTTCTGATTCATTAATAGGCTTGTTAGTCCCTCCTTACTACCGCCTTGTCTTCATTTGTAACCTCCCATTAGGACTGACCCTTTTACTTTGGTTGTTACACGGTATGTCTTATTTAGTCTATAAGCACTATTTTCTTCAATGAGTTTCTCCTATTGCAGGCACGACATACTGTCCTGCAACATTCATCGCGCCATGCGTGCTTTCACTTTCCAAGCAGCCCAGGACAATAGCAGCCACTTCTTTGAAACGCAACTGGTCTCGCATTTACAAGAGTTTGAGCTGTTGGCATTGTAAATGACAATACCTTTTATTTAAGTGTTAATTATCAAAACAGATAAATAAAATGCATTGTCTTTTACAATGCCAAAAGCTTGACCTATTGCATTGCAAATGCTTGTTTCCTTTATTGCTTATTTAAAAAGCAATCACCGACATGGTGGTCTGCTGACACCAGCAGGCCACCATCCTTGTGATTACCTGCTATTCCCAATGGGTAACACATTGCGACATACCTTATGAATATTAATGAGGTAAGTCATTTTCGACGCCATTGGAAATCACTAAATGTTTCTGAGACACATCAGTGCATTTCATTCTGCGACTTGCAAATTGTGAGTCGCTAAAAATTGTGATTTACGTGTCACAAAATGAAAGGGTCGTACATATGGCCCCAAATTGGGTGTAGGGGTGGGACTGCTGCAGTACAGAACCCCCCCCAACACATCAAACTGTACTAGAGGAACTTAGTTCCCCTCTAAGAAACAGCTCATCAGATAACATAGGGTTTCCTGCTGTGCCAAAGGGTTTAACAAATCTCTTCACTTTATTTCCAAAAGTAGGCAATGCCAACTTCGAATGCCAGAAAATAACATGCTGAACTGCTAAAAGGAAAACATTTGCAGGTATTTGATGAAATGTGAATAAAAAGCTGGCTTTAATCAATGAGACTTGTGCACTTTCAGTGAAGCACACAGTACGCAGCCCTGCCTATTATCCGGATGTTTCATTGGAATCAATTTTAATCAAATTATCACTCTCAGTGATAAATAAATAAATTATTTCATGAAGGCAGTATTGAATTTAAATATTTCAGGCCTGCTGGTCTGCGCTGCGTTGGCAGGAAGGAAGCATATTGACTCTGAGCTGCAGCTAATGCCGGGTTTTATAAATATCCTGTCAGACAAATAATGGCTCTCAATGGAATCCAATATGATGTACAGTTCTAAAGCAAACACGGTATTGCCAAGAGGCTCAAAGAAACCTGCCGTCACGAGACTATGGGCTGAATAATGGGATTCCACTTTATCATTCCTACCACAGTATCGGATCTGGAGAGCGCCCGAGCCTGGCTGCAGGCCCCGGAGTAGGATGTGAGATGGAATCATCAGATGCAGGGAGAGGCCAGAGCCCTCGAACCTCAGACCTACAGCAGCCTCTCGTCTCGTGCGCTGCTCTCAAAGGCAGTGTTCGCAGGTGGTGCTTTTAGATAAAAGAAAAAAGTGAAATATTGGAAACATCAGTGCAAAAGCACGGGCATGCTTTAATACAGTGATAGGATGTTGACCCTGAAGATTTCAGGGCCTTGCTCCCCTTGTGCATATTTTAAATAAACGAGACGGAACGCACACATACAGTTAACTGCGGGTTAAAAAAAATAATGTACATTTAGATTTAAATTGGATGACTCAACTGTTGCTTTCTTTTACCACTGTGTAGTATCAGTGAACAGATCTAAGAATAAATAGGTTCAGAGGTCTCAGTACAGGGACACTGGTAGCAACAGGGGTTAGTTAACAACCCCTCCTCAACAATGAGGTCTAGATGTTATTAGCTTAGCCCCTACACTGAGAGACTCCTGCTCAGTTTCCAAACACATTGCAAAGCTTGGAACACTGACTGCACTATCGGTTCATGTATTCCACTTAAAGATGCAGGCATACTCACAACGTACAGATATATATATTACCTACTGGCGGTCGCCAGTAGGTAGTTATAGTTAGGACCTATTTTCAATAGGAAAAGTATTTTTTGATTTGCAAATATCTTTGGCACCGTTTGACTAATCTTTGCAAAATTTTCAAAACTAATGGGGCGCTCCGGTCAGCTCCTGTCTTGAAAGTTTCGGGGTGATTCGTCAAGCGGGGACCGAGAAAAAAGGGGGGGTCCCAAAATGCGTTTTCTTCATGTTAATTTCCATAGGAACTTTTGACGCGGCTACAGCCCGAACTGCTGAATGGAATTACACCAAATTTGGCAGAGAGGTAGCTGTTGTTCCAGAGTGCACCCTTTGCTTTAAATGGTGTAAATCCTTTCAGTAGTTCCTGAGAAATTTAAAAATAAAAAATATCGATATCTGGTGACCGCAGTGGATTCGCGAACCCTCCCGAGCACGAGCTTCATTTTGATTGGCTGTCAACACTCCAAACCAAGAAGTGTTGGCAGCCATTTTGTGACTCGGTAAAACCGAGTCATAAGTAAAAAGGGTATTAAATGATAAAAAAAAGAAAAGGGGACAGGGTAGAAACACCCTGACCCCTTAGGCCTGGTCAGGGGGTCCCACAAAAGTATTTTTTATTTTATTTTTTCAACGGAATTCCCGCCCAAAAAAAAAAAAAAATGAAGCGCAGTACACCGCACTTCGTTTTAATGAGCCCCCGGGTGGGCCAGGTCTAGGGGGCAATATGTAAAATATATGCGGGGCTGCGCGGGCACGGGCAACTCCGGGGACCGCCACCTCCCCGGACTGCCACCTTCCCGGGGCTTTTCATAGTTGTGGGTGGGGGAGGCCTCACGGGCCCCCCAAGCCCCAGAGACCGCCACCTCCCCGGGGCTTTACTTAATTATTCAGGGGAATGGACAGCCACCTCCCCGGGGCTTTTCATAGTTAAGGGTCAGGGGCCCTCGCGGGCCCCCCAAGCCCCGGGGACTGCCACCTCCCTGGGGCTTTTATTTATTTAGGGGGGGCCTCGTAGGCCCCCCTAAGCCCCGGGGACTGCCACCTCCCCGGGGCTATTATAGTAAGTAAGTGTGGGGGGCTCGAGCCCCCACACTGCCCCGGGGACCACCACCTCCCCGGGGCTCTAATTATTGTAATGCAGGGGTCCGTTGCGGACCACCGGCCCCAGGGACCACCACCTCACGGGGTCTGCATACTTGTTGGGAGGGGGGCCCCGCGGCCCCCCTCCTGGAGCCCTCTTTTGCCCTGGGGACTGCCACCCCCCAGGGCCGGCTCCAGCAATGTCCCAGGGTGCCCACCCTCGGGATATTGCAGTTTGCAATGTCAGGGCAGGAGCGCGGCTCCCGCCCTGTCATTGTAAACTATGCTTCGCTACAGCCCGAACTGCTGAACGAAATTACACCAAATTTGGCAGAGAGGTAGCTGTTGTTCCAGAGTGCACTCTTTGCTTTAAATGGTGTAAATCTGTTCAGTAGTTCCTGAGAAATAAAAAAATAAAAAATATTGATATCTGGTGACCGCGGTGGATTCGCGAACCCTCCCGAGCACGAGGTTCATTTTGATTGGCTGTCAGCACTCCAAACCAAGAAGTGTTGGCAGCCATTTGAAAAAAGGGTATTAAATGATAAAAAAAAAGAAAAGGGGACAGGGTAGAAACACCCTGACCCCCTAGGCCTGGTCAGGGGGTCCCACATGGACATTATTTTTTCAGCGGAATTCGCGCTGGGTGCCCGAATCCCGCCAAAAACAAAAACTAAAAAAAAAGCGTGGTATGCTGCGCTTTGTTTTAATGAGCCCCCGGGTGGGCCAGGTCCAGGGGGCAATATGTACAATATATGCGGGGGCTGCATGGGCCCCTGCAGCCCCGGGGATCGCCACCTCCTAGGGGCTTTTCATAGTTATGGGTGGGGGGGCCTCGCGGGCACCCCAAGCCCCAAGGAACGCCACCTCCCGGAGCTTTGCTTAATTATTCGGGGGGGCTCACGGGCCCCCCCAAGCCTCAGGGACCGCCACCTCCCCGGGGCTTTTCATAGTTATGGGTGAGGGGACCTCGTGGGCCCACCAAGCCCTGGAGACGGCCACCTCCCCAGGTCTTTACTTAACTATTTGAGGTGGGGCCTCGCGGGTCCCCAAAGCCCCGGGTACCGCCACCTCTCCGGGGCTTTCATTTATTTAGGGGGGCTCATAGGCCCCCCTAAGCCCTGGGGACCACCACCACCTCCCCGGGGCTCTAATTAGTGTAATGCGGGGGTCCGTTGCGGACCCCTGGCTCTGGGGACCATCACCTCCCCGGGGCTGCAAACATGTTGGGACGGGGGCCCCACGGCCCCCCTCTCCCCCTCCTGGAGCCCTCTTTGGCCCTGGGGACTGCCACCCCCCAGGGCCGGCTCTAGCAATGTCCCGGGGTGCCTACCCCAGGGACATTGCAGTTTGCAATGACAGGGCTGGAGCACGGCTCCCGCCCTGTCATTGCAAATTATGCTTCGCTTCATGGAAGCGAGAGCAGAAAACCTGCTCTCGCTTCCATGAAGTGAAGCATATTGCTTTTGGACAAGGGGAGCTGCATGTTTGCAGCTCCCCTTGTCCAAAAGCAATGCCGGCTCCTGCAGGAGGCGGGGAGCCGGCTGGGACCGTGGGGGCATTGGGGCTCCCCCCGCGGTCCCCAACGTGAGGGCATGCCCCGGGATGGGGTCCCCGGGGCATAAAATCCCTTTTATGCCCCTTGTGGGGGTAGTTGTTTTTTTTTTTTATATATAAAATGGCTAGGCCTCGGTGGATGGGGTCCCCGAGGCAGAGTTTGAGTTATAAGAATGGGGGGCATTTTTTTTTTCGCGCTTCCTGGAGTCGCGACTCCATCGCGGCTCTCAGCGCGGCCCCCCGTTTAACCGCGATGGGTTCGCGACTCCAGGCAAAATTGAAAAAAGAGTAGGTATGTTTTAAAAAAAGTAAGATTAACAGTTGGGTTATAGGGTGGCCCTTGTTTTCATTATGAGTTTGTTGTAGCTACATGTAAGTGCGGATGCACAGCTTTAGGTTGTTGAGAAAGACTCTGTTTCCTTGATCTGTGAAGTGCACTCCATCACTTCTGTAGATGTCGTCCATATCAAAACGTAGATTGTAGTTGTAGATGGACCCCATTCTATGATTTCTGAGGTATGCAGAAACAGCTTGATTGACATTCTTGCTAGCTTTCTCAAACTGTGGACAGAATTGATTTGACCAGTTCAATTTCTGTCTTTGGCATATATTAGAGTATACAAAGACAGTTTGAGGCAAAAGCAACATCAATTGTGCAAAGGTGTCCTTCATTAGCATTTCCAGACCTACCCCAGTCAATGTGCCTAGGTCATTGCCACCACAGTGCACAATCATGAGGTGAGAGGGTTGGAGATGCAAAAAGATTTTAACCAAAGGCAACAATTGGTGCAACTTTAATCCTCTCTGTGCAATCCATTTAATGTCCACATTTTCCAAACCTAGGTCTTTGGCAATACCTCTGCGTTCAGCATACCTTTTGCACCAGAAAACATAGGTGTGCCCTACAATCCACACTGTGAGCATCTTGAAGGGATGTCTGGAAGGAATGAAAAGATGTCTGTAGCTGAGGTAGTCAGTTGGTAGAATGAGAGGTATCTAAAATGGTGTAGAACATGTTTTTTAAAAAGTAGAGAATTGATTGAAGGAGAAAAGTAAAAGAAAAAAACTGGTTAATAGAAGTAACTTTTGCAAAACATTTACTGATGAATGGAAGCACACTTCTAGTACTGAGACTTTCTTTAATGAAGAAAGCTATTTTCAACAAAATTCATTAGTTCATGCAGTTGATACCAGTGGTCGTTGTTAGGAGTTAAAAGATGGTTGTCCAATTGAAAAAGAAAAGATGGTTCCTAGTAATGTAGAAGAAGTAATAGCTGAAGAAGTTCAAGGGAGACATACACAAGCTCCAGTGTATAAGTGGGATTGTAGTAGTATTTGTAGTATTCAACAGGAATCCATCGATATATTACGAATTTTCTTACGAGAATATGCAAAACAAAGTGTTAAACAGAAGATTAAGTTGTTGCAAGGACTAGATCCCTGTAAATTGAGAAAATATACTACGTTGCAGGGTCATTCTCTGGCTTGTGTTTCTAGAGAAGTGTGTCGAAGTACTTTTCATCATTTAAGAATGTTAGCAGTACATTACTCAGAAATGAGGAAGTAAGTAAGGAGATTGTACTACGTAAAAAGACCTGCATTATCTTTAAGTGAAATGACCACAGCTCTTTTGCATGGTTCAGTATCGGATGTAAAAAAAGTTTGTGATGATATACAGTTTCGTTTCTTTGGTTCACAAGAGGAGAGGAGAGAAAGTGCGAGCTTGATAAGAGTAGGTGTTGAAGAACAGGTGGAAGATATTAGTACTGAGAAGTTTGCAGAAGAAATTACAAAGTTTAAGATACTTTCATGTGAAAAACCACATGTTTGTATTTGTTGTCAACGTACTCACTATAGAAGTCAAACTAGGAATGTTGATGTGTACTTAAAAAGTGAAAAGGAAAATAATGATAAGTGGGAGCAATTTGGTGTTTATTTGTTGGCGGAAGGTCGTTTTGAGTTGGGTACTGATCAACGAATTTGTAAATATTGTTACAACAAATTAGAAGAGAACAAAATGCCAGCTAGAGCAGTACATAACAACTTAGAGTTGGTAGCTATTCCTCCGGAACTGGCAGATTTAAATACATATGAGTCCATTCTTATTCAATCTGTGCACCCGTTTCAGGCTATAATTCGTATGGAGCCTAAAACAGGTAAGCTGCCTCCAACATATTTACAAAGAGCTCTGAAAGGAAGAGTTGTGTACTTACCTTTAGATTTTAAGAAAAATATTGAAACTGTTGGAATAGAGAGAGAGGAAAGTGATCCTGTAGTTATTCTAGTTAATGGTGTACCAACAAAGAGTCGGAAAATATGGCAAGAGTTAGTAGATGTCACCAAACCTCAAAAGGCTACATTATATCTTGTACAGAACAATATTTATTATAAAACTGTAAATGTGGAAGAACAGGAAATATGTTTAGAAGAAGATACAGAAATTTCAACTGGCCAAATAGAAAAAGTGGACAAGTCTAGGAGTGAAGAGATTTATGAACATTACAGTATACATCCTCTACATTCAAAAGAAGTGATTGGAAACACTATTGAATTATTTCAAATGAAGAAAGCAAGGGGAACTCCCATGAGTGTATGGGAAAAAAGTTTAGAAGCTCATTGTTTTCCACAGCTGTTCCCCACTGGAGAAGGTGGACGATATGATGAATGAGCAGTACAGATTCCAGCTTCAGAATAACGGACAACAAGATTGTACTCAGAAGATTCAAGATTTCGACAGTGCATTCCATATATATTTCATCTTCTATTTGAAAGTGACTTGTCTGGACTTTCATATGCAGTGAATCACATATTAAAAACAGGAGTTCATCTTACACATGTTTCTGCAAAGGAATTTATGGACAAAGTTCAAAAAAGAGACGATCATTTGGAATCTCAGTTAATTAATTTGATGGCGTGTCAACGTGGTACTAATGAGTATTGGTATTGTCGTCCGGGCGAAGTTAAATGTATGTTAAGAAACTTAGGTACTCCTATGTGGTTTCTAACACTTAGCTGTGCTGAATATGCTTGGGACGATTTACTTGAATTTCTTCGACAAGCAAATTCAAATGTCAAAAATATTGAATTGAATACAGCTGGAGAATTGTGTTCTTTGGATCCTGTGAATGTGTGCAGATATTTTAATCATAGATTTCAAGCTATGATGTCTTTTATCTGCAATAAAATTAATCCACCTCTTGGAAAAGTTACTGATTTCTTTTGGAGAAAGGAGTACCAAGCCAGAGGTGCTCCTCATTACACATGCTATTATGGATAAAGGATGCACCTAAATTTGGAACCGATTCTAATGAAACTGTTCTGTCTTTTATCGAAGAGTATGTTACCTGTCCATTCCAAAAAAAGGAGCAGAAGAGAGCTTAAGAGAACAAGTTTTACGTTTTCAAAGTCATCGATGTGGAAAATATTGTCGACGAAAATACAAGTCAAAGGGAAAATTTTATACAAAATGTTGTTTGGATTCCCACGTTCAGTAATTACAAAAGGAAGAATCAATAGTTTTATGTTAGCAGTAAGACATACTATAACTCGAAAATCTCCGAAGAATACATACAACATAAAAAGAACTGAAGATTCAAAGTATATTAATGACTACAAACAATGATTTTGACAATGTGGAATGCAAACATGGATATCCAGTATGTTGCAGATAATTCAATTGCTGTTGCTCGCTACGTTACGTCATATATAACAAAATCTGAAAACACAGAATTGAAGGAAATGTGGGAAGAAAGTTCACAAGAGAAGAGTCTTAGTAACAAATTGTACAGCTTTAGTTAGAAAATGCTTTCCCACTGAGAGATTGGATCCTATGAATGTTCGTTGAGCTCTGCGAGTTTATATTCAAAGCCAAGAGGAATCATTTGGGTAAGTCTAGGTCTTGCGGCTACACGAAATAGAGTTTTGAAATCTTTTCAAGAAATTGAATACTTAGCATTGAATGAACCAGAAAGTACAGATATTGTTAAAACTAATATGTTGGATACATACTATCCCAAAAGGAGTCCACATCTAGAAAACTTATGTCTCTATGAAGTACTGCAACACTACAGCTTTAAGAGAAATGTTACTGAAAATATAAATGAAGAAAAATATGCAGTAATTGGATGTGATGGATGTTTGGTAAAACATGCCAAAGGAAATCTTATTAACCACAGAAAACTGAGTTGTGAAACTCCAGAAAAAAGGGAATTTTTCTATTTAGCACTACTGCAACTCTTCAAGCCTTGGCGTAGTGAAGCAGAATTACTTGGAGATTTCGACTGCTATGAAGATTCTTTTAATGTATGTAGAGATAACATTCAATGCACAATTTTCCCTACTTATCTACAAATGTTAAATGAAGAGATTGAACAAAAAACTACTATTGCAGCTGAAATAGCTAGAGACAGTTCTCAAGATAGTCAGTGTTCTGCTCCACTAAGTCAAGCTCCACTAGGACAACCAATTATTGGAAATAAAGCAGCAATAGCCATGAATGAAATAGAAACGACAATGCAACAAGCACAACAGGATATTATTGATTTGAGAAACTTGGAAGAACAACTAAATATTGAAAAAAAAAGAAATATATCAGCAAGTGACACTATAGATACAGCATGGTTTGCTACATGAAAAAAAGAATGCCAATGCACATCATTTAAACCTATTTGAATGTACATCAGTGGTCAAGCTGGAACAGGAAAATGTTTCTTAATTAAAGTTTGCACCAGTTATCTACACAAAACTACTGGATGCCATGTAACAGCTCCAACTGGATTAGCAGCACACAACATTAAAGGGATTACTTTACATCGATTACTCATACTACCAGTTGAACATGAAAATAAATTGGAATATCACAAGCTACCTGGAGAAGCTTGTTATGAAGTGTCAAGAGTACTGAAGAAAATGAAACTTCTAATCATTGATGAGGTGAGCATGGTCTGAAATTTAGTGCTTGCCTTTGTACATTTAAGAATGCTACAGATTTTAAAAACAGATTATGATGTTCTATTTGGAGGAAAACATGTAATTGTATTCGGCGACCTACTACAACTTACTCCTGTGAAAGGGAAACCTGTTTTTAAAACAATTGTCCATGAAGACACTAGGAAATCTTTTGGAAGTATTGGAAATGCCAACATTTGGTCTCATTTTGAATGTAAAGAACTTATTAAGAATATGCGACAAGCAAGTGATGAACATTATGGAAAAATTCTTCAAGATATAAGAATTGGTGCTGTGACAAAACATGGCAAAGAAGCTTTACAAAGTCAGCTTTTAACGAACTTGTTTGCAAACGAAAACATAGCACCTGAAATAATATACAAGAAAATTGGAGAAAAGAAGTCTATAGTTTGCCTAATGCCTACACTGGAAGAATGTTCAACATTCAATCAAGAACTTTTGAAATTGGAAAAACAACCAATAGTGAAAATGGAAGCAATTACTAAAATGGAACACGAAGGAGTTACTATTCTTCTCTCAGAGAAATTACAGTCAAAATTGGATTCTTTGGAAAAGTCTGTGTCTAAAACTGCAGGTTTAGAAAAGACTTTCTATGTATGTGTAAACTGTCGGGTAATTTTACGGCATAATTTAAATGTAGAAGAATGTTTAGTAAATGGAGCAATGGGAAAAGTTGTTGATTTTGTAAATTTTCAGAACAGAGATGGAATTGAATTTTTGAAGATTAAATTTGATAAGTTGAAGAGGTAAAACAGATTGGGCGTTGTGCTGTTCTTTTTTTGCTTGTATAAGACTTGTATGTTTGTAGAAAACAGTTTCCTCTTTCTGTAGCATATGCAGTAACCATTCCTAAATCTCAAGGTTTAAGTGTAGATAGTGCTTTGGTAAATATTAGAAGTACAGTGTTTAAAGAAGGCATGGCATATGTTGCATTGTCTCGAGTAAGAACATTATCTGGTTTGTATTTGATTGATTTTGATGAGAAAAAGATTAGTGCTGATGTAAATTGTGTAGAAGAGTACAATCAGTTAAGAAGAGTTTATGCTCCTAACTTAGGTGAATATCCCGTGTATGAGAAACGTGTAGTGTGTCCAAAACGAAAATATGACAAATATTCCACTGAGATTCAAAAAAAGAAAACAATTCAAGAGAATGATGAAACTGCAAAGAAAATGAAAATGGACACTGTTGATGATATTGTAGGATACCAGTTAGAAAATAGTTCAAGTATCAACTGCTACGCTAATGTAATTATAAATGTTGTCTTTTATTTAGAGGATCTTCATCATAAAATTATGGAAAATCGAGAAAAAAGATTCTGGGGCATATTAGCAAGACCCACGTTAAAATTATCGCCGTTTTAGCGGCAGGAAACTGCCGCTAAAACGGCGATAATGAGCTTGCTAATATGCGTTATAAATTCCAATAGAAGCCCAGGTTAGATGTGCAGGACATCTAACCTGGGCTTCTATTGGAATTCAATAACGCTTATTAGCAAGCCCATTATCGCCGTTTTAGCGGCAGTTTCCTGCCGCTAAAACGGCGATAATTTTAACGTGGGTCTTGCTAATATGCCCCTCTGTTCTTTACTGCATTATATTTTTCAAAAGTTGGTAACTGATAGAACTAAAATCCATACTTCTTCTGGCATTCGGCATCTTTTGGATATATGTACTGGTTCATTGAAATTTACATTGAATATACAACAAGATGCACCAGAATTTCTTATGTTTATGCTTGGAGTATTGGATGATGAAGAAATAGAAATTGAAAATTTATTTGGACTAATTTACAGATGGGATCATAAATGTGAAGAGTGTTCATTTTCTTCTACTAGTGAAATAGACACTGAATGATTCATATACTTGTCGATGCCAGATTGCAAATCAGTGTCTTTTAACAAATTAGTAAAAACAGCTAATCAAGATATGAAATGTTCTCATTGTAAATCAGAAATGTTGTCAAAATTATATATAGAAAGATATGGAAAATATGTAATTTTAATGCTACAACGTTGTAGAGCAAATGGAACAAAATTGGAAACCAAAATTAAAAATGTTGTGGCAAGTCAAGTATCAATTTCAGGAAGAACTTTTAAAGCAGTGGCTATTATTTTCCATGATGGACCTACTACAACATCTGGACACTATACTGTGTATTTAAAGTGCAATAAAGGATGGACACACTGCAATGATGCCCATTTGGAATTCAAATGTAGGTTGCCTTACGAATTACCTAATTCATATCTCATATTTTTGATGCCAAATTTTTGAAAACATCATTCGGCCTATTGGGAAGATTTGAACACGAAATAACGAGTTTATTTTGGATATTTTCAATGCGAATCGATTTGGAAACATTATTCAGCCTATTGGGAAGATGTGAACAATTAGTGTTTGGATTATTGTTTGTACTAATTCATATTGCATTTGGAAAATTGTGTTTGAAAGAAGTAGTTTATATATTTGATCTTTATATTATACGCGATGTAAATGAGAGTGTATATTTTACAAAATGTACTTGAGAGAAATAAAAGACGTAATGTAGTTGAAGAATGTAATTTAGAAACTGTAGATAGGTAAACAGATAGTTACACTTGTTGTAAATAATGCTCAACGCTGATTTTTTTTTTTTACAATCTCATTGATTGTTTTTTTCCCCGCTGTTGTATGGTGATCTACATTTAAATCACTGTGTATGGTGAAATTCAGTAGAATCTGAGAAGAGCAAAAAAGGGAAACTGAAAATGTTATGTATTTCCAAAATTATGTTGTGTTCTTAAAACTATAATATTATATTCAATAACAGTTTTTCTTCTTCTTTTTTACAGAAGGTAATGGTGAAGTTTGAAAAGATTTTAAACTCAGTTTACAACAAAACTACGGTAAAATAGTTCCACTGAGTTTTGTATCTACATTAATAAAAAAGGTAAGATGATATAGTGTAATAAGCATGATAATGTGAAATAATATTTACAGCTGCTTTTACTGCACTCATCCATTCCTTCAAACACTACCGATGCCCTCATCTATACAGTTAGGCACTATTCCCACACTCCTCTAATCACCCAGGCACTATTCATGCACTTCTCCAATCACCTAGCCAGTACCCATACACTTAAAATATCACCCAGACATTACCCCTGCACTAATGCAATCACCCATGCATTAGTTATGCACTCTTCCAATCACCCAGGCACTACCCTTGCACTCCTCCAATCACCCAGGCAGTATCCATGCACTCCTCCAATCACCCAGACATTACCCCTGCACAGATGCAATCACCAAGGATTACTCATGCACTCCTCCAATCACTCAGGTAGTACGTATGCACTCCTCCAATCACCCAGACATTATCCCTGCACTGATACAATCACCCAGGCATTACCCATGCACTCCTTCAATCACCCAGCCACTACCCATGCACTTATAAAATCATCCAGGCACTATCCATGCACTCCTCCAATCACCCAGGCACTACTCATGCACTTACAAAATCATCCAGGCATTACCCATGCACTCCTTCAATCAATCAGGCAGTACCCATGCACTCTTTCAATAAGCCAGACATTACCCCAGCACTCATGCAATCACCCAGGCATTATCCATGCACTCCTTCAATCACTCAGGTAGTACGTATGCACTCCTCCAATCACCCAGACATTATCCCTGCACCCACACAATCCCCCAGGCATTACCCATGCACTCCTTCAATCACCCAGCCACTCCCATGCACTTATAAAATCACCCAGGTACTAGGTATGCACTCCTCCAATCGCCCAGGTACTACCCATGCACTCATGCATTTACTCAGGCAATACCCATGCACTCATACATGCATTGGGGCACTTCTGCTGCACTCATGCAATCATAGAAGCACCACCCATGCAGTCTTCCTATCATCCAAGCACTACCTGTGCATTCATGCAATCACCCAGGTACTACTCATGCACTCCTCCAATCACCCAGGCACTACCTATGCACTCATGCAATTACTCAGGCAGTACCCATGTACTCATACATGCACTAAGGCACTTCTGCTGCACTCATCCAATCATAGAAGCACTACCCATGCAGTCTTCCTATCATCCAGGCACTACCCGTGCACTCATGCAATCACTCAGGTACTACTTATGTACTCCTCCAATCACCCAGGCACTACCTATGCACTCTTGCAATAACCCAGGCACTACCCTTGCAGTCCTCCAATCATCCAGGCACTATCCATGCACTCCTCCAATCACCCAGTCATTACTCATGCACTCCTTTAATTACTCAGGCAGTACCCATCCACTCCTCCAATCACCCAGACATTACTCCAGCACTCATGCAATCATCCAGGTACTACTTATGCACTCCTCCAAACACCCAGGCACTACCTATGCACTCATGCAATAACCCAGGCACTACCCTTGCAGTCCTCCAATCACCCAGGCACTACTCATGCACTCATGCAATCACCCAGTCATTACCCATGCACTTGTGCAATAACCCAGGCACTACCCTTGCACTCTTCAAATTATCCAGGCACTATCCATGCACTCCAACAATCACCCAGGCAGTACCCAAGCACTTACAAAATCATCCAGGCATTACCCATGCACTCATGCAATCATTCAGGCACTATACAAGTAGTCCTGTAATCACTCAGGCAGTATCCTTGCACTCTTGCAATCACTCAGGTAATTTTTCTATTTTTAACCAGCATATGTGGTTCTGTAAGAACCGTTTTTTTTTTAAAGAATTAAAAAACAAATTGTATTATCTAACAATTTTTTCTTTTTTTGGGTGTTTTTGACTTTTTTTAAAACAAAACAAAATTGAAGACTTCAATAAAACTGTTTGGAAAAAAAAAAATTGGGAGCAGATTAAAAAAAACAAATTAACACTTATGTGTTTTAATTGCATTGGTAATGACGTCAATGCATTGCTCCCCAATGCAGAGTTTTGCATCACATTTCTTGCAACTAATTGTGGCATCCAGTAGTTCTAGAACGATGTGTGGCCTCGGTGTAGGTGGAAGTCCTTGTGAGGATGTTGAAGGAGCATTTGGGTCTTGTTGTGCCGCTTCATTCCTCTCCCTCTGAGAAACTTCTTTTGCCAAATGCAAGGGGTGGATTGTCTCCAAATGTTTTTTCATGGATGACGTTCCACATGAGTACTTTTTGTCTGAACCTCTCGAGAGTACTCTTTTGCAGATCTTGCATGTAACTTTTCTTGCATTGGCCTTCTTCTCTCCCTCCGGCACAGTGAAGAAGGCCCAAACCACACTTTCTTTTCTTTTTTTAACTGGCTCCACTATATCATCTTCCTTATCCAGAGGGTCTTGATCAGGATGACTGGATGTCATTGTTTGAATAAAAAGTCAACAAACACACTAAATTAGAAAAACGAAGGAAGATACAAGAAGCAGGTCTTGCCAGGAAGACAGACAAATAATAAAAGGAATAAAACAGGTGTTGGATCCTCCCTCTTACAGTATGAAAATGTTTTAAACCAAGCAGAAGCTTTCTTTTCAGGTCACATGGAGACGCATAGGGTGCGCGCACCCGTCGCGCACAAGTCGCGCACCCGTAAAATTGAGTATACATAATTATAAAGTATAAATAGGTGTTTATAAAATATTTTAAAAAGTATATTAGTGAAAGTGTTTATACAAATCTGATATTTTAACTTTGTATAGTGATATTTCACACTTTCAAAATTACGCCGGAGTCGCGACCCCAGAAATACGTGCCGGGTCGCGCACCCTACGTGCATACGTCGCGCACTTGTTAAATTTCATACAGTTCATAGTAACATAAAAAATACTGTTTATAAATTGTTTTCTAAATTATATTAGTGAAAGTCTTTAACCAAAACTGATATTTATAATTTCTACAATGATATTTCATACTTTTGAAACTACGCTGAAGTTGCGACTCCAGCGTGACTCCAGAAATGCGTGCCAGCAGGTTCATGCACCCTGAATCCGTGCACCCATTGAGTAGGTTCGCATAGGGTGCGTGACTACTTTGTAAAAAAAAATTAAAACAAGAAAGCATAATAATACAATAAAACAACTTTCACAGTATGAAAAGCATTATTTCAAGAAAATATAAATGTATGTTGTACATATAAAAAACAGAGTATATTTTCAGTAGTGTATGATCTATATATTTTAAAAGAGTGATTTTAATTGTTGAAGAAGATTTTAGAAAAACTAAGTATATTTAAAAAAAAAATCAAAAATATAGTTCCAATCATTTTAAAATAAAAGCAATTCAATAAAACACTTACAAATATTGTAAAAAAGGTAAGGTTAGAAATAATTTTATACTTAAGAATTACAATTTAAAAAACCTTAGAAATTCACTGAAAAAACTATAGGTTTCAGGGACGTTATAGTTAGAAATTAGCATTTAAAAAACCTTTGAAATTTACTGAAAAAACCATAGGTTTCAGGGACGTTATAGTTAGGATTTAGCATTTAAAAAACCTTTGAAATTCACTGAAAAAAACCATAGGTTTCAGGAACGTTATAGTTAGGAATTAGCATTTAAAAAAACTTTGAAAGTCACTGAAAAAAACCACAGGTTTCAGGGACGTTATAGTTAGGCTGATATTTTACTCGTGCAAAACCAGAGAAATTCGGGCGTTATAGTTAGTTGAGCTAACTATAACTCGCGCCCCCGCAATGCACTGCTGATGACATCACATATTACATCGCTCATGACATGGTCAGTGACATCACTGATGACATCACTGATGACATCTCAATGGCATTCTGCAGCACGCATAGAAAAAGGAAAGTGCCTGAGTGGATTGATTTTGTGCAGGAAGGGTTCCTTCCTGCACAAAATCAATCATCCCCACAACACAGGCACCCTTGCACTATGGTGCAAAGGTGCCTGCATTGGAGCATGTTACCCCATTGTGCGCCAGCGCAGGGGAAAAGGACAGGAATGCGCCGTATCATATAGATACAGCGCATTCCTGCTCTTTCCTTTTGCTGTAGGGCAGCGCAGCAGGGAATCCTGCAGCGTTGCCCTATGGCAAAAGCCCATAAATAATGCCCTAAGTGATTTGCCCAGAATCACAGGATGTTTGAGCCTCCCACAAGACTCAGACCTTGTTCCCCAGCTTCAAGGTCAGCCACTCTAGCCGTTAAGCCACATCATTTGAAGTTGAAAAATACAATACTATTCTCTATGTGGCAGGGCATGTTTGCTGGAATATGGCATGTTGTTGGCCCACAGGAGCTTCTTGACATCTGTGAATGACCGTACTGGCTTCCTGAACAGCAAGAGTAAAGTAAGGGTATATATAGCTAGGTCAGCACTCTGGTATGTGAGGCGCCGGCAGTCCTTCTCTCTGGCCACAGTGTCCCTGTTGCAATAATTCAAAAGTCTGGCAATGATAGGATGAAGAGGTGCACGGGGGCAGCTGGGGGCCCAGAAATCAGTGGGCCCGCTCAACGATGAAATGATGTGTAATGTTCTCTCTGTCAAAGAAATCCCCCAGCAGCTGTTCAATAAATGTCTTCATTTTGCCAATATTTGTCATTTCTGCCAGTCTCACAATACGGAGATTGTTATCCCTAGAGAATGATTCCAAATCTTCATTTTGGCTGTTACACGTAGGAGGTCAGATGCCCCTTTAGAGAGCAGACTCCTTTGCTCCTTGACAGTGTCTTCCAGCGTTGAAATTCTGTGTTTTGCTTCCTTCAGCCCATTATCATATTTATCAATTTGTATATTCATATGGGCCAGCCGTACTGTTAGATTGTCTAACTTACCATCAATCAACTGCTCGCTGGTATGTATTTGTAGGAGGATAGTCCTCGTGCTGTCACCAGTGTCATCTATTGGGGCCCCTCCCTCTTGTCTGCGACCCTCATGCTGTGTCTTGGCGCTATGCTGGCTGTCAAAGGTGAGTTTGGACTGCTTTCGGTCATGTTATCTCATTACTCATGCTGTGATAGTGATTGTTCTGGGTATCACTAAAGGTACTATCCAATCAGGGTTTGAGTAGGCCGCAAGAAGATAAACACATCATGTTCAGCACTTTCATGGTTCAAGGATTCGGCCGTTGGCACATTGGGTGCAGTGAAAGACCCAGTGAGGCTGTTGTGGGGGCTGTCTAGGATGAAAGTATAGTGGCAGTGGGAACCAGGTGCAGGCAACTCCATAGGACAAAGCGGTGGGAAGCACCGGACCTGTGTCAGACCCTGCCACAGCCCACCGGTGGAGTTAAAGGTGTCCTGCATGGGGGCCAGAGCTCTGTGAGACACAATGCATCCAGGCAGGGGAAATTGGCACTGCGGAGGGTCCCAAGATCCCCACGGGCAACCCGGGCTTCAAGCCAGAGCACGACAGAAGCACTTGCGGCAGTGCCTCAACTGCCTCAGCTCCAGTAGTCCAGTTGCTGTCCTAGAAAGTGTGTTCTCAGCATGGGCCACACTGATCCTGGCACCGCTTCTTCCGTGCAGGCCGAGGCATTAATCAGTCACACCTCACCTGAAGCACCAGGTCAGTTGGAGCAGTCTGGTCCTCTCTCAGATGACGGTGGAGGATCCTTGTATGCTCAGTGTTGGACGGTCAGCTCTGCTGTTCCAATGGGCCTGCTCCCTCCATGGTAACCACCCTGGAGGCCTACTGCCCTCTGCAGCAGTTTAGAAGTGATCCGGCAGCGAATGGAAGACTCCTGCCCAAAGCCTTCAGGGACTGAGCTTCACTGTGGAGTGGTCAGCTGTGATGGTGGATTACACTTGTGATGGAAGATAAAGAGATTACAGGGATGTGGAAAAGGAGCTCTCAGTTAGGCAGCCGTCTTAGATGGCAGCCAGCCACCCCCCAGAACAGCTGCTATGACTACACCATCAGTGAACTGGCTGTATGCGCGCCGTCTTTGAATGGATGCGGAGTAGTCAACTTAAATGCAACGCAGAGAAAACTGATATTATTCTATTTGTGCCACGTGTCCAACTGGTAGGAAGACCTTTAGCCCTCCATGTTGCCAACCCCCCCTCTCCGTCTCTGGTGGTTAAATACTTAAGGGTGAAGCTGGACAACACCTTCTCATGAGGTCGCAGATCTCTGCAGTGGTAGGCCAATTCTTTGCATTGCTCTGCATTCTCAAGACAGTCCTCCCACTCATGCCTTTGGAGGAGAGAAGAGTGGTGATCCATGCTCTGATCACCTCGATTCTGGATGACGCGAACACCCTGTATTTAGGAGCAGCGGAAGCTCTAGTGAATTGCCTGCAGTTGGCCCAAAATGCAGTGGCCAGGCCTTTTCTACGTATACCTAGATGTTTGTAGACTGCATTGGCAGTCAAATCTCTGCATTGGCTGCCCGTCAAGAAACAGATATTGCTCTAAGCCTTAGCTTTGGTATACAGGGCAGTGTAACTCTCTAGCCCTGGCAATTTGGCATAAAGATTCAACCAGTATATGCCCTCCAAAGTGCTGCGTTCTGCTTCTGCCTCACTTTTGGTAATCCCACGCTTCAGGCTTGTTGGAAGGGGCAGTAAAGCTTTCTCCTTCCTTGCTGATAAGGCTTGGAATGAGCTCCTTCGCAAACTTTGCCTGATTTCTTCTGAGCTCACATTCCTTACAAAACTTAAAACCTGGCCCTTCTCTGTGGTGCAGTAAAATCTCTGGTGGTGGACATGTACCTGGGCTTTGTCTGTTAGTGCTGGGACACTCTTCAGAGTAGCCATGCACTCTACAAGTCTGTCATTCATTCATTCATTCATTCAAAGCACAAATTGTGGTTATCTGGTCGCGCTAGACCCAGACAAAATCACAAGTTCAGGCTGACCATGATGGAGTGCAGGCCGACTACAGGAACCCAGTTAGGCCTGCTGAACAAATATCTTAAAACCTTGTTGTGAACCGATGTGGAGTCCTGTGACGAGGATACATGGTGCAGCAGGGCGATGCGAGGTCCTTGCATGGAGATGTGTCCCACAGTGGAGATTCTGTGGAACTGCGAATGGCAGTGTGAGATCCTTGCGTGGAGGTGAGTCGCACAGGGGTGGTTCTAGATAGCTGCAATGGGTGGTGTGAGGCCCTTGCATAGAGATGCGTCGCATTTCTGCGGTTTAGGTTTGCTGCGGGACTATCGATGATGTGAATTCCTGTGTCGAGATGTGTCGCACAGCAGTTCCGATGCAGAGTCTTGCAAGATGATGCGTCACACTGCGGTTCTGATGCAGAGTTTTGGGAGGTGGTGTGTTGAACTCTGTCAGTTCTGCTGGGACCACAACTGCCCTGACAGAGCACCTTCAGTCCCACTTACAAGGATCCAGGACTGTAGTGGCATCACTTGGGAGGGCTGGACTCAGTGTCCAGGTACTGGGTTCAAGGATGGTGGAGCCAGTTCAGTCCCTGCGGGTCTGATCAGGAGACCAGCCAACTAGCCCTTGGAGTCATTCTGGTGGTCCTGGGTTCAAGATACAGGTCTAGTCCTTCTCACTCATGCAGGAGAGCAGCAGGGCAACACAGCAGGGCAGCAGAGTGTCAGCCCTTCTTGCAGCAAATCATCACAGCAGTCCTTTTTCTGAGTCTTCCACAGGTCCAGATGCGTACTGAGGAGTTGGGTCTGAGGATCCATTATTTATACCTGGAGCCCACTTTTGAAGTAGCAGAAGGTTCTGGAGGCTTCCACCCTTCTGAGTTGTCAGGAATCACCTTCGTCCCTGCCCTGACCCCAGCTTCTCTGGGGACACAAAAGACTGGTGACAAACCCTTTGTAAGTGTGTCCAGGCAGGGCCTTTGTGATGTGCAAGTGTGGTCGGTGACAGCTCCGCCCCCTCGTTAAGTCAGAGTGGCCCATCCTGCCACCACCAATCTTCCCTGTGTCACTGTCTGGGAGCAATACACAATGACCAACCACCAGCTACACCTAGTCATGTCACCCAGGGACAGGCTGCAGGCACCAAATAGTTATGACAAGAAAATGCCAAATTTCTGGGCTTCTGTTTCATTCAGAATGCCGATCGGTGACGGCCAAAAGAGCTGCAAAATCTCGAGCACTGTCTCCCGTTCCGAGCGAAAGTCATCGAGAAAGCCATCAACAGCCAACTCGCCACATTCATCGAAGAGCACAACATCCTCGACTCCTCACAATCCGGCTTCAGAAAAAGCCACAGTACGGAAACCGCCCTCCTCGCCGCAACAGACGACATCCGCACCCTACTGGACAAAGGAGAAACAGTAGCCCTCATCCTCCTCGACCTCTCAGTGGCGTTCGACACTGTCTCTCAACGCACCCTAATAGGCAGACTCCTCGACGCAGGGATCCAGAACAAGGCCCTCGAATGGATCCGCTCCTTCCTCTCCGGCAGAAAGCAGCGGGTCAGACTCCCCTCTTTCCTCTCAGACCCTACACCAACCACCTGCGGAGTCCCTCAGGGATCCTCCCTCAGCCTTACGCTCTTCAACGTCTACATGGCTCCACTCGCCCCCATCGTCAGAACCTACGGACTCAACATCGTGTCATACGCAGACGACACCCAACTCATCCTCTCCCTATCCAACGAACCCAACACCGCCAGACACAACTTTCGAGAAGGCATGGAAGCCATCGCCAAATGGATGAAAAACAGCTGCCTACAACTAAACACCAACAAGACAGAAGTACTCATCATGGGCCCAAAGTCCGACGCCTGGAACGACACCTGGTGGCCCCCCGCCCTCGGAAACCCGCCCACCCCCACGGACCACGAACGCAACCTGGGAATCATCCTGGACTCCCAGCTCAAAATGGACCACCAGATCAACTCCGTCTCGTCCTCCTGCTTCCACACCCTCCGCCTCCTACGTAAGACCTTCAAATGGATCCCCCTCGAACACAGAAAGACCGTCACTCACGCCCTGGTCACCAGCAGACTCAACTACGGCAACGCACTCTACACCGGAATAAACAAAAACCTCACCCGCAAGCTATAGAACATCCAGAACGCCGCCGCAAGACTGGTCCTCAACCTGCCAAGACACTGCCACATCTCCCAGCACCTGCGCACTCTCCACTGGCTCCCCATCGAGGCCAGAGTCACCTTCAAGATGCTCACCCACGCACACAAGGCCCTCCACGACACCGGACCAGCATACCTGAACATGCGACTCAATTTCCACACACCCCAAAGGACCCTACGATCAGCCCAGCTCTCCTACGCCATGGTCCCCCGCACCAGAAAAACCAGATTGGGAGGCCACTCCTTCTCCTTCCTCGCGGCCAGAGCCTGGAACGCCCTTCCGCTCCACCTCCGACGGACAACATTGCTTCCCATCTTCGCAAGAAACCTCAAAACCTGGCTCTTCGCAGACCCCCTCCTTGATGGACTGGAACCTGCACCCCCCCACCCCCAGTGCCTTGAGACCCTTACGGGTGAGTAGTCGCCCTTAACAAACGCCTGATTGATTGATTGTTAAAAATTCAAACCAATACTTAATTCATCATTTATAACAAAACTGGACAGTAATTGAGTTATCTTATCCAGATCGAATCGAGCCATTCTATTTTGAGCCTATTCATTATGAGCTCATAGAATGTTCATACCCTAAGGGTATGAAGTATATATTTTTGGTCCTGAAGATGGTCTTCCTGATACTTTACAAGATAAGACCGAAACGTCGACAACTATAACCCACTTTCAGCATCATTGTGATTAGGCAGTTGATCTTCATAAGTTGAATGACAATTTCTACAAATATATGAAATGGGTTGTTACAAAAATGATTATGAAATCAAATCTTTATAAAGGCAAAATTTCTCAATCCTTTTTGTTTATGTGAACTGTCTTTTGTAGCCTCATTTTATGCTATTTAGTTATATAAATTTGTATAGAAAAAGAATACACCTGTTTGTCCTATTTTGTTTTGACTTCGTTCAATTTTGTTTGTTTGTGCTTGTTTGTTCTGTTTAAGTTTTGTTCTGATTTAGTCCTTTGAAAAACGTTTTGTCTATAATTGAGTTTAAACAATTTAGTTGATTAAGGCCACTGCTTTGGATTCTCTTAATTGATCTATAAAATAGAACTGTGTATACAAAAAGTCCCTTGTAGGCACCTTCACCTGACAAGAAGTTTTACCAAAGCCTCCAAGGGTTTATTGAGTTACCCAATCTTCGATTAGTAACTTTCTAAAAGTGGCATTTTCAGAATTGTGACTAAAGATCTGACTTTACTTTTAAAGCGGCCTTTTAATTACAATTCTTTAGACACCAAACTCAACCTGTCCACTTGCTTCCAATTAAAAGTTATCACTTATTAAATGTAATAAGGAAACCCAATGTTATCCTATGGGAGAGGTAGGCCTTGCAGCAGTGAAAAAAGAATGTAAAAGTTTTTCACTACCAGGACATGTGAAACTCAAAAGTGCATGTCCACCTTTTTAAATACACTGCACCCTGCCCTATTGGCTGTTAAGGGCCCAGCCTAGGGGATACTTATATGTATTAAAAAGGGTATGTTTTGGCCTGGCAAAAGGATAAATGTGTCAGGTCAAAGCGGCACTTAAAAACTGCACACAGAGGCTGCAGTAGCAGGCCTGATACTTGTTTTACAGGGCAACTTAGGTGGGTGGCACAAACAGTGCTGCAGGCCCACTAGTAGCATTTAATTTACAAGCCCTGGGTATATGGTGTACCCATTTGCTATGGACTTACAAGTAAATTAAATGTGCCAATTGGGTTTAATCCTATGTTACCATGTTTTAAAGGTGATAGCTCAAGCACTTTAGCACTGGTATCAGTGGTAAAGTGAGCAGAGTCCTAAAAGCCAACATAAATGGCTTCAGAAAACCGGAGGGTGAAGGCAAAACATTTGCAGATAACCTTGTAGAAAAGGCCAAGTCCAACATGCTCCATGTACTTTTAAATGAAATTGTAAAGGTGGAGCTTCAGTTGTTTGTAGCATAGGTGCAGATCATTACAAAGATACAATATATGGAAATGGGGATTGTTGTCTCCAGTGTATAATGAACACTTAAAGAGACCTGCAAGAGGTTGAATGACTTGCAGTGGAGAATTTGATCCATGTCCCACCAACATGACATGGGGACAGGTAGTCAGTCTGCCAAGCCCCACACGTGCATGCCCAGAGAGAAGAAGATGTTGATGATCCTTCACACTGAAGGCATTTTGGACATCAAAGGTGGAGTGGACATTGTTAAGAACTGGGTAAATGTATTTAAGTTTTGGAAATTTCACCTAAGACAAGTCTTTTGGTGAATATCTAACCAGGACCATTCCATTGATTGAAATTGTGTTTTTTTCAGTACTGTTGAGTATTTAGGTTTCTCATTTCCATGTGATGGCCTGCCATTTCTCTTATGTTCTGGACATCTGATGTCTGCATTGTGGTTCAAAAATATTACCGGCACAGCTTCACAATTACATCCACCATGATGATGAAGTAATTCTCAGACAAAGATAAATATAAAATAAATATACATATTTAAATAAATATATTTAACTTTTTTGTAAGGCTCTATTATATAGTGTGGAAATACACTCATGGCATGAAAAAGTAATTATTACCTGTGGAGTGATGTGGTTATTGTGCCATCCACTAGTGTGAAAAAAAAGATACTTCAGACCTACCATTGTAGCCTAACATCTGTTTAAATAACTAGGGGTGTGTGAAACTCAAGTAATGTGCCATAGTGTATATATGTAAAATTGCATCAAACTTATGCAAAATTGTGAGCAATTGCATCTCAGTGCATCTCACATTCAAAACATTACCCAAGCAATCCACTCAGAGAAAAATAATACTCAAAAATGTAATTTCAAAATGATTTCTGGTTGCTCACATTTAAACACTGCTGCTCATATTCAGATTTGTAGTTTTGTGCTAACAAATTACGAGAAAAGTCAGCTTGGGTAAAAATTCTACCTAAAATGTTTGTTGACGACCCACATTAAAGGAACTGCCACTCGCTTTCAAAACACTACTGTTTGAATTTGGATTTGGAGTTTCTCGCTTAAAAATGACCTATTTTTTCTATCCAAAATTATGCAGTGTAATGGCATAAAATCAGTAATTTCACATACATTTTGTTACATGAAAATACCAAAATTATGCCAAATACTCCAGTATAATTAACATTTCAACGAGGCCTAAAAATAACCCCTTTTGACCAGAGAAAACCTCTCTTTTAAATATCAGTAGGTCACTCCTATGTAAACCTTGTAGACCACAAGGTAAGGACATGGTGTTTAAAAGTGGGACATTGAGGGATTGAAAAAAATAAATAATGACCCTGTGAGAAAATACCCCTTTTGTGTCGTCATCCCCCAATTTTTTGCAGAACGTTATTGCTGCTTTTTAAACCCTGTAAATTAGGGCATTGCTGTCCAGTGCCCAGTGTACATGCTCTGACCCTTAAAACATGTACAAATTGACTAATCCTGAGTGGTGTAACTCTCCTAAAAGGCCAAAACAAATGCTGTAGAAACTGTAGCCATGGCATGGTAAGTTAAATGTCACCTATGGACTGCAGCACCTACTATACTATTCCCTAGTGTTACAAAGGAAAACGTAGTCAGTGTAGCCTGACTGCTGCAGTATAAAACCTGGAGTTCGACCTTTTAAAATAACCCTTTTTAACGGGTAAAATCCTCCCTTTTGAATCTTATTGAGTCACCCTTCTGCAAGCGTTATAGCCCACAAGGTTGGGTGCATGGTATTTAAAAGTGGGACATGTAGAAAATTAACATTACCATGTGCCTAAAGTGACCAGGCCCTAAAAGATGATTTCATTGTGACAGGCCTAACTATTCTATATTGAAAACAAGAGTACATATTAAAATACATATACTGCTATCTCATGAATGGGAAAAACTAGAAAAATAATCCACACAATTATTTTCAATCGTTATTAAAATTAAATTCTAAGGCAAAGTCAGATTTTTAAAAAACATTAAGGAAAAGTAACTTTTAGAAAGTTACCACTTATCTGCTTCAACTTTCAGAAGGCTAATTAGCATAAGCCTCTCTCAACTCCAAGCCTGTACTCAAGCCCAGGAATAGGTGTCAAATGTTTTCCAGTAGCAAACAATAGAGAGGCCTGAATGGGCAGAGTTGACTCCTCTGAACTCCGCATAATATTCAGCGTGAGAGCTGTGGACATCCTGTTGACGATACACTGTCAAAGGGCGCTTGACAAGTTTGTTGAGCCACATGATATTCTTGGGGCACACTTGAAAGGGGGAGAGCAGGATGCCAAGCCAATTCTTATGTATCCGTTGACATTTTATTGATGGACCATGCTTTTGTCCTACCAGACCTCTGTCATTCGTTGTGGGTATAACCTGCTTCAAACTGACTTTTAGTGTTAGATGTGGGAGGACACTGCTTATTTTCTTATAACACTCCCACATGCACTACTAACCCTCAGAGTGCACGTTTAGTGTGGCCAACGACATTCACCATCTTGAAAATGCACTGGTGCATGGCATTTTGGCCCTGTTTGCAGTACGGCAAACACAAACTACAGAAAAAGAGGGTTGGGCTCCCCCTAGGAACTTTTACTGCATTGGTTAGGGAATGCCCAGCTTTCACCCTACCCCCAAGGTAGTGCCATAAATGTGGCACCCCAAAGCATTGTCATCAGAACACTGATGGACGTATGAAGGGATAACAGGCAGACTGAACTTGCTGCACTTGGTGTCTGTGATCTGTGAGAAGGGCCTGATAAGAGTTGTACCCACTTCCAGCTGACATTCAAGGACAGAAAGATCTCCAGGGATTATAAAGCTAATCCTCTGGGTGGCTCCTTGAACACAAAAAGTTGAAGACATCACTATAAAGAATCCATGCTGACCAGTGGCAACTGGCCCTGGGCTGGATTTTGCTTTGCCCTCTGCCTTCCACCCTGGGAGTCTCTAAATTATCCCCTTAAAGTCCTGGGGACCTTGGGAGTGTACTGCTGTGGTTGAAGTTTAGGAAGTTCGTGAACTTTGTCAAAACATTTTGCTCCAGGGCCCAAGAGCTTCAGGGGGGCTGACAACAAAAAGTACTCAACTAGCAGTTCTATGGTGTTGGACTGAATTTCAGATTTGCCCCTTGTGGAGTAGAGTTTTTTCTCAGGAAAATGACAAAGTCCATTTTCAGATTGGGTCTTGGGAACTTTTTCAAACGTAATCAATTCTAGGCCCCAGCGAGGT
This sequence comes from Calotriton arnoldi, assembly GCA_963921515.1. Lineage (NCBI taxonomy): Eukaryota > Metazoa > Chordata > Amphibia > Caudata > Salamandridae > Calotriton > Calotriton arnoldi. The sequence goes on along the minus strand of CAWUFW010006813.1, from coordinate 289,067 downwards.
CAATCTACTTGTTATATCCTACGTACACTCCAACACAGTCACCCTCAAATAACACATAGGTCCCCATCTACTGCGACCATTGACCATTGTTGGTGCTTTGCGCTTTTTGGTGCTATTTTTATTTAACTTTTTAAAAATGCATATCTCCATTTCCCCTTAGGAAGATGTGTTGTGCAGTGGCCAGGGCGACTGACTCCGTAACACAGGGCTCACGGTGCGATCGCCGGCGGCAGGTCAGCCCAGCACCATGTGACTCTGGGTAATAGTTTGCTTAATCTTCCAGACGGCCCCCAGCGCCTTGAGACCCTTAGGGGTGATTAGTTCACGCTTTACATATACCAGGTAATTTTATTGGATTTTTGTTGTTTTGGTGTCATTTTGCTTATTTCATTTTACTACCTTTTTATAAATTGCATGGGGATTTTTTTTGTGTTGTGTTTTTGACTTTTTAATTCTTTTGGTACTTCTAATGCTTTACACATTTTGTCTAAGTTCAGCCTGTCTGTTCTGTGCTGAGGTACTAGGGTTTGTGCTCAAGTTTAAATTACTGAAGCCATTAACTGGACCTAAGAATTTCGTGGCTTTATCACTTGTGGTGTACTACCATCCTCCCAAACTAATATATCACTTCCTCACAAATGCCATTCAGGATGCAAAGCCATTTAATATCATGCTGAGTTTGTCATAATGCACCAGAAAATAATATATTCATGGCAAAATTGATATATTAAAAGGGACGTAAATAAAGAATCCAATATAATGAAAAATTTCAACAGACCTAGGGTATGATTCACAAAGTTATTCCCGAGTGCAGAGTCCCCGCAAACATGGGGGAGTCTCCGCAATCAGGGCAGAATCTCTGGAATGAGAATTCTCATTGTGGAGTTTTTCGCCCTGAGTACGGAGACTCCCCCACAACTATGTGGCCTTCTCCATGAGTGCGAAGGCCCTTTGTGAATCAGGCCCACAAATAGTAAATCAAAAAACAATGATCATACATTTCCTATCACATTGTTGTACACTGCTTGTACACTGTTAGAACGGGGGGTCTCTAGTTGGCAGAGGTAGGTACCTTTGTCCAAATAGGGACCCTTGCTTCTAGTCAGGGTAAGGGGGTACACTCCTGAAATAACCCCTGCTCACCCCCTTGGTAGCTTGGCACGAGCAGACAGGCTTAGTTCAGAGGCAGTGTGTAAAGCATTTGTGAACACAAACAGTAATCCAGTGACAACACTACAAATGGACACCACACAGGTTGTATTGTAAAAATAAGTATCTTTTATATAGATTTACCACAAGACCTTAAACGACAAAAATAATCCACAATACTGTACTTTAAAGATGGTAGAATTAGCTTGAGTCTCTTAAAATGGAAATGCGACACTTTGAGTTCAATGTACCTGAGATGCGTCACGCGATACAACAAAAAGTGGTGCAGGGAAGGTGATGCGTCGGTTCCTTACACGCAAGAACGGTGATGCGTCGGTTCCCTACTGATGCGCAGGGGACAGTGATGCGTCGGTTCTTCTCGGCATGGGGAGGTGATGCGTCGGTTTCTTACTGCGCTTTTGTGGCGATGTGACAAGCAGCTCCGCAATGCGATGCGATGAAGATCTGGTGCAAAGAAACAAAATGGCGTCTTCTTGATGTTGCCACAACGAAGGGGTGATGCGTGCACGCCCAACGGCCGTGCGGCGATTTCGATGAATCTTTGGAGCCGCGACAGGCCCTGCGACACGCTTCCCTGGCGATTCGACGGCGTCTGATGCGAGGTCAACGATCTTCTCCTGGGATGCGGGGCGCCTCGTGATGCGATGCTTCGGCGTCTGATGCGAGGTCGATGCTCTGCCCTGGGGATGCGACGGCATCTGATGCGACGGCGACACTTTTCTCCGGTGCTGCGAGGCGCTTTGAAGGATGCGAGGGTGTCAGCGGCGCGCTTCTTCGGGGATGCGCCGGCGTCTGATGCGACATCGACACTCTTCTCCGGCGATGCGAGAAGCAGCGGCTGCGGCGGCGACACGCTTCTTCGTCTTGAGTCGCGCTTCCAGCTCCCAGCGACACGCAAGTGTGTCAGAAGGTCCAAATTCCCAGCAAGGGAATACAGGGGAGCTGGTGGGTGAAGTCTGTTGTTCCTGAGACTTCAGCAGGAGGCAAGCTCTGAAATCAAGCCCTTGGAGATCCTTCACAAGTTGATGAAAGTACACACAAAGTTCCCTTCTCCTTTCTTTGGCAGACAGGCAACCACTGCAGGCAGATCCCTCTAGCTTAGGGATAGTCTTCTCCTCAGTTTCTTCTTGGTTCCGCTCCTCCGCAAAGGTTTCTTCTTGTTTCCCAAAAGTGATCTAATTTCCTAGGGGTCTGGGTCCCCTTTGTATACACCTTTTCTCTTTGTTTTCTGAAGGCAGAGAGGCCTTTGCCTAGTCCAAAACCAGTTCTGGTCAGTCCTGGAGCACTTTGTTTACAGGACTCCTTCTTTCCTTTCAGAATGTGGGGCAGAGTGCTCAGCCGCCCAGCAGGAGGGGAGCCAGCATTGTGGAAGGCAGGCACAGCCCTATTCAGACCCAGGTGCAACTCCTCCCTCCACTCTGGATGCAGATCTCTCTATTCAGCCCTGTGCTAACTCACCCTGTCTCCTGGAGCCACCCCCAGCCCCTGTCACTCAAACTCCAGACAAGGAATACACAACCCAGCAGAGGCAGGCTTGGAAGGTTAGGCAAGAAAATACCTACTTTCTAAAAGTGGTATTTTCAAACACAGAATGTTAAAATCAACTTCACTAAAAGATGTATTTTATCATTCTGAATTCAGGCATACTAAATTCGTTTCTCTACCATGTTCCCTGGGCCAGTTAGGATTATAAGGTGTAATAATCAAACTGCCCATTCTGGCCTATGGGGAACAGGTAGCCTTGCAATAGTGAAAAACGAAAATGGCTGTAATTCACTATTAGGGCATGCCACACACACCAGGGGATGTCCTACCTTATACTTACAATGCACCCTGCCCTAGGGCCTACTTTAGGGGTGACCAACATGCAGTAAAGGGAAGGTTTAGGGACTGGTAAGTGGGTGCACTCACCAAGTCGACATGGCAGCCCTAGGCTGCACACAGGCTCTGCAATGGCAGGCCTGAGACACACTTTACAAGCTGCTTCTGTGGGTGGCACAACCAGTGCTGCAAGCCCACCAGCAGCATTGGATTTACCAGCCCTGGGCACACTCAGTGCACTGTACTAGGGACTGACAAGTAAACCAATCATCCAATCATGGAGTCACTAATACATAACACAATTTATCATAGGGAGCACTTGCACTGTGGCACTGAACAGCAGTGGCACAGTGCCCAAAGCATCTAAACCAGCAAATACAGATCAATAACATTGGAGGCATCCTCAAAAAATGGAAGGGAGACCCACGCCAAGGATGCAAGGTCTAACATACACAATTACTCTTCAAAAGCAGAACTTAGACGCGATGTCTGCAACATTAAGATATATTATCATACATTTTAAGCACCTGCTGCTTATTGCTCAGAAACATGTACTACAGAAACTATTCTGTCATTAAATTTGCACACATCCTTGCAGCATTAGCTAAATGTTTATATCAACTTTAAAAAAATACAATTGAACATGCTAAAATAATATTCAAACAACAAATTATGCCAATTATATACAGAAAATATCATCATTCATTAAAATACAGCATCAAAAACAACGAAAAAGGAAAATTACTCCACGGATGGCAGAAAGTTATGTAGGCCTTAATGCTACATAAAACCAAGCCAAAAAAGACATCATAGAGAAATATATTGTGTAAAAAAGATTAGATCACACATTTTTTAGTAGCACTATCACAGGGGCGGCTGCTGCCAATCCAAGGTGAGGGGGGGCAGGAGAAAAAATAATAATAATAAAAATATAAATGTACCTTTCCTGCAGGCCCAATGATCTTCTGCTCCTGCGCTGCGCTGCTCCTCTGCTCCCATCCCGGCACTACAATTCCCATGGGCACAGGCTGCCAGACTCCATCCAATCCCAGCGCTTCTCCCAGCATGAGAGAAGCTCTGGATTTGGGCGGAGCGGGCTGGTTTTGCGCTCCAGCAGAGTCTGGGAGACTGTGCCCCTGAGCACTAGAAAATCTCCAAGGAACAACCTGGAGATATCCAAGTGTGCATGTCAGTGTGGCCGGCCGTGACTAGCTGGCGAGACTGACATGTGCACTTTTAGTGCCTACCACTCCTCCTCCTCCTGCTGTGTGACGCTGCGGCCTGGCCCAGCTCTGGACTCGGCGGACTGGAAGTAAAAATAAAATGACAATAAAATAGTTTTATTGTCATTTTATTTTTCTTCTGACTGCTGCATTTCAGCAGTGGGGTGACCTACCTCCGCCATATCGGAGGAGCCGCCCCTGCACTAACCATTTGTTGGATTCAGCTGACAACCATAAAACATGGGCATTAATCAGTACGTGAACGAGAGTAGGCATACAGCATTTAGAAACGCTTGCATTCTTTCACCTTGCACTACAAATTTCTGTAATTCTGGTGTCAAGATTCAAGGAACCAAACATGTGTCGATAGTGACACAGCAGATTTCAGGGTGAAAAGGGCTTCAAAAGGAACGGCAATATATATACACTAAGTAAACAATTTCAACAATTGGTGGAAATCATACCTATACTGATCAAATCCTCTTTTTTATAATGCTCCAAAATAATTTTCTGAAGAACAATGTAGCATTTCATGACAAAAATAGGGCACACAAACAACAACAATTTAGTATATTTCTTAATTAAATTTCATACTACAAAACCATATGAGATAACCATATTACTCAACATGCTTCATGTTGACCACAATCTTTTGTCATCACAGTCAAAATGCTGTTCTACACTCCCACCATGACCGTTGGACTGTGCCTGGAAGTCATCATGTGGGATCAGTGGGATGTTTTTCATTAGAGCACTGTTGTGTAGCATGCAGCTGAACAAAACACTTTGTCAGACGTAGCCTGGAGTGTATAGTAGAGTATCACCGGTCTTATAACTTATAACGGCATTGGTCGTTGGCAGGAAACCAAATATCTGCTCCACAGTCCTTGGTGTACATATGCACTTTATTATAATAACAAGCCTCCCTTCACATTGCTGCATTTCTTAAAGGTGTTAAAAACCATGGGGCATATTAGCAAGACCTACGTTAAAAATATCGCCGTTGCGGCGATAATTTTAACGTAGGTCTTGCTAATATGCCCCCATATTCTTCTGGGCTAGCCAGAATGTTATATATTATGCTATGTTGTATACATTTGATATTGCGCAAACAGGTCACTCCTAGTGAGTATCCAGGCGCTAGAGCCTAATTACACAAGAATATAGATGGCTCACAGAGGAAATGAATTAGAATGTCCAAGTTTTTAGCAACTTTTTAAAAGCAGTAGACATTTGGCAGGTACAAATCTGGAGGGGCAGCTTATTTCAAAAAGGTGAGGCAATATCAGAGAAGGAACAAACACCTTTTCGAGTTGTCCGAATAGCGCGAGGAGTAGCAAGTGCAGTGTCAGACGGTCTGAGATTCCTAGCCGGCTGGTAGAAAAGAATTCTAGAACAAAGCTAGGCCGTGCCAACCCCATACAAGGCTTAATGTGCAAGGCAGAGGATCTTGTAAACATAGTGTTTTCTGACCAGAAACCAATGCAAAGACCTTGGCACCGTACCATATAGAGATCCTGCTGGTGGGTGGCAGACAAACATGCTGCCGTGTTCTGCACCACCTGCAATTGTGAGAAAAGGGACTCGTTCATGTAAAAAAACAGTGCATTTCTATAGTCCAGATGACTAGTTATAAGAGCCTGTCTAACAGTCTTCTTGCAGTTCAGTGGAACCATGAGAAAACCTCCCTAAAAAGGCGGGAGATACCAAATCAGGTACCACAGATTGCAGTCACTTGGTTTGCCATATTAAGCTTATTGTCCATTTAAAAAACAAGGTTCCTTTACACCTTTTTTGGGCAGGGGCATTAACCAATTTCAGGGGCCAACAGGCATCCGACCAGATCTGATAAACTTTGCTAAAAAAGTAGGACTTCAGTTTTTCCTCTATAAAGTTGGAGACAACTCTGTTTCATCCAGGAAGGGAAAGGTGTGCATGCCGTCTGGTTTTAGTAATATCCATGATTTGTCTAATTGACAGCACCAGTTGGGTGTCACCTGCATGGGACACAATCTGTAGACTGAATGGCGTAACAATCTTTGCCAATGGGGCCACATATATAGTGAATAGCAAGGGGCTCACAGAAGATCCCTGAGGCGCCCAGCAGGTATTGCTAACAATCCTGGATTTAAAAGAGAGAATCAAAATTACTTGGGATCTACCTAACAAAATATCCATCAACCAGGCCAAGCCAGTGAATGCACCTTAATGGGATAGGTTCTTTCAATCAGCACTGCATGTGACTCCGTCTGAGACACAGTGGAAAGATCAAGCAATTTAAGTACAGCTGAGTTTCCAATGTTCAGACTTGCACTGATAGAGTGGGTGACTGATGAAAAAAAATCAAGTAGATAAATATCAACAGTAATTTTAAAAATCTTGACAGTCAGTGATACACACTAATATCCAAAGACTTACCAAGCCAGAAGCAAGGGCTGTTATATGTTGCAGTGCACTGCTGTTGTGAAGGACCAATGAGCCACAGTTGGAACTTGGGAGTATTACAAATACACTATTGCTAAAGAGGTTCTGCAGTGCAAACAACTGGCGCATTGATTAAATGAAAGTGCTTGCGGATGTGGTACACCTGCTCCCATCAGATAAAACAATTGCAGGCCGGGCTCCTGCAGCAAAGGGGTGAGTATCACACATGCCCTACTAAGACATTGTTGATTTTTGCTGTGTGTATGTATGGTATTTTAACAAAAAGCTAGGAGCTTATTTGGGGTTTGTGGGATGAGATATTCCATCACAAATGTGGAAAAAGTCTGCCCACCATATTTCAAATGTTATAGGCAGGAATAGTCTTTTAATACGACAGAGGGAATATCAGGCAAATTTGCAGCAGAGAATCATATTTGCAAAACTCTAAGGGCACTATTTTGAGTTTGACAGATGAGCTAATCAGTAATAGCAGTAAGTTGAAAAAGATTCTTACACAAGATGCAAAAAAGCTGACCAACGTGTTTCGGCAATTCTGTCTTCATGTTACCCTGGAACCAGTCCGAGTTCAACAAAACAACGAGACCACCACCTTGCATATCCGGAAAATGGCTCATACACTCGCCATTTTGTTTAAGCATTTTGTTCATCCAAATCTTGAAACAGAAATTGGAAAACAATTATAAATTCATCATTACAAATAATTGAGTTGTTCTTTTCACTTATTTGTCAAATCTTCTCACATCGAGAGTGCACTTGTGTAATAATCAGTCAGCCCATTATTTTGGTTACTTGATATCAAATACAATTAATAAAGTACAATCCATGTCAATATATTAATCAACCATCATAATGTCTATTCATAATTCATTCAATTTTTCGATTATCATACTGTGTCCTGTCAGATTATAAAATAACACCATATTAATTATAATCAAGCTTCTGATGCACGAATCATGTCCATTTGATGGCTGAAGGACCAGGTTCTGATTTAGCTCATTAAAAGTAGAACACTCAGTGTGAAGTCCATGCTATTGATATTACCTTGTCCAAGTAGTCATTTCAACAATAATAATTTGCTAATCTGTAGTAACTTTAATTCAGGCCCTAGAGAAACTATGACTCATGATCTTGCCATGCACTGCTTATGACCTCACATGTTACATCACTCATGACAAGTTCAATGACCCCATTGATACCATCATTGCAACATCTGAAATGACATCATTGATGACAACACTGTGCATGGAGGGGCATGAGTTATATTTACTTTAGGGCATGAGTTACATTTACTTGAGATAACTTAAACTGGTGAATTCCAACTGTTTTGTTTGTTTAAAATAGTATGTGTTAACAGACATTTTCAGCTAACTATAACGCACCTTTAACCTTTTTTATGCAGTGAATTTCTAAGTTTTTAAAAAAATATATAGATAAGATTTTATTACCACACAAAACGATAACATTACTTTAACCTTTCGGTTTTTCAAATTTTTATGTCAAGAAAAAATCAATTGAAATCAATTAAACAAAATAGATGATATAATTAATAATAACGTGCTATTCAAGCAGTAAATAGCAAAAAACCCTCAACATTTCCATGTTATTAGCAAGAATCAGACAAAAGAATCATCAGACAAAATTTAATTTGCCAAAGTTATCTAATTTACTTAATTAGCTTTGTGACCAGTTCATAGGGTACTATTATAAATAAACAAACATTTCTGCTCCTAGTTGTGCCCCTATGACGCCCAATAACAGAAACATTTTTGATTTCACCTTCCACAAACATTCTCTGGGTTCCCTCCAGATTGTCCTTATGCCATAGAAAACCAGATTTGGTAGATACCCTTTATGCTTCTCCCAGTAGTGCTTTCCCATTGGGTAGCTCATGTCCCTGTTTTTTTATGGCTCTGAGATGCTGTAATAGCCTCATTTTCAATTTCATGGCAGTGCTGCTGCTGTATTTCTTTTGACATTCACATTCCAGGATGTAGGCTACATATTCAATTTAAAAAGTGATCCTCTTCATTATAATCATCTCAACTCCTTTGAGGTCACATATTGTGTCTTGTTTACTCAGTTTGTACATGTCTTATAAAAGCCACATCTCCAAAATCTTTCTTTTTGCAGGATTTTGTCAACTTTCATGATTATGTGTGAGGATGTTACCAAGAGAGTCACTTTTTTTTATAAATTACTTTTGAGGGTAATCCTACTGCTTTCTTTAGGTGCTCATCACTCCCTAACAAGTTCCAATGTTTTTAAAAAATATTTTTGATCCCCTGTGAATTGTGTTAAAATTCTGCAAATCTCTTTATCATCTTCAGTTTTCTGTGATTCCTTGTTCATCATAGATAGGAGCAGATTCTCTATGTTTTTAATTTTGGCTCCATTTAAGGCATCTTCCAATACTGAGGCAAGATAACCCCTAGATCAAAATCGGCTAATTTTTATTCTGATTTGATTCAGATTCAAGACATGAATTCCTGGAGCATATCTTCTGTTCTCTTAATAACTCACCATAGGATGCTCAATTTGAGAGCCTTGGGAGGAAATTTACTTCATAATTCTCCATTGTGAATATACTGTGGCATCCGAGTTTTCGATAGTGTGTCTGCTAAAGGTGCTTGTCAGTTTGACTGTAAGCTTTTCCATATATTCCATTAGTAGGGATTCAGTATCATCCCAAATGATAACAAGCATTACCATAGCCAATAGGTCTCGCCTTTGGGACCTTATAAGTGTTTAACAAGATCTATTGGCTTTGCCAATGTCTTTAAGCTATGCTGTAGAGCAGGTTGGCTGCTGTGCAGTATGTTGAAAAGTCATATTAAAACAGTGCTTTTTTGTTTCCTTATATATAACCAAGAAGAGATTATGTACAACTGAACGACCCTATTACAACAAGTCGTAGTTTAGTTTGTGGGAAATGCTGCATAAACAGTTGGAGTATATCCATTCTCTGTGGACAAGGTTCTGTTGTATTTAGTCCCAGGATGGCAGCTTACCTTCTCAGAATGGGGTTTGAGTACTTACCTGTTACCTGGGGGTTGGGGGCTTTCTGGATACATAGGCCTAGGAGGTAGACTGGACTTTATGTTGGTGATTTTTTATATTGCAATTTAAGTCGAATGTATGTTGTCTCCAAGTTCTGTCCAACTCAATAGTGCTCAGTTTATTAGAACCGGTAGAATGAAGGACTGACATGGCCCCACCAAATCTAAAAGCTGTTACTACAGGCTGCCACAGATCTCTGCGATCTCTGCAGCGGGTGCTTAAATGTCACAGCTTTCCTCGTCTATCTTAAAGGGGCCACCCAGTGAATGATGTCACAATTGCTCTCAAAACCATAGCACGCTGTAATCAAACAACTGAACATTTTGGAATGGCTATTGTTAGTGACTGTAAGCAATGCAGGCTGGGTAAGGGGAATGCTTTTTTTTTAAGTGGCCTATTTGATGCCTGGGATCCGTAATCTGATTGAAAATATCAAAACAGATTGACAATGTCCCACAGAAAGACACATGCCTATCTAAAGAAGCCTGGTTACCCTTAGCAACAGAAAATTACAATACGTATGGGCACAGGGTGTCCTTGATGTCCTTTATGCAAAAAAAAAAAAACATATTTGGGAAACAAGTGATTGGGCCCAGGTCGCTCTGAATATCACTGAAATGGGTACTGTTTTTTTTTTCTTTAAATTCTCGGATTTGTAATCCTGTTTACCAATTATAAAATCAGGACTACAAGTCACTGAATACAAAGGAAAAACCTGTACTGGTCTGCCGATGCATGGATCTGGGAAATATGAATCTATGGGGGGGAGGGGCAACATCAGAGCTGTGCCAATACTGGAACAGCAGAGAGGGTACAGCTGCACTGACAGAGCAGGCTGGGCGCCTCAGTACTGTAACTGCAGCAGGGTGGTGCACCGCCTCTGTTGTGGCTTTGTTAAGGGGGGAGTGGTGAGAAGACTACGAGGTCCCAGTGAGAGATTGGGAGGGCTCACATTCCAGACTGGAGGAGCGGAGGGGTTTGTGGTTGGCTCCGTCCATAAGAAGTTGTCGGATGATACCACAGGCACTGCTGAGGCTAAAACACCCTTGGCTGTTTGAGGCAGACCTCACCACACTTGAGCAACACAGGGAAAGCGCTGCTGTGTGCAGTGTGACGCAGGGTTTTGGGCTGTATGCAGGTAGTTTTAATGGCTGTATCTGTATCATCTGGGTACTTAGGGTGTGTGAAAATATAAAGTTTTTCTTCTCCAAGCTTCATGAACATTTTCTTCAAGCCTCTATGCACAAGCTTCCCAATGTTCAAGACGGTTGCTCCGTTTAGCTTGCGAAAAAATGCTACATGTGTAAGTTTGGTGTGCAAAGAATTCTCAGCATAAGGTCAGATTTCATTTTTTAACGTCTAACCTAATTACCACTTCATGTTAATGTGGCTGCCTCAGGGTGAACCAAGATCCAGTGGAACCGAACATAGCTGAGCGGTTTGATGCACCCGCTGTTGAGACCAAGCCATCGAGTGCTACGATTCGACGCTGTCTCTGTTGGGTGCTGTACCCCACTACACAAATTGGCACCCCCTCCTATTCTGCCACTTCCACACTCACTCTGCTCTTTGGCCCGAAACAAATTGATAAAAAGAAAATATTGGTCAAAACTACAGAGCACATTTCCAAGTCACGGTATGGCACTCAGCCTTTCAGCACACAGAGATTGATAACACAAGTATAATTGACCCACCTTTTTAACCCAGAATAGCTGATCAAACGTCTGCCATTGAGTTGGACCATTACTACACCTGCAGTTTACAGTGCCAAGGCGTCCCGAATCAGTGACAGCAAGCGACACAGAAAAACAAGCCAGTTTCAAGAATATTTGCATGTTACAGCGTGAGCTCTAAATACAGTTATCACTCACAAGGTGGGGGGCGGCAGCTCGTAAAGCCTTACCTCTAGCCAGCCCCGGGGCTTTGGCCGTCTGCAGGAACTGAGCTGCAGGAGAAGTCGGAGGAAGGGTGCTTCAGGAACCGGGCCCTGCCGGCATAAGCAGCGTCCAAGCCGCTTCGGTCGTTCGGGCCCACCCGCAGAAAGCCTACAATACAGGTCTTTGGGGCTGAGGAGTGGGGGGGGCAGGAGGGAGTGCAGATGGGTACAAGGCACCTCATATTTCTGCTCTATTGGGTGATAACTAGCAAAAACAAGCATTTGCAATGCAATAGGACTCACATTTACGCGAGACCTATTGCATTGCAAACGGGATTGCGGGCAGGGGGGCGAGAAGGCACGGACAGCGTGAGTGCGGGCGGAGGAGCGGGGGGCGGGGGGTGCGAGAAGGCACAGACAATGGGAGTGCGGGGGAGGGGGAAAATGCACGGCAACAGGAGTGTGGGCGGGAGGGGGCGAGAAGGCAAGGACAACAGGAGTGCGGGCGGGAGGGGGGCGAGAAGGCAAGGACAATATGAGTGCGGGTGGGGGAGGGGAAAATAGTGCTGTAAGTAACACGTACCGTACAGTGTAACACTCGAAGTAAAGGGGCCAATAGCCATGGGAGGGTACAAATGACGACATGGCATAATAAGGCGGGACTAACAAGCCTCATAATCAATCAGAAGACAGAATTTACGAAGGACAAAGACAGAAGCCAATGAAAAATATGGGTGGAGAGTGAGGGCAGCTTGTCTCCCATACTCTACTACTGCATGCCTCGCAGAGCGAGCAGCGCATGCGCGCTGCCGCTGAAGCTCGACCTAAAAAGGTCATCAATGAATCCTAGCCAGAGGATTACATGGTTCATCATGTCCTGATTCTAATCTGTCTAGGGCACCTCGTTCTTCCACCTACCGATAACAGGTTTCACATATGTTGGGGCAAAGGAGGCACTTTTGTTTTGGAAGGTTTAATGTTTCATTAAATTAGAAAACATTGTGCTTTAAGCAGAAGCTGAGGATCTCAAGAAGCATGTTGCATGCTGCAAACATCTGATAGATTTTACTTCCAACAAATGTTTAAAGGGTTTCATTCACCATTTATACTTTATTGAGCTATACAGTAATAATGCATACATTGTGGCCATCACATAACTCTTATCCCAATGAATATAAGGGATTTTCAGCAAATATTCTGTTAAATCTCTTATGTATGATTACAATGTGGAACAAAATCGAAAAGAAAAATGTCTAAGAATCTGTGGGTATATTCTAGCAGAGCTCACAATCGGCCTCTAGTGGATTTTTCAAATCTTTGTGTGCTTTTGGGAGAAATTGTTTAGCTGAGATGAGGGGATTATCAATTTTGATATTGAAATTCTTGTCCATCCAGTAATTCTAATTGTCACCATGTTTGGGGCATTCCAAGTAAAGACTCTACAGGATTAACCTTTAGACTTTCATGGTGATCGTTATTGTTTGATTGTGATTGGCCTCTGAAATGTACAATGTTCTATCTATTATTACAACATTTCTCCCTTTACCAGAGGCTTTAAAGATGAGTGTTGTGTCATTTAACCGATTTTTATTGGCTTTTATAACAAGAGTGTATAATACAGTGTGACACACAGGTGGCTAATCAAGAAAAACATTATTTTGCATTTGCAGGGCGCTGGCATACAGTTGATACAACATATCATTACAGTGCAACAGCAACATTGACACCCCCATCTCTTAATGATACCTTGAAGTTATAGGTCCAGCCATCTCCCCCCACAACCAGCTATGTTTAAGGGGACAGACCATTGCCTTGTAGAGAAGATTCTCCTGCAACGTGCACCAATCTACCCCCCGGCGCTAGTGTGAGAGAGTGGGAGGTGAAAAGGCCTTCCAATGGGCAGCAATATCCTTCTTAGCGACCATGAGGGCTGTCCCCAGGATTGTTCGGTCTGCCCTTGTACCGTCTAATCCCTTAAGGACACCCAACAAAAGCGCGATGTGGGAGAGGGGGACCTCCTGTGGTGTGTTACTTTAAGTGCATTTAGTTCCCTCCATTCTTGAGTATTAAAATTCACTTGTTGCTGTTTTTTTAAGCTCTTAGGTGTTAGCACTCTTATTTTATTAATGTCTTCCACTACCAGTTTATGGAACACATCAATTTTGTTCTCCATTGGCAACTGAGGACGCAATTTACTTTTAGGTTTCAAACCACTCTCTACCGCCACATCAGCCGCAAAGCCTATTTTTGCACATCTTTCTATGTTCCTAACCAATAAAGCATCCCCTCCAATACTGTGTTCAATATCTTAAAATACAGAAATTACTGGCTCTGAACCTTGAGTGTGTGATGCACTTTTAAGAGCAAGTTCTTCAAGGGCCATGAGGTCTGGTATATCTGTGCCACAAAACTCGAATGGTTGATCCACATTATTGTCTTTGCCTATCACAATTCACATAGTATAATACTTTCATAGCTTTAGTTTACTCATAGTCTAATCAATGTCTTTTAACTTTTTTTGCTGTTTTCTCTTGTAAATCATTTTCCTCTTTCTCCACACTGCTTTCCATCATTCCATCACTTCCTTTACCTCTTCCTGATACTTTGTAGGACCAAGTTCTTTCAATAGTTCTTCTATTATAGAGGTGTGCATGACTATTTTTTTTGACATGTTTTATCAAAGTTCTTAATAATTTAATTGAACAATCTACAGTATGGTCACACCATTCGTCTAATAGGGCCTTGTTGAAACAGGACTGAATGTGGGCAGTGTTTTCTTTGTACAGTGGATTCAGTATTGTGGCACAGATATACCCTTTGTAGGACACAATCTCTTTTTTCAGCCTTTGATTTGTGTTCACATGAAGTAGTAAGGTATTGACCAAAGCAGCTGCTTCTTCATTGACATTGGTAAATGTTTTTTTCCAAATTTTGTAAATGTTCCTGCAACATGTGCAACAACAGGATAACTTGGCTCATGGGACACTCATCTGCTGATTTTCCATGTTAAAATCTCAAGAGGCACTCATCTGTCAACCTTTGTCATTATGGCTTTAGCAGTTGCAGTCCCTCTCTTTTGTAGTATGTATGCATTGATAGATCTCTACTGCTCAAATAGGCATTACAGCATGTAGAAGGTAGAGTTACCATGGGTTGGCATCTCCTGTATGTCGGCATTTCTAGGGACTCAAGTAGCATGTTGAATGATATGCAATTGCCCCAACCTTAGAAAGAGTGACTTAAATAGGTGCAAATCCTGAAATAGATGACCAGTATGTTGTTGACTGCTATTTCGTTTTATGACTCAGCAGTATCCTCCATCAGCCATAGCTTTGACAACATTACTGCCATTGTCAGTGGCAACAAATCCAGTGCTGGGACCCCCCGGGATGAAAACATTCATCGACTTTGGCATTAAATTCTCACAAGCTGTAAGCAGCTGACTGTGTGTTCCCCACGGAGAACAATGCAACTGTTGCATTTTGCTGAATGCCTCAAAAAGCATCTTCAATTGTGATACCGGAAGCTAGCCTCTACTTAACCCCCTTGAAGGAGACCCATTGTGCAGTGATGCACATGTAGTCTGTTATCTGGCAACTGGTCCACATGTCTGTTATGAGGTGTAGATACTTATCAGCCCTCCACTTCATTGATTTGCCAACCAATTACAGCACTTGGTAGTGCCGCAATTGGCACAGCAAAAGTGGAAAAATAGGCCCGACTTGGAACCTTCCATTTTGGGCAGAGATTCTCCACAAATTCCAAAACTCCTTTCTGCAAAGAAAAGATTGTGTTCAGCTTTCTATTGTATAAATTAACATTTTGATGGATTTGGTGTTATGGTGACTTTTTACTGAACATAAACAAGATGGTGGAAACCTCTACAAGTAACCTATGGGTAGAAGCTAAGTTGCTTGGGCTCCTTGGGGTAACTGGGAGGTTGCTCTGGGTGATGACCATACACAGTGAGTGTAGTTTTACATGTAGTATCTTTACGTCTGTGGAGAACTACACACATTAAAAGATAGGATAGCCTCTGCAGTCATACAAATTCCACACGTAAAACTACACTCATAGTTTGTGAATAGCAAAGAAAGAGTAACCTTACTTCAAAAGTGTAAGTTTACCTTTGTAAATAAGGCCCAAAGGGTGACAGTCCCAGGACAGCTTCACATGATGACATCATCTTCTTCCTCCCCACCATCTCCTTCTGTAAGTATAGCTTCTTCTCCCCTCTCATCAGCAGCTTTCTTTCTCAGGTGCTCTTCCCACAAGATAACATGTTGATTTTGCAAATGGTCCAGTTTGCCCCATGTACAGTAATGTCCATTTGGCTTACCAAGACAAAATGGCTTGCGGCAAAGTAAGATTTCAGCGATGTGCTCCATATGTGGCTTAAGCGTAAAACAGTCCCAAACTGTGGAGGATAGCTTTCTTTTCAAGCCAATGCCTGAAGAAATTGAAGAAACACACACTGAGTCCCCCAAACGAAAAAAAAAGATGTCTTTTGTGCTTAAAATTAACCCGAATTGTCCGTTTGGGTAAAAAAGTTAATGCGAAATACTTTTTCAACTTAATTTTTGCAGCACGGTTATTGTGTTGCTCTCATGGATCTGTGATATTTTTCTCCCTGAATGGAGATTGAGTTAATGAGAGGCGCCGTAATTTACCCAAAACTAAATTTCTGAGATTATGTCAAATTACACTGGGATAACGAAAATTACACCCTGGCCTTATTTAAACTAGTCCAGTACTTTTCCTTCAACATCCATACACCCATTAAGAGCCTGAATAAGAATAACGTGGTTATTAGTGACAAATGTCACTAAAAGTTGAAGTACTATCAGTGAGCAGGAGTCACTAATATCCATGATGTGAAAAGTCTCATCAGTAATAATTTATTATTTTTTTATCCAAAATTATTTAGGAGATTATTATCTTTGACTAATTCTTATAGCTGGTTGTTGACAAAGCTCTCAATTATTTTGTCAAGGCAAGGAATGGTTGCTTTGAGACAGGTCAGAAATTGGTAGGATCATCAGGGTCAGGAGTCGGGTTTTTAAAAGAGGAGAAACTTTTCCAAATTTGAGAATTTTGGGAACACTATTTGAGAGAATGAGGGTTTGATAAGATTTTTATTTCACTAAAATCGTCAATAAGGACACTAGTATTAATGAAAAAATGAAAGGTATGCTCAGAGTTACTATCTCTCATAGGCATGCTTTTATGATTTTTTGAATTCACACACCTTCCGTAGTGTGCCTAGAAAAAGGGAGCACAGTTGTGCAATTGAACATTTGTTTATTTTTCTTTTTTTCTCCACAGGGAAAACATTTTTCTTCATTGTTAAACCTGTTTTACTTGCTACACACCCACAATGCTGGAGGATTTTTCTCTCCCTTTTCAACCTTGAAAAGGGATTTGCTCTAGTCCTTGACTTGTGGAAACCTACAACAAACTCCAGGGTGCAAAACAGATGGATTTTGTAAATGTTCACAAATAAATGCGTTTCTTGGGGTTCCCAGAATTACATGCTAACCCATGTCACGATCTCCGTCCTTATGTGGGATTTACTCACCCTAATATTTTGCAACTATGGGATAATAATCTGCAGGAAGATATGGGTCTAAGAATTAAAGGTCACCTTTTGTGAATTCCTTGCAGAGATGGATCTGGCCATTTTATTTCATAAAAATTGGACTCTATTTATCTGGGACCTTGTGTACAAGCAAATAATCCTAAACAAAATAGGAATGGAGTCTGGCACATGATGGTGTCTGGGGAAGGGACCCAAAACGTTTGTAAGCTGCTATCACAATAAGAAAGCTGATGGCCTAGGCTGACGTCAACCTATCAGTTTACTTACTGTGAGACCTGATATCCTTGGTGTGGGTATTCCTCCAATAGTTTTGCCTTCACTTCTCCCTTTTTCCTGAATTCATCTTTTGTTGGCTTTAGGACTCTGTACACTTTACCGCTGCTCACTAGTGCTAATGTGTTTATGCTCTCTCATTCAAACACGGTAACATTGGCTTACACCTAATTGGCACATTTAAGTTACTTTTAAGTCCTTAGTAGATGAAAGTACATGCACCCAGGGCCTGTAAATTGAATCCTAATAGCAGGCCTGCAGCATTCATTGGGCCACCCAGTAAAGCGGCCTTTTAAAACTTGTCTCATGCCTGGCACTGCAGCCTATAGTGCAGTTTTAAACTGCCATTTCGACCTGGCAAACACCTTTTGCCAGACCTAAACCTGGGTAAAATGCAGCCCCCTTCAGCTCCATCGGAGCAGGGGGCCCCCTATTAAGTCAAAGGCCTATGAATATCTCTAAGATATAACACAGGGGCTTCATTTTTTGTTATGCCACTGACCTAAAACTTCATTTTGAATACATATAAATCACTCTGAAGCTAGGTCCAAAAGGTTCATAGGGCAGGGTGCATTGTATTTAAAAAAATTAGGATATGGGTTTAAGTTTTACATGTCCTGTCAGTGAAAAATTCCTAAAGTTCTTTTTCACTCTTGTATGGCCTATCTCTCCCATTGACTAACACTGAGTTACCCTATTAGATTTAATATGTGATAGCGTTTGATTGGGAGCGGACAGAGATATACTGTCTACACTCAAATGAATTGTAATTTAAAATTGTCTTTAATGGAGAAGTCAGATTTTAAGTCACAAGGCTGAACGTAAAGTTAGAAAGTTGGCATTTTCATGTTCTAACCATTTGTGCCTACTGCCAGTGCCCTGAGTCAAAAGACTGTAAAGGTTTTTTTTTTTAGAGTTTTATATAGCGCAAACTAGACCCGAGAAATCGGGTATCAGAGCACTTTACATGAGCACCAGTTGCGTTACAGAAGGACACATTCATTTTTGTTAGGCACAGTGAGATTAAGTGATTTGCCCAGAATCACAGGATGTTGATCGACGTTGCCGAGACTCGAACCCGGTTCCCAGCTTCGAGGTCGAGCACTCTAGCCGTAAGGCTACATCCTCTCCCCTCTTCTGCTGATGGGTTTGTGTATTGCTTCCAGACTGTAATACACAGGGGGCTTAGGTGTGGATAGGCTGGACCATCCTGGCTGGATGACTGGGAGAGGCTGTACCCAGCCCTCACTTACATTTCAAAGGGCTTTGTCTCCTGCACACCAGGCCTGCCCTGTCTTTTGTCACCCCAGAGAGTTTAGAACATTGATAGGGGAAGAACTTTCCAGAACCAAATAAGGAGGTAGGAAAGGGAGTACCTCCCTCACAAAGACAGACACCAGGTATAAATAGTGACCCTTGAGGTACCACTCTTCAAAAAACTTGCAGACCTGTGGACATTACAGAAGAAGGACTGCCCGCTGCTGAGGTCTGCCTTGCTGTCTGAGAAGAAGACTGAACCTGCTTACCTTCATCCCAGGCTAACCTAAGTGATTCCGAGGTCAGTTGGCTGACCACCTGTGTGAGTTACAAGTACAAAGCAAGCTCCAGAGGTCTCCATGCAACTGCCCATCTGACCTGTTGCACTGGACCTGCCAGAGCCTGCAACTGGACCTTTCTGAGCCCTGCTGGCCTCTGCTGGAATGAGTTCCTGACCCCCCAGGTCCTTGACCCAAGAGTGGCATAAGTTTGTACTCCTCCCAAGAAGAAGAGGTGAAATCCTGATGTTTGGGCTCTTCATGACAGCGAACGGGCTCCTTTACTGCGAAACTCTGCCATCCGCAATAACCATCATTGCAAAGCTATGGTGAGACCTGCTCTTCGCGCTACAGCGACAACAGGTGACGATCGGCAACATGAGCTCTGCACTCTGCGCTATAGCAATGAGAACGAAGTTCCAGAAATGACACCTGTGACACCTGACTGGCTCTTCTTGCCACAGTGATGACAACTCGCAACAACAACCCAACCTGCTCTGTGCGCTACAGCGATGTCCATCGGTGATGGTCTCTCTGCTCCTCGTGGTCTCCTCCACAGTGAATGGAACTCTTTGCACTGGACTTTGAGATGGTAAGTTTTTCGGGAGGACTAACCTGGCCTCTGTATCCAACCCATTTTTCTAAATTAGTTTGGGATTTTTCTTGTATTGTATTTTCACTGTATCACTGTTTGTGTGTCCCATAAATACATTACACATTGCCTCTATGTTAACCCTGAGGGTTAAGCACAGGTTAATTTAGTGACTTTTGTGTTTCACCCTGACAAGAGTTGTGGTTACTGCCTGAGTTGGGCTTTCACCCCCTTAACCAATAACCCAATTTCTTACATTCTGTGATTAATAAGAGGGACTTTAGACTCGACGTTGTTCCCGTCCCTTGCCGAAAGCCTTTTTGATTCATGGGGATTATTTTCTGTTGAGCTGGCCAGGAATAAAGGTCTTGGAGTGGGAGGCCTGTAAAGTATTTAGCCTCATTATCTAGGAGAGCAATTAGTCAATAGTTGGCAGGATCTGACTTATTCCCTCCCTGGAATATCGGGTGAATTACCCCCCCCCCAAGAGTCTGGTACTGTTTCCCTTTTTAAGATGTGGTTAAAGAGGGGTCTTAGTTTTCTCAATCATAATTCTGGGTTTGATTTGAATAGGGCTTGGGGAAGACTATTTGGTGCGGATCCTCCTTCTGTATGACTTTTTATTATTATTTTTTGCAACTGTGTGACGTTGTATTCCATTGGGGTGATGTCACAAGTGCTTTTTTTAATTCCATTGTTGATTTAAATGCCTTTACCCCCCAAAACAGAAAGTGCTGAACAATTAAGACTGAAATGTGAGCTTTTTTCCCTGCTATGATTATTTTTGAGCATGTAGTTGTTTTCACAATATTGCATATGTAGAAATTGCGCTCACCATAATTCAGCAATGTTAACAATGCTCACAGCCATACTGACTATTTCTGGTTGATTAACTGTTCCCCAGAATTCTTTAGATTTCTTGTCCTGGCTAACATACAATAGCCTAGCCCGGAACTGGTCGTAATATTAGGCATGATTTATTTCTTGGCAGAGAGGAAACTCCACTGCAATGGTGACGGAGTTCCTCTCCTTCAAGACTATGATCCGCCCACCCAATCTAAATGTGGGTGAACTATAGTTTGATGATTGTGGAGGCTACTCCATCTCTGCTATAGTCAAATGTCTCCGACAGCCCGACGGAGTAAGGATCATCAGAGGTTTGGTTATATGTCTGCTCACTTAATTTAGATGGGCCGATATAAAGCCATTTTTCAATGCCCACCAGTGCCAGGAAAAACCTCGCGGTAAGGGGCTCTGAAAAGTGTGCACTGCCCCTTTTGCCATTGGAGGAAACCCCCATGGCAAGAGAGGCATTGTTTTATTGATTTTCACATAGAAAATCCCTCTCTGGGATTTTCTTTTTGTAAATAAAAAAGAAATTGGCAAGTTTGCTGTACAGCTCAATCATGTTGACGGAGCCATACGGCAAAATTACAATGCGTTGACAGGAACCAACGTGATGGCAGTTCCTGTCAATGCTAGAAATGTCTGCTGGGCCAGCGGACCTTTCTAAATCTGGCGAGTGGTATTTGGTGACAGAATAATTTACTCCACTGCCCTGGCAGAGGGCAGGCTGCCCGCTAGGAATTAATTAAATCAGGCCCATTGCTTCTTGGCAGCTCATATATCTGTTTTATATTTTTGACTGAACTCCTTTACTTTGTTTTACTTCACGTAAATCTCCCTGGTTCTTCTGCAAAATTCTCAATTCCTGATTTACATCTTTTGTGGTCATTCTAAGGGTGTTGGTGTTCCAATTTATTCTGTTGCACAGTGGGCCAAAAGTATGAGCTTTGATGGATGTGAAATTGGGATAGTTTGTCAGAATTCTTTCAACAAATTACTCCAGTGTGTGAGTAACATTGTAATCACTTTTGTTTGAGTAATCAAGTAGGAGTGCACAATGAGCCTCAATATCTTTTGACAATGCACCGTTCCATTTTAACTTCTTGTGGTTCTTTGAGTGCAGTAAGCAAAATTAAAATGTTTGCTTTTGCACAAAAACTTGTCTGGTTGGAAAGCTTCATGTTATGAGGTAAGTGATCACTTTCTAATTACTGATTAATTCTTTAATGAGTAATATATTTAAACAGGGAGAAGCTTGCTACTCTGCAATCTATAATTGTGTTGCTCTTTGTGGAAGTATGTGTAGAAGCAGGTGGTACATCCTTTGTAAATCTTTTGTTTAGTACTCTTAGACAACCAGAATTGCACAACGTCAAAATGTTCTCTCCAAGTTTGTCACGTAGTTTAAATGTCAGTGCGACCTGGTGCGGAATATTCTGCAGAAATTCTGGTAGTGGAATTTGTTCATCTTCATGGGGTGAGAAACCTAGATTTGAATTCAGGTCCTCTGCTGGAAGGATGAGGGCTTCATTTGGTTCTTGTTTGAGCTCCATGATCAGGGAATGTAGCTTGCTCTCTATTTCACTCGTATCTCTTGGCGATGGAGTGATATGAATGGTAAGTATGCTCAAAGGTAAATGGTGCTCAAATGACCACATTTCTATTTCCCCTGGTATAGCCCTGGGCGCATTTCTGAATATTAGAATGATTTTCAACTTAAAGTCCGATGAGATGTATATTGCTAGCTGCTCCTTTGGCCGGCCTTTTAATTTGCCCTTAATTGCGAAGTTATTAAACTCGCTGTAACCAATTAGTGGGGTGGAATGCAAGTTCCACGTTTCTTGGAGAGTGATGATATGAAATTATTTCCAGTATCGGATCACTTCTGGGTCATGAATTATGTTCATTAATCCTTCCACATTCCATGAACATAAGTGTAGAGAAGTAGAATCTGAAGAGCTGGATGATGAACAGGGGCAAAGGTCTGTCATTCAATTTGATGAGGGGTTAATTAATGCTGCCGGCTTCTCTAGCACATTGCATTGCCTTCAATAAAATCGAGTTTTAGAAATGAGTATGTTCGGTTGCCTGTCTTTAGCAACAGTTATGGTTTTGCCAATTACAGTTCTAAATATTGATTTTGGAAAATTAGCTTAGTTTGTTGGTTAGCTTGCAACGTTATATAGGTATGTTCTAAATATTTGGTGATTTTGACTCCCCTTTTTCTAAAGATTTTTGTTATCGAGAAAACCAGTGTTGCAGTATCTGTGTTAACCCACAAAACTAAGGTGGGCTCAATTTAGTTGTCTCTCACGTGGTGTTAAATAGTCAATAGTGGCTAAGTCAGTTGTGATAATGTGCACCAGTCTTCAGTGCTCTTTTGCAGTTTAATGATGTTGCTACAGTTTAAAGTATCATGGCGTCCTATAGATTTATATTGAGGTAAAAACAATGGGGCATATTATCAACAGTTGTATCGCCACATTTCCGGCACTTATCGTCGGAAAATCAGCGATTTTCCTATCGCACAATCATCAAGGCGTCGCTAACATGCATTAGCGCATGTTAGCTGCCGTTTTTGTAACGCTACTCATGTTAGCGATATACATCGCTAATGAGATGCAAAATAGGCGTTCCTACGAAAAACAACATAAAAAAAGTCGCAAACACGACATCGCGGTATTTACAACGCGGCCCCAGAACCGCGGAGCGATAAAAAAAGCCGCGGTTATCGCCGGATTCTTACGCCTGGTAAAAACTTGACTTAAGCATGTTTTGTATGGGAGGTGGATTGTCTGGTTAAGTCCACACTCCCCTATTAACAAGCTTTTCATTAGCGCTGTGAAATCATCGCTGGATTTCACACGCTAATGATGATTATCGCAGTCTATCGCTGGATTGTACATCGCCTGTTAGCAAAGCGTTGCTAATACGCCGCTAACACGACGATGTAAATCAGCGATAGAGGGCAATAATGAAAAACGTGCTAAGCGCGATTTGCGATATTTATCGCGTGTTCTTGGTAATATGCCCCAATAACTTTGTGGTGATTTCTTCAGGGCATTCCTTGTAATGGATGTGCATGAGGGTTGAAGAGAAGTGTGAGTACTTGCTCACACCGATTTCTGGACTGTCTGATATAAGAGGCTTATTTATGAGAGGTTTGCGTCTTTGGAGCATCACTTTTTTGATGCTCTGGCAGCGCAAGCCTCTCAATCACATCTATGAGGTGACACAAACCCACTCTGTGTGGTTTTGCATGGCCGCATAGATATGGAGTAAGACAAAGCAGCACAAGCCGCTGCCTTGCCTTTCTCTGTGTCAAGGAGGCATTCCATGGGCTTTGCGGTGGTTTTTCCCACGCAACCCATGGATTTTGATGCTGCCCCAGATTTACTTAATCACTTAAACCTGGGGCAGCGCCAACACCTTACTTCTCCCCAGAGCAGATGTAACAAGGAGAAATATTTGTATTTCTCCTTGGTTTTTCTTCTTTCCATGTGA
Source organism: Calotriton arnoldi (assembly GCA_963921515.1). Classification (NCBI taxonomy): domain Eukaryota; kingdom Metazoa; phylum Chordata; class Amphibia; order Caudata; family Salamandridae; genus Calotriton; species Calotriton arnoldi. The sequence goes on along the minus strand of CAWUFW010006813.1, from coordinate 265,126 downwards.
TGCAGCACACATAGAAAGAGGAAGACGCATCTCTGGATTGTTTTTGTGCAGTAAGGTGCCCCTTCCAGCACAAAACAATCCTGCCTACAACAGAGGCACCCTTGCACCATGGTCCAAGGATCCCTACCTTGGCGTTAGGAGGCAAATTGTGCGCCAGCTCAGGGGGATAGGACAGGAATGCACTGTATTTCATAAATACGGTGCATTCCTGTCCTTTCACATTGGTGCAGGGGAGCAGAGCAAGAAGACTTACGGCACTGCCCTATAACTAGTTCCTCATAAATGAGGACCACAGTTTTAAATTTGGAGTATGGCTGACAGTGCCTGTCATTCCATCTTCTTGAGGGGCCAGGAAATAGGGAACTGCTTCCCTTAAGCAGACAAGGGTTTGATGTTCAATAAGATAATTGCTTGATGTTCTATTGGTTCCTGTGCAGTCTTACTTGCTGCCTGTTCATCAAAATAAGTTGCATTTGTAATGATCATTGTTGTATACTAGTTTCACTTGGCACAGTTATTTCAGACAGGCTAGTTTAAGAAGTGTGGGAATCTAGATACATTCGGTTTTATACTTCAGTTGAAATCGGATAACAGTCAATACTTGTGACAGTGTGTTCTTCCTCAGGGCCTATATTTAGTGGCCCAGTAAATGTCTGCAATGACTATATTGGTGATTTTCGTTTCTTGCCCAGAGCTCCTCTTTTTTATGAAATACTGAAAATATTGTTGCCAAATTTTGCTTATTCGAGTAGCAGGCTATTCTGACGCTTTTTATGACTTGCCTTCAGCAGCCTTATCAACTCTCGTTTCCATAGTGGCTGTGTGACTGTTACTCTTCCAAGATGGAGGTGGAGAGAATGTTTCCCAGTCGAGGTTGGAGTTTTTAAATCTGGAATGTTCTCAGGATTCAAAACAATGGATATCGACCAAATGCTTAATTTGTGGTTGCTGATGAGCAGTTTGAAAAGCTGGTGTTTGGTTCCATGAAATGGTGTCATTGTGGTTGGTTTTAAAGCTGAGACTTTTGGGAGGCACATTTCAATTACTGAAAAATCTTGAGTTTGGAAGGAGACACATCGTCTATCTCCGTCATTAAGGTAATTAACAGCGCTTTGAGAGTACTTATTTTGTAAAATATTGGAGAGCATAAACAAGTGTCGGATTTTACTTCAGCCTCCGAATCAGCCGATAATATAATGTTGTTTAGTTTTTCTAATTTTGTTTTAATGCCAGAGACAAAACGGCGAGTCTGTTTAAAAGGTTCGCTTGCAAATTACGTATATTTAAGTGATAATTGAATGCTTTTACTGTGGCTTGCAATGTGTCCAACAAAGTGGACAGGCATTCTTTAGTTGGATACACTTTAAATTCAGAGTCTGTTTTGTTCACCAATTGACTTTGATAGCCGACTCTGTAGCAACCTGAGATTTGTTGAAATCTCTGCACTGTCGATATGTGGTGGGAGATTTTCCCAGTTTTGTTTCATATTTAGTTGTTGTTTCATCGCCATGGATAATCACTGAGCAGAGGTGGCGTGTGGTTCGTCTAAGCTTCTGAATGCACTTTCTGTTGTTATGGCCTTGGCAATGAGGCCTTCATCGCATGGTTCTTGGTCATTGCGCTGGCCAAGGGTAGTTAGTGCATTTGCTTTGACTTGCTCTTAGTTCTCCATTTCTGGCAGATGTCTAGTTATTGTCTCCATAGACCCTAAAGAACAATCTTTTTTCGAAAAGATTTGAAAACTCCAGAGTTCTGTCATTTGGTTTCAGTGTGCATTTTTGCTTGGTAAGCGTGGTGGTAATAGAACCTGGGACTGTTTTGTTTTAAAAAAAATACTGAAAAGTAGTTGGAGCTGAATCTGCTTTTTCTCTCCTGTGGGTGCTCTATGCAGTCGGCCTTGTGCTAATTAATATGCATTCATTAAGTTTAGCCGCGCCTTGAAGTTTTCTCCTCTTCGAAATAGGCACTGCGCTAATTCTTAGTGTGCCAGATCTCATTTTGTATCCCTGGTAGAGCATTGCAGCCGCAAATTTCTGTAGATTGCTGTTCATTAAATATTATAATATTACAGAACCATCGGGAGCTTGGTATTCAGCCTCGGAGGAATTCCCCGCAGGATGCTGTGATGTCCTATGGTCAGGGCCACGGGAATTATGTGGCAGGAGAGGGACAAATTATGCAGCAGGGTTGAGTAAATTATGCGACATGAAAAGGCAATTTATGCGGCATACTGCAGCACATTTTGTAATAGTATTACTTCATTATCTCATCATTTTTAAACTTGGTAACGCTGTCTGCGCAATGGTTGCACCCTATTAGTTCCAGATTAACAACCAAAAATAGCAAAAAGCAACAGAAAGCTGACCAGTCAAGTTTTAAAAAGGGCCTTCCAATGCGCTGGAACTCATGTCACTGCATTCTCAGTAACTTTTAAATCGTTTGGGCTAGGAACAAAGGGGCTTATTTACAAGCCCTTTGCGCCGCCAGTGCGTCACTTTTTTGGACGCACTGGTGTCGCAGTGTGCCTGCCCATATATACAAGCCCACATAAAGTCACCCCACATGATTTTTCATGGCCTTGTAAATATGGGCCCCTTTCACGTATTACTCTGGATGTTCCCACGCAACATCCATGGAACCTGACACATTCCCAGATTTACAAAGTGTCGTAAACCTGGGAATGCTTCAGAATCCTACGCCTCCCCAGGGGAGGCGTAGGAGTGGGTCAACAAGGAGAATTATTTTTATTTCTCCTCATTTTGTGCTCTTTCTATTCTGCAGCACAAAAAGAAGGAGCAAAACACCATTAATGATTGTTTTTATGCAGGAAGGTGTAACAACAATCATCCCTGCAACCCAGACACCCTTGCACCATGGCGCAAGCGTGTCTGCGTTGGTACACGGCTGCTGTTTGTGCACCGACGCAGGGGAGAAGGACAGGAATGCGCTATATCTTGTAGATATGGTGCATTCCTACCCTTTTATTTTGACGCACGGCAGTGCAGCAGGAAGGCTGCTTTCAAATATAATAAATGAGGCCCAAAATAATTTTTTTGTTAAAATCTGCAAATTATGCGCAAGATGTTGGATTATGTGATAAATGCGGCAAATCTATAATTATGCGAAAATGCCATTGCCGCATAATTCCAGTGGCCCTACCTATGGTCTCCCAGCTGGTGATTTCATTAAGGCACAAGTGTTGACAATTATGACCTTGTTCAGCGTATTTTAACTGTATTTGCATGGCTTGTATAATTCCCCTGTTACAGAGATTCTTTGCACTTGCAAGGGGGTTAAGAGTTTGCCATTTGGCTCGTCCGGGAACGTATTGTTTTGGGTGCCCCAACTGTTTTTGATCAAGGCCTGCAGTGGGCAGCAATGGAAAATGCAACGATGTGGTGAAATAGTGACATGCAAATTAGTTGGCAATTAGTGGGGATACAATTCCCTCCTGCTTGAAGGCCCGGAGCACAGCTTCTTGAATGCTTCAACTACCAATCCTTGCAGTGCCGGGGTGTGCCTTGGTGGCTGTTTTGTTGTTTTTAGGGTTTTAGAGTGGCTCCTGCTCCCCAGGGCCATCACTGCTGCTTTGAATGACCGCGCTCTATTCAGGGGCTTAGCCTCAGACCCCAGGCATCAAGCACCAGAGCATCGGGGGTCCAAGCGTCAATATACTAGGTCAAGCCTGGCCATTGGAAGAACGTCGTGGGGTTCTCCCGGAACCCTTCAGGCATCTTCACTGCTTGAAATGCATGTGACTGCTCCACCTCACTGCTGCTCCATTTTCCGAGCACTGCTTCGACCACACTGAAGGTCTCAAAAGATCTGGACAGAGTTGAAACAGTGTTAAAGCACGCGCGACTCCACAGTCAATGTAATGACATTGTACTTCATTTCTGTCAGTAGCTCAGATTGTAATGGAATTACATTTTGCAGTTGCCTTTTGGTTGTAATCCTGCAGCATCATCTAGTATATTTTGTTTATGCATCCTTCCTTATTAAAAACGCAAGATTTGCAGTGGAATCATTCTATTTGCATTATTTTTGCAGTTTGTGGCTGGTGCTTATGTACATGGGTTTCAGGCGCGCAACGCCCATAAGGCTCAAAGGGCTTCAGCAACCCCCCACTCCCCCCCACCCCACCCGCCCATCGTGTGTGTCAGCCTGGTCTGAGACAGCTTCCCGGGCACACACAGAAGTTTTTTAGCTTATTGCAGCCGCACCCGAGTACTTAACAGGTCTTTAAAAGACCATCTACGTGTTAACGAGGCTTTGTTGTTTTTTCACCCCTTCATCTCCACTATGCCTATTGCTGGAAGAATTAGCCCCCCCCCTCCCCGAAATGTTTAGTAGCCACCCCCCCCCCCCGAAATTTGGCTCTAGTTGCTCCTCTGATGGGTTTGCTATACTGATACATACGTAGAAGAACTTATTTGATGCATTTACTTAGAAACAAATGAATTAATATGTATTTTATCATGATAGTGCATTTACAGTACTATGCTCTGGAGATTTTCCCTCACGCCTGGGCTGAATTGCTCATATTCTCTAAAGGCAAATATGGTTTGGCAAACTAGTATGCATGTCTGTAGTCCTTTACAAATCACCCAGCACTTTCTCTCATCTCTTCCCAACTATCATCATTCTTAGCCACCCCCTCTTCAAGGCACTATTCAGACACCCCCAATTCTAGGTATCACTCTTTTAAAAATTTCCCAGCAAGCTCTGGGTTCACCACACTATCTCATCCAGTGTTGATTCCCGTGTGACCCCACATTGTCCTCAGTTCCCTCACCTTTGCGTACTCCAGCAAGAACAACATCCTCTCATCACCGGAACTAGTGTTCCTAAGATGTTTTTGTGCTCATTTGTTCAAGGCGGGAATGGCCTTAACCAGCATTGGGCGTTTCCCCGGGAGGTTGGAGGGGTGAGAGCCGGTTCTGCAGGGGTGGTGGCCGGTTTTGTTACTGGGGGCCGGGATTACAGCAACTGTCTTGGAAAGTTATTATCTGTAGGTCCGCGATGGAGGTTATGTATCTATCACAGCAAGACAGCCATCTTGAAACACTATGATGTACAGTTCCAAGATGGCTGTCATGTTGCATCATTATGTGGAGGCATACAAAAACAATGGTGGCTGCTAGTAATTATTGGCTTTCGTAATGCTTCTGAAACAAGTCTACAAGCATTGGCAAAGCCAAATGGACCATGGTAGGTGTTGGGTGGCAGACAGTGGGCGTTGTGTCATTAGAGGGCGAAAAGTGGGTGGGGGTAGAGAGCAACACAAATCACCAGCAGTGATGCCCACTCTAAGTAAACGTTAAGTATTGTTCACAATGCTGTCTGTGACAGACAGCTAAATCTGTATGTAGAGACACTGCAAAAAGAGATCCAGTTTAATATATAAAGAAGGTGAGTGAAGCAGTATGCAGCCAGCGAACAAGGTACGTTCACTGGTAACATATTGTAAAGTAAACGTTAAGTATTGTTCACAATGCTGTCTGTGACAGACAGCTAAATCTGCATGTAGAGACACTGCAAAAAGAGAGCCAGTTAAATATATAAAGAAGGTGAGTGAAGCAGTATGCAGCCAGCGAACAAGGTACGTTCACTGGTAACATAGGGGCAGATTTACGAGCCCCCTGCGCCACCAGTACGTCACTTTTCGTGACGTACTGGTGGTCAGGGGGCTGCTCCATATTTACAAGGAGAGGAAAAGCCACCCTGCGTGACTTTTCCTCTCCTTGTAAATACGGCCCCTTCACACGCAGCACTTTGCGGTGAAGGGGCGTTCCATGGGTGTTGCTGTGGGTGTTCCCACGCAACACTCATGGAACAAGACACATCTCCAGAATTACGAGAAATCGTAACTCTGGAGATGCGTCTAAAGCTACGCCACCCAGGGGTGGCGTAGCGAGGCGCACCGAGGAGAAATGTTTTCATTTCTCCTCGTTTCCTCTTTCAATGCGTGCTGCATTCTGCAGCACGCATTGAAAGAGGAAAATGGTTGTAGTGATTGTTTTTGTGCAGGAAGGTTCCCCTTCCTGCACAAAAGCTAATCTCCACGACGCAGGCATCCTTGCACCATGGTGCAAGGGTGCCTGCGCCAGCTTATGGCTGCAGTTTGTGCGCTAGCGCAGGGGAAGCACAAGGATGCAACATATTCTTGTAAATATGTCGCATCCCTGTGCTTCAAAACTAACGCAGCGCAGCAAAATGACTTGCTGTACCCCGCTGCGTTAGTTCAACGTAAATCTGCCCCATATTGTGCTGGAAAGTCTGACCCTTTAACATGGGAGAGAGGAGGGAAGGAGAGGTAGGAGGGAAGGAGAGGGAGGAAGGGAGGGAGGGACGGAGGGAAGGAAGGAAGGAACAGGGAAGGGGTGAGGAAGGAAGGAAGGAAGGAAGGAAGGAAGGAAGGAAGGAAGGAAGGAAGGAAGGAAGGAAGGAAGGAAGGAAATAACAGGATTGAAGAAAAGAAAGAACGTTCATTTGCATACAGAGGAGTGGAAACAGGAGGTAGAGCATTGATAACGGAATAACAAGTAACAAGGTAAAGTTGTGTTGGAGAGACAACAATGGAGAGAAGTAATAAGGAAAATAAAGCAAGCGCGTGAAGGACGTTGAAAGGTAGAGAGGGGCAGACAGAAAAAAATGAGAAAAGAATATGGCTTGCTAGACATACTGAAAAAGCTGAAAAAACTCACCCCCACATTCGCTTCCTTTGTTGACAAGTTGCAAAACGACAGAATCTTTTTTTAGATATCCGTAAAAAACACAATACTGGCGTAAGAAAGAAGTGTCTTCTGAGTCCTGATGGATGTTAGTGAAGCTCTGCAGAGCAGAGAAAGATTTATTACAATTTAGACGTTCATCTTCCAACAAACGTGATATAATACACATTTTTTTTACACATTTATAGTTATTATTTAGGAGTACAAATGTCAAGGAGTTAAACACAATCCGACAAGTAAAATGATTAGACCACGACCGTTCTATGCAACATCTGAGTATAACCCCTGCCTGCATTGCCTTTGTAACTGAGCCCCTCCACCCCCCAACCTCCGATAGTAAAATGATCATAACAGTTTCACAAGAAGCATTTTTCACTGATGGCATGGTTTGTTTACTTAATAAGGGAATGTGATATGGCACCTTGCCAAGCGCTAAGAACACCCTTATATTCCTCAATGTTTCATCGGCGTACAGATAGTGTAACAATGTCTGCCAGGAACAACTTCACAATTTAGCATTCTAGTGAAGTCAAGCTAAACCCAGGCTTGTCTGTAGGTTTCCGCGGGCTGTTTTGCAATTCAGAATACAGTGTACTCTGCATCCAGGGAGACAATGACTGCATATTTTTGCAAACGCCAAATGCTCGGTTTTTCAGATTGGTCACCTGTTCCTTTTAGAATCGTTTTTATCTTCTATTCGTGTGGGAGATATTTTTCTATATGAAATGCAACGCTGCCCCCTGCTGTCACAATATAGTTTTTTCTATGCTTCAGCCCATGTATTAATAGCAGAAGCTGAATATGGATTGTGTTCTTTTCATGTGAGCCTGCTCTTTAGCCAGGTGAAATGGTGCAATTTCGATCATTTGTTCCAACAGCAGTCTACACAAACATTGTTCTAATATGCCTTAGAACACAGTGCCTATCCAAAGGCTCAGAGATGCCTTCAAAGTAAAGGATTTTTTTGGGGGCATATCTTTTAGAAAAGACATTAAAGAATGTAACTGACAAAATATCTGGCAGGATTAGGTAGTACGTTCTCAAATAAAAAAAGTGTAATACACACACAAAATATTTAGGTCATAATTTTTACCACACGCATAATTAACCACAGGTTATTATTAAATGAGAGCAGCTGGTGCTGCGAAATGTCTGGTGAATCCTCAATTCACATTTCGACTCCTAAAATATTGACGGACTGATCACGAGTTTAGTAATAATCTACTTGCTGAACCGGATGCTGAATTTTGGCTATATGATAACACATTCACCTCATCCCTCAGTACCACCATTAAGTATACTGACATCCCTTTCACGTGTTCCTGCTTTTTGTACCACCAGAGCACTTTGGTATTACAGAAGGTGCCGCAGATGCTTGTGCAGCCCATTCTATAATATTAATGGCACTGGTGCACATTCAGCACCAGGTATATCTTAAGGGGTCTGGCCTCATGCAAATGAGGGAAACTCTTTGCCTCTGTGCTTTCACCATAGTATGGAAACAGGCGCAGGAACAAAGAGGTTGCCATAAAAATGAGGCGCATTGTCAGTACCCCCTGTGAAGGTGCAGTGCCATTGCTAGGTTGCTGTGGGTGGTGTCGTGTAGTTCCTATAGTACCCCTGCAGGACCTGCATGTTTGGATAACATAAACTGTGGGCTTGGTGTTAGACTGACTCTGTGCACCCCCACCGCATATGTTAGCCGGTTTTGCATTAGCTAGCTCACAGTGCCACTAGAATCTCCTCTTATCGGGGAGAGATTAGTTTCTGGCAACCTTAGATCATGACAACCCTGATCCCTCAGAATCGTGGAAACAATGTACTACTTTTCGCTCAGTCACTCGTGCTTACTTGTTCGGTTTGTCTCAGAGAGGTACACAGAATAAACAGTCTGGGCATTTCAATAAGTATTTATTGAACAGTTGTTATTCTAGTATAAAATATATGTGCTGCAGCAACCAGCAGACAATAGTAGAGATATATTATCAGCAGTACGATAAAAGTGAAAGGGTAGTACAGTTCTACCATATTGCAATAATAATGGTTACATACATGAATATATGAAATGCATTATAAAAGTGCGCGTACTCCTACGATGCCTAACTAGATGTACCTAAGTGTACCTAGCATGTGTGTAGGTCTAAAAGCCTAAGAGCCAAGACTCCTTCTAGGATTTAGTCGAACCCCATTACCTGAATAGAGAGAGTGTGGGACCCCGTCCTGGTCTCGTGTTGGACACCCCGCAAAGGCTGTGTTAGACCGCTGGTAGCTGGAGCGACTGCATGCAGGAGCCTCAGCGTCTCTGGTCAGTGTGTCAGCATGGAAGTTTCGGTTCCCTCTATCTTACCGTGGCAAGATGTGGTGTATTTATACCCTAAAGTATCTCGTCCCTCAGTATGGTTTGTATTGGTCTTTGTTAGACATGAGGAAGACGTCAGGGGTGAACTTTGTACATACATATTATGCGGGAGATGTAGCTGGTGAATGCTCATGCATAATTTATGAGTACATTGTAGGCCTGTGTTCGTGAAAAACCTTGCAGTGTTCTAACCACAGACTAGATAACGTTCAACCCTCAGAGTTCGTTGTGTACTGTAGGGAACTAATGTAGGTGAAAGATCATGCCTATATTAGGGCATAGGAGATCATGACTATAATAGGGCATAGAGGATCATGGCCATAATAGGGCATATACGAGTATGACCATAATAGGGCATATACGATTATGACCATATACGGCATATATGAACGCGTCTATATTAGGGCCTCTATACAAAACGTAACAGTGGTAGTGCAACAAAGGTAACTTGGCCTCCTCACTAGCATGTCATCTCAGTCTGTCAGCTGCTACTGACACTCTTCAACCTCCTTCAACAGAGTCTACATCTGCAGTGTCAAAAGTCACTACTCATACACACACTACTGTATTTTCACCCTTTGCACTGCATTTCTGCAAGCAAAAGCCATAACCCTAAAAAGCGTTACCAAAGCGAATATGTGTGGCCTTTGTAAAGTTCATGGACACAAAAAGGTAATAATATGCAGGGACCCATCATGCATACTGCTACCCTCACACAGGCACTCCCACAGGCATATGCCTCTTCTGCACTCACACAGGCACAACTTTCAATATGTAGACGTCTTACCCTGAACTCAGAAAAGGCAATGTTAATCCTTCATTCACACAGGCACACCTCTCACAATGCAGTCACAAAACGTGGTGGATATCCTGCACTCACGCAAGCACACTGCTCACACACAAGTTCACCGCTCACAAGGTGCAGAGTTTGGACAGATGGTGGCATAGGGGGCACATGTTAAGTATCTGGTGCATTGGTCCACTAGTGCAATTCAAAGCTCTTGAAGTCACACTTCGACTAGCACTTTAGACTATGCAAGACTGATCTTTGCTGAATTTTGCAGGAAAGAGTCTTGGCATTAACAAAGCTTCCACTTGCCTCCCAAAAGCATCTGCAAGAAAGAAAGAAAGAAAGGAAAACCAAAGAAAAATATATGGCAACTAAACATGGAGGACATGTGCTTCAATAAAAATGTTAAAAATCAAAGCTCCACACTAGTCCGCCATCTTTGAACAGGAGAAAATTATAGAGTCTGCAGAATACTGTTTCAAGATGGTGGCATGGTTTTGAAGCTTGCAGCAGTGATGCCTGGTGCTCTGTATAAGAAAGTTGTGGTCCAGTAGCAATGGCAACAGAACGACGTTTACTCTCATTACTCAATGAGCCCTTATTTGCAGATGCATGAGAGCTGCTGGGGGATAAACTAAAAGAAATATCATCTGAGGTTAGACTCTTCTGGATGCATAGTAACTACCTGACATCCTAAAGGACAGCGGTTGTCTACTAGGCAGAGCCAAGCATCGGCATCAACGCCAATATCTTGGACAGGGCTGATACACTGCCCAATTGTATGTATGCTGTTCTGAAGGGCTGAAGGCTGAACTAATATGTGAATGGCACTCTGTCTGATGAATAACTGAAGTGGGCTTACCTTAAGGCCATTTTCTCTTAGCAAGATTATGTATTATTTTTGAGAAAACATGAGGCTCATGAGACAGCTAAAACAGTCTTTTGGTCAGACCTAAAACACACAGAAATAGATAGAGCACATACAGCAGGAGTACACACAAAAAACGTACAGCACTGGTCAAGATTATCACAATGTTCCTATAAAGACATGCAAGTTTCCTTCTGAGACATAGAACAAGTGAGGAACTGCAGTGCCAGGCAGCGCAAGCTTCCTTCAAACACATGGAACAAGTACGCTAATGCAGGGCCAGTTAGTGCAAGCCTCCTTCAAAGACATGGAACAATTGTGGAATTGCAGGACCAGTGCAAGATTCCTTCAAAGACAAGGATCAAGTGTGATACTCAGGGTTAGTGCAAACTTGCTTCAAGGACATGGAACAAGTGTCGTACTGCAGGGCCAGCTAGTGAAAGTTTCCTACAAAGACATGGAACAAGTGTGAGTATCTCACTCTGGGGAGAAACATCTTGTTTTCCAGATTCTGGCCAGTGTCCATGGGTTTCGGAAGGATAACTGTTCCCATTTCTGGGTTTAATAAAGAAGAATTGTACATTAGTGACTGCAAAGATTTGTTTTAAAGTTACCTGTGGACTTTATTAGAGTAAAATGAAACCAACAATGTGTAAATTATTCATTTACAAAAGTGCTCATGCGTAATCCTGAGGCCAAAGTTCCATGTGTTCAATCCCTGTTGTGAATGGTCCTTGGACATGCACACAATGGATTTGCTGCAGGGCCTGGCCGCTGGGCTACGTCATTGGGCCTGGCCTTTTACCAACCCCTGCCCACATTCTCCTGTGTGTTCAAACTCCTTTGCATGAATTCAGAATGAATTTAGCTTTGCATAATGGGCTCTGGGTGAGGTCCCTGTGCCACCGAAATATTTAGATGTCGCCTACAGCAGTGCTCCCCAATCATCTTTTTTAGCACACAGGCTTAAGTGATTTCCTCCTTTAGTAGTTGCACAATAAAAATTCTCAGTAGCTGCCAGACATTCAGATTTCCTGGACCCTCAAATCCTCAGAAGATTTTCAGATCGGACACTGAATGAAGGGAAAAATGCTCCAATTTCCTATCAGATTATCTTTTGTAAAATGTATTTTCCCTAGAGGATTTGATGATCTGTGGATTAACAGACACAGGAATATTCACAAGGGAATGGTGATGCGTGGCATTAAGCAAACATTGTTAACGCCACGCTCTGCCATTCTGGAAATGTAGGAATGCGCTGTATTCACAAGAATGCGGCACACCCCTGTATTTCCCCTTGCGCTAAATCTAGCTGCCTAGCGCCAATGCAGGCACCCTTGCACCATAGTGCAAGGATGTCTGCGTTGGGGGGAATGATGGTTTATGTGCAGGAAGGTGTCCCTTCCTGCCCATAAATAATCATTTAAAAAGTGACGAAATGTAACATCTATATGTGCTGCATTGTGCAGCACACATAGAAGTTGCAAATGGTCACTAAAAAGGTAATATTCTAACTAAAGTTATAGTTTCATACCGTGTTTTGTGTAAGTATGTTGAGCAGTTGTTTTTCTGTAGGACCGACAAAATGCAGACAATTCTGCATGAAATATGACATGACAAAACTAAGATAGAAGGCTGGTCATCTGCCACATATCACAAAGATTTGGCGAACAAAGTTAAAAGATAATTTACGAAGGAAACAGAGACTTAACCATATCTGCACAGCTTCTGCTGACAACTGTGCAATTCGATTTTTCAAAGAGTTAAACTAGGCCAATTGCTAGCACTTCACTCGCTCACCATCACAGATAGCACAACTTCATGCTTACAAATGGTTGTTAGACAAACACATTGAATGCAAAATAGAGTGATACAAAAATATACCTCTCAAAATAACTAAAATATGGACTTGACATATGTATGCACTACAGTGAAAGTGAAAAAGTGATCGGGTATAACATCTGGGAGAAAACTAGTCATGCTTGAGTTCAATGCAGCACTGGTTTATTCGCTCCACAAAACAATCATCTTATGACTGAACACTTAGTAAATGATAAGTATTCTAAACGAACACTTACTTTTTGTTTTAGATTAGTTTTCTCCCAGATGTTATACCAGATCACTTTTTCATTTCCACTGTAGTGATACAATTGTTCACAAACCCATCCAGATATGAGTCTGTTTTCTCTATATATTGAAGATTAAGTAGAATGGTAATAGAAGATAAATTGTTAATTAGGCATTCTACTTTGTTGTATAAGCATTAGGAATTTTGAAATTATATTTAGATATTGTTTTGTTATGTGAATCAGATGCAAGTTTTTCTTTTATGTTTATGCACGTCACTTTTTTATCTGTGGGAAGAGGGGCACTCTGTTCAGCTGTTGACAAAGGCAAACTGGTGAAAAGCGTCCAGCCTTGCCTGAATAAATTACGCCTGTAAGTACATCATCCTTGTGTTTCAGCTTTTCCTTTACTTGGAAATGGAGAATGTTATAATGGGACCTGCACCCGCAGCGGGAGCACCTGCGTCAGTGGTGTAGGTAGCCACCCTTTGCAGAATAGTGGTGTACATACATACATATACATATATGCATATATATAAATATGTTTCCCTGGGCGTACTGTTTCACAAGCACGTCACACAGCGGCACAGTCAAATGACGACATCGTCCATGTCCAAATCAAATTCTCAGTTCTTTATTTTTCATATTCACCATGTGCAAGGAGTTACACAATTTTTCGCTCCATACTGGAACGGACCGACGCGTTTCGGCGGTTTGCCTTCTACTGGGTCACTTATATAAATATATGTACATATATTCACTGAAAAAAACAAATGTTACGGGGACATTATAGTTAGGCTCAGATTTCACTCGTACAAAACCAGTGAAATTCAGCAGTTATAGTTACCTGAGCTAACTATAACTTACGCCCCCGCAATGCACTGCTTATGACCTCACATATTACATCACTCATGACATAGTCAGTGACATCACTGATGACATCACGTATGACATCTCAAATGACATCAATAATGACATCATCCACAGAACCACTCACACACCCACTCACACCCCCATACTACGAGTGGAATCTGAGCCTAACTATAACATCCCTGTAACCTTTGTTTTCTTTTCAGTGAATTTCTAAGGATTCTTAAATTATATTTCCTAACTATAACGACCCTGTAACCTTTTTTTTTTTTAAAGTGAATTTCTAAGGTTTTTCAAATTCTATTTCCTAACTATAAAGTCCCTGTAACCTTTGGTTTATCAAGTGAATTTCAATGTTTATTTAACTAGTAGTCGCGTTTGCAGAGTAGTGGAGAAAGGGGGCGGGGCCTCTGACCAGCTCTCAGGAATCCTGCTGTGTCAGACTTACTGGAGGTAACAGGAGGGCTTCTGGGCCCCCAAGAACCCTCAGCAACCAAGAGGACTTCATCTCCCAAGTAGCAGTGCGCCAAGAGGCACATTTGCAGAGTGGTGGAGAAAGGGGGGTGGCCTTTGAATACCTCACAGCAATTCTGTTGTGTGGAATTACTGGAGGTAACAGGAGGGATTTTTGCCCCCCAAGGACACTCAGCATACAAGGGGACTTCATCCCCCAATCGGCAGTGTACCAGGGGTGCGTTTCCAGAGTGCTAGAGAAGTCCTCTCAATAATCACACTGTGTGGGACTTACTGGAGGTAACAGGAGGGCTTGTTGGCCCCAAGAACCCTCAGCATCCAAGGGGACTTCATCCCCCAATGAGCAGTTCACCAGGAGGAACGTTTGAGGAGTAGTGGAGAAAGGGGGCATGGCCTTCAAAGACCTCTCAGCAATCCCGCTGAGTGGGACTTACTAGAGGTAACAGGAGGGCTTATTGCCCAAAGGACCCTCTGGAACCAAGGGGACTTCATCCCTCCACCAGCAGTGCACCAGGTGCATTTATTGAGTGGTGGAGAAGGGAGCTTGGCCTCCAAAGACCTTTTTTTTTTTTTGCAGAGTTTTATATAGCGCAAACTTGACCCGCAACCGAATCGGGTATCAGAGCGCTTTACATAGCACCAGTTACGTTACATGAGGACACACATTCATTTTTGTTAGGCACGGGGAGATTAAGTGATTTGCCCAGAATCACAGGATGTTTAGCGTCATTACCGAGACTCGAACCCAGTTCCCCAGGTCCGAGGTCGAACGCCCTAGCCGTTAGGCCAACTCCTCTCCCCAATAATACGTTTTTTCTACAGTGGAATCCCGTACGGGACCCTGAAGGCTGTACACGAGCTGTTTGTTTTTTCCTGATGAAGACCCTAATAGATGTTTTCCAACTTGCACAAGTTTAGAAGGGTTGAAACGTCGACGCTCTTCCAAGAAGCGTTTGTCCATCATTGACCATCAAAGTTATAAGAAACATTTCTTTAGGTCATCCTGAGACAAAACTGTGTCATTATTATGTGTTCAGTTGATTCTTTTGGTGTGAACATTCAATGTAATCCCACGGTCTAGGGGATTTAAGAGTATAAATCTATAAAGTGACTAGTGGGCCTGCAGTACTCAGGGCCGGCTTTAGCGCTGGTGGCGCCCTGTGCAACAATGTTTGTTGGTGCCCCCCACGGGCGCCTCTCACAGACTCCCACACTACTACCTGTTAACAGTACCCCCTCAAGTCTCCATAACCACTCTCTCTCAGATGTATTTAATAGCGCCACCTATACCAGTGTAGGGTGTCAGAGCACTTTACATCACACACACCACACAGAGACAATCAATCACAGGTGTGTAAATCAGTGTATATGAAATGTTACATAATACAGAGGACTACAAGGTGTAGGAGTTGCATGTCATCCATACTGGTAGACAGTATAGTTTAAGAGTGCTTGGTCTGGAGAAGCACAGACTCAGAATTTAAAACATAACCCCATGGTTAATAATAATGATATTTGTTTTACTAAAATGAACCCTTTTTGAAACATTAGAATAATGAAAGACGGAGGAAAACATCATAATGCTCTAATCTATACCTTGCAGTTTGCATGCAGCTCTTTGATGACAGTTATTAGCTCACTCTTCCATGTTAGGATTTTAACATCTACACTGCTAGTAACAAAAGGATCTCTCTGACAAAAGCACTGACCTATTTAAACTATATGCATATTGTGATCTGCATGGTACACATTTTTTGCAGCAGGCATATTAACCCTCTGTGCTACCATAAATGAGTTAAAACTTCCACTTGACAAAACTCCTTCTCTCTCCAAGAAGAACATTAATCACCGAGTTATCTTGACATTTTTATTTTTGTATGAAAATTGCAGAGGCCAGCAATGCAGCAGCAGATGCTTTTAAAACCATAACATACTTCAAAACAGGCGCCCCCTCAAAGAGTCAGCACCCGATGCAGTGGCACCGGTCGCACCGCCCTAGAGCCGGCCCTGGCAGCACTGATTGTGCCACCCACATGAGTAGCCCTGAAAAGGTAACTCAGACCTGCCACCGCGGTGTCTGTGCGCAGTTTGCTAACTGCCATGTCGACTTGGCAAGTGCACCCACTTGCCAGGCCCTAACCGTTCCTTTTCTTACATGTAAGGCACCCCTATGGTAGGCCCAAGGCACCCCCCTGGGCAGGGTATGGTGTATGTGAAAGGTAGGACCTGTGCTGATGTGTGTGACATGTCCTGATAGTGAAATACTGCCAATTTCGTTTTTCACTATTGAAAGGCTATCTTGCCCATATGATAGAATGGGAAATGCTTTGTAACATCTTACAAGCTAAAATTCCCATTGGGACAAGATAGAGAAATAAAGTTAAGGCTCTCTGAACTGAGAATTTTATAATACATCTTTTAGTAAAGATGGTTTTTAAATTGTGTGTTTGAAAATGCCACTTTTAGAAAGTAGGCATTTTCTTGTTTAACCATTCTGTGTGCCTCTGCCTGTTTGTGTATTGACTGTCTGGTTTTGGAGTGACGGGCTGGGGATGTGCATTCACTGTAGACAGCCACTGGGGGGGTTGAATTGTGCCTGGCCCTTCCTGGATGACTCAGAGCTGAGCTGAATAGACCTTGGCTGAATTTAGAGTAGTGTGAGGAGATTTCTTTGCACCTGAATAGGGCCTGTCTCCCTTGCACAATGCTATCTAAACCCCCTGTGGTCATACTGCACTAGTGAGGACAGAACTGGTTTGGACTGGGCTCAGAGACCCTTGCACAAAGAGAACAAAGACATTTTGGGGTATAAGTATTAGACCTAAAACCCCAGAACTTTAGACTACTTCTGCAATCAAGAGGAACCTTTGCCAAGGAGAAGAGCTGGAGAAACTGGAGGAGGAGTACTGCCCCTTTGATGTGTCCTATCTGGGGTTGGCCTGGAGTAGCTGTTTCTGCCAAGGTAAGGACAAGGACTTTGCTGTGTGCTGTGTCCCCCTGCTTGAGGAAGGTCTCCAAGGGCTTGAGTAGAGCTTGCCTCCTGTTCTGAAGTCTCAGGGACACAAAGACTTCACCTTAGCTCCCATGAACTTCCTTGCTGGGAGTTCTGACCTGTCAAGTGGTGCCTGTGACTGTATTGGGCCTCTGGAGGTTGTTCCTGCTGTTGGGAGCTGGAAAGGCAATGCAACTACAAGAAAATCAATGCATCGCTCTTCTTGCAGCTGTTTTTCCGATGCAGCGCCGCTGTGCAAGAAGAATTTCCACGCATCGCCGCGTCGCTGCCGAAACCGATGCAGTGCCTGTCGCCGCTCAGTGGCGTAACGAAAGTTCACGGGGCCTCCCTGCAAGGTACACAGAGGGGCCCCCGCTCCGGATTTAATCCGTAGCTTTCATTCCTGAGTAGTGTGCTGAGGGGGCCCCCCCGCACCACGGGGGCTGCGGGGGCCTGTGTTATGCCCCTGTCGTCGCTGCAAGAACCGACGCATCGAGGGATCACGCCTGAAGAAGCCGAAGCATCGATCGCTGACGCATCCCGGATTTCCAGGCATCGTGCCTGTGCGGCGGTTTTCCTGACGCATCACCCGCGGACCGGAACCATCTCGGAATTGATGCATCACTTCCCCCTACAGACCGGATTCGACGCATCACTTCTCCTGTGTGCAGCAGAACTGTCGCATCGCCTCCCCATGGTCTCAGGAACTGACACATCTCTTTGTTTTTCGATGTTTCCCATCTCTGTGGCTGTTTGGCCTTGGGAATTTTGTCACAACTACAGGTACTTTGAGAGAAATCACGCATCCATTGTTTTCTATGGTCCAAGTTGTTTGAAACCTTTTTAAAGTCATATTCTTACTACATTTATGTTGGATTTTTGTCATTTTGGTCTTGTTGAGTTTAGATAAAGATACTTTATTTTTCCAAACTGGTGTGGTGTCCATTTGTGGTGTTATCACTGTATTACTGTGTGTTCTGAGTACAAATACTTTACACATTGCCTTTGGGATAGGCCTCTCTGCTCGTGCCAAGCGACCCAGGGGGTGATCAGGGGTTATCTAAAGTGTGTATCTCCCTTACCCTGACTAGAAGCAAGGGTCCCTATTTGGACAAAGGTACCTATCTCTGCCAACTAGAGACCCCCATTTCTAACACAAGGCAACTCCAATGATAGCCTATGGAAGAGTTAATCCTTGCAATAGTGAAAAACGAAATTGGCAGTATTTCACTATAAGGACATGTGAAACACACGAGTACATGTCTTACCCTTCACTTACACTGCACCCTGCCCATGGGGGTACCTTGGGCCTACCTTAGAGGTGACTTACATGTAGAGAAAGGGAACGTTTGTGCCTGGCAAGTGGGTTCACTTGCCAGGTTGACATGAAAGTTTAAAACTGCACTCACAGATACTGCAATGGCAGGCCTGACACAGGTTTACAGGGCTACTCAGTGCTGCAAGCCCACTAGTAGCATTTGATTTACAGGCCCTGGGCACAAGCAGTGCACTTTACTAGGGACTTATCAGTAAATCAAATATGTCAATCATGGAGAACCAATCAGAATTACAATTTAGACAGGGAGTACTTGCACTTTAGCACTGATCAGCAGTGGAAAAGTGCCCCAAGTTCATAAACCAGCAAAAATGAAGTCCAGCATAACAATCAATAATATTGGAGGAAAAGACAGGTGAAACCACACCAAGAATACCAGGTCTAACATAAGCATAGTATTTTGTACTGGAAGGGTACCCTTTCCAGTACAAAACCTATGGGGAAACAGCGTTTACAACGCTGTCTCCACAACGTGATTCCTTTACAAACGCGGTTGTTACAACGACCGCGTTGTTACCACGCGTACCATTATATCGCAAGTTGTTTCAACAACTTGCTGTAGGGGGCGCGTTGGTGTTGGATTTAGAATCCAACACTTTCCCTGCTGTTGCACAAACTGTAGTAGGAATCGTAAATAATACTATTCCTAAGTCCAACGCGCCCCCTACAGCAAGTCGTTGAAACGACTTGCAATGTAATGGTTCGCATGATAACAACGCGGTCGTTGTAAAGAGCTATATTCAACCTATGACTCACACACACACACCCTAGCACTATGGTGCTAAGGTCTGCGCCTGGCGCACAGCAGCTAAAATCTGTGCCGGCGCTAGGGAGAGGGGAGGAGAGAGCCATATCTCTGTAGATATGATGCTCTCCTGACCCCTCCCGGTCACTTTCCTCATATTTTACGAAATGTTTCAAATTTTACACAGCAATTTAGCCCACCTACATCTTAATTTAACGCAACCTACCTTGAAATAGTCTGCACGTCAGATACTGGAGAGAAAATCCATTCCCTTTATTATCTTGTCATTTAAAAAAGTCATGAGAAAGTTTGTACTGGTTTTTCAACAGAGAGTGTGTGGATGCTCGCAATTTGTTATGTCTAGGCAGACATTGTGACCTGTAGCTAAAAAAAACAGAAAAATTACACATTTTGATGGTTAAAAAGAAGCCGCAGGCAGTCACAATACAGTGCTCTATTTTTCTCTGTGTTGCCCAAGGGCTATTTTTGCCACTGGAGACCTGAATAATCTTCTTTGCATTTATGTGTTTTTTCTGTGATGTACTGAATGGGCAATGTGAGTAAGTGACAATACCTTCGATTGGAGTTTGTATTTGAGACTATAGAAAAAATAGCTTCCCATGACCTCTGTATGACACCCGAGTTTTAGGCATGCCCATTCAGCAACATTTCTGGAGTTCTGGGTCCTAGCATGGAGTTGTGGAAAATTCGGGCTGTACAAAGGGGCAGCTGAATTTTATCGGATGTTTTGTGGACCTACAGGAATCCGGTTTGAATTGTTCCTTGAAATCCTGCACTTGAAGAACTGCAGCTAAGACGTGAAAATTACATATTCTTGCCAAACTGTTGTAGAGAAGCAATAATCTAACAGGATTGTGCTGTTCATTATCAGGGCGTAGCATAGCTCAATTCTTTTTTTGCATCTTTTGGTTAAACTCGTTGCTCCTCTCAGAACAAGCATTTGCAATGCAATAGGTCTCGCATTAGTAAAATTTAGAGCTACTGGTGTTGCAAATGATGATTTTTTTTGTGTGAATTTTTTTTTGTGTGAAATAATATCCCGGCAGTAGCATAAGTCTTAAAACAAAATCCACGTAGTAAGGAAAGGGTGCTGTACCACAGGCTGCTAGTAGGTGTCCCTGTGGAGTTGTAAAGGGACCTCTGTTAGCGAGATAAGGTACTGCAACCGTAATTAATAAAAATTAAATGATTAGAAGCTGAACACAGTTTAGGATGTGCTCAGCATTGCACAGCATGACAAAGGGCCTGCAGACCAAGGCTTAGGCGGTGCACAGCTGGCACAGGGATGTACAGCATGACACAGGGCCAAGGCTTAGGTGTTGCACAGCTGGCACAGGGATGTAGAGCATGACACAGGGCCTGAAGACCAAGGCTTAGGCAGTGCACAGCTGGCACATGGATGCAGAGCATGACACAGTGCCTGCAGACCATGGGTTAGGCGTGCACAGCTGGCACAGGGATGCAGAGCATGGTTAAGGACGTGCTGCGCATGGCACAGCATGCAGAGCATGGCACAGGGCCTGCAGACCATGGCTCAGGCTGTGCAGAGCATGGCACCGGGCCTGCAGACCATGGCTGAGGCGGTGCACAGCTTTGTAAAGCATGATTCAGGACATGCCGAGCGTGGCACATGCCTGGGACATGAATGCAGATCGTACCGATGAATGTGCTCAGCGTTGTACAGGCCGCAGACCTTGGATGAGAGTGAGGGAGTGCAGAGACACTGTGGGTGAAAGTGCGGGAGTGCAGAGACACTGTGGGTTAGAGTGCGGGAGTGCAGAGACACTGTGGGTGAGAGTGGGAATAAACAACACACTAGAGCATCGTTTTTCAGTACCATAATACTGTG
Organism: Calotriton arnoldi; assembly: GCA_963921515.1. Classification (NCBI taxonomy): domain Eukaryota; kingdom Metazoa; phylum Chordata; class Amphibia; order Caudata; family Salamandridae; genus Calotriton; species Calotriton arnoldi. The sequence continues at coordinate 244,022 of CAWUFW010006813.1, read as the reverse complement.
GGCTCCTTAATGTTGATGCATCTTAATTCATAAAGATGTGTGCATATACACTATAGAAAACTGACGGCACATATCTGCATTATGCGCTGGTGGTCAACTATTGTTCAGCTCTGCACCATTGCTTTCTGCTTTCATGTACATATCTCCGCACATATCATACATACATGTGCACAAGAACAAAGGCATGGCATTTTCTCTGCTCTTTTCATGTGATAAACGGTTTCTCCGGGAAAGCAGAGCCGTGGCAGTTGAAAGCCTGGAAGGAAAATGACCAGCAGCCCTAAGTCACGCTGACAAATCCAATTGCGTCTGATTCAGTTTCCTAGCAGTTTCCCCCTCTCTCTCTCTCATCATTCGCCCCTCCCGCACTCCAGTACAGTGGTCTCAGGGCTCCCATTTCTACAGGAATTCCCACAGACTGCAGAGTTATGGAGTTACAGGCGCTAGTCGGCGGGAAACAGCCCTCTGCAAAAGAAATTGTGTGTCTGACCAGCACTGAAGGAGCACTGCAAACATTGTAATTTACGATTTATGTACCGTTCCTCGTAAACTCGGTGCTGCACCTGTGAGATGCATCACAATACAGGTGAGAGAGGACTGGTGGACCGGGCTCTGGAATTAGGGCTGGGGCAGAGTCAGTTGCATAGCTGTCAAGCTATCGCATGCTGTGTGTGACGCCTCCAGCCTTTACCGCCGTTTTAGCCAGCAGCAGTTTGTATGCTGAGTTTTCAACCAATACTTACTGCTTTAAAAGTGCAACTACAAGTCCCAGACTGCAGTTGCGGTCAGCAACCAAAAACAAGCATTTGCAATGCAATTGGTCTCGCATTTACGCGAGTGTAACCTATTGCCATTGTAAATGACAATGTCTTTTTATTTATGTTTTAAAATCCAAAAACAAAATAAAAGGCTTAGCCATTTACAATGGCAATAGCTCAAACTTGCGTAACTGCAAGTTTGAGGATTAGGTGAGGATTATTCTACCTGACTTAAATAAAAGTTCATCTTTTTATTGCCGCCTCCGTGGGTGATGTAAGACCGGATTGTCCATATTTATTTCATTAATGTTGCAGGATTTGAGTCTTAAGGCTTGTTCTCAGCTTTGGAGCAGAAACAGTCCTAAATGTACACAATGACATATAATCAGAGTTGGATTACGAGATCAGACTGCACGCAAGGCATGATGCATCAGATAAATAAACAACAGCTATGGCTTCGTAGATGCATGAGATGAGGGTATGCAGCGCGATGGACAGAAGTGTGTAGGGGACGTGAAAGAAAGGGGTATGTAGACTGAGAGAGTGGAGCGAAGAGGGAGACAGGGAAGAGACGACAGAGAAGAGACAGAGAAGAGAACAGTGAAGGGAGGATAGATATGAAACGGGCGCGCAGCTTTAAACAGTGGAAAAGTGAGGGTTGTAAAGGAGAAAGCGAGAGATAACTGGAGGAGGGGGAGATAGGCAACGAGGGACGGGAGAGGGAGACAGGAGGATGCCGAGATGGGTATAAGGATGAGGGACAGCGAGGACAGGAGTGTGCCAGTAAGTTCTTTTGATGTAGCAGCAGGTAGCACGGCTCTCTGCACCCATGTGCCAGCGGCCGCGTGCGCCCCAGTGTTAGCACTCAGGCGCGTTCAGCATCACGCCGGAGCCCGTGGTTGCGTGTGCCCAGTGTTGCAATTCAGGCGGGTTCCAAGGAGCAGGTGAGCAGAGACTGTAATACACGTCTGTATGAAACTCCAGGTAGGGATTGACACAAACTGAGCAGCGGCCCTTCGCACGCATACTGCAGATTTACAGACCGAACAATAACTTTTTATTAAAGAGGCATGCAATACTATATCCGGAGCGCGTAGGCGCTTTATACCACGCAGTGATATAAGTAATGTCATCCGTATTACGTGGCTCTTACTACATCGAACTTGGAAAAAGGAATCACTGACTCACAGCCCCCTGCAGCTCATAAACATCTCGGCAGCAGGCGCATAAACACTCTGAACTGTCGTAATACCCACCTGTTGTTTCACAGAGATAAACAAAGCATTCCAACCAACAGAGTAGGCAGTGTGTCACGTGCATCAGTGCAAAGAAGGAAATGGACCCCTTAGTTGCTGTTTTCCGCTGCAACTTTTGGGTACTGTGCACAAACATGTAAAGAAAACATGGAGAGGGGGAGAGGTTGTGTGGCGACTTTGGAGCTGAGGAACCGGGTTGGAGCCTGAGCGTCGGCTCAGCACCCTGTGATAATGGGCAAATAACTTAATCTCCCTGTGCCTACCAAAAATAAATGTGTCCCTCTGTAACGAAACTGGTGCTCAAGTAGAGGGCGCTAATACCTAGGGTCAGTTTGCGCGATATAAATATGCCCAAAAAACCCAGCATTTGTCAGATTTTTGAGAAAGAATTCAATTAAATACATACGGCCTGATAACACTACACTGGAGAGACGGACACTTTGCTGCACACCAGCCCACCACGGCACAGGCAAGAGCCACTGATCCTGTACGATATACCACCGTAGAAGGGAGATACCGAGTACGTGCTCTCAGCAGCACTTCAAGGGAGATGCCGAGTCAGTGTTTCACCACCATGCACATCAGTCCCGAGACAAAGCCTTCACTCGCTCTGGGGGCTTTTTGTTTCAGTTTCGTAGTGCTTTCCACGTTAGTAACATTACACAGTAACATGTTCGTATTTTTTGTAGACACAGGGAGATTAATCGGCATTTCTGTTAAAGACATTTAAGTAATGCCCTGAGCTGCCGATTAATCTTCCTGTGTCTACAAAAAATATCAAACTGTAATTGTGTAATGTTACCGGTGCTCGTAGAAAGCGCTACTATAGTGAAACAAAAAGCCCGAGAGCGAGCTGCTGCTAATGCGAGCAGCCTGCAGCGGAGAGGACGTGGCTCAGCAGCGGGATTTGCAGACTTCGGCGCAGGGGATCCATGTTCGAGCCTCAGCGTCGGTCGAACATCTTGTGAATAATTGTGGGAAATGTTGGCCCTAATTTTCAAATTTTAAAATAAAAATCATTCATCGATATCGGAGGAGTGGTGGGAGCCCACACAATCACTATTGTAGGAGTGGTGGGGGTGGAGACAACAGGGATAATTGCAGGAGGTGTGTGAGACGGCAAAACAAAACAAAGGTGCAGCTGTCATAGGTGAAGATACGGCTGGGCATGCCTGCGCTGTAATTAAAACAAGGCGAGGAGGGGGAGGGGGGGCCACGCCCCCAACCACGACCGGCGGCTTACATTTGTCGGCAGGGTCTGTTTGAAATGTCCGTCAGGGAGGAGTAAAAAACAGATGGCACACTGCAGGCAATTAAGTGCCAGCAAAGCGGAGGAAAACTGTAGTTAGGCGCCGCTGCCTCGGGACTACAAGGAAGTTACCATAGGATCAACAGCCAACAGAAAGCAAGAAAACAACAGCAATGCCAGACTTAAACCAATCGCAAGGGGCAGGAGAAATTACACGGAGTTGAAGCCAATATACAGATTACTTTAAGTCTCGCTGAGACAGCACATGCAGCGAATGCGTTGCCAAGGCGAGACCTAAAAAGACAAGATTGGCTGAAGATGTTACACGTGACATGAGGCCACAGGCAGCTATGCCTTTGGAAAACAGCTTGAGTCTTGCTTGCCACTGGTAATGCTGTCGCCCTGCATCAGGGCTGCCTGCTGGAATTAGAAGATGCAGGAGGACTAAATTATACGGTCATGCTGTCTAAATTATGTGGCTAGAAAAGGCAAATTATGTGGCAGAATGACCCACATTTTGATATTATTGCCTCATTTTGTTCTAATTTGTATGCGCGTTAACAGTATCTGAGCAAATGTTTTGCCTCATTTGTACCACGTTGGCACTTAAATTCATCAGTAAGTAACAGAAAGGTAAGCAGGCAACCTTTGCAAACGACCTTCCACTGCTTTGCTCCTGGTTTGTTTTTGAATATAACCATCATTGCAGAGGATTTACCAGCGGCAAGCAATCGCGGCACCCGCGCTTTAGCTTAAGATGTTTACAGCTAAAGCGGGGGTGCTGCGATTGTAACAAAAGTAAACAAATAGAAACAAATGGCGGCCCACGCTTTTGTTTCTATTTATTTAGTTTGGTTACACAGGTTTGCCTTCAACTGAGCACTTAATAGGAATTGAGAAATCTTTTTCTGGTATTTCAGGACCTGGCCATAAAATGCAAACTGTCAGCGCCTTTAAGTTAAAACGAGCCTGCAGTCTAAATCAATATAGTTAGTTAAGTACTGGAGTAACATGGCTCCACTTTGAATGTCAGTGTAATCTGAGATGCATAATTTGCTTTTACTTAACACATAATTTAGATAAATCTGCAGCAAAATTTGGTTCTCTGTTGCCGTTTAATCCTAATAACCTTGATACTAGTAAAGATATGCAGGACTCTTCGGGCCTGTCATAATGATGATAAAACATATAGGCGCACACAATATTACTCCACAAAAAGTACTCCACAGTCTTGTGACCAAAGTTCACGGATCCCTGAAGGTGACCCTGGTTGGTAAGAGATGGGAAGGACCTTCTTAAAGCCTAGTGCCTAGTGCCTGGCACTAGGGTCATAGGACCGTAAACCTCCTGTTTGACCCCTATTAACTTTTGTTTTTTAATATCCCCGACAGATCCACGAATAAAGGGAAAGTGGATCCTGTCGGCGGGTTTTTAATCAGGGTGACCCGATGATGAAGCATGACACCACTAGGGTGTGTGAGGGTAATATAAACAAAAGGATTTGTTTCCTTCCCCACTCTCTAGTGGAGCTCAGCTCATAGCTTTAAGAAGGTCCTTCCCATCTCTTACCAACCAGGGTCACCTTCAGGGATTCGTGATGCATTGGTTTCGATCATTGTGTCAACACTGCTGGCCACTTCACCGACCTCCGTCCAGCACAGACAGCAAAGTACCGGCATTCTGCTCAAACCAGCGCCATGAGAATGTCCGTTCTTGGCGCTTCATAAACATCTATTGAAATCACTGGCTTTGCGATCGTTAACCCACCCATTATGAAAATTATGCAACGTTTTACAGGGTGGCACTAAGACACATGAATCAGAAACATACGATATGGTACATTTAAGGGGTGGCAAAATAATTAAATAAACAAGCGCGGCCACCCTTGACAAAGCCGATAGATTAAAAAGAGTGCTTACCGACTAACGAAGGAGACCGTGTAACGCCGCAAGTAAAAGATCCAGTCCTGATGGGCGGCCACAAAAGGAGACAGGGCGGTAACAAGGAGGGACTAAGAAGCCTCATTATCAATCGGAAGCCAGCGTTTACCATGGACGATGATGCCAGCCAATGAAAAATATGGGCGGGGCTTCGACACCACTTCTAAAACATACCCTAATACAGCATGCCTCGCAAAGCGAGCAGCGCATGCGCAGCAACGCTAGGCTCGACCTAAAAAGGGATCGTCCAAAAATGCTAGTAGACCATCAGAACATTCCAGCATCTCCAACAGGCTAACCTGATACCCAATTGGTGCTACAGGAATTCATTTATGAAGAAAAATAGCAAACTCATTTTTTTAGTTGTTTTAAGAAGACCCTTGAAAGTAAAACATGGGTTATCAGCTTTTTGTAAAGAAGAAAATTGTATCAGGGGTTTCACTGCAGGATGTGTACTCTGTAGCAACCACAAAACGGTCTTCCTCTGTGGAAGAGGTTTTGATTAAACATTTAGGGGCTTATTTATGAGCCCCTTGCAACACTTTTGGGCCGCCGTTGCATCACTTTTCGTGATGCAGCAGCGGCATAAACATCCACGGTGTCAGAAGGAGGGCGCAGTGAAAAGTGTTGCATCGCTGTTTACCACAGCATGCAACACTTTACATAAGTGAGTCCCGTAGGGCTTAAAAACAAGCCCCTTGCGCCCCTTCCTTCTTCTTTAAGGAAAAAAACAGCCGAAGCCTCTAGAAATTAAAAACACTATTGAAAACTAGATATGAAATGAAAAGAAAATCAAACTGGTGAGAGAAGGTGGAAACATTGAAATGAATCCAATGCAAAGAAGTGTCTCCTCGACTGGCGAGAGACAACTGTGTGTATACAACTATACCAGCCTAGAGGACAAAACACTCCTTTTCCTGGCCAAAGCCAATTTACTGGGCAGTAATCAGTGTAGGTGGAGATAAACCCCCAAAGTAATGTAAACTGTCAATGCTGCAGAATATCTACAATCAACTTGATCTATATTTCTCCATGTTGCATAGAATCTCCGGTCTAGAATATAATAAGAACATTAGCCTTTTGTAGTTTTAAGGATATGACAATAAACAAATTGAGAAATTTAGTCCCAGGTGCAACACACAGAGCGGATGTCTTTCTAAAATGCGCCATCAGGAAGAGTCTGAAGGAAGGGCCTCCTCGTAGGTAGATTTAAGAACAAGCATTTGCAATGCAATCGGTCTCGCATTTGCTGGAGTTAGAGCTATTGGCGCTGTCTATGGCAATGTTTTTACCCATGTGTTATGGTTTGTATGTATGTGGTCTGTAGTGTAGTTATGTAGGTTGGATTGGAATGGTTAGTTGTGGAATTGTGTGGCGTGGAATTGCGTGGTGTGGAGTGGAATGGATATATGTACTGCTGTGGAGGAGTAGAGCAGCCTGCCAAATTCCTTCAGACTCAGTTGGCAGGCACCAACCATCGTGTGGCTTAAAGCGCTTTAGCAATTTTTTTTTATTTAAACCAAAAAGACACTTGGTGGCCAGCACACGGAGGGAGCAAGAGTGAGGCTCAGACGATATAGGAATAATGACTGCACCTTTTACCCTAGAGTATGCTAGTTATACTTAAGTAGTTTTAATTGGAAACATTAAATGCTATAAATAAATGTGCAATATCACTACCATCAAATTTCTTTTATCAGCATAGCAGATGAGTTTAAAGGACTGCCAGGTGACATGGGACAGCTAATCTGCACTGCAGAGTAGTGAAACTGCAATATTGACGGCCTATGTAGTCTATACAACAGCATTATGCGATGGGTGGGTCGGCAAGCAATTGCTGCTAAGTGGCCCCATATTGTGTGCTCCCTTCAGTGAGTACAAGGATTTTAGCAACACAAATAGCAAATAGCACTGTAGGATTAATAAGTTCACTTTGTTATCACTGCAAGCATGTGGGGCCACACAATTTAAACTAGAGACATATGTAAAGTTAAGGGCAAGCAACAGTAGGTACAACACTATAAAGCATTATTTAATATTGATTGAGTTTCTCTTTAAGCAGCAATGTCAATACTTTGTAGAGAAATATAATACCATTCTTGTGGGCAGCTGCAAAAGAATTATATGTGTCAAAACATACAAGTTGTGTTTTTTTGTTATATATTGGTATCATTCTGCTTATAGTTCGCTGCCAGCATGTAATCATTGTGAACTGCTGACTGAGGGTAACTGAAGTATAGCCAGAGCCACAGGAATTATGCAGCAGCAGAAGGCCAAATTATGCGGCAGGGCTGACTAAATTAAGCGGCAAGAAAAGGCAAATTATGCTGCATAATGTGGTACATTCTGTGATAGTATTTATTATTTTCTAATTTTTACACTTGTTAACAGTGTCTGGGCACAGGTAGCACATCATTAGTGCAGGTTCATCTCCCAAATATAGTAATAAGCAACAGAGAGGTAACCAGTGAACCTTTGCAAATGGCATTCCACTGTGCAGCAACATGTGCTGCTGCGTTTTTAGTAATTTTTGAACCGTTTAAGCTAGAACAATTTTTTTCTGTTCAAATCTGCAGTTTATACAGTAGATGATATATTATGTGACTAATGGGCAAATCCCTAATTATACAAAAAACGCCGTGCCCGCACAAATGCATAATTTCAGTGGCCCTGATTATAGCTGACATACGTAGTGCAGAACAAACACCAGTGCTATGAACGCCGCCACTGACTCTTGTTATCAAAGTGCAGGCATCCCCTGGGAGAGATGCTGAGGGATGGAGAGAGGGAGGATTACCTTTTTCAGTACCTGTGAAAATGCTGCCGCTCTGAATCATAGTGGACTGATTTGAACAAGTAATATAAAAGTTGTTTACTCAGTTTAAATGGTGAAACGTTACTATGGCAGTAGTGTGTGCAATTCGTTCTGCCCTTTACGGGGCCACTGTTACAGATATGCTGCAGTCCCTGGTGCAATGTGTTCAAATTTAGCACAGCGCCTGGAGTCTCCCAATAGGTGAGCTTTTTCCTCGTTGCGTCACTGAGCAGCAGACCTGAAGGCCAGCTCTTGACGAGGGGGCAGGAAGCCGGCTAAAGGCATATGAAGCTTCCTTCAGAATAGTGGCATGGAATGGCTGGAGACACAGATAAGATCAGACAGAGTCATATTCCACATAGAAACGATGTGTGTGTCTTATTGCAAGTCTCCCTTCAAATAAATCCCGCGGGCCGCAATCTGAGCTCTACAGACTGTGCAGTCTTATTTCGGGACTCACTACTAGAAGTTTAACCTGCCCGTGTAAATCCAGCACCACACCTGACTACTGAGCACTGAGGAGGCCCGTGATTAGAGGGTGGGCCAAGTTGCGAGGCAACAGCAAGACACAACCCTTAACCACGCAGGGAGCTCAAAATGACGGAAGACCCAGAGAAACGTAAAGGGGCATGTCCGGAACCAAATTATACATTGTTCAACATTATCCTGACAACCCCAGACACCAGCAGGTAATGCAGACAAATTAACAGGCCACATCAGAATAGCAGGTAATGGAAATAATAATTGTATACATGCGGTAAGGCACAAACACCTGCTCTTGAGGTGGGAGCTCAAAATTGTGTGACATAAAGGTGACATAAAGGTGCCAATGCGGGAATACCGCGCTAATGACTAATTTGCTGGTTCATTGTCGTGAGTTTGCACACATTCTGTTAAATGTTGTCTAAGAATTGAGGCGAAATGACACCTAATTCATAAATGCTTTCTGAAGTTACGAGGCAGGCCAGAAGTGGATGGCTGCTTGTGCCCCAGGGGAACTGCAAGGGGCGCGCTCGTTCAGAGCTATGATTGCTTTTTTGAATGCTTTTAGCTGGTGCTTGTAGTGTCTTTCAAAGCACCATATGAAAAATGTAAATGCTACTTAAATAAAGAACACATTTGGTTGAGTTTGCGCTAAATGCAAATGCCAAGGAAAATAGAAATAGTACCTCATTCACAGCGCGAGCAGCGGAGGGACTCTAATTAAGTTTAATTAATCAGTACTTGAGCGGTGCTCCTCGCAAGTAACAGAAAGTGACGTATGGCGAGTTTTGCCAAATTAAAAGACAGCAAAGGAGAGTGATTATGCTGTCAACAAATGGTGAGTGTGGGCGGGCTAAAAGTCCCTTTTGAGCTTTTTTTTAAACACAACAGATCGTCGCCATAGCGACAGCGCATGCGCGCTGCCTAGGCTCAACCTAAAAATGAGGGTGCAGTCAATATAAAATGGATCTAAAGATCATATTGTCTATCGAAAATAGCCATGAAAGAATGACTAGAAATCCAAACAACCAAACGAGACCCCTGTTTTATTGTTGAATTTTCACGAGTGAATACTTATTGGTGTATTTAACTGCTATGCATTACTTTTTTCCTTTTTAGGTTTCGCCTGCACAGCGCTTGCGCTGTGCTTGTGAAATTTCTTGTATTTAATATATCTTAAAATGGGGCTCTTATCAGTCCCATTGTTGAATTACTGTGTAATACTTATTGGTGTATTTAATTGCTGTGCAATACTTTTTTCCTTTTCGGTTACACTTGTGAAATCTCTCATATTTAATATATCTTAAAAAGGGGCTTTTATCAGTTCCCACGCTGAATTACTGTGTTCATTCACTTTTGTGTGAAACCTTTATTTTGTTAACTTGCCCTGGCTGCACCCATTTACGATACTTCTACTAAAGCTGTACACACTGGTTAAGCCCCATTAACGGTCAAGATAAGATCTCTTCCCAAGGAAAAGGCATACAGATTTTAACAGTATGCAGGAATGCTAGCTTTTTAGGTCGAGCCTTGACCTGTTGTATTATTTTTCTGGCAGCATAAAACCTTGACATGACCTCATAATTTAAAGGCAATCTATTGGGTAATGTTGACATCATGCCAAAGAGTTAACTTACTTATAGTCAACATAGTGCTGATGTGGCAACTTGTAGTTTCGAAGTATCATGAAATGCAAATTTACGTTTTATGAAGTGATGTGACCCCTGCGTCACAAAAAAGTATGTCATGTGAATGAATTTTAATGGTGTTATAAAATATATATTTTCGTGGTGAGGCCTTGTTGACATTAAGACCAACTATAAATGTATTTGTTGAAGCCACACAACGACAAAATGTACCTATATTTCACGCATTTCTGTAACCATTTGATCCGTGTGGGCTTACTGCACTGCTAAGTACGAAGTGTCGTTTTTCAGTGAATTGCGTCAAGGTTGCAGTGATCAAATGTAGACTTGTCTTTGACAGTAGTTAGTTTTGGTGTAAGAATGAGATGAAAACACTTTGCATTTTAGACCGGGCAGAAGACAGAAGTGTTGGCACTTCCCAGCGCTTGCCTCTATATAGTTTTATCTGTTGATTTCCTTTTCAGATGTGCTCTTAAAGGTTAAAATCTTAAAGGTTAAAATCTGGATAAATGTTGAATGTTTTAAGTGGAGTTGTATTGTGTCAGTTGCGTCTTGGGTCTTTATGTTTGCGTGTGCCTGTGTGGGTTTTGTGTGCGCCCTTACGTGTGTGTCTGATTGTTTAATGTTGTGTGTGCATGTGCTTACTGTTTCCACACTCAAACATCACTGTAGTGGGATATTCAACAGCGGGATTAACATACGTCAGAGAGGGAAGAACTCCCAAGGTAGCGTTAACATGCTTCACAGGCGCTGATACTCCAGAGGTGGGAGGCTTACATGGGCAGCAGCATAGGACTGTTCTTTTTCACACAGTGCGAAATGCTCAGATCCGCCTTCCCTCAAGAAGTGGCGAGAGGTTATAAACAGAATTAATTAAGTGTCGACAAAGCAGGTCTGATTGACTTGAATGGAATGGTTTTGAGTGTTGAGACGAAGATGATGTCAGTTGGAGGCACCAAACATTAGAGATAGCTCTGCTGTCTAAGGCCTTAGTGCTGTGGCTAGGTCTGCTGTTCACTCGATACTGAGAGATTGTTAATTTAACAGAGGCTAGCTATGACATCTGAGGCCAGATCATGTGTCATTTGTGCGACAATTTTTCAATAGCTTTAATTCATTATTTTGTCACTTGTGCACACTAGCACAACTGCCTGGGCACAGGTTTCAATTAATTTGTACCAGTTTAACACTCCAATACAACAATAAGAAATTTAGATGTGACCAGTCAACCTATGTGAAGGGCCATCCACAGCGTCCCTTCTGGTGTCCCGATGTTTTAGAAACTTTTCATCCTTTTGAGCTAGAAACATGTTTTGTTAAAATCTGCAGATTATGCAACAGATGATAGATCATGTGGGAATGGGCCAATTCCATAATTATGTCAAAAACTTTGTGGACGCAAAATCGATTACTTTCAATAGTCCTGGCATAGGTTAACAGGCAGCTCTGCTGTCTCAAGCGTTACTGGCAAATAGGTCCCCTTGTGTATTTTTCTAGATTCTAACCATTGAGCGCGAGGTGTTTAACCTTCTTGTGGATGTTTCTTGAATCTAACCATTGAGCACGAGGTGTGTAACCTGAAGGAACACAAGCTTTTCGTGTTTCTGCGCTCTTCACAAATGAGGATGTGACATTTTGAGGACTGTTTTGCTTGAGGGACATCTTTGCTATCTCAACCCTTACTCATTGGTGTGTAGCCTGAGAGTAATCATTGGTATAGCACTGCTGTTTTACGGCCTAGTGAGAGCTGTGTACCCTGACGCTTATCTTTGCATATACATGCTTGCCTGCGAAGGACAGCTATTGCTGGAATCATAACATCCATGTAACCTGTGGGGTAGCTTTGCTGTCCCAACTGTTGATGACAGCTTTGGGGCTTCTGATAGAACTCTCCTGTCTCAGACATTAATGAGAGTGACGTGGCACAGTCGATAGCTCTGCTGTTTTAAGCATTGCTGAGACATGTGCGACTAGAGAAGGAACTTTTATCAAAGGCCTTGATGAAAGAAGTGTAGCCTGAGGTAGATCTGTGGTGACGCAGATATTGAGAGCTGTGATGTATTTAGGGTAGTTCTGCTGACTCTCGTACTACCTACATGTGTGTAAATTAAGTATTGCTCAGCTCTCTCAGTAGTTAGTGATGGTTATGGAAACTGAGGGATAGCTCTTCAGTCTTGGCAGTCACAGAGTGCATTGTAACCCCAGGAGTAGCTCTGTTGTCACAGGCCTTACAGAGGTGTGTCACCTGAGGGGCGGGCTCTGTAATCATAATTTCTACTGAGATGTGTGCATGCTACAAAACAGCTGTGCTGCCCATGGGTTCGCCCACATCTGTGTGACCTAAGAGGAAGTGCTGCTGTCCCAAATGTTCATCAGAGCTCTGGAAGGTCTTCTAGTATCCGCTGGCTCGGGAATTAATGAAATTGATGTAACCCAATTGATAGCTCTGCTGTCTGAAACGTTACTGGGAGATGTGCAACCAAGGAGGTAGCTCTTCTGTCTAAGGCGTTGATCAAAGCAGTGCAACCTGATGTAGATCTGTGTTGACTCAGACATCAATGAGAACTGTGATACTTGTGGGGTAGCTCTGCTGGCTCTCGTGCTACCAACATGTATGTAAACTAAGTAAAGCCCTGCTGTCCCAGGGGCTAACTTCAGTAGTGCAAGCTACAAAGACATGTGTCTGCAATTTGGCATACACATTATTTTGTGTGCATCTTGTTTTGTAAGTGGATATAATTTGGGCTTGATATAGCCATACACATATATAGGAATTAATCTATAATTGAACTACCCAGGATAATGTTCTGCATGGCTAAACACTTATTAGGTCCCAAAGGTGAGACCTATTAGCTATGCCAATACTTGTTTTTTTTTTTTAGTCCTCATATATGACAAAGGCATGGACCCAGCTGTGGGAGGGGAAATTGGTATCTGAGTGCCGCATACCTCCACGCTCCCGCCCTCCATTACGTGCCTTCTTCAACTGTTGGTCAAAGATGGTTTTAGTAGTAGACACCACTAACCTCCTCACCCTGTTGAGCTTTGTCTTAATCCTTGGACTTAGTTGTAACAAGACCCAGATGTTCTATTGTCACAGCCCTCTTATGGTGGTTTAAGTGATCAGATTAAGGGGGTGAAAGACCTTAAGAAAGGCAGCCCACATTTTTTCTCTCTTAAGCGAGCCTGATTGGCCATCTTATCTTGCCACATGTCTAGAAAAACTTAGCCAACCCGCACAGGTAGGTGGAAGTTCAGAGACTCATTTTATACAGATTTCTCTGCATGCGATAGCTATTAGTATAAAGAGTAGAAAGGATCTAATTTTTCCCAAACCGGGTTTGTCTACCTTCAGTACCCCAAAGATAATTAAGAATAGGCTTACCTCAATGTTGGCCCCCAGAATTTTATTCAATACATTACCCACATCTTGCCAGAAGACCTGGATGGCCGGACATTGCCAAAAGAGATGTATGTTGTCCGCGTTCTCCGAATCACACTCCGGGCAGCATCTTCTCTTGCTTCCTCCCATCTTTGCCAGTTTCTTGGGAGACCAGTAAGCCCTGTATAATGTAAATAAATGGTTCCTCCTAGGTGGTGCAGATTTTACTGACGACCATAGTGTAGTAACAGATACTTGCCATAAGTGGAGAACATCGCAGCCTGGCATGTCCAGCTTCCAGATCTCTTCCGGAGATGTCGAGTGTCCGTTGTCCCCTTGTACCAATACCCAATACCACTTAGAAACTTCCTTTCTGTAATTCTGGGTGTTTTGTAGTTCCTTTTCAATTTCAGTCTCCATCCCCAGGTTCGACTGAGTTCGTGCCCAGCTAACCAGCTGATAATACTTAAATTGGGATAAATTATAGTTTGTGGATTGGGATAGTGAGAGCCAGGGAGCCAAGGCAGCTTGCTCGGTGAGTTGACCCCACCTAACCAGTCTGGCATTTATCAATGGGGTCGCCAAACTATCCTTCAAGCAGAGAGGGGTACCTGGGGATTGCCAAATTGGTGCCATACTGCTATAGTATGGGATCTCTAGTATTCTCCTAATTTGTGACCAAACTTTGCATGCTGCAATTACAGTCTTACTTTATTTTATTTTTTTAAATTCGGGTGGCAAAATTTAAATAAGAAGTGATTGCCTTCTCCTGCTAGGTCTCTTGTTAAGGCTCTATACCGCACTGGCATGTCATGTTCATCCATCAACAAACATCTAGCATTTTTCAGGAAGAAAGCCCAGTAATAAAGCTGAAAATCAGGAAGTGCTATTCCACCCTCCATCTTTTTTTTCCTGAGTTTTTTCTAAGAGATTCTCATTGACTTACACCTCCATATAAAACTGCTAAGTTGACCATGTAGTTTTTTAAACCAGGCTTGTTTAAAATGTACAGGAAGAGCATTAAAATGAAGGAGAATTTTGGAAGGATCGTCATTTTGACTAAATTGGCCCTCCCTAGAATAGAGATTGGGAGGGAAGCCCAACTTTCCATGAGCCTTTTAGACTCCTGCATGAGTCGATTAAAATTAATGAATGCCATTTATTCCAAATCCTTTGTAACGCGGATTCCTAAATATCTGATTTCTGTTTAATTTAAGTTCTTGAGATGATTTGGGGGAGGTCTGTTCCACGTCATGGTCTCTGTTTTGTCTTTACTTACCAAGTAACCCGAGATTTTCCCAAAACTTTCTGTTATTTCTATAATTACCGGCAATGAGACCTCCAAATTGCTTGTATAGACTATTAAGTCATCTGCATAGAGAGCCTCTTTTTTATACCAGTCTCAATACTGCAATGGAGGGATTCTTTGCTCCACTCTAATTTTCCTCGCTAGAGGCTCTATATACAGATTAAACAATAGCAGCGAAAGAGGACAACCCTGATGAGTTCCCCTATTTATCCGAAAGCTTGAAGTTAATGAGCCATTGATCAATACCTTAGCTGTGGGGGCTGAGTATATACTTTGGATTACTAAAAGAAAATTACCACCCAAACCATTCAGTTCCATTAATTCATAAAGGTAAGGCCAACTGACTTGATCGAAGGCTTTGGCAGCATCTACCATTATGACCGATAAAGGAATGCCCCTAACAGTAGCTACATCTATTGGGTACACCAAATCCTGAGTTAGGTCTGAGAGCTGCCTTCCCTTCATTAAAGCCTTCTGGTTTACATCTATAATATCACCCAATACCTTGCCCAACCTTTTCGCAAGAATCTATGTATACATTTTGTAATCTGTATTGAGCAAGAAAATTGGTCTACAAGACTCACATTTTTTAGGGTCTTTTTATGGTTTGAGTATCAGGGTTATCACTGCCTCGTTCCAAGTAGTCGGGGGGGGCATGATATTTATATATATTATTCAATAGGTTTCCGAGGAAGGGGGCGAGTTCCTTCTGCAGAGCTTTGTGCAATTCGTTGGGTAGGCTATCAGGACCCGAAGCTTTCCCGTTTTTTAAACTTTTAATAATGTTATCTATTTCTGAAGTGGTGATCTCCTGATTAAGGGATGCCTGCTGATTTTTATCCAGACAGTGGAGTTTATCCTGTTGCAACCATTCTCTTATTTCTATATGTGTGACTTCCGTGTCATCGGTATGCACATCTTGTAAAAAACCCAGAAAAGCCTCCCCAATTGTCCAATATTCCGTACATCGGCCTTTCGTTGTATTGTTGAATACTTCCTTTATCTGATTTCTGACCTGATCTTGCCTCGCCTTCCAGGCTAACATCTTTCCACATCCTTCCCCGTATTCATAATTTGCCAGCTTGCTAGCCTCCCATCTCTTTTTCACAATCCCTTCCAAATAGTCTGATAAAGTCTCCCTCGCTTCTCTCAGTTTATTTTGTAGCTGCTCATTTATGCTATCCTGCATGTGTTATCTATTTACAATCCTATCCTGTATTTCTTTAATGGACAATTCATATTCTTTTAATTTGTCCTACCCTATCTTCCTTTTATATGCTGCAGCACTGATTAATCTCCCACGAATATAGGCTTTAAACGCATCCCAAACAATTGGTTAAAAAAAGAGACTGTGTCAGGTTTTAGGGTTTTTATAATTCCTGGATTTCCTAAGAGCGTCCTATCTAGAATCCATCTAATCTGTGAAGAGAGAACCTCTAAAGACATCTCTAGTTCCACCGCAGCATGGTCTGATAAGTGTGACGGTTGATGTGCAACACTACTGATGCTCTTATTAAGTTTCTGGTCTGTCAAAAAAATCGATTCTAGAGGAGTGAGACCATTTTTTGTTCTGAAATGTATACACTCTATCCTGTCCTGCTTTCAATCTCCAAATGTCTACCAAAGCTAAGTTCTTTATCAACTGGTGTACATAGTCCCTCATTTTAGGTGAGTTCACTGCTAGTCTGATTGTGGATTTATCTAACACTGGGTCCAGCAGTGTATTAAAATCTCTACCTATAATAATATAGTATTTTGTATCGAGAACCTGTTGATATAATTCTCTAAGTGGGAACGAGTCATCGACATTTGGACTATAATACCCCACAAAAGCATACCCTATGTTATTGATTTTGGCATAACTTATTAGCCATCTACGCCCTGAGTCTACCGTGAAACCCTCCACCCTGGCTTGGGCCGATTTCTTATATAAAATTGCCACTTCTTTCACATTACAAGACTGATTAGTGCATACAAAATGGGTGATCCATTTATTCTGCTCTAACACTCCCTGCCATTCTTCCCGTTGTAAATGAGTCTCCTGGAGTATTATGACATCATTGTCAGAGAGTTTGAGAAGTTCTAGGATCCTTCTTCATCTACTGTTTACCCTTAGCCCATTCACGTTCCAAGAAGGTACCCTCAAGCTATGTGCCATCTTTTCCTTACCCTATTGTGGTGCATGTATATCCCACCTCTTCTACCAGAGTACTCATCCTTTCTACCAATGAGGACCATATTTATTTTGTATTTTTTCCCCAATGCTCCCAACCCTGTGTTTAAATAAGCTAGAAAAAAGTGTGCCCTTCTGTGACCCATCCCTCCTACCCACCCTGGGGAACCCTCCCTTTATCCAACCTTGGTATTTCCTCATACCCCTTAAGCTTCGCCTCTCCACCTCTTATTATGACTTTTTATGAGTCCTTATGAGTCTTAATCTGTAAGATAAGATTTTCAACCTCGAGTGCCTCTCTTAAATGTTTCTCCACATTACTCTCAACATTGCCGGAAATTTCAGTTGTGCTGTTGCACCTAGAGCCTTCAGCTCCTGAATGTGTCGTCCTAGCTCCCACTGACGAGTTTGAGTTACTTTAGAGATATCTGATCTTATGGTAAAAAACAGTTCCTGTTTTTGAAACTGCTTTGCCCTGAGGGGGGCTCTAAGGATTCATTCTTTTATAGAGTAGGTGCGGTGAACCCTCTGTATGTCTGTTTCTATATCTAACTCTGCCACTTCCGGAATGTGTTCTTTGAGTAGGTTAACGACAAAATGCTTTATACTCCCACCCACTGTGCCCTCTGGAACATTCAGAATTCTTAAGTTGTTCCTTCTGGAATTGTTTTCCAAAACTTCCAGTTTATCTCTGAGTTCCTTTTCTCCTGCTTTTAGTGCTAGAATCTCCTTTTGATTACTCTTTGCTTCCTCTTGCAGTGACCCAAGGGAGCCTTCCATGGTGAGAAGCCATTTTGTGATATCAACCAACATTTCCTCTAAACCCTTGCAAGCGCCTTGAATTTTAGCCCGATTACGCTCTGATACTGCAAATTTCTCCTTCATGTTGTTTGACAGGGCGAGCAGAATGTGACTGATATCCGCATTCAGGATTTCAGTTATTGCTGGAGAACTTGTTTTCTCTAAGCCCTGGGCTTCCCCTACACCATCCCCTGTACTTTTAATGTTATTTGAGCAGGCCCCCCTCCAAACTCAAGGGTTATAGTCGGGTTCCCCTCAGGGGGGTTATTAGGGTACTCATTTGAAAGAACAGAGTAGCGATTAGAAGTGTGAGGGTCGTGAGATATATACTGCATAGAAGTTAATGACTCCATCTCCTGCAAAGAGTGGGGCGTATCAATTGCCAGAGCGCTGCCCAGCTGGTTACCCTGTTCCTGTGTATCTTTTATATTAAAGTAGGACCTCAATGAGGGGGTTATTTTAACTCTGCCTCCCAAACCGGTGACAGGCAGCAGCGGGGATTTCGTCCCCCTTTTAGAAATCTTTTGGGTAGCAACTTGTAAGGGGGGTTGATTATAGGCTGTTTCCTGACTAACCTCTGTGGGGGAGACAGTTGTTTCTGTGGGCTTCTGACTTTTCCTATTACTTTGTAGAAAAAAGTACTTCACCTATCCCAAAATCTGCATTCCTTAGGGTGTATCTGTTTTTACCTCTTCTCGTAAGAAAGGCAGAGGAGTCAGCTGGTACCCCTTCTGGAGAGCTGGTCATCTTCTGCTTACTAGCTGCTGTTCTGTCCTCTGCAGGATCCACTGTTTTATTAAAAGAGGGAGGCTTTGGCTTCCTGCAGGTGCTGGCTTTAATTCCCTTTTTGGGGGTCATAGATGATAGAGGGAGATACCCACTCCTCACCTCTATCTCTGCTGTGTGCAAAAAATCAGGAACCGCTGTGGGGGAAGTGCTGACTCTGCCCCCAGAGACCTGGAAGCGAATACGGGCCGCTGCTCACCGATCGCGCCAGATCTCTGAAGGCAGAAAGAAGGCACCGGGGACCCGTGTCTGCGACAGCCACTCTCCCCTCTCCCGCCGACCGCCAGAGGAGGCACCAAAACATGACAAAGCTGTGGCCGAAAAGAAGTAGACCATGCACCAGGCCAAGCGAGCAGGCAAGCCCGAGGTCAACTAGGACGCGGTAAGTGTGCAGCAGAGGCGGAGATGCAAGATGCTCGCGGCTGGCACGCTAGCTAGCCGCCATGTTCCCCGAGCTCGCTAATGCTTGTTATTACTTAGTTGTGTAAAGCAGATGCTTTAGCCCACGAACATTTGTGACATTTCCTATTCATGCATTAGTACCTTTCTTTGCACTTTGTAGGTATTATCGGATAGATTTTGTTTCAACTTACTCTATTTGGTCATTAAGATCAAATTCTAAATGTTTCAATAAACTTTGCAAATTAAGTTAATATACAAGAGCTATGCTATATCTTACTACTAAACAGGCAGTCACAAGTGCAGTTACCTTGCAGACAAAAGGGTCAGGATTTGAATGGTGCAGCAAGTGCAGTGGCACCGGCCCAAAAGTTGTCCGAACTCCTCTAAACACATAATATTGCTATTACATCAACTAATTCTAATATTTCCCTCTTTCATTTCATTTTTCAAAATGCTGCTTTTACTTACCCACACTATACCACTAGTAACAGCACAATATATAGCTTTTTTGTACATAAACAAGTCATAACACTTTAACAGACTTTCTGTAACTTATATTGCACAACTACTCAGCAAGCTACAACTTACAACAATAAACAGCTTATTAATCACATAGGTGAAACCTAATGCATTTACAAATGCTTGTTTTGCAATGTATGCTGAACAAATGCTAAATAAATGAAAGAAATAAGTCAAAGCAAAACGATTTTGTGTGCTCCCAATCTGCAGCTGCCTTTTTTGGTGGCCTGACCATTTTAAATCTGTGTGCGTCACGTGGATGATAATTTTGCTTTCCACAGAATTTCATACTATAGCATTTTTATAAATTGCATTTATTTTGTAGCACAGTTTCAATTACACTAAAGAATGCATCTCAGACATTTCACTAAAATAGTTAAGACCTTTAGTAGGTATTTCATTTCTTAATTTTAATATCTTATTTTTTAAAAAGCATTTATTTCCCCTTATCTCTTGTATAGTTGGTTCTTGGAGTTGCTACTTCACTGTTTTGCATCTGTCTTTTAATTCATTTGATATTTTGAACCTAAAATATCTTTGGACCGATTCACAAAGCCAACTCTACATACATAAATCTTTGCTCATGTAGATTTACACCTATGTCTGGGCATAAATCTCTGCCTGCATAAAATTCAATAATTCCAGGCAGAGCTTTATACCTTCTGGTATGCATGAATGTCCCCAATCGCTTATAGAGTGAGTGCAGGGCCGGACTGGCTACCGGGCGTTTTGGTGTGCTGCCAAGCTGGGGGCTGATTTCACTGCGGTGGGGGCTGATTTCGTTGATGGGGACCTGCGTGTGCTTCTAAATAAACAAAGCAAAATGAATGGTTTTAAGCACACGCAGGTCCCCATCAACGAAATCAGCCTCCAGCTTGGCAGCACACCAAAACGCCCGGTAGCCAGTCCGGCCCTGAGTGAGTGGGGACATAGCTGTAAATGGATCAAATGTATTTCTACATTTCCAGCCTACGTTATATAAAACTATGAAATATAAATTATAAAGAAACAGGCATTACTTGAAGAAATTAGTACCCACCTAACATTTATCACAAATGGGAGTACATAAATAAAGCCCACACCCTTTACCCTGCCCTCTTTCTCTTATGACTTTTTTGACTTGCAATGCATTACTTTTTATGTGTGTTTTGCATGTCCCTACTTGTGCCCCTCGTTAATTGTCCCTTCGTTGTAGTTATCCCGATTTTCCAGCCACTCCTGCTTGCTTCTCCTTCATTTACACCTAAAATATGGAACTGTCAGGATTTCTGCATGGAAGCAAATGGTAAAAGGGAGAATGAGGAAGACGCTTAAAGGGAACGTGTGAAAACATGCCATTACAGCATCCCTTTCCACAGGAATCAGAGAGCAAATAGACCACCTCAGGGGTGGGAACTTCGTAGTGTGGGATTCCACTTCCATGTCACCATGAGTAGTTAACTGCATTGCAATGATGGCACCAGGTCTGGCAACATCTCAAATTTATATTGTCTCTTTGCTTCTGCTTAGTTCGTGAACCCAACTATGTAATCCAACTCTTTTTTTTGTTTTCTCCCTTCCCAGTTCCTATTTCAGATCAGACTCTGCACATTCCCAAGGGTGTTGTCTCTGTTATTTGTCTGTTGTTTTTGCAAAGGGGTAGTGAAGCATCAGCTATAACAGCTTCGTGGGGGTGTCAGTTGACAGATTAAGTTATTTTTATGATGCTTAACTTTGCACTGTGACTACTAAGGGCCTAATTTATTTGTTGTTGCTATGTATACTCCATCGCAATGGCGACAGAGTATGCACACCACCAACATGAAGAATCTTGTGACTGATTTAAATGTGGGCAGCCCTTTGGTTTGGCTATGGTGGTGACTACCATAACCAAACCTCTCCGATGACCCCACGGAGTAAGGGCCTTTGGAGAAATGGCTAAATGTCTGCCCGGCCAAACAGGATGGCTGACCCTGGCGGTGAGGGTCAGTAAAATCTAAATAATGATCCCCCGCCATGGGAGATGACTCTCATGGCAAGGGATGCCTTACTTTTTTATTTGCAAAAAGAATAATCCATTTTGGGAATCTCTTTTTAAAATAAAAAAGAATACTGTTTGGTGCCTGGTGCATCATGCTGTCACAGTCCTTCACCAAACAGTGGATTGCATTGACAGGAACCACTGTGACTGATAGTCACTGCCAATGCTTTAAAATTGACCGCTAGCTTGGCGGTCATTTATAAACTTGGCTTGGCGGTTGAGACCTCCACCAAGGTGCTGGAGGTATTTACTCCATCGCCCTGGCAGACCAACGGCCCAACAGGCAAGATATAAGTCACAAGACAGAAACAGAAGCTAATAAATAACACGATTGATGTGTAGGCGAAGAAAAAACATGGTTACAGGTAGGAAGAAGAATGATGATAATCGTAGCAATAATGTATGTGAGAGGGAAATAGAGTGAGCTCAAAAGAAGGAAGGATGCAAAAAGATGGAAGAAAGAAAGCAGGGGGGAAGAAATGTGTAAGGAATGAAAGAGAAATATAAGGAAGGAAAGAAAAATGGAAAGGTGAAAAGAGAAGGAAAGGAAGAAGGAAGGAAACTTTGTGAAAACAACTCCTTAGGAGGGTCAAGATCGCAGGTTTCACTCAATCACCCAGTAGCAGCCAAATAGTCAAAGTGTGGGTCAATTTTATTTTTCTAGCTACTCCTTTGGCTGTTTGTCCTTCATCCTGCTGCTGTTTTTCGAAGGACTTTGTGCTCTTTGGCATTCTTGGAGCAGGGTCTAGGTTTCTACATGATACTCAATGGTATTCTGCTGTATAGGTATATAATGTTTGCACTTTGTGGTACTTTCCTACTCAAAATCTAATCCACCTCGTGCATCAGAGTCAGATAGCATACCAGTCTGATTCCCAACACCAGTCTAGTCCATCTTATCATTGTCAACACACAACAGCAAGTGCTCCTGTTATTCTCCTTCCCTTCCCTGAGACTTGAGAAAAGCTGAGATTCTCACCGATTCCACATCTCCAGCCAAAGCTTGAGGAGTGCTCCATGTGGGCAGTTTTACTCATAATTTTACACACTCTTAGCAGAAAACTACACGCACAAGAGATAAGACTGGCATGTGTAGACCTATGTCTATAAACTTGGCAATTGCTTTTATGAGAACATGAAGTAGTATTACCGGAGTACTATTTCATATACTGATAAAAGCATATGGGCTTTATAACGAGTCTGTGGGGTGCAGTGATGGCGATCTTCCGACCACCCCATTACAACCAGGGTGGTCCAGCCGCCCTGGGACCACCACAACCACCAGGCATCAGAGATCCCTGACGGTGGTGCGGCGGTATTGAGGCCTCAATATGCTTGGCAGGGCTGCTGCGGGCCTGCCAAAATATTACGAGTTATCTCGTTGGCACACTTTTCACGGCGGTGTGACTGCCATGAAAAGTGTGGCGGTGAGGAAATAAAGGGGGCCCCCTTGTTTCTCACGCCATGTGGATGCACAACATGTGCCCCCCTGTGTGCATGCACCCCAGTACCTGCACGGCATGGACTGCAGCAGTCCATGCCCTGCAGGTACTGCCTTTGACGTTCCCATTGTGGTGCCTATTTCATAGGCACTGCCCTCAGAACGTCAAAGACCCGCCCGCCAGGCAGGAGAAAACTCTTGATCTGGCAGGCAGTTTGTACATGGGTTTGACGGTGCAGGAGCGGGGCGGTGCCGCTCCCGCACCGCCAAACTCATAATAAGGCCCTTTTTGTTTTGCACCCTAGAGTAATACCTTTTTATTCTGTTTACACTTTAAACAGGGTTGTGCTTACTTACTGTCCCGCACTATTTCAAAGAGATGCTGACTGAATTGAACAGGTTGGTGAGTTGTAGAAGTATTGTTCTGCACAAAACATGAATCTTTTGTACTTGTGGCTTTCGTAATAAAAAAATTGCAACTTATTTCCTGGTATGTTAGTTTTTTGATAAATTGGAATACATCCCTCATTCCTATATTGATACAGTTGCTGCTACAGGTTTAATTATGAATTTTTAGTGTCCAGGCACAGTCATTTAACACACATTGTCACTAAATAAAACAGAAATGGCACCAGCACTAGCCTGTCCCTAACTAGGATTCTTTGCTTCTCAGCTACAGCAAAGAGAATAGGAGACACTGTTGTGACCCAAATCAGCCCCCTTTTTCCTTTCATCTCACCAGTAAGCACACCCACCACCTGTCATTTTACTGTTGCACGCTTTCACTTATATCACTTGATTCTTTTTCTTTTCAGATAGTCACTCCGATTAATTTTTTTATCATGCCTGGCCCGAAAAAACCACGGTTCACTGAGGCTGAGTTGATAGTCATAGAGGATGAAATAATTCTAGTAGAGCCCCAGATTTATTGTTCCCAAGTCCAGCATACTCATCTCAGTAGGAAACCTGAATAGTGGGACAGGATAGTCAACAGAGTGAATGCTGCTGGTACCACCCTGCGCACACAGCAGGAAATTAGGAGGAGGGGGACCGACCTCAAGTTGAGGGTGCATACCCAGTACAACAACCACCACCTAGAAGCCCAGAGGACTGGCCGTGGCCCTCCAAGTACCCCATTACAATTCATTCCAGGAGAGGAGAAGGTTTTGGACATCCTGCATTCTGAGGGTTTGACAGAAATAGCTGGGGTAGTGGAGTCTGGTAAGTTACACTTTAATAACAGTCACAATACCACAATGTCCTGTTTGCTCTCAGCTCTGATTTTGATACTGTGTGATCTATCTACTTTCCTAACATGCAATACTCGAAGTATCAGAGTTGTTGGTTTGTCTATGTTCTTTTTTTTGTCCTCATATAACCTCAGATAAATAAGCATACTCCCGGTCTCTGCCATCCCAGTTGCTTATATCTTGGGGGACTAATCTCAGCTGATGTTGGTACGAGTTCCAACCCGTATTATACATCATGAGCTGACCAAGAGGTGTAATCATTGGACTTAGTATTCCTACTGTATTCCTACTATTCGTTGTCCAATAAGCTCCAAAATAACCCAAGCTCTGTTCTTTTTCTAAGTCGGTTAACCTTTTGATCCAAATCTCTAAAGAATCTCACAGATTTCCATCAGCCGCTCCAAGTTGGAGGGGCCACCTGGCGCCAATTTTTACATATTTCCCTTCTTGCCAGAAGAGTCAAGTAAAATACAAGTTTTCTCTGCAGCCCCGAAGGACCTTCCTGGCCCTAAGATGGCTGCAAAATGCCAAGCAGAATTAAGGAAGGGCTTACCTTTACTTCTTTGCCCAATGTGTCTGACATAGTCTTACCCACACTATCTCAAAATTCTTTCAACAGCGGGCAGGTGGTAAATATGTGGATGTCATCTGCTTCCTGGGCACCACATCATATACATTTGGCATCTCCACCACCTCTTATTTTGGTCAGCTTAAGTGGAGACCAGTAGATCCTGTGTAGGGTGAAAAAATGTTTTCTCCTTAGTGCAGCGGACTTAATCAAGGAATAAAGCATGTCTAAAGATACTTGCCATAAGTTTTTCAGCTCCTCGTCAGGCAAGCCGTTTTCCCAGACCAGGTAGGGGGGAGTCAAGCTCTTGTCTGATGCAGCGAGCAGATATCCGTACCAGAGCGATACCTCCTTCTTTCTTGATTTTAAGTCTTGTAGGTCTTTCTCCATTGAATTGTCGGATGGAAAATACCACGGCTGGTTCCTGCACCACATTGTGATTTGATAGAACTTAAACCTGGATAATGTGTCATTCGTCAAGTTCCTCCAGGTATCCCAGGGTAAGCAGCTATCACCTTCCATTGTATCCCCCCAATGTGCGACACCAGCTATTTTCAGTGGTTTTGCTAGGGCATCTAAAAGGCACTCCGGCGTTACCGGAGATTCCCACACGGGAGCCCATTCACTGTAATAAGGGATGCCCGAGCATGAACGGCAATCAAACCATAGTTTTGCTGCAGCATACAAAACTTCAGACAAACTTTTTTAAAGAATTTGGGGGCACCAAATTTATACATGAAACTCTCTTCGACGCTGTCCGCCAACATAGCCTTATACATGTGACCAACCGAAGTGCCATCTGGCCTAAGTAGAAGCATCCTGCAATTCTTTAGCTGGCGTGCCCAGCAGTACAATTGAAGATCTGGAAGACCCAAACCACCATGTGGAAGCTTCCGTCTTAGCTTTTTCCAGGAAAGCCTAATCACCTTGCCAGCCCATATGAATGCGGAGATTCTTCCCTGTATTTTAACAAGAAGTTTCTTATCGAATACCAAGGGTATGTTGTCAAACAAGTAAGCATCTTAACTAGATTAATCCGCCCATACTGTGAGAGAGGGAGATTCTGCCATTTTTCAACAGCTTGTCTACTTCCTTAGAGACTTTCAATAAATTCACTTTAGGGAGTTCTTTTAATTTTTGTAGTATTGTTATACCAAATTATCTTATTTCTTTTGACAGCCTGACACCATGAGCATCCAGGTTCCAAGCCATAACTTCTGTCTTACTACTGTTAATCTCATATCCAGACATCTTCCCAAATGCCTGCACTTCAGAATATAACTCCGGTAGGGCTTGATTGGCATCCGAGGTAAACAGAATCAAGTTGTCAAGCATAAAGAGCCAGCTTCCTGGAGAAACCACCTATCATGAAAGGAGTTATATCTTTATTTTGCCTTAGACTTTAGGCCAAGGGCTCGATATATAAGTCAAAGAGGCTGGGAAATAGGGGGCACCCTTGTTTGGTACCTCGCCCTATTTTTACATGGGCCGTGAGGTTACCGTTTACTAATATTTGAGCTCGAGGAGCTTTATAGATTTTTTTAAGGATTTCCCTGAAGGTCTCATCAAAGCCAAAAGTCTTCAATGTCCCGCTCAGATATTTCCAGTTGACCCGGTCGAAGGCCTTTGCAGCATCTAGAGTGATCATTGATAATGGAGCACACTGCGTCGTAGCAAGGTCAATTAGAGTATGTACTAGATCTTTCATCTGCCTCCCTGGGAGGAAGCCCTTCTGGTCCTCATGAATTATGGGCCCAACAATTTTACTTAGTCGAGCTGTTAATATCCCAGTAAAGATTTTATAATCGCAGTTCAATAAAGATATCGGGCGCTAAAACTGACATTGTGTGGGGTCTTTCCCAGGCTTTAAAATTAAGGTGATAGCAGCCTCGTTACAAAAGTCCAGAAGTGGAGAGGTACCCCTCAATATTTCATTAAATAACTCTAACCAGGTCAGAATGATTTCTTCTGACAGAAATACATAGATTTCATTTGGGATCAAGTCCGGTCCTGCTGCTTTCCCTTTCTTAGTTTTATTGAGAGCAGTCAGGATTTAATTCCCTGATATATCCTGGTTGAGAAATAGTAGACTATCAGTGCTCAGCTTTGGAAGCTGTTTTTTAGAGAGCCAGTGATCCAATGCAACCTCATCTACCACTAAATCCTCCTGATACAAGTTCTGAAAGAATTTAGTGAAGGCCGACTCAATACCTTCCCTACCCTCAACAACCTGGTCCCCATTTTCCGGTTTGATCTTCCTGATGTAGTTGCGTGACCTATCCATTCTACTCTTCATTGCCAGCGATTCCCCACAGTTCTCCCCTTGATCAAAATCTCTCATCTTACTGATTTCCCATTTCTGCAACATATTCCCCTCCATCATGAGTCTAAATTCAAGTTGCAAGTCTTCAACTCTCCCAACTAAGCTCTCTTTATCAACCCCCTGGAAATGCCCAGACTTCAGATTTGCTTCTGCTATTGCTAGCTGATCTTCCAGTGAAGTAATCTGACTTTTTTCTGCTCTAACCCAGGCCGCCGAGGCACCCTTTAAGGACCCTCTTAGCCAGGCCTTAAAGGCGTCCCATACCATGTGTACTGGGGCGGACGCTGAGTTTCAACTAAAAAAGTCAGCTGTGTCCCTTTCTATCTTGCTCATGATGTCTGGCTGCAAAAGCAATCTTCTATTGAGGGTCCACCTTCTAGACATAGGGTTTAAGGGGAGCTTGATCTTTAACCAGATTGCAGCATGATCAGATAAATGGATAGGCAAATAATCTATTTTTTCTACTTTTTCAACTTCTGAAAGCTCCATAAAGATGTAATCAATCCTAGTTTGTCTATGTTCATGAGTATTGTTGCATATAAGAGCACATGTATTAAACTCTATTCCATGTCAGATTTTGGAATGGTGTTTGTAAGTGGATTACCATTAAAAAAAATCATCCCAGGACCCATGATATGTGTTGATATGTAAATGTATGGGACGTCCCAAATGCATGTTGCACTAACTGTTTTTCAAATGTAGACAAAGTGAGACTGAAGTGGCTACGGCTACCATGAGGCCCTGTGATTGGAATTCTAACCAAGATGCTATACTCCTTTTGCCCCATCTCACTTGTCTGCCATGTCACAACCGTTCTTCAGTCATCACGCAGGTTACCATTTGTCAATTGTTGGTAAGTTGAAAAAGATTGCACTTCAACTACTACCATGAGGCCCTGTGACTGGAACTCTACCAAAGATGCTAGACTCCTTTTGCCCCTTCTCACTTGCCTACAATGCCACAACTGATGTTCAGTAATCATGGACTGTGCAATGTACAGACAATGATCCACTCAGATATATGTCTGAATACTTTGCTTAATGGTGTTCTGGTCTCATCAACTGAAACTATTGTTGGCATGAGTGACACCATTACAAGTGTGCACCCCAAATACATGTAAGACATGAAGGAAACTCAGCTGATTAGCAGTGCCAGGTGAGCCGTTGATTCTGCAGTCCTCACATGATGAACAATGCTAAATAAACAATCAAGGTGTGTGTTTGCCTGTATTATACACAACTAGGCCTTGCAATGGTCAAATCCATATGTTATGACTGCACTGTGTTGGTTGAAATGTTTCGGAGATGTCATGTCTATCCTGAAAGCCAAAATGCCACATATCAGCACATCTAATGAGATGATGAAATCTACTTCATGTATTGAATGTCTTCAAATGTCTAGTAACCAACTTCAACTCCATGCAACTAGATGACAAAACTAATCTCTATCTATTTTGTTTCATTCTAGATCCCTATTTACTTTGACACAAACAATGTGGATGTAGATACCTCACTTCCACCAATAACAATGTTCTCTATTTCTCAACAGGTTGATTTGCCACAGCACCTGCCTAGAGGTTGAACACCTAACAGACTTCTGCTCCACCCCAGGATGAAGCCCTCAGTGATGACAACACTCCTGAAGATGTGGATTTGGGTGACAGCCCTGGCCCATCTGGTCAGACTGGGCAGACAGCAAGAGTGGGTCTCACTATGCCCACAACAACACTTCACACCCCAGCTGTATCAACACAGCCATCCCCTGTGCCCCCAACCTGTATACTTAGCACTGTCAGTGCTGGATTCTGAATTTTGAGGCAGATAACACCATCCCTGTCACTGAGGAACCAGGACCCAAGGGGAGGGTACAGCCTGTGGCAAGGGCACAGGCCCGTGGGGCTAGGCGTCGTGGGAGGATAACTGTCTGCTCCGCAGAGTGAGCCCACTGGAGCAACAGACTCCCACGCTCCCCCCACCCAAGTCCTAGGAGTCTACCAGGACTCCCAATGTGTGATGGGCCAGATACTTACTGAAATCCAAGAAATGAAGCAGCTGCAGAGGGACACATACAAGGAGGTTGCCAGCATCCACACCAACATGGCCTCCCTGGTTGGGGAGCTGCGGGACATCAACACCTTCCTCTGCAGGGATTTTCCACCTGCATTTACCTCTTCCTGTGGTCAAAGTCCATCCAGACCATTTACATCTGCAGCAGCCACAGGAAGGGAGACCCTGTCAAAAGAGGAGGACACGACTGCATGCACCCCAGTTTCAGCAACTGTGGATCCTCCGTCTGGCAAACAGAGGGGATGGCCACACAAAACTCCAGGAGGTGGGGATGATAAGACACCCACCACCGCCAGAAAGAGACCTCGACCCTAATTTCCTCCTGTGTGTGCAACACATTCACTTTGACGAATATTCCTGCCCACTTTTTCATAACTGATGGGAGTAGTATGTTGGAGTTTGGACTCCAGACAATTTGGACTCTACAATAATGGTTACATCCACCATGACTGACTACTTCACTTATGGTTTTCACTGTGTAATTTATAGTACTTTTTGTTATTTTGTCCTTGTTCACTTCATTAAATACACACATCACCAAATCATTGTCTCCTATTGTAATGCTCACATATAACAAAGTAAATGTACTACCATGTGAACGTTGAAATGTCAACACTAGGTACTTCTGGAAGCATGGGTATGTTGTATGTAAACAATGTGCAACTCAGGATGACTACCATGTCATAACAACACATACATACAAGTGTCTGGTCTGATAACATCATTATTCCATTGCTCAAATCATTGGCTGACATGATTTCAGAAACATAGCAAATAAGACATGACTCAATTATTCTGTGTCAGTTGATCACAGAATCAGTTGTAGACTTTAACAGCGTGGAAGGAAGGGATACATCTGCCAATATCCTCTACAATAGATTAAAATCATTAAATTAGGTCTACATCATCAGCTGGAGCCATTTTGCCTTCCTCACAAAACAAATTCCACATCAAATAAACAAATCAACAGACATGTCAGTACAACAGTTTCTGACCATAGGGTCATTTAACTCCAGTGTTGCTTGCATTTGCTGGAATGTCACTAACAAATGTCAGTGATGTGTCCCAGACACATCTGCAACTATATACAGTTCATACACAATGAGGATTTAGCCAATGTGAAGGGAGACTAGCATGAATTGGACCCAACACAACATTATGTTGGATCACATGATGGCACTCATATTGCATTAGGGCCAACACACCACAAGGAATAAGTCCAATGGAAGGCACTTAACTTCCATCCTATCGCTGTGCAAGCCATCTTGGTACCGGATTTGCACACCCAAACTCTGACAGCTGATCCCAGGACCAATCCATGTGCATTTCATACGTCTGAACAGCATCATATACCTGAATCCCACAAATCTGAAATGTCCAAATGAAGATGCCATGGTGAAGGAACCTGAAACAGACCAACACAGAGAGGGATTAGCTAAGAAACCATACATATGGCACAAATCACATTGCCAGCTCCTAGAGAACACAGTCCCAGACAACATTTACAGCTAAACAAAGCTACACTTTCAAAACAAACACCTTTCCCCAGATATTGCCAAAGCTAGATATTCCTAGTATGTAGCATTACCATCCTCCTCACAACATCACAACAAGAATTGCACTAATAGTCATAGTCATCACATCTCACACCATAGTTACACTCAAGAGGAGTAGTTTCTGATGACATCTTGACGCAAGTCTATTCCTTCCTCTTCACCACTTTCATCATCATCATCATTTGGCATTTAAGGTTCCTCACCCGGTGGCTCTTCTAGACCTGCATCCTCTGCGATGTAAGGGAAGTTCAGTCGCAGGGCAATGATGTGGAGCATGCAGCAGGCCACGGTGATCATACACACCTTCCCGGGAGAGTAGAGGAAGGCTCATCCAGTCTTGTCCAGACATTTGAATCTGTCTTTCAGGAGCACAAAAGCCCGCTCCACTGGCCGCCATGTTCTCTTATGGGCCTCATTGAAGTGGAATTCCCCAGCCTTAGTATGATTCGTCAGTGGTGCCAACAACCATGGCCGGTTGGGATACGCTAAGTCTCCTAGATGGGAGACAGACAGAAGTGCAACGAGTTGCACACTTTCAGATTATATTACCGGACATTACCCACACAAAGTTAGGACAGATCAAACTTACCTACAAGCCAGGCACTTTCTGGTAGTAGTTGTGACATCAGCTGGGGTGTGGTGCTGGTCCGCAGTACGAAGGCATCATTTGGAGATGCTGAGAACCAGGCACAGATGTTTGAAATGTACAAATCTGATAAGCAGGCAACTTGCCGTTGATAGAATGGAAGTGCTTCCTGTTACTGTACACTTGTTCCCTGGTTTGTGGTGGTACTAATGCAAAATGGGTGCCATCAATGGATCCAATCACATGTGGGATGTGCCTAAATCCATAGAAATCACCCTTCACAGTGGCTAAATCCTCACGTCTGCGGAACTGGATGTAGCTGTCCACTGCTAGCTCCTCTTGGAGTACCTGACTGAACATAGGTTGTGACATTCCACCTGAAATAGCGACAGTGAATTGAAATGAGTCTGTGGCCAAAAGATGCAATACAGACATGGGGCCTGATTCACAGAACTAACTTACGTCAAAAACGTAAAGTTAATACTTTTTGGTATTCACAGAATACACTTACTCATTTTGGTATTCACAGAATGAACTTACTCATTTCGGTATTCACAGAAGTTAGTAGTCCTAACTTTAGGACTCCTAAACTGAGAAAAATCCTAACTTTAAGACTTTCGGTATTCACAGAAGGCATTTAGGAGTCCTAAAGTTAGGACTACTAACTTCTGTGAATACTGAAATGAGTAAGTTCATTCTGTGAATACCAAATGAGTAAGTGTATTCTGTGAATACCAAAAAGTACTAACTTTATGTTTTTGACGTAAGTTAGTTCTGTGAATCAGGCCCATGATTTTTACAAGTGGTGGGACTGATGTAGGATAAGTGATGTGAGGTAGAAGGTCAGGCTCCAACTGATCACATATGTCCAGCATTGTTTAACGATTCAAACAATATTTCTGTATCGCTTGTCTCTCTTCCATGGTCTGAAGGTCTGGAAATGGGCAGTGCACTGTCGGCTGGCATCTCCTCCCTCTCCCAGGGTACCTATGTGAGGAGTAGCAATAAAAATGTATATTGGTCACAGTGTCCAGAGTAACATATATGAAGAGTAAGGCAAAAGTCATGTGACTGAACATAAATGCTTCATGAAACATTCCACATTTCACACCATCATTGTTAAATATTGAACAGCCACCAGTCAACCCCAATGTGACCTTCACATGTCTGTAACAGAACTGGGCACATCATTAAATCAGAAATTGTAAATTTCCACTCTAGTGAGGTTATCATTACATTGCATGTGAAGTACCGCCAATCGCGGTGTACAGTGCATCATGCACATTTTACCAATGTGCTCAGTAATGCACTACACAGTTGGTGTTTTGTATTGGACATGACATGGGAATAGAGTTTTCAAATGTAAACATGTTTGCCCTCATTTGTAGTGGTGTTGACGCATTTAGCTGTCACCAATACTGTTTTCCAGCCTCTAACATGGCAGATGCCTGACCAAGCTAATAGGACATTTCGAGCTTCCACAGCCGGTGGAAGTCGATCGCATGGTGGGTGGTTGCATGCACAGTGGACACAGCCATAAGCTAACATTGGTGATAGTGACGGTCGCGATCCAACTGCTGTATGCACCGACGCTGATGACCGTGTACTTGGCGTACATGTACGCCGTGGTTTAAAAAATAACTCACTTGCCTCCTGACACTGCTACTATCAACACGTCCTCCATTTTAACTGCTGTTTGCCACCTCTGGGAGCAATAATGGCATGCCATGCAGGTGAGAGGACCCATCCATTAACTCCAGATGAGCTAGATACCCTAGTTGATGAGGCCCTTCATCTGTATGGTCAGCTCTATGGCTCACCAGAGGAACAGGTAATTATCTCAAATACATATTTAACTCTATTTAAATGCTTCCTTTCTATTCCCATAGGCTACAATGTGCATATGAGTGTCAGAGAGTAAGCATTATGTTGATTGTATATATTGTGTGGTGCCTACATAGGACAAACATGTAATCGATTATGGGGCCCTGTACTTTGTGGAGAGAAGAACACCATTATAATGTGTGATAAGGGAGATTTCTACTTGTTGCATGCAAATATCTATGCAGGACTCAAGGTCATAGTAGCTACAATGATTTCTCAAATCACATCATGGTATATGTGCATATTTATGTATAGGCTTTACACCATGAGCCATGTCTGTCTACTGTTATAAACATTTGAGGATGATGTTAGCCATGTGTACTGTCCAACAGATCACTCAGCCCACATCAGGCTTTGGAAAACAGTTGACAGACCGGATTCAGAGTGCCATACAACCGTATGCCCACATATGAGATGGGGAGAATATTCACTTTTATCAATTGAATTGGTGGAAATGTGAGGTTAATGTGGGATCAGTAGGCTCAGCCTGCAGAGAGCAAGGCCTGACAATGAGTTGTGGGCAGTCTGGGCCATGGCCCAGCCTGGGCCAGAGTTATTGTGGCAGGAGAACTGATGCACAGAGTAATGTCCCTGTAGACCTGCTGATCCATGGATGTTCCCAAAAAGATTTAACTCTACCACTAGTAGCCCTGGTAGCTGTTACATGGATAATATAAGGAATGGTGACTGAGGTGACCCCTTGGCCTGAAACTTCTTTCCATTGACCCACAGTGTCAATGTGTGTCTGTCACTAATGACAGTCCCCTTACTCACACAGGTCTGTTGACACTTTCCCAATAGTGTTGCTTCCACTGTACAGGTCTATTGTGCATCTGAGACATGAACAGTGTAGATAGTGGGTTACTTTAGAATAGATTTTGAAATGTGAATCATCTGCTTGGTTACAATATTTCCTATCACACAACACATACAATGGTCTGTTGAATGTCATCCCTGTTACAGTGCCACATATGGCAAAAGGTGTGTCCTGTGATGGCAGTACATACCACACAAACTTATTCTGTCATACTATGATATCCCAATAAATAGTCCACATGTACACACATCCACCAGAGAGGTAGCTCTCGGTGACACACATACCAGTCCTTACATTGTGCCCTTAGTCTTAGGATGTTGTGCATACTATGGTATTCGCCTCTTTGGACCATATGCATCAATGCAATGGGCCTGCAGTAAAGGTGCCTGGACAGTCATGCACAGGTAGTTTACCCTTCAGAAGGTCCAAATGGTGTTCTGTTTGTCATGATACCTCACATCACATTCCATGTATGATGGCCTTGGCCTACATGATGTTAGTGGGCTGCCTCAGTCAGTTTAGGTCATGACCAGGGTTGAGGTTAGTCATCAGATGACCACAAAGTGTCTATCGATGCTATAGTTGTGCTTACCATGTGACATGGACACATGTATTATGAAGACTCTTGATGGATGCTTGTGCTAGATGTCAACAAAATGTGTATCAACCCTTCAGTTATCCTCAAACTTTCAGTCGCAATCTGTTTCTACATCTATTGCATCCATACAGGTCAATGACCATCAGCTGTAGGCCATTTGGAGAGCCATCGCCCCGAAGGTGTGGACCCTGGAGGTCTTTAACCGACATAGCGTCCACTAAAGGAAGAGGTGGGAGAACCTGCGGCACTTGACCCATAAGATCTTGGAGGTCCTGCTGGGGAACTCCTCCCAACATGGAAGGGGAACGCGCCAGACCCTGACCCCCTAATAGCCCACATATTGGTGGTGCCCTACCCGGAACTTGATAGGCAGTTGAGGGCCCAACATCAGCTGCATGGGGTTGAGTACTGGCCAGAGTCATAAATGTTATATTGCCAACTTTGAGTGTTACAGTCAGACATTTCACCAACCATGTTGGTGGTGGGTCATGTGCCACACACAAGATGAGTCATTGTTAGTGTAGGTCTTGTAGTAGGTGCATGCTGCTGTGCTGTGCCTATTGTATTTCTGACCTGGAACACAGCAGAGTCCTGTCCACATCCAATTTTCTCCATTTGAGCGGTCACCTGGCTGAGTGAAGTGAGTAATCATCTCATGTACTTAGTAAATCTGGGTGACAACTGTACCACACAGGCAACTTATCTTCCTTGTGTGAGGAGTGATGTTACCTCACTACTGTCTCTCATGTGATGGTGACCCTATTACATGTGACATTACTTACAGTGCACAGTACATGCAGTGACTGTACAACGGTTCCCATTGGTAAGTACTGGTTATACAGAGAAATGAGAGTGCAAACATCACTGTTGCCATCAGCATTAGTGCCTACATGTTGGCCAATGTGCATTTACCAGTTGATGGTTCATCTGCAATGGTGTTTCAAAACGCTCATTCACTGACTGGTGACATGCATATGGGAGTGAGAGGTAGAACTGTAGGGATTATATGTGAGTGTCTACACTGATTCTTACAAGGCAATCTGAGTATGCAATACCAAAGAGTGGTGTGATGTGCCTGCCCATTGAGACTCTAGTGATCCCACATCTTCATGTCATAGATAATCAGGGACACTCAAAACATTCAAAGGGTTATTGGCTTGGGGATATACAATCTATGACTGGCGTTATCACCTGTACCAAGCAGGATTGCGAATGTTCACATGGCTATATGGAGTCTTGTGCTGTGTGAATTCTGAGTATCTATCTCCCAAATGTTTGGACCTCAATGTTTTCAGGGAACTTTATATGCTAAATGTGATACTTAGCTAAACTACATGTGTACAGCTTTCATTTGACTTTTCAGGTAGTGGACGTGTGATGGAATTTGGAGTGCAAAGTTTCATCAGTGTGCAATGAGCATTTGCATGTGACATGATGTCTGCCACAACACTAATTGGTGGTACATTGGTGTTGAACTTGACCTTCAGCACATCATGATGTGTTATGAGTAATAGGTAGATTTATTTAACTCAGGACCTTGTGTGAGCATTGTGTAAATCTCAAACTTGTATCAATCCTGTTTGGTTACATCATTTTACTATGGTATAATACAAGTGCCAACGAATGCAAGGTGATCAACTATCCTAGTATGGACAAAAGGACGGAGTGTAGAAAACTCCATCAATGCATTTGGGCCTGTCTGCGGTTATGACATGAGTGGAACCAACTGTTTGCAGGTTATGTAGCATGCATGCATGCGCTCATGCTAAATTTAAACCCTATAGAGTGAGTCATGAGGTTGGTGTGATATGTGTGCGTCATCAATGTTTTCTGTTGACATGTGATGCTCAGGTGTGGAAATGCAGTTGAAACAAATCCATGTTACATATAATTTCAGATACATCCAGGGCAAGTGAAGGAGAAGGGGCCATTGTCAGTGGGGACACAGCAGTTCACACCAGTTCCGGACATGAGACGTCAGGCACGGAGGGACCCAGTGACCAGGAGGGTGTGGGAAGTGCCTCGAAGGACAGCAGCTCAAGCTCTTCATCTTCTGAGTCATCCTCTGGTGGACACTTCTGAGTGGTGGCAGACACTACAGGATCATTACCACCTTCATCCTTGTCTGCCATCCCCAGTTCCATCACCACCTTCCCTGTTGTCCCTCAACAAGTTGGCTGGGCCCACTCCACTAAGAGGGAAGCATTCACCTTCGCTCCAGGTACCTCAGCCCTGCCCCTGTTAGCCCCACTGCCCTGAGTGAGGAGACTATTGACCTCCTGAGGACCATCTCTGTGTATCAGATTGCAGTCCTGAATGCCATCCAGAGGCAAGGCAGCCAGCTGACCCAGATGGTGGTCTACCTGGAAGGCATTCAGACTGCAATGTCTGGCCTACAGAGATCTTTTCAGGACCTGGCCTCCTCCCTCATGGCAGCCCTCTACCCTTCCCAACCTTCCACCCCACCTCCGTCCCCATCCAAATTCCCTACTCCCATTTCTACCCTAAGCACATCCAAACCTAAGCAAGCACACACTTCCTCAGACACAAGTACCACACACAAACACAAAACATCCAAAAACTTCACGCATGAATTCACACAGCAGACACTCAGCCCCTCTCCACCCCCATAATACCTGCAGACAACACGGCAACAGACATAGACCCCTCCACAGCCACAACCATATCCACAGAAGCACAGCAACAGACACAGACCACTCCACAGTCACAACCATACTCGTAGACAACCCAGCAACAGACACATACCCATCCATAGCCACAACCATACCCGCAGACAACCCAGCAACACACACAGACCCCTCCACAGCCACAACCATACCCGCATACAACGCAGCAACACACACAGACCCCTCCACAACACTTAGCTCATCCACAGCACACACAGGCACAAAAAGCAAATGCTCAAAGTCACCCACAGAACAGACACCAACACAACACACAGTGCAGACTGCAGACAGCTCACATTTTCACTCCCTCTTCCTCCCAAACCGAACTCCATCCCGAACATCCTACCCATTTTCCCAGTGAAGATGTCTTGTTTGCCCTTGCCCTTTCCCCTGTAAAACCTGACTCCCTTCCAAAGTCCCAAAAACCTGTCCCACACCCAAACCCATCCCTTCCACTTCCCACTCCACCCCTAAGGAACAGCATCCCCACCTCCCTGAACCCAGCCCAAAAACAACAAAAAAACTCCCAAAGACAAACCCATTCCTTCCACATCCCACTCCAGCGCAGAGAAACCGGATCCCCACACCACTACCCACTGACCCCAGCCCAAAAACCCACAAACCTAAGAAGACCCCTCCCTCAATGAAACCCACCCCACCCTAAACCTCTGTCCCCCCTTACGAGGTGTCTGCTGTGCCCATGGATGCCCCTTTGTGAGGAGGTTCCCTGGCAGTGTCAGTAAGGGCAACTTTGGTGGCACAGCATTGTGCTGTGGCACCTGACATAACAATGGACTGGTCATTGGCCTTTGTTTCCCTTGATGGGTTGTTCGAGTTGGAATAACACTTTTCATATTTTGAAAGACATTGGTCCTGCAATTACTATTCTAACTATTTGATGTTCTTGTATTGTTAGTGATGTGTGACTACAGTTGTGTTTGTTTGATCCCTGATTGCTGATCTATTAGAAGTGGTTAGTATGGTGTGACCTTGGGCCCAGTGGTGGACTTACACAAGACAAGGGGTAATGTTTGATGGATGTATATGTGGGATGAACTCTGATTGGTGCAGACATTGCATTGGGTGTTATATGATATGGGAAGTATTTTGGTTTGTCTTGGCCACTGTCCACATCACTTAGGTTGCAGTTGTCCCAATGATATATGTTGGATATGTGTTACGTATGCTCAAGTTAGATATTTGTTTATCCACACATGGAGGGTGTTAACTTGTCATACCTTTGTGGAGTTCTGCATGGACATGTGTCCATTTTCCTCTGTGTACCTTATGCTTACTTTATCTAGATGGGTGACACATGCTGTTTGGGTTACCAAGACTTGACAAATGGTAACCTGCATGAAAGTGACCATAGTAGTGGCATAGCAGAAAAGTGAGAAGTGGCAAAAGGAGTATAGCATCTTGGTTAGGGTTACTGCCACAGGGCCTCATGGTAGTTGTAGTGACTTCTATGTACAGTTAACAAGACTTGACAAATGGTAACCTGCTTTATAAGTGGGCATCAGTTGTGACATCGCAGACAAGTGAGAAGGGGCTAAAGGAGTGTGTCACAGACATTAATCAGTGTGATGTTAATGAGGAGGTGCTGTTTGGAACACAAATGAATGCACATATCATTATCATTTGTGTACAGTGTGCCTGTGCAGTATCAGTGTTTTGGCCTAGGAGGTCATCCTACAGATGTATTTTTTATATACATATAAAACAATTCCAGACAGGGTGCCAGTAAATATGTTTTACTTAGGGAAGCCAACATTTTTGCCTGTTCCATAGTGGAGCACTGTTTTGCTGAAGAGTCTTTGGAAACTGGTAGTTGTATGACTTACTGCTGATTTCATCTGCGACGGCATGGGTTTTGGATATGATCAAGCAGGTATAGCAGCGGCAGGACATGTACGATTGGCTCAATGGCGGCACAAGACGGTAAAGTTGAGTAGAAGTGACATTCACCCTTATAACCCTCCCCTTTCTGCTTGCTCAGATGTGGTGGTTGGACCACAAAGGTCACACCTACTGTAAAGCAACTCGTAATTGGGCCAGCGGTTTCACTGGTGGTCTGATCCTCCCACAGGCTCATTGGCCTATTCTGTGGCTGCATCGCTCGGATTTGGCTGGCAGTGTCAGCGGGAATGCGCCGGTCTTTCTTTCATGTAACCGTATGTCTTGTAATACGATGGTTGGATAGCCAAGGTTGTGGCTGTCGGATCGCCACCGCGGGCTTGGCAGTTTCCAGAATGCCGTACTCGTAATCAGGCCCTAACTCTAATCTAACAAATAATGGGGTAGTCCATGAATGGGGGGATTGCCCAAACTCCAGTTTCAAAAACAATCAGAAAAAAGTGTTTTAAAGTTATATTTTCATGTGCTTTTGTCTTTAATGTATATACATTTTACTAACTAATTTTTAAAAATTAGTTGTAATGGCATCATGAGTATGTAGTATGTTTTGTATTTTTTGTAGAATTAATAATAATAATACATGTTACATTGTTTTTATATTGTTTTTGCTATACAATAGAAATTATTACTATTATGTACAAAATCTAATTCAAACACTTATAACCCCTGTCCATCTCCTCTCACACACCACATTCACTCTCCTCCAGTGCACATCACACCCCTTTTACCATTCAACTTCCACTCACCGATGGTACTTTACACCCAAATCCTTCACAGAAATTCACTACATCAATATCTCATCTCACTACTCCACAAAAACAAAACATAACACTCACACCAATACATCAGAATCTCTCACACACACCGTTTCTTCTACATTCCATCACAAAATAGAAACAGACACACACTTCCACTATCATGACTACACAAATAATGTAGATCCTAAACAAACTTTACTCCCAAATTTTCTATCTTGACCAATACCAAAAACAAACACCCCAACACTACATTAATTCACCTGCCTCTCATCCATTGCAAAATTTAGAGCCTTAAAACATGGCCTAAATGCTCCACCACCAACCCTAACCCATACACTTTCCATCCGAAACAGACACAAACAAAATAAACAACTTACCACTCGTCACAACTTCGCATCTCCTTCTCTATTACACAACAAGACAACTTTACAAAAATAACAGAGCCTGCCAACTAACTCTCAACCACCATATCCACCACCTGCACACATAGACCCAACAAGGTGCTGTCTAAACCTGCTGGACGAGGATCACGATATAGACAAACAATACTATTGCTATCCTGATGCAGTTAATATCAACACTGCAAGAAAACAGGCCAATAGTTGTGTGGCCTGCACAAGTAATAGGCCCATATTTGTCCTCCACTGGGAACCAAACACCCCATAGCAGTGCTTGAGTCTCTCAGGGTAGCAGAGCAGTTCAAGGCTCACTCAAGGGAGGTGGTGTGGGCTAGTAATCACAATTCGCTGGCACGCAAGAAAAACACTCAATAAATGATTGCCAAGTCTGTGCGTTTTCTTTTGTAAAAGGAAAAGTACAGTTACTACACACACTATGCAATACTATGCAGTAATTTACAAATATATATCAGGCTGAAGGAAGTTACTTTTGATGACATTGCGTAATCACTTCTGACCCTCTAAAGGGGGTGCAGTTCAACAAACCACATGTCAGAACATTATCTTGTACTTAAATACAATAATCAAATATAACCATAAATGAATGCACTTATTACTGGCAATAAAGCATATATTCTTTGACCACGAGTGGCTGTCAACAAAATGTTTTCAATAAAGCATTTACAAGAAAAATATATATGCATTAATTAATGGTTTGTGTACTTATGATAAACTTACAATATGAAAAACACAATTCTAAACATAGGCCCTAGAGAACATCACGTTTTGATTACAACATCTGCAACTATATACTTCACCCCTGTAGGGCATTGCTCAACATGTATACTTTTTAACATCCTTTAGGCCACACTAATTGAAGCCGTTGGCTCTGGCCCTAGAGACCACTGCACTCCCAGATGAAGAGCACATACTTCAGCCAAGGGAGTGCTTGGATTCCAAGTAAATGCCTGGGGTAGTCATCTTTTTGCAGTCTCCCCAACAAAACTTTGGGAACTTAAATCCTTTTTAGGGTGAAGCTGCGTCACTCCTGTAACTCCTCTTGCACTTCGTAGCTTCAGTTTTTGGTGACCCAGCCATCCTAGGGCCACCACAAGGGAAAACAACAGTGCAAAATAACCAATCCCAGCAGGGCATTATGGGGCGCTTCTCCGGGAGCCGTGAATATTTTATGAGCAGCTCTTCCGCTGAGACGGGGAGAGCAGCGTCTTTGATGGTCTTTGTTTGCCTTTTGCTCTGCAACCTCACGCCGAGCACCCAGTCCCACCTGGCAACCCTTTGCTCTGTTTTTGTTGGCAGTAGCCCAGGGAGACCACCCCTGGCCACCGCTGCTGTCTCCCCGCACAGACAGCACTCCTTTGTGCTGCTGTGGAACAAGAAGACCAAGTGGGGAAAAACACCCGCAGCAAGTCCCGGGAACAACAAGCCGGGACAAGCAATCAGAGAGCCTAATCACCAACCTATCCAAAGTAAGCCTCACCCCATCCGAAGTGAATGTGCTTGAGAAGGGTCTGGGCTTTGTACCCACTGCACGGTTAGATAAATTCCGCTTACATTGTGAGCTGTCTGATTTCTTCAGGAAGCTGAGACTCAAGGCGTACTTCGAAAAACTAGGACCTTTGGTGGATTCCAGCTCGTTAGGAGAGACAGGTTTGAGGCTTAAGTCCACCTTTATCCCACCCCCACACACTGTCCCTGTAGAAATACTCACCTTCAAGCAGGCAGTGTTCAATGATATGGAGAAATTTGAAGAAACAGGTACGTTCAAAAATTTGAGCGCAGCCGAATTCCAAGCCCTCCAGTCCTTACAATCCAATGCCACCATTGTTATAAAACCTGCGGATAAGAGAGGGGGGGTGGTCATACAGGATAGGGAAGACTATGACAAAGAATGCAGGCGTCTTCTGAATGACCGCAAGAACTACACTCCCTTGACCACTGACCCCACACCACAACTTAGAGCCATGATTGGCAGTTTGGTGAACTGTGCGGAAGCCAATGGAGACATTTCCAAACATGAGGCCGATTTCTTAACGACTGGAGAGGGCACAATCCCATACTTCTAAACCTTACCCAAGACGCATAAGAATAGAACCCCTCCCCCGGGGCGCCCCATCGTCTCAGGTATTGGTTCACTTTTGGAGCCTTTGTCGCGATTCTGCGATTTCTTTTTAAAACCTCTGATACAAAAAACATCTACCTATCTGAAGGACACCAAGAGTCTCCTGGCCCTCCTACAAGATCTGACGGTGGATGATGATTCCACCATTCTAGTATCTCTGGACATCGAGAGCCTGTATACCAGTATCCCGCAGGATGACACCATCAGGGTACATGGGGAGGCATTGGAAGGAGCCACCTGGGACTACCAAACCCCGAAAAAGTTCATTATTGAATGTGCCACCCTTGCCCTTAAACAGAATTTCTTTGAGTATGAAGGAGAACTGTCCCTTCAGACAACAGGGACTTCTATGGGCAGCACGTTTGCCCCGAGCATAGCCGGCCTCTATGTGCACGATTTCGAACAAAGACACATTTTGGCAGAGGGCAATACTTCCTCGTCCTTCATAACCTTCTGGAAAAGATATATTGACGACGTCCTTGTCATCTGGCAAGGACTGGAACAAACTTTGAAGGATTTCTTACAATCGATCAATACCTGCGATCCTAATTTAAAGTTCACACATGCCTGTGACAAGAAGGAAATGATCTTCCTGGACTTCTTACGATTTCCAAAGTGGATGATAAACTGTCAACCAAGACATATTACAAGCCTACAGCCAAGAATAATTTACTGGAGTTCTCCAGCTTTCATCCCAGGCCGCTGCGTGAGAACCTTCCCTTTGGACAATACCTTCGTATCAGGAGGAATTGCAGCAAACTGGATGACTTCCACACACAGTCGGTGGAATTATCAAACAAACTGCGCAATTGCGGTTACCCTGAAAGGATTCTGAAGAAAAGCTTTAAACAGGCTAGAAACCAACCAAGGGAAGCCCTTTTGGAGGACAATCCGAAGTACAACGCTGATGTCCCCCTGACCTGTGTTACCACATATAGCGTAGCATCCAATGCCGTAACAAAATCCATCAACAGGCACTGGAAGGTACTAGAAAGCAACAACAGGAGTTGGGAGAAGCCCCTATTTTCTTTCAAAATGGGAAGAAGCCTTAGGGATTCCCTAGTACATACCCGCCCCAGGAAAACTGACACCAACCACAATCCA
This sequence comes from Calotriton arnoldi, assembly GCA_963921515.1. Taxonomy (NCBI): domain Eukaryota; kingdom Metazoa; phylum Chordata; class Amphibia; order Caudata; family Salamandridae; genus Calotriton; species Calotriton arnoldi. The sequence continues at coordinate 200,390 of CAWUFW010006813.1, read as the reverse complement.
TCCGTACTCAACGCATGGGGTCTGCCTAGTGTTACAGGCCATTTTCCCTGTGGTAGTTGCAGCGTCTCCCATCTGACCTCCTCTACCAAAACCTTTGAGCTCGAACCCGATAAATTATGGACACAGAGGTCCCACACCAATTGTAATTCCACCAACGTGATATACCTTATTACGTGTCCATGTGGGTTACGTTATTTGGGAATGACCACCCGGAGAATTAAACAGCGCATATGTGAGCACCGGAGTAACATCCGGTGCAGGAAAAACACCACAAGGATGACAGAACACTTTTTACAGATGAATCACACCACAAATGATTTGCGTTGGACTGTGATTGAGCAGATCAAACCAGGCAACAACACGCAAAGAGTACTGTTCGAGAAGGAACAGCGGTGGGTTTATCGGCTCTTGACACATAAACAGGGACTTAATGATAATATCCCATGGGGGTCGGTCCTAAGACGCTAGTACTCACCCCAAGCACCGTCCCTGTTTCTCTCTGTACCCTAGTGTAAACCACACTCGGTTTCTTACACCTAGACACCAGTATGAACCTGCTCATTGCACAGTAGCTCTATTATGATACTACATGCTTGTGGGAGTCCACCAATTTAACTATCATGTTTGCCCTGTGTCTAAGTCCCCCGTATAATGAGCTAACCGTAGCTTCTTCAACACTATGCCAGGTAGTGCTGTTACTGACACTTCCTTCTAACTGGCATTTTCCGAACGGAGGTTCCGTCCTCTGCCTCTTTGCCTTTTATTGTTAATATTATCAGGCTCATTGGGTCAATAGTCACCACGACAATCACAGGATGGCCTTACACGCTGCCATTAGCCCCATAGCGTGAAAAATGGTCTCTTTACGTTGTATTTCCACTATGCGATAAAGTTCTATGTGAGAAAAAAACGCCCCACCATCGCGGTCAGCGTTGCAGTTCTCACTCTGCGTCTGAATGACATAGGCGTACGTGTACACGTGCTGACGTCATCAGACCCGCGCCACAGACTGCACGAGCCCGAGTCGGCTTGGACTACATTTAAGCCCACCCAGACCTGTGCACCACTATCCTCGGGGTCCTGTTGACGGGAGTATCCAGGTGCCACACGGGCATCTGGCTTTGGTGTAGTCAGTACCGGAGCAGCATACCAGCAACTCAAGGTAACCTAACGTCCAACTCTGTTGTAACGACATACAATTCTTCTATTTTTCTAGCGTGTGACTACAAGCCACTGCCCCCCACTAGGATCCATGATGTAAGGTTATCCTACATCTGATGTAAGCCTGACCTCCATCATGTATATAGTTTGCCTTTTTACTCTTGATACCACAAGCCAAAACGACCGCCGGTGGCTACTTTTAAATAGCCAGTTTGACTCAATTTTTTAATTTACTCATCTACCGGCACCGCCCGAATCGGCGTGCAGGATTATAAGCGCTTTTTAGCCACAATACCAGCACAATTAGACCGCCCACCTGTGATTTAGCCAGGTCACCGATAATACATCTACATTAAATGCTTAAAATTCACGCACTGTTTTTACCACCAGCACCATAGGCTAGAAGGTACTGCTTATGGCTACACCTCGAAGAGCACTCATAGCAGCATGAGCATTGTCACTCACACTTCGACTCCAGAACTGTTTGTCTGTTCAAAACTGTAATGTGACTTGTCTGCATTTTTGTATGTTTTGTCTTACAGAATCAAGTTGCTTTCAGGAAACCTGAAGGCACCACGGTAACCGTAAGTTAAGAGGTTTTGCTGCCACAGGTTAGGGTGCACGTTAGCATGTGCATACCGCTGTGGCATTTGGTCCTGAAGAAAGCCTTGCTACGGGCATTAAGAGGCTGAAACATGTAGACCACGTCTGATTTCCACTTTAGGATGTAGCTGGTCAATCTACCCAGTTGTTAACATCCACCTCACTGGTTTTTTAGTCTTGCCCTATTTTTCCACCAATAAATAATTTGGATAAATAAAGGCAATTTTAACTTTTGCACTATCACTTCTTGCACCTCCACCTAATCTAAAAAAATTGCCCCGCTATAATTAGGCGTCGCAGCACACCAGAGAGGCACTCGGCCTCTCTGGTGGGAACCCTATGATGAAGCATGTCACCAACCAGGTTGGTGAGTGAGGGTTCTTCTAAAAACAAGAGTGACTCCTCTTGCTAGCTCTTCATACATTTGGCTTCACTCTTCTGTTGTTTATTTGTTCTGCTGTGGAAGTCATCAGGTTTCTTCTGCCCTTCCCGCTCCTGCAGGCAAGGTGATGTGGCTCGTGGCAGCCTCCTTCTCTACCCAGACATGGGCACGGGGAGCAGGGAGGGTCAGCCATGTCAGTGGAAGGCAGGCGGCACTCCCCCTATTCCGTTCTGCTTCCGGGGCTTGGTGCGGGGGAAGTGTGGCAGCGCTTCCCAAGTTTGCTGCCATTGGGTCCCGAGATGGGGGTCTCAGTCCCCCAATTCAACACCTGGCCTGGGGAATGGGGTCCCCAGGCCCACATGAGTGCTGGGAGGGGGCCCCCTGCATGACCGCTTCCTGCCTCATTTTTGGAAATTTCTCCTCACAGTGACCCCCAGGTTCTCGCCTACCCCGGGAGGTTAGAAAGGCACTGACAGCAGAGTTCCATGGGCTCCAGGCCTCGCTGGGGGGGTCAAAGGTCAAATCCTTTACAGGCTCATATCTCGGGCCCCGTTGGGCCGTTTCTTTTTTATCTTGGTCTCTTTGTGCTCCTGGGGGCTAGCCCCACCCACCTGGAGCACTTTCTTTACGCCTCCTGGCCTCAAAGATGAAAAACTTTGCAGGGAAATGGTTTCATTGGCTCCCTGCACCAGCCTTTGACCTTGGTTGCCTCTCTCCTCCTTGGCGCAGAAGCCCAGTCTTTCCCCCAACTAGTCCTCAGGAGGTGTAAGGGGACCAGCTTCTCTGGTCCTGGGGAGAGCCCCACTGGTCCTGAGGTCGAGTGAAGTCAGTCCTTAGTCCAGATGGCCATAAGGGGATTCTTCCTCCCAATTGTCCATGACGGCTGCCTCCAGTCCCATTGTCCAGCAGAAAAGCACCACCAAGAAAGAGTTCTCCCTCCTGCGCAAGACCTTTTAAGTGAGGGTGGGAGGTTCCAGCAGGGATGCACCTGTGGCCTATCTTGGGATGCCACATCATCTCGCCGCCCTTGTCCCACCTTCATGCACAGCCTGCTGGGACATTTCAAAATGCCATCACACAGGAGTCATTTGCCACATCTGCTCTAGGGGACTCAGCTCCACTCATCGCTGACATCACTGCCAGGGCCTTTCCCAGCAAATCTTCAAAGGAAGTCCCCCTCCTGAGTTGGCTATAGAGGTCTGGGCTCCCTCCTTTGTTTAGTGGACTTGGGCAGGCCCATCCCCGGCACATTGTGACAACTGGTTGATTAATGCAAAGCATTCTTCCCCACCCTTTTCCTCCACAGGAGCTGAGGGAAGTTCTGGTAATTGCTCCCTTTGTGTGGGGAGGCCTTTGCTTCTGCCGCTGGAGCGATATTTCATTAACTGAGCACAGCAGGGTGACAAAAGGCCTGGGCTCTGATTCTGAGCTGAGCCAGAGAAATTTGACATTTTTGGATGAGCCTCAAGCTCTACAGATATGTTTGTGGACTTTGCATAATTGATTTTCTCATACAGGTTATGCTCTAAATCAGTATGTCTCTGGTGTCTGTAGGCCAAGGAGAAGCGAAGCTGCCTTCTTAGGCAGTCCTCCCATAGGTATATAATGGAGTCTCACTGCAGACAAGACAGTAAACTACACTGTCTTTCCCTATGAGTGTACACTAATGTTGCAGGGATTCTGCTAAATCACAGAACTATACTTGGGACCACAGAACCTTAGTAGACAGGGACGGAGTTATCCTACCACCTTAACACCCATAAACCTGGGACCGACTAGCTATAGTGTCTCACTTGCCCTTCTACTCATTCACAGAGGAACAGGTACTTAGACAACCCAGAACACAACACTCTCGACCATCTCAGGAATCGCGGTGACAGGACACACCCTTTCGCTCTTACACTCGCACTTGTCCACAATAAGATCTGACAAAGACACGAGAAATGTTTAAAATATTTATTTTAACTATTGTGCTCTAGTATGCAGTATACGTGCCACAACAAGTAAAAATATGCTAACACAAATATGGTAAGCATAATAAGAAATCCATAAATCATAAAAGGAGCTGTCATTGTATGAGACAGGGTAAACTAACCCCCCTCCCCTTCTACAGAAGCAAAGTGATCATATATCAGATCTCTGGGTGTTTGCAGCAGACCCCTTACCTTAGCAGGCTCAGATGAAGGTTCTACATATCAGGTGTAGTCGCAATCTCGTCTGTCTATTTGCCTGTCTGTGCATATCTGTATGACTAAGTATGTGTTCCCATACAACAGCTGCATGTGTGTGTGTTGTCTATGTACTAGAGCCTGACCAAAACAGAATAACAAAGGGCATTGTTGTTTGACCTTGTCAACGGTGTTCAGAATAAATCCAAAGAAAATACAGAAAACAAAATAACAGTAAGTTTAGTGTGAAAGCACAGAGTGGCACAAAGCAAAATATGCATGTATAGTAACGTGTGTAAAGCAAAATAAGGACTGCAGTGTGCTCATGCTAACATAGGGAAAATGGCAATGGGCCTGCATGGGACATGTGACACTAACACTATGAGGCCTACCTCCGTTCAATACTCAATGCTGCAGGTTCTCCTCTCAGCCAAGCTACCTGTGCCCAGTTACTGGGCTGCGCCCCTCAGGAGACTCCCAAGCCCAGCCCTCACACTTGTGCACACGCGTGTGCATCCATGTTCACATGTAACCAGCCAAGTGCCTCTTACCCATGCTGCATCACAGCAGCCTTATCTTTAAAGACAGACACTGACGATAAACATGTGTTGTCCATTTAGCCTAAATTTACAGAGAGCAAGTCACAGGTTATGAGGCTCACCCACAGAAAACAGGTCTAAAAACAGGAAGGTCAAAAAGCAAAAAATCCAGGCGGATTTGATGTTTCCTTAAAAACACTAATAATATACCTGCTACTAGTTCAAATAATACTATTCAGTATTCTAGAAAACAAAGTCATACCACCATCAAAACACAGTCTCCAGACTGCCTGCTAATAAATGCTCGATCACTCTCTAAAAAGAAGCACCACATCTACGAACTACTCCCTGACACATAACCTGACTTACTCTTTATAAGTGAATCATGGCTGGGGGATGACATGGCTCCAGTGTTGCATGAAGCTGTTCCTCCAGGCTATCAAACTGTCACACAAAATCACATAGGCAAAAGAGGAGGCAGAATAGCTATTATATTCAAAGAAACAATAAATCTAACCAAAGCTGACAGCATTTCCATACAAGGTTGTGAGGCCCTCATCACCAGATGCATCCCCACAGCAACTTCGTCCTGTTACTTCCTCCATTCTTACAGACCACCACCCAGCAATGCAGCTTTCCTAGACATGTTTTTAGACATTGTTCCAAACCTTATGACACTACACTCTAACCTATGCATCTTTGGTGACCTAAACATATGGTTTGACAAACCCAATATGCCCCCACCAAGAACTATCATCACTGGCCCAGACACACTAAATCTACATCAGATCGTCCACAAACCCACAAAATTCGCTGGACACCCCCTGGATGTCATTTTTGCAAATCAGGAACTAGTTACCTTTCAAAGGATTACTCTAGTCACATGGTCGGACCACCATCCGGCAGCTTTCCAACATAAAACACCGCAAATCACAACACTTAAAGCCACCTTACATATAACCACATATCGACCTTGGAACAAACTCAATTTTGAATACTTAGAAACACAACTAACTTCCAAAACAGATCTAGACACAATAAGTTCCATTCAAAAACTGTGTTGGTGGCTCCAGGAAGTTTTTAATACCACAACACCACTAAAAACAACAAAATAAGATGAAAGAAAACAAGCAGCTTAGAAGAATGCAGAACTAAAAAAGATAAAACAACAACCTGAAGAGCTCCAATGCACCTGGCTCAAAACAAATGATAATCAAGACAATCAACAAAGCTTAAAAAGGTACTATCCAAACAATTCAGAATGCTAAATGTGCAAACAAAGAGATGCATAAAATTCTCACTGAATCCTGTGAACGTAAAGGCACAGAAGGAACTCCTACCATTTCTCAAACATTTATTGACAAACTGGATAATCATTACACAACCAAGGCAGACATGTTGGACTCCTATTTAAAACAAGTTATCCCACCAGCACCAACCTGTTTCCAACAATCCCCTCCAAGAGTACAATAACCTAGTCTCTATATTTACTTCAAAAAACATCAGAAACTGAATTTATTTATCTTGTCAAAGCAAGCAGACCATCCGGCTGCCCTTCTGACCCTTGTCCACCACAAAACTTCAAGAACATTATTTTAACCTCCTCTGCTGCCACAACCAGCCAGAACATTCATCAAAAATGCTTTAAGTACAGGAGTCTTTCCAGATGACTTGTAAAAGGCATACATATGCCCATTATTGAAGAAGATAAACCTGGACCCACTTGACCCCAACAACTACAGACTGGTTACAAATGGACCTTTCCTTGGAAAACTGATAGAAAGAACAGCATTCACCCAGACGTCACAATTCATTGAAGATAACTCCATACTTTCTGACTTTCAAACAGGATTCTGTCCAGGAAGAGGCACAGCATCTGCTCTCATCGCTATCTGGGATGACCTTAAAAACACATTAGACTGGAATGGAGTCACTTCACTACTTCTCTTTGACCTCTTAGCTGCATTTGACACAGTTGATCATGACACTCTAATCCAAAGACTCTACGAAGCCGGCATTAAGGGGACTTCTCTTGACTGGACCATGTCCTACCTGCAAAACAGAACAAATGTTATCCATACGCCCCCTTCCTCATCCAAACCTTAATTCACAAAATCAGGGGTCACTTAGGGCTCTATCAACTCACCCAAGCTTTACAACATGTACATGAAATCATTACTGGAAATGCTCAATGAATTTCAGCTCACATTATATAACCACGCAGATGACACACAAATACTTCTTGAACTGAAAAGTCTTAAAAACATTGGAAACTCAAAAATCTTCAGTTGCCTTAAAAGCGTTGATCAGTGGATAGCATGGAGCCATCTCACATTGAATGTGTCCAAAACTGAAATACTCACATGTGGCGGATGGAAAAATTATGACCCACTCTGTGACCTGGGATAACCTCCTAAAGAATCAAAGGAAGTAAGAAACCTTGGAATTACCATGGGCTCCAAGTTATCAATGAATGCCCAAGAGGATAAGTTAGCAAGATCAAGCTTCATTACTATGAAAACTCTGTGAATCTTCCCCCACCTATGATTTCCACACAAGGTCCAAGCTACTAACTCTCTTGTACTGTCTAAACCTTTTTACCACAGATCACCCCTACCAACTATGAAAAGACTACAATGGATTCAGAACTCTGTCGCCAGACTACTCCTACATGTAAAGCCACAAGCCCACATCTTCCCTGCCTTCAGGGCCATGCATTGGTTACCGGTTAACAGAAGAGCCACTTTCAAGCTGCTTTGTATCACCCACAAATCAATGCATGGAACTTTCATCAGGAATAAAATCACCAAATACATACAACTCAGGAACCTCCGTTCCAGATTGGGACCTCGCCTCAAAACGCCAGCATACAAGAAAAAAATACTGAGGTGGTATATGTTTCTCTGTTTAAGCAGCCAAACTATGGAATTTTCTACCCCCAAACATACGATCCACATATAACTATCTTATCTTCAGAAGACTACTCAAGAGTTGGCTCTTTCCTAAATGACCACATTACTCAAAACATAAAGGTACAACATATGCCGTTGTATGTAAAAATTTATAATTTGTTTATATCTATGTAGTTAGATATGTGCATTTCTTTATACAAATATTTACTACTATGGTTTAAAAATATACAGATATTCTTATAGGTCTGCTTAACTAATGTATTTACTACATAAGGTTACAATATATGTATTATATTATGTTTAACATGTATATAGGTCACTGTATAGTTCATATATAACTTATTTGATTATATACTCATGGGTCTCTATTTTATTTTATTTTATCTATCACAAAATGTAATAAGTTATACACATTATTTGATTATATGCTTATGGGTCTCTGCTTTATTCAATGTTAATTATCACAATGTGTAAATATGATCATAACAATTGCATCTATAAGTATTTCACTATTGAAATATTGGGAAAATATAAAATAAAAATAAACAAATATAAATTAATTTTTAAAAAAATCAAAAAGAGCAAAAAACATAAGATTTCCTAAAACCCCATTAAAATTTAGCTTTATATACAACAACACTTGAAAGTCAGAGTTCCTAACTATGGGGCTGATTACGATGGCGGGCGGAGGCACATCCGCCATGCTGGCGGAAAATGCCCTTTTCCGCACTCCATCGGCGGTCTTTGCGTCCGCTGTATTATGATGGGCGTAGATAGCCCATTTCCTGTCCGCTGCGGTGTTCCGGGTTCCGCCGAAAATCTCCGTCCGCACCGGTAGCGGACGGAGTCAAAAGAGAGGTACCGCCGTGAGGAATGCGGTCACGACTGCCGGTCACATCACGATGCCTCAAACAGCCCACCACACCGCTGCGGAGAATCCGGCCATTCGAGGATGGCCGTGGCAATACTGCGGATAGCTCCATGTGTTCCAGTCTGCTGGGGAAGCGGTGGTCTTTGGCCTTTCCGCAGCAAATCCGACCGCCGCGGACGGATTTTCAGCTTTTCCGCCGCTGAATCCTGGAATCCAACCGCCGCGGTAGGGAGTTTCTGGCGGTGCATCCTAATCTGCCCGGCGGTTGCCACGGTACCTGCGGGCGGAAATTTCCCACTAGCACGGCGGTCGGAATGCTTTTCCGCCCGCCATCGTAATCAGCCCCAAAGTAACGATGCATGTACATATGGGACTTTATATATTATAACTTTATATCTCTTTATTATTTCCCATATACATGAATACCTTTCTATGTATTTATGTATCTATTAAGCCTGGGCGTAGTTCGCGAAGTAGCGCTACGTGAAGCTACGCAAAGTGCAGTTCGCACTACGCGAGCTACGCGTAGCACTACGCGAACTGCGTAGTGCACTGTTCGCAATGATTGCACAGTGCCGGATGCTTGTCCGCACTGTGCAATCATTGAAAACGGCATCTTGCATAGTGCGAGCTGTCTTTACTGCCGCCGAGTAGATTTTTACTCGAGCGGCAGCTTTCTCAACGCGGACTGGTAGTTTCTCATCGCGAGCGGTCGCGAGCATACGCGACCACTCGCAATGAGAAACCTGACCTCCCGCGTTGAGAATCTCGCTGGGAGGTTTATTTTCCACGCTCGCGATCGGCAACTTGATGTTGCTGATCGCGAACGAGGAAAAAGTCTCGCCGGGATGTCATTTTGCTTGCTCGCGGTCGCCAACTTGACGTTGAGGACTGCGAGCAAGCAAAAAATGACCGCTGCACTACGCTACGCTACGTTACGCGTGTTTGCACTGTGCTACGTGCAATTCGCGTTGTGCGAAGTAGCGCAAACTTCGCAAACTACGCGAGCGTAGCGTAGTGCTTTGCCCAGGGTATCTATACATCTTTCAATATATCCTCTTCTTCTACACTCTGACTTATCCTAGACCTCATTGTACCACTATGATCTCCTTAATAACCCTTCTGGACTCTTCCCTCCTGTATCCCTTCTTTGACTCAACCAAAACCTCATTGTACCACTGTTATCTCCCTAATAACCCTTTCTGGACACTTTCCTCCTCCTTCCCGCCTTTGACTCATTCCAAACCTCATTTTATGCTATAATCTCCAAAATAACACTTTCTAGACTCCTCCCTCCTCTATCCTTCCTTTGACTCAATCCAAACCTCATTTCACTACTATGATCTCCCTAATGACCCTTTCTAACTCTTCCCTCCTCTGTGTCTCTTTTGACTCAACCCAAGCCTCTTTTTACTACTGTGGTCTCTCAAATAATGCGTTCTAGACTCTTCTTACCTCTATCCTTCTTTATCCTATTCAATCCAACTAACAGACTCACATGTCCACCGTTCAAATTAACAACTTAGATTTTCCTATTCTAAGCCATCACTAATCCACTTTCGGTTCCGGGGTAGCTTGCTACTCGCTGAAAAGCACTTTAAAGACTCATCGGGGTAGTAAGCGATATATATATACAATTACAACTGGCCCAAGAACTAGGTAGTGTAGCTTTGCATGCACTCTTAACCCCTTCGCTGCTAGGCCTTTTCCCCCCCTGTGCTAAGCCTTTTTTTGGCTATTTGGGGTAGTTCGCACTTAGGCCCCTGTAACTTTTTGACCACATAAGGTATCCACGCCAAATATGCGTCCTTTTTTCCAACATCATGGGGATTCTAAAGGTACCCAGGGTTTGTGGATTCCCCTAGAGGGGACCCAGAAATTAGCCAAAATATAGCTACATTTTGTTTTTTTGGGGAAAAATGCGAAAAAAGGGCTACAGTTGAAAGCGTCTGGTTTTTTCCCTGCAAATGGTATCAAAAAAGGGATTGTGGTGCTGAAATCACCATCTTCCCAGCTTTCAGGGACGAGCAGACTTTTGTCAGAAAATCAAATGTTTTTACACAGTTTTGGCATTTTTCTGGGACATAGCCTATTTTTGCTATTTTTGTGCTTTTAACCTCCTTCCAGTTAATGGTAGAAATGGGTATGAAAGCAATAATGGATCCTGGAAAGCTATACATTTCTGAAAAGTAGACACAATTCTGAATTCAGCAAGGGGTCATTTGTGTAGATCCTAAAAGTTTTCTTTATAGAAACTAACAGTTAAATATAGGAAAAATTGAAAATTAGTTGACAAAAACAGGCATTTGTGTCAACGTTTTCACCTGTAACTTCTTCTAATTATGACAGCTATTTGAAAGCAATATACCGTTACATCTGCTGGACCTTTCTGGTTGTGGCAATATATAGGACTTGTAGGTTCACCAAGAACCCGACGAACCCAGAGCCATAACTGAGCAGCGTCTTGCAATGGTTTTTTATTATGTACCGGGTATATAGCAATTATTCTGGGAAAATGTATACATGGAAAAATCGGTATGAAAGACACCTATGTATTTCTGAAATGGAAACAAAATATAGAGTTTAGAAACAGTAGATATTTGCACATTTCCGAAATTGGGAGTACCCATACTAGCATGAGAATTATAGGTCATTATTCAAAATGACTTCTTTTTTACACATTGTCTTTCATTTGGAAGGCAGAAATGCATCGAAAGTCAATAGGTAATAACAGTTGCTCTACCATTCTGTATTACCCTAAGTCTCCCGATAAAAATGGTACCTCACTTGTGTGGGTAGGCCTAGTGCCCGCGACAGGAAACGGCTCAAAACGCAACGTGGACACACCACATTTTCACAGTGAAAAATGACCCTTTTTTTGCAAAGTGTCTAGCTGTAGTTTCTGAACCTTAGCTCTGCCAGCACGTAGGGAAACCTAGCAAACCTATACATTTTTGAAAACTAGACACCCAGGGGAATCCATGATGGGGTGACTTGACTGGCTCTCACCAGGTTCTGTTACCCAGAATCCCTTGCAAACCTAAAAATTGTTTAAAAAAAACACATTTTCCTCACATTTCTGTAGTGGAAAGTTCTGGAATCTGTGTGGATCTACAAAATTCCACCCACCCCGCGTTCCCCAAAGTCTTCCGAGGAAAATGGTACCTCTCTTGTGTGGGTAGGCCTAGTGCCAGCGACAGGAATCGGCGCAAAACGCAACGTGGACACACCACATTTTCACAGTGAAAAATTACCCTTTTTTTGCAAAGTGCCTAGCTGTAGTTATTGAACCCTGGCTCTGCCGGCACCTAGGGAAACCTAGCAAACCTATACATTTTTGAAAACTAGACACCCAGGGGAATCCAGGATGGGGTGACTTGACTGGCTCTCTCCAGGTTCTGTTACCCAGAATCCCTTGCAAACCTAAAACATTGTCAAAGAAACACATTTTCCTCACATTTCTCTGTTGGCAAGTTCTGGAATCTGCGTGGATTCACAAAATTCCACCCACCCCGATTTCCCCGAAGTCATCAGAGAAAAATGGTACCTCACTTGTGTGGGTAGGCCTAGTGCCGCGACAGGAAACGGCGCAAAACACAACGTGGACACACCACATTTTCACAGTAAAAAAAATGACCCTTTTTTGCAAAGTGCCTAGCTGTAGTTTTTGAACCCTAGCTCTGCCGGCACCTAGGGAAACCTAGCAAACCTATACATTTTTGAAAACTAGACACCCAGGGGAATCCAGGATGGGGTGACTTGACGGGCTCTCACCAGGTTCTGTTACCCAGAATCCCTTGCAAACCTAAACAATTGTCAAAAAAAACACATTTTCCTCACATTTCTGTGGTGGCAAGTTTTGGAATCTGCGTGGATTCACAAAATTCCACCCACCCCGCGTTCCCCAAAGTCTTTCGAGAAAAATGGTACCTTACTTGCGTGGGTGGGTCAAGTACCCGCGACAGGCAAGGGCCCAAAACCTATTGAGGCGACATCAAAATCACCTATCACAAACCAACCTGGTTTTGCAAAGGGGTTCCCATGACTTTTGGCTCGGGGCTCGGCGGTCACCTAGAGAAACCTACCAAACCCACACATTTCTGAAAACTAGACACCCGGGGATTCCAGGGAGGTATGGCTTGCGTGGATCCTCCAACGTTTTCTTACCCAGAATCCCTGCAAACCTGAAATTTAGCTGAAAAAATCACTTTTTACACATTTTTGTGTGGGAAAGTTGTGGCATCACCGGGCTGACACAAACTTCCTACCACCCAGCTGCTCGCCTGGTCTCCCGATAAAATGGTGCCTCACCCGTGTGGGAGGCCCAAGTACCCGCGACAAACAAGGGCCCAAAACGTATTGAGACGACATCAAAATTGCCTATCACAAAACGACCTGGTTTTGCAAGGGGTCACCTGGGTTTTGGCCCGTGCTCGGCGGCCACCTAGGGAAACCTACCAAACCCACACATTTCTGAAAACTAGACACCCGGGAATTCCAGGAAGTATACTTGCGTGGATCCCCAACGTTTTCTTACCCAGAATCCTCTCCAACCTGAAATTTAGCTGAAAAAATCACTTTTTTCACACATTTTGTGTGGGAAAGTTGTAGCATCACTGGGCTGACACAAATTTCCTACCACCCAGCGATTCCCCAGGTCTCCCAATAAAAATGGTGCCTCACTCGTGTGGGAGGCCCAAGTACCCGTGACAGGCAAGGGCCCAAAACGTATTGAGGCGACATCAAAATTGCCTATCACAAAATGTTTTGGGCCCTTGCCTGTCGCGGGTACTTGGGCCTCCCACACGAGTGAGGCACCATTTTTATCGGGAGACCTGGGGAACGCTGGGTGGTAGAAATTTGTGTCAGCCCAGTGATGCCACAACTTTCCCACACAAAAATGTGTGAAAAAAGTGATTCATTCAGCAAAATTTCAGGTTGGCAGGGGATTCTGGGTAAGAAAACGTTGGGGGATCCACGCAAGCCATACTTCCCTGGAATCCCTTGGGTGTCTAGTTTTCAGAAATATGTAGGATTGGTAGGTTTCCCTAGGTGGCCGCCGAGCACGGGGCCAAAAACCCAGGTGACCCCCCTTGCAAAACCAGGTCGTTTTCTGATAGGCAATTTTGATGTCGCCTCAATACGTTTTGGGCCCTTGCCTGTCGCGGGTACTTGGGCCTCCCACACGAGTGAGGCACCATTTTTATCGGGAGACCTGGGGGAACGCTGGGTGGTAGAAAATTTGTGTCAGCCCTGTGATGCCACAACTTTCCCACACAAAAATGTGAAAAAAAAGTGATTTTTTCAGCTAAATTTCACGTTTGCAGGGGATTCTGGGTAAGAAAACGTTTGGGGATACACGCAAGCCATACCTCCCTGGAATCCCCCGGGTGTCTAGTTTTCAGAAATGTGTGGGTTTGGTAGGTTTCCCTAGGTGGCCGCCGAGCACGGGGCCAAAAACCCATGTGACTCCCCTTGCAAAACCAGGTCGTTTTGTGATAGGCAATTTTGATGTTGCCTCAATACGTTTTGGGCCCTTGCCTGTCGCGGGTAATTGGGCCTCCCACACGTGTGAGGCACCATTTTTATCGGGAGACCTGGGGGAACACTGGGGGGTAGGAAATTTGTGTCAGCCCGGTGATGCCACAACTTTCCCACACAAAAATGTGTGGAAAAAGTGATTTTTTCAGCTAAATTTCAGGTTTGCAAGGGATTCTGGGTAAGGAAACGTTGGGGGATCCACACAAGCAATACCTCCCTGGAACCTCTCGGGTGTCTAGTTTTCAGAAATGTGTGGGTTTGGTAGGTTTCCCTAGCTGGCCGCCGAGCACGGGGCCAAAAATCCAGGTGACCCCCCTTGCAAAACCAGGTCGTTTTCTGATAGGCAATTTTGATGTCGCCTCAATACGTTTTGGGCCTTTGCCTGTCGCGGGTACTTGGGCCTCCCACACGAGTGAGGCACCATTTTTATCGGGAGACCTGGGGGAACGCTGGGTGGTAGGAAATTTGTGTCAGCCCGGTGATGCCACAACTTTCCCACACAAAAATGTGTGGAAAAAGTGATTTTTTTCAGCTAAATTTGAGGTTTGCAGGGGATTCTGGGTGAGACAACGTTGGGGGATCCACGCAAGCCATATCTCCCTGGAATCCCCCGGTCTCCGATGAGAAAACAGCCCCACCAGCATCTGTCGGAAGTGTTTGGGAAGATAGTGTAGTTTCTGGGGGTTGAGATACCATTCATACATAATTTTATAATGGGCTTCATTCAATAATATGGAGCAATTATATTTGGTAATATCTTTGTAGAGGGACCCCCATTGTTTCTCTGTGATAGGAGCCTGTAGTATGTCATCCGAGAACCTTCTGTGGCACGGAGCTTGATGTGGACCAAGTGTGAGAAGGAGGGAGTACAGAAAGGAGACGCAGCCTTTAGTCATGTTACCGGTTTGGACAAACCTTTCTATGGGGAGCAGATCCCTGGTCGCGGCCTGTCCCACCGGGGGCTGCTGTACCCAGTGTTTTAATTCAAAATAATGGTATTCTTCTGTAGGCTGTAGCTTGAAAAGGGTAGCACAGACTGTGAAGGACTGCATCTCTCCCAACTGGAAGAGGTCAGATATCATGAGCCAACCCCCCCACCTCAATTTATCAAAGGGACCTTCTATAATCGCCGGGGGGAAGGCGGGGTTAAAATGAATAGGGGTATAGGGAGACGGGAATGCTGTTACCGGCAGTGCTTTAGTTACACTATCCCACACCTTCAATGTGGTTGCTGTGGGGATACTCAGATGGCATTGTTCGGCCTTTCCGATTTCGGATTCCAGGGCAAATCCCAGATAGTTCTTCCCGCTATCTGCCTGTCCATGTGTTGCCATAGTTTGTCTGAGGCCTTAAGGCCAGAGTGAGATTTTGAGTTTGTCTGAGCCAAAGCTAATGGCACTAATCCCTGGGTTGGATCTTATCCTCGCCGCAAAAGGTTCAATACTTAGGGCGAAAAGCATGGGCGACCAGGGGCAGTCCTGTCTGGTGCCTCGAGCAAGGCTAAAGAAGTCCGAAGCCACTCCATTCACTAGTACATGGCATCTCGGGGACACATAGTTAGCTTACACCTTTCCCAAGTAGGCCTCACTAAACCCAAAGCAGCGTAAGGTGTGCAATAAGAAGGACCAATCGGCATGGTCGAAGGCCTTCTCTGCGTCTAAGGAAAGGAGGGCCGCCGGGATGTGTTTCTTCTGGACTTTATCAATTAGGTGGAATACTCTGCGGAGGTTGTCGTGGGTCTGGCGACATTTGATGAAGCCTGATTGGTTGGGGTGAATGAGAGTAGGTAAGACATCCTCTAGTCTGCTGGCCAAGAGCTTAGAGTATAGTTTAGCGTCTAAATTCAGCAGATCTATGGGCCTGTATGAAGCACATGATTGGGGTCTTTTCCTGCCTTGGGGATTATCATGATTAAAGCTTCCCCCATGGATGGAGACGCGCTGGGTCGCTGCCATGGCATTAAAGAGGTCTGTGAGGTGGGGAGTTAGCTCGGCTGAAAACGTTTGATTGAACTGGGGAGTTAGTCCATCAGGAACCTGAGATTTCAGGAGCTTGAGACCGTCTATTGCCTTCTGTACCTCCTCCTGTGTTATGGGATGACTAAGCTCATCGTTGGTGGCCGGACAGACCTGTGGAAGCACCAGTGAGTCCAGGTACCGGGGCTGGTCTTGTTCTAGTGGGGGATCAGCTGTGTATAGCGCACGATAGAAGTCGCAGAAGGCCTCTGCCTTTCTCTCCTCACTAAGGTGTATGGTCCTCTTACTGTTGACTATCTGCTTAACGTATTCTTTTTCTTGTTTCGCTCTGAGCTGTCGAGACAACATTGGGCCTATTTTATCATTGCCCCCATATCCCCGGGCTTGAAGTCGCAAAATAGTTTTCTCTGCTTTATTGGTATAAATTGCCTGGAGCTTTCCTTTTAGTGCTGTGACTTTCCGCAGGGAGTGAATTGACAGGGAGTCTTTGTGTGACCTCTCTGCCTCTCGTAATTCCCCCTCCAGTGATAATCTTTCCTTCGACTGGAGCTTTTTCAAGGAGGTGGTCAATGCGATGCATTGTCCCCGTATGACTGCCTTAAAGGCATCCCAATTGTTAAAGTGAGAGGTATCTGCGGGGACATTAGTAATAAAGAAGTCCTTGATAGACTTCTGTAGGTCATCCTGGAGTAGCCTATCTCGGCATAGAATATTGGGAAAGTACCACCTAGCATGTTTGGAGCGTGGAGCCGGCCAGTTAAGTAGGATCGCTAGCGGGGAGTGGTCGGAGAGGCTTATCGGGTGTAGATGGGCACTTGGGATTGACTGTAAGAGTGATTGGCTGGCAAAAATATAGTCATTCCTGGAGTACAATCTGTGGGAGTGGGAGAAGAAAGAGTAGTCACGCATTGAGGGATTAAGGGCCCTCCAGACATCTAGCAGACCCATTTGTTGCAGAGATGATTTTAGTGATTTACTAAAGACCCCCCCCGTTGACCTCTGCAAGTTTGTAGTGTCTATTGTGGGATCCCAAATAAGATTAAAGTCTCCCAATATAATAATGTCCCCCGTTGCAAAGCCCTCCAGAGTAGAGAGAAATGTGAGGAGAAAATCCGACTGCCCAACGTTGGGAGCATAGACCGTGGCTATGGTGCAGGGTTGTCCCATCAGCACCCCTTTGACCATCAGGAACCGCCCCTCCTTGTCTGTTTTGGTGTCGTGAGGTTGAAAGTGAATCGTAGAGTGAAACAGCAAGGCTACCCCGTTCTGCTCCACCACGTTAAATGAGCGAAAAAATTGTGGGTAATTTTTTTGTTTCAAGCAGTGGTCTTCCCCTTTTCTAAGATGGGATTCTTGTAAGGCAACCAAGAGTACCTGATGGAGTTGAGTCCCCTTACATTCCATGACATAAAATTAACTGCCATTTAAATAAAGTTGTGTATCTTCCCCATAGTGACACTGGATCTGTAGCATCCACCCGGCCACCAGCACCCCCTACCCCGACCACGGCCCCCCCAAGCACCCCCAGTGATCCATTCAAAAGCCAAACATTTTAGGCACCACGTTAAAAACACTAACAATAAACTAAAACAGTAACTGTTGTTTAGGAAGTCCACAAAGCCACCAAAAGGCTTCATGTTCTGGTGGCTTCTGGGACAAGACCATTCCCGCTCCCAGAGCCCCGTGAATATTCAATTTTGGACACTAGTTTCTACAGAGCCAATATTTGCAAGCTGGGGTGAGTCAAAGAGAGAGAGCCGGAGAGAGGTCTGATACCCGTGAACAGAGAGAGAAGCTCTCCCTTCTCTTTGATCCCAGGATCTGGGATCTTTGGCGCCTGGCGCCTCTGTCACAATGTCACCTCCTTCTCATGGTGGAGTCTTTACTTAGGCAGCGGCTGAGGGGGGATCGCTCTACCAGGCGTCAGGACGTGGGTGAAGGCCTCTTGTCAATGTTTCGCCGACTTACCCACCACCCTCTTGGGCGCCTGCCAACAGGCACGTGTCGCTCCATCGGCAGCTCTGCATGTATACCCCCTGCGACTGCCTCCTGCTGCTGAGGGGATTTCTCAAGGCCGAGGAGGGCCGCCGCCCCCACCACCTCAGTGAAGTGCTTTTGTTTGTTGCCGAGCGAGAAGGTTATCCCGAAGGGGTATGTCCATCGGTATTTTATCTGGCGATCTCCTAAAGCAGCTGTAATCAGAAGGAACTGTTGTCGACATGCCAGTGTGGCCTGGGCCACGTCCTGAAAGAATGAGCATGTTGTGCCCTGAAAGGTAACTGAGTCGCTGCTTCTGGCTTTCCTGAGGACCAGTTCCTTGAATTTGAAGGAGCTAAATTTGGCCAGGATATCCCTCGGGCATCTATTCTCTCCTTATTGTAGTGGGCCCACCCTATGTACTCGATCCAGTCGCACCTCTGAGGTGGCGTCCCCCAAGACACTAGAGAAGAGGCCCACCATGAATGAGTTCAGGTCTGATCCTTCACTTGCTTCTGCTAGGCCTCTCACCCTTATATTGTCTCTTCAGGAGCGATTTTCTAAGTTCTCGCATTTTAGGAGGGCAGTGTTCAGCTGAGCGGCGTGACATTCCGCGCCTTCTTCCAAGTGCTTGAGTCGGCCTTCGATCTCCTGACACTTCGCCTCTACATCCAGGGTGCGGGCGCCAACTGAGTCCACGTCTGCCTGCAGCGTGATTAGTTTTGTTCCAATCTCTGCTCTGAAGGCATCAAACGAGGCACCAATGACAGCCTTGATGTCCTCTCTTAGTTCTCTCTTTAACTCCTTTAAGGTCGCCAGCAGGTTCTCCCAGGTTAGTGCCATCCCTCCAGCCAATGGGTTCTCCTCCTCTTCCCCCGCACCAGGCCTGGTCGAACCAAAATAACTGGAGACCTTATTGGGCTGAGATTTTTTGGTGGCATAGGGGCGTTCGTCTCAGTCCGCACTGTGCCACCCCCGATCAGTATGTGCTGTTGGCCCAATCGTGAGAGCTGGGGGCAAAGGGGGGTCCTTCTCTGTGAGCTCAAGACGTCTGTGTGGATGGGCTCTTCTGTAGCATATGCCTGGACCCAGGCGGTTGCCTCCGTAGGGGTTTCTGGCCGAGTCTCAAGGTTCTCTATGCAGTTGGTAAGACACTCTTCCCTCTGCAGAGTGCAGGCCTCTCAGACAAGTCGTCCCCTGTACAGAACTAGCCTTCTCCTAAGGTGACATGGGGTGCCTGGAGCCCCTCAGGTGCCATTTTGGGGTCAGGCACGGTCTAGCCAGCCGCTCACGTAGCCCTCCAACTCTGCTCTTCCCAGCCGCGGTTCAGGCTAAAGATGCAGGGCAAGCCCACTGCCTCCTCTCGCTCTCTGCTTCCCACCAGCGTGCTCCCACCTGACCAGAGTACTGCGTGGTGGGCCATCTTCCTCCACGGCCTGTTGGAACACTGGGAGCGCAGCTGGCCTCATCAGGACCCAGATCTGGCCTCTTCTCCGCTCCAGCGCTGGTGAGTCCGCCCCCCAGGGGGTGACATTGCATGGCAGGCTCTGTCTAGGTGATCCTACCGCGGCTGCGGTCCGCAGGGAAGCATCCCGCCACGGCGCCTAACAGTCGCCGGGCGCCGTCGCCATCTTGAATTTGCTCCGCAGCTCTGCTGTCTCGGTCCGGGCTCGGAACGGGCACTCCCTCAGTAGTAAGGAGCTCCTGAATGTGTCCTCTTGTCACCACTCGCTGGGCACCGGCATCCCTGGGTGTTTTCACCAAGTGCCGCACGCTGTGGAGACCAGAATTACGGGCTCTACGCAGAGCCTGTCGGAGTCACGTCCTCGCGGCCATGATGGTTGGCCACGCCCCCAACATACATTTCTGATCTCAGCCATAGTAATATCAAACAGGGAGACACGGTCATCAAAAAGGGCTGGTCTACCCACACTGACAGAAAAGCCCTTTATATAATTATAATTATTCCATGGCATTTTCAGTACATGGTCCTGGGATAAACAATCCTTGACTATCAGCCTGTTTAGCCGTGCCTCAGGTTGAGACCACATCCTGTGCCACAGTAATATGAGGCTACCTCTGATACGGTCTTCTAAAAATGGGAGTCCCAGCTCTTTATATCATACATAGGTAGAGACACTATTTGGGACTGCAAGATACCTCCTAATACATGCATTTCTTTGCAAGTTGTAGCCTCTCCAAGTTAACATAGCCCCATACACCACCTCCATATTGGGCCACTGAGAGACATTTAGCTTTGTAAATAGTGCCTACCCCCCAATCTGATTGCCAATTTGTTGAACTCTGCAAGAGTTTTATTAATCATCATAGTTCTAACTGTAATGAGCTGTTTCGAGGAGCCTTGAGCATCAAACAATAATCCCAGATCGGGAAAAGTAGGAGTAATCATAAGCTTAGTACCACCTATCCTGAATCGAAACCTTTGCCAACCTTACTGCTGCATTTCATAATATAACTTTCAGACATATTGGCTAGGCTGGCCACATAATCCACAAAATGGTTGATCAGTTTCTGTAACCCCATGGGAGTGTGCACCATAAGAACTGCGTCATTCGCATACAATAAGATCAGTATAGCTTTTTGACCAAACTGAGGAACATTAATTATTTTTTCTACTAAAAACCTGCTAAGATTTTTAATATATAGTGTAAATACAAAAGGAGCCAAAATGCAGCCCTGCCATACCCTCCGTTTATTATCAAAACCATCAGTACATTCCCCATTAACTCCAAAGCTGATTACCATGGCGGGCGGACTTGGTCCGCCCGCCACTGTAGCGGTGATTGGGACCGCCCGCCAGGCATGCGGAGGTCCCACCACTGCAATTAGGATGCGCCTGCCATGGCTGCAGCACCGTCCGCAATGTTAAAGGTGCTTGCACCGCATTTCCCTGCACCCCGTGGCAGGCACCACGCGGTGCCTGCCACTTGGTGCATGGAAATGCAGGGGGGTACCATGGGTACCCCCCAGTGCAGCGACACCCCCCCCAAAGGGGGGCACTAGCTGACTCTTAAGGGGCTATTAGGATGGCGGACGGACCTGGGTCCACTCGCCATCCCAGTGGGAATGGGACTGGCCGCCTGCCATGCGGCGGTCCCACACCCCTGATTGGGATGCGACCGCCACCCTGGCGGTCGCATTCCGCAGTTCAACATTGCCGCAATGTCAAATTGCCATGTTGTGCATTTCCATGCACAACGTGGTAGGTACTGCGTGGTGCCTGCCACCTTGTGCATGGAAATGGAGGGGGGTACCATGGGTACCCCCCAAGTGCACCCATCACCCCCCCCCCGGGCCTGCAATGGGCCCCCAAACCCAATCCCCTCCAGCCTTTCCATGGCGGCATCGCCACCATGGAAAGGGTTCTACATAGACACATCCTAATATGGCGGACGGTGCCTGCTAGGCACCGCCACCATATTAGTGGCCCTGCTCTGCCCGCCAGGCAATCGGTGCGATTGCCACCGGCGGAAAAGCGGCGGACGGACTTTGCGTCTGCCGCGATACCCACCGCCATCATAATATGGCGGTGGGTAAATCTCATTGTGATGGCAGAACGATCGCCACCGCTGGTGGCGATTGTTCCACCATCGTAATGAGCCCCTTAATTCTGGCCTTAGCATTCACATGGATGTGCCTAATAAAATTCACTAGACAGAGGTCGACTCCCAGCTCACTCATTAAATTCTATAATTTAACATGGTTGACACAATGAAAAGCACCGGAGAGGTCCATAAATGCCAAATAAACAGGACCTCTCTTAGTTCAAACATATTTACAGATAAGTATACTTAACCCGTTTACCGCGGCGGCAATTCCGCCGCGGTGCGGGCGTTCCATTGAGTGGGCGGGCCCGCGTCGGCCAACGGACGTGCGCAGCACTATGGAGGTAGTGCTCGCGACGGCCGTTGGCCGACAGAAGCAGCGAAGGGGTTAAATTCAAAGACTGCCCAACTGTACCTACCATGTTTCTGGAATATTAATTCATTGCCATCACAGAATTTGCCTCAGTCAAGTATTCCAGCCTAATGCGGATTGTTCTCCCTGCAACCTTAAGTAGTGAATCCAACAGGGAGATTGGCCAATAACATGTAGGATCTCCCTTATCCCCTTTTTATAAATTGGAACGATCTCAGAGGTAGAGCAGGATTCAAGAGGGCCTCTTCTGCGGTAAGTAGACATAATATCGAAATTTTAATATCGACATACATTAATATCGAGTTTAGTATATCGATAGTATTAAATATCGATGTAATGTATATTGATGTTAAAAATATCGATTTTAAGTGTTGTAAAAAATATCGAAGTTTGTAATGTCAACTGTAAAAATATCGTTATGTTAAAATATCGTTATTGTACTTTATTTTAATATATTTAATGTTTGTTTTGTGTATAATAATAGTTAATGTTATAAAAAATAAAATTTGTATAATATTTTTTAGTAGCGGGATGTTGGGTTAACCCCTTGACCGCGATCGGAATTCCGCTCGCGGGTGTGGTCGTGACGAGCTCAGCTCGTCATGCGCACAGTGCTACCGCGCAGCATGACGAGCTGAGCTCGTCACGCGCATCGAAGGGGTTAATAGGGGATAAGGGTGGGGAGTGTTTTAAAATAATTGATTTAAATTTTTAATAAATTCGAAATTTAAATTTATAATTTAGAAACAATTATTTGGAATTTAGAAATTATTTTTTTAGGAGTGGGATGTTGGGTTAATAGGGGATAAGGGTGGGGAGTGTTTTAAAATAATTGATATTAAAATTTGAAAAATTCGAAATTTAAAATTTAAAATTAGAATTTTTTTTTTAGGAGCGGGATGTTGGGTTTATGGGGGATAAGGATGGGGAGTGTTTTAAAATAAATGAATTAAATATTTAATAAATTAGAAATTTAAAATTATAATTTAGGAAAATTTTATTTTTGAATTTGGAAATTAGTGTTTTATCATTTGGAAGTTTGGTTTATAGGGCATAATGTTGGGGAGTGTTTTACAAATATTGTTTAAATATTTATAAAATTAAATATTTTACAAAAAAATATAAATAATTAATAAATATTATGGGGCCCATTATGATAACGGGCGGATCGCCACCACCCGTATGGCGGTGGTGATCCGCCCGCTATTTCCCTCCGCCCACCACACATATACCCCCGCCATATTACTATGGCGGGGGACCCGCGGACGGAAATACCGTCCGCCGGTTGCCGCCCGGTCGATGAGTCGACCGGGCGGAAAGCATTGATATGGTGGCGGTGTCTAGTAGACACCGCCATCCATATTATGAAGAATGCGGGGACATGCCTTTCCGCGGCGGCAATGCCGCCACGGAAAGGCATACGGTATTCTACATTGGGGGCCCGTAGCGGGCCCCCAGGGATTCTGGGGGGTGGGGGGTGCACATGGGGGGTACCTATGGTACCCCCCTGCATTTCAATGTACAACATGGCAGGCACCGCGCGGTGCCTGTCACGTTGTACATTGAAAAGCACAACTTGCATTTCTGGCATTGCAGCGGGCGGTGCTTTTAGCACCGACCGCCGCAATGTTAGAAATGCGGGATGCGCCCGCCAGTGTTGCGGGCGCATCCTAATAGGATGTGCGGGACCGCCGCATGCATTGCGGGCGGTCCCATTTCCCGGGGGTATGGCGGGCGGACAAAGTCCGCCCGCCGTGCTAATGACCCCCTATGTGTTTATAGTGTATTTTTTTAATTAAAGAATTAATCAAATTAATGGTTTATTATTAATACTTAAATACTAAAAGGAAAAATATGTAATTTCCTAATTTAAATTTATTAATTATTATATTTTTATGAAAATATGTTATAAATATATATATGAATGTGTATAATTTTTTTGAATATTTTAAATATAATTATATCAATTTTATATGTTTAAAAATATTTTAAATAATTAAAATATATAGTGTAAAAAATTATTATATGAAATAATAAATAATAAAATGTTAATGTACAGTATCGTTAGTGATATTATATTATTTGTATTGAGAAAAGTAAATTAGATATGTTTAGTGTATGGCAACTGCTTTGACTTTATAGTAATTTGAGTGGGAATACTAAATTAATTAAGTTTAGTGTCCAGCACCTACCCTGAATTAATGCTAACTGGAGTGGGAATAGTAAATTATTTAAGTTTAGTGTCCAGCACCTACCCTGACTTAATGTTAACTGGAGTGGGAATAGTAAATTAATTAAGTTTAGTGTCCAGCACCTACTCTTATTTAATATTAACTGGAGTGGGAATAGTCATTTAATTAAGTTTAGTGTCCAGCACCTACCCTGACTTAATGGTAACTGGAGTGGGAATAGTAAATAATTAAGTTTACTGTCCAGCATCTACTCTGACTTAATGCTAACTGGTTTTGAAATAGTAAATTAATTAATTTTAGTTTCCAGCACCTACCTTTATTTAATGCTAATTGGAGTGGGAATAGTCAATTAATTAAGTTTAGTGTCCAGCACCTATCATGACTTAATGCTAACTGGAGTGGGAATAGTAAATTAATTAAGTTTACTGTCCAGCACCTACCCTGACTTAATGCTAACTGGAGTGGGAATAGTAAATTAATTAAGTTTAGTGTCCAGCACCTACCCTAACTTAGGGGGTCATTATGATGTCGGGCGGATCGCCACCTCCCGACCGGCGGTGGCGATCCGCCCGACATCTTTCCCCGCCCGCCCTCCATTTACCCCCCGCCATATTACAATGGCGGGGGGGACAGCGGCAGAAGGAAGACCATTCGCCGCATTTCCACAGGCAGGCAATCGTTCCGATTGCCTGCCAGGCGTAACTCGGGCCTAATATGGTGGCGGTGTCTGGAAGACACCGCCATCCATATTAGGATGCCTGGTGGTGAAGGCCTTTCGGAAAGGCATGCAGGAATTGCTTCGGGGGCCCGTTGCAGGCCCCCGGGGAGGTGGGGGGGTGGGTGGTTTCACTTAGGGGGTACCTATGGTACCCCCCTACATTGGCATGCACAAGGTGGCAGGCACCGCGCGGTGCCTGTCACGTTGTGCATGCCAATGCACTGCATGCATTTTTTACATTGCGGCGGGTGCTGCTGACAGCAACGCCCACCGCAATGTAAACAATGTGGGATACGACCGGCACGGTGGCGGTCGCATCCTAATGGGCACAGCAGGACCGCCGCTCCTCTGGCGGTCGGTCCCGTTTACCGTCGTAATGGGCCCCCTAATACTAACTGGACTGGGAATACTAAATTAATTAAGTTAAGTGTCCAGCATCTACCCTGAATTAATATTAACTGTAGTGGGAATAGTAATTGATATATATGTATACATTTGTAAGGTTAAAAAATTAATATAGTTCGTAGTTGTAATGTATTTTAATTATAACATAGTTAAAAATGATAATAAATAACATTATATATATAGTTAATTAAAACATATTATTTAATATAGTATATTTCATAAAAACATAATTTTTAACATTAAATACCACTTTAATAAAATGATACACAAATAAATAGACATTTTATTTTTTATTGATGTTTATTTATTGTAAATTATTTTGTAATCAACAAAAAATATTTATTTTATTCAGTGCATATAATATAAATCAAGACATATAGACAACAAATTATATTTATTTTACAGACACAAAATATTTGGTACATATGTATATTGTTACATGTAATAATTATGTAAACAAATGTTTTTAACATTGGTAAATTTTTAATACAGTTATGTAAACTTTGTAATATAAAATAATGTAGTTTTACACTGGTTTAGTAACATTTGAGTTAAAAATATAATTATTAATAACAGTTGTTCATTTTAGTCTTGTATTGTGAAATTTTTAAAATTGCTAAATCCCTAATTTGCCTCCCGTCCCCAGCCTCACCTGCTGTTGATACCTTAGGATGCTGCAACAATATAGCAGAGTTCTTTTAAAAAAAAATTCAATCTATTTATTTAGCATTTCCTCCAGTAACTACCCCTTTGAAGGACCTCCCATTGGAAAATGAATCGAAATCACCTGTTACTTCATTGGCGGTCATCCCTCCCTTGGACATAAAAACCCTTAAAATCCATTTTAATAAACTAAAATCAGGTTCCCCTAGGGATATGGCCCCCCCCCCCACCGTTCTGAACCAAGTTTTTGATACAGTTGCGCCCACGATTTTAGAACTTATTAATCTTTCTTTGGCTTCGGGGACTGTCCCCTCCCTATGGAAACGAGCCATGGTGAGAGCACTGCTTAAGAAATCAGGGTCGGACCCTGAAACTTTGGCGAATTACCGGCCGATCTCGCTACTTCCAGGGATTGCAAAAATTGCGGAAAAGCATGTCAACTCCATTTTGTCCACCTTTTTGGAAGAAAATGACTGCTTTCATCCTTCGCAAACTGGGTTTAGACCCCATCAGGGCACAGAGACAGCTCTGATTGTAGTGGTTGAGGAAGCAAGGAAAATCTTGGATGCCGGAGGCTCAGCGGCAATGGTCCTCTTAGATCTGAGTGCGGCTTTCGATACCGTTAATCATCAGCTGCTGGTCTCTAGAATTAGAGAAGCAGGGGTGTCGGGAACTGCACTAAGGTGGTTGGAGTCTTTTTAGACGACCGCTCATTTCAGGTTTTTGAGGACAACTCTATTTTCAAGAGTATGTCATTGAGTTGTGGGGTTCCTCAGGGTTCGTCCCTGAGTCCCACCCTCTTTAACATTTATATGAGCCCGCTGGCCAATATCGTTAAACCCTTTGGCATACAGATCGTCACATATGTGGACGATACCCAATTGATTGTTTCCCTTAATCAATCTGGGAACAGGGAAAACAATTTGGCCGATTGTTTGGAAAAAGTGTCCGCATGGATGGAGGGCTCATATTTGCAATTGAATGGAGCAAAAACTGATCTGATGTTTTTGGGTAAACCTTCCCCACTAGCTCCTAGCTCTTTATGGCCTAAATGTCTGGACAGTATGCCCCCCCCTAAAGAACAAATAAAAAGCTTTGGATTCTGGCTTAATCATAATCTAGATATGAAGGAACAATCCCGGAAGGTAGCAGGAACCGGTTATGGAATACTTAGGATGGTTAGGAAAATCTTCCCCCTGCTGCCGTTTAAGGCAAGGAAGCTGCTGGTTCAAGCCTTAATTCTCTCTCGTCTAGACTATGCAAATGCCCTGTATCTGGGCTCCCCGCGTTCAATGATAAAAAAGCTCCAGACTGTGCAGAACTGTGCAGCTCGACTCCTCTTACAGACCCCCCACAGAGAATCTGCGCGAGCATCTATTGCCGCCCTACACTGGCTTCCAGTTGCGGAGAGGATCCAGTTCAAGTCCCTATGTATTGTTCACAAGATTCTGGCCTCCAAGGGTCCACCCATCCTACATTCCATTGTCATTCCGCACTGTCCCAGTAGAGCCTTGCACTCTGGAAATAAACATATGGCAGCAGTCCCTAGAATATATAGGTCTAGGAGTGGGGGTAGACAATTCTCCTACATCGCCTCCAAGAGCTGGAATGCCCTTCCAAATCACATTCGTTTGGAGGACGATTATATGTCCTTCCGTAGACAACTGAAAACGTTCTTGTTCCCGGTCGCCTAAAGCCGGTCATCGTGGTTGGCTCTGTTCCTAGCGCTGGGAGGCCTTCTGGTAGCCATGCGCTCTATAAATGCTAATTCATTCATTCATTCATTTGTTATTTAGTTACATATACTGTTCAGTTTTTAATAATATAACTGGTTTCACATTTTTTTAATACATTTTCAATTTTATACTTTGTTACATTTTTTAAACAAATAATAATACATTTTACTTATTATTATTAATATATAAAATATGAATATTATTAATTATTACATGGTTTAATTTTTATACATTTTGTTATAGGTTTGACTTTTTTTAATATTTAATAAAATTATTACATGTTTTAATCAACTTTGTATATAACTTGTAAATATATGGAATTATAATAATAATTATTATATGTTTAATAATATTTATTATTATAATTTTACAATGTTTGAAAAATGTTAAATAAATTTAAACATATAACATAAATTGTGGTATTTTAATTAAACATTTTAGTAATTTATTTACAATGTAATAACATGTTTTTAAACAAAATACATTTATTTATTATGTTTAAAGCAGCCATATTTGTTTGGAGCTTGTATTTTGTAACCGCTCACGTTTGTTTTGGGTTATTTCGAAGAGGACATGTTCGCGGTTGGGAGCTGCGTCGCGTGGAGGAAGGTAAGATTAATTTTCTTTATTTTAACTAAACTTTTAATTTAATTTGAAGGTAGTTAGGTTGTAGTCAGTGTGTGTAGTGTTAGGTTTTTGGAATTGTGGAGTTTTTTATGTGTAAGTTAGCTTTTAGCGATTTATGTACCGTTATTTTTTGAGGCCTAGTTTAGAAAACTTAAAATATGTTAGAATATGTGTGAATATGGTGTGTATCATGTTTGTAACAGTGTGATATTGTATATTATGTGTATATTTCTGTGGGTGGGAATGTTTGTGTTTTTTTATAGGTTGTGGTCATAAGAAGTGGCGGTTATTAGAAGATTGCGTTTTTTTGATTAAGGAAGTGTATATTAGTTTAAGTAACTAATAATTATTTTACACTTCCTTAATTTTTCATGTTTTCATGGAGCGTTTCTTTTTTTAAAACACTTTGGGGCCTTAGTCCGCCCACCACCCTAGCGGTTTTGGGACCGGCCGCCAGACATGCGGCGGTCCCGCTACCCTAATCATGATGCGACCGCCACCGCGGCAGTCACATCTGGCGTTTTAACATTGCGGCTGGTGCTGCAGGCTGCAGCACCCTCCGCAATGGTGAAGTGCCATGTTGTGCATTTCCATGCACAACGTGGCAGGCACAACGCGGTGCCTGCCACCTTGTGCATGGACATGCAGGGGGTACCATGGGTACCCCCCAAGGGCACCCCATCACCCCCCGGTGGCCCGCAACGGGCCCCCAGAGCTAATCCCCGCCAGCCTTTCCATGGCAGTATCGCTGCCATGGAAAGGCCCTGGAAATCATAATATGGATGGCGGTGCCTGCTAGGCACCGCCACCATATTAGGGGCCAAGTCCGCCCTGCCGGCAATCGGAACGATTGCCGACCAGCGGAAAAGCAGCGGACACAAAGTGCGTGGGGTATTACTCGTTACAGTGGCATAACGGTCGCCACCGCCGGCTCAGCGGTGGCGAACGTTACGCCATCATAATGAGCCCCTTTTTCGGGTTTTTTATGGTATATCGTTTGTGGACTTACGGACGGAGGATTACTTTTTGAACAGTTGGATTATTACATTTTTTGGGGGGTACTTTTTCATTTTATTTGGATTATGATATACCTGGATTGTTTTACAAGAGTTGGGATTTTATTTCTACAGCTACGGAAACAGTAAGTTATTTTAATTGTTTATTGTGGGAGGGAAATGCTAAGAGAGTAAGGGGGTGATTATGATGGCGGGCGGATCGCCATTGCCAGCCAGGCGGTGGCGATCCACCCGCCATCTCTACCCGATATAACCCCTTCCATATTACAATGGTTGGGGGTACTGCGGCAGACGCAAAGTGTGTCTGCCGCTTTTCCGCCGGTCGGTAATCGTTCCGATTGCCGGCCGGGCGGAATTGGGGCCTGATAAGGTGGCGGTGCCTAGCAGGCAGCCCCATCCATATCAGGATGTGTGTCTCAAAAGGCCTTTCCATGGCGGCGATGCCGCCATGGAAAGGCTGGCAGAGATGTGCTTTGGGGGCCCGTTGCGGGCCCCCAGGGGGGGTGGGGGTGCACTTGGGGGGTACCCATGGTACCCCCCTGCAATTCCATGTACAAGGTGGCAGGCACCGCGCAGTGCCTGACACGTTGTGCATAGGAATGCACAACCTGCTCATTTGGCATTGCGGCAGGTGCTGCTGTAAGCAGCACCCGCCACAATGTCAAATATGCAGAATGCGACCGCCAGGGTGGCGGTTGCCTCCTAATAAGGGGTGCGGGACCACCGCATGTCTGGCGGTCGGTCCCATTTCCACTGGGATGGCGGGCGGACTGAAGTCCGCCCGCCATCCTAATCAGCCCCCTAGTGTTATTGTTGTTTATATTTTCATATATTTAATTAATATGTCTATATATAGATTTCTTGTTTTAATACAAATATATTAGACAAATTAATTAATTTTGTGAAAATATAAAAATTATATTTATGCATTTTAATTAATTTTACAGAAAAGTATTCCATATTTTAAACTGGATTTTTAATTTATAGTAGGCTTTTGGCAATTATTTCTAAGTATTCTAGGCCTTTTGTTGTTGGATATAGTCTGACTTGATGTTGTAAGTATACAAACATTTGTTTAGTTTGTTTGGATAGTTTAGGCCTGATTTGTGTTACAGGTTGCTCCATTCTTAGTTGTTGGTAGCTCTGTTCTTTTTGGAGGGAGAGTAGGTGTTTGTGTAGAGAAGGTGGACCTCATCCTGTGGTTGCTTGGAAGGCATTATGCCAACCTTCAACAGCATTGTTGGTTTTTGCCTCTTGGTTTAGTGTGCTAAGGTATACATTCCACTATGGAATTTGGTATTTTGGTTGCCTTCTATGTCCTGATCTATGGAGTCTTCCCACCCAGGTATCTTCAAAATAGTCTAGGAGGGGACTTACTTTTTCTTCGATTTGCTGGTAGGAAGGACTTTCTACTAATAAGTTGTAATGTTCGGCCACGTCAGTAACTGGGATGTAGGCCAGTGCTATAAGTTTTTTTATTTGGTATGCGAATGAACTGTTTGTCGCATATTCAACACTAAGGGCCCGATTCTGATGCGGTTAAGAAACCTTCCCGATCGAATCGGTTTGGAAATGGTTACCGACTGACTCGGATCGGGAGAGTCCTACCGACCGAGTATGATGCATTCGGATGCTTCCAGATACGATTTGGTTGGACTCCCATTGACTTCTGTGGGAGCCTATGTTCCTAACCGCATCGTAATCTGGCCATCGGTCGGGAAGACACGTTCCCAATCCAATTTGGAAGGAGCAAATGCCATTAGGAGGCCTTCCTAACCGCATCGTAATCGGGCCCTAGGTGGGAATGCTTTCCGACCTGCATCGGAATCGGGCCCTTAGTGTTGATTTCTGAAGGTGTCTCCATGTACACTGATTGAAATGATAGTAGCAACCCTGACTTGATGTGTGTGGGTAGGATTTTAGAATTGCATTTATCATTGCCTGCTCAAAATCAATAATTATTTTTTGTGGAAAATAATTATTTGTTTCTTGTTTAATTTTAGTTAGTACTTCCATATATGTGGAGTTTTGTTTATTGGGTAATAAGGCGTAGATAAAAGGGATGTTAGTGTTTTGATATAGGGCATGGACAGTGTATAATTAATAGAATGGTTTGGGACAAATTTTAAAAGTCCAGTCCATCATCCATGTTTCTGATTGTTGTAGTTTTATTAAATTATTTGCTGTTGCAAACATAATTATTCTTTCTCTTTGGATTTGTTGTCATAAAGAACAAAGGGTTCTTCGTTATGAGTTATAGATAGTTCTGAGGGAATTACTACCTCTTCAAATGTTTTTGGGGCAGGTGTGGTGGTCGTTGTGGCTTTTTTTGTTCGAGATATAGTTCTTTTTAATGAAGAAATAGAGGGCATTTGGCCAGTAGCATGTTGGGGTACTTTGGGCAGCATCTCCTTTAGTATTTGAGCTGTAGAGGTTTGTGAGCTAGTACTGGCTTCTTTAATGTCGTCTCGGGCATTCCTAACCTCTATTTCAGTAACATTTGGGGGGTGGTTATGCTCCCTTACATACAAAACTGTTGTTTCTCTAGTTGTTGCCCTCCCATAACATTTAGGTGTCGATTCCGATTTCGGCCGGAAAACGTACTACCCGACACGGACCCGTCATTTTTTCCGACCGAATTGTACACACGCCTTACAAATAGCTGAGTACGATGCGAAGCTTGAAATTTACGACCGACTCGGCCGGAAAATATATTATACGTCCGAGTCAGCAGGAAAGGAGCCTGAGGCGATAGACTCGTACGTGCAAGATTCGAGATAGCCAAGCGTCAACCTACAGACACGTACGCGAACGACTCCATGTAGCCAAGCATCAACACGACCCAACAGACTCGGACGCGAACGATGCCACATAGCCAAGCATCAACACGACCTGACAGACTCGGACGCGAACGATGCCACATAGCCAAGCATCAACACGACCCGACAGACTCGGACGCCAACGATGCCACATAGGCGAGCATCAACACGACCTGACAGACTCGGACGCGAACGATGCCACATAGGCAAGCATCAACACGACCTGACAGACTCGGATGCCAACGATGCCACATAGCCAAGCATCAACACGACCCAACAGACTCGGACGCCAGCGATGCCACATAGGCAAGCATCAACACGACCTGACAGACTCGGACGCGAATGATGCCACATAGGCAAGCATCAACACGACCTGACAGACTCGGACGCCAACGATGCCACATAGGCAAGCATCAACACGACCTGACAGACTCGGACGCCAACGATGCCACATAGCCAAGCATCAACACGACCTGACAGACTCGGACGCCAACGATGCCACATAGCCAAGCATCAACACGACCCCACAGACTCGGTCGCGAACGATGCCACATAGGCAAGCATCAACACGACCTGACAGACTCGGACGCGAACGATGCAACATAGCCCAGTATGAATGGAACAGACTCGTCCAAAACAAATTACACAAGAACAAGCATCAAGTGCTGTCAAAACTACTTACAAAATGAGAAGATAATAAAACAATGGAAACAGAAAGAAGACTACCAAAAAACGCATTATCATCTCCAAAAAAACACATTTTCAATTAACAAGACACACCGACAACACAACCTATATAAAGGGAGCCAAAACTTCCCAACACCATTTGCTACTTCGACAGATATGCAAGCACACCATACCACTTGACAGACAACTCATCTAGCTACCACAAACACACACATCTCATCCACCAAACAACCTCCACACAACTAGCACCAAAGAAACACACCTCCACTCACACACACTCACCCTCACCTTCACACACACACACACATCTCCACCAACACACATCACCATGCCCCCAAAGAAGAATCCACAGTTCTTAGCTGCTGAGTTGGAAGTGATGATAGATGAAATCATCCGAGTTGAGCCACAGTTATTTTGCAGCTTGGCCCAACAGACCTCCCAGTCCCAGAGAACCAAGATGTGGGAGAGTATTGTCAACAAGGTGAATGCCCATTCACCTACCTTGCGCACAAAGGAGGATATCCGGAACCGGTATTATGACGTTCGCAGGAGGGTAAAGAGGCTAATTGCCAGAGAACATGCCCTGAGCACCAAGACTGGGGGTGGACGTCATAAACCGGTGCATTTCACCACCTGGGGGGTGAAGGTGCGGGACCTCCTCCCACAGGAGGCATAACTGGACTAGCTGGAATCCCTGAACCTGGTGAGTACATGTACAAATAGTCTAAATTCACCCCAAATACACAGCCACAGACACCACTGCAACACATCTTGAATGTAACTATGTACACACTGTCATGGAACCCTGGAACATGCTGGCCTATTTGTCCTGGGTGGGAGGAGGAGTGGAAGCAATGACTACTGCCACCAGCACACACTAGTCCCCCCCCAGTCCCACAAGAACACACCTGTCACTATGCTGACCCTGAGAGTGAATGCAAATGCCCTGTCAAGATGGCTACACAGGGCCATCCTGTACGAAATCTGGAAATATCTACTGCCAGTTCTTGGCCTACTCACACAACTACAGACCATAACTTTAACTGCACATTACACACACTGACAGGTATAGATCAGTCACATGTGCCCTCAATGTGCATGCTACAAATGTGTGTGGAGGACAGGACACACTCTAATTAGCTGTCACACCACATAACACAAAACACACACAGATAAACACACATCCGGGACAATGCCCACTGACAGTAGATGTGAGGTGTAATGCAAGACGGCTGACACTCTTGCGTTGTGTCATGTGCACAAGGCATTGTTGTGTGTAGCATTGTAATTCAACATCAGTCAGCGGTCTCAGCATCCTTCAAAACTACCACCCTCACTGTCATTGCTCCTCTGACAATGATGAGTAAGCTGGTCTGTTAGCCATTGGAAAGTGGGGTAGAAGTCAACACAGCCTAACCCAAGCACTAAACACACTGTACCTCACAGCTCTGACCATGAAAAGGCAAAAGGCCATCCCTGGGAAAGATCTCTCTGTCCATGGAGAACAAGTAGAATGTACATGAAGTGATCATGTGCAAAAGTATGCAGCAACAAAATGCACCACATCAAGATATACACATGTGTGCAAAGTGATGAAAAATAGCGACATAAATATGACTACTCACATTGCATACGTTCACAAACAATGCAAAATACACACGCATAACAACAACCATGTTGGGACATAGCAGAACAGCACAATGCGAAACATCACACAAACTTGCTGTAGGCTATGCGCAGGAGTACAAACTTATACTATTCACCATTACAAGTCCAGTGTGGGCAACATTAGGGAAGGTCAGATCATACTATTATCGCATAATACAACTACTCATGTCAGTTACTCCCTACTGCATGCCAATGTAATGAGCTGTGTTTCAAGGACTGCCATGTAACAATGCATTTGTCAGAAGAAAAGCGTTGCTATTGCATACGACGTTACACATGTGATGTCATTGATTGTTCACATCAACACATACATCCAAGCAAAATCATCTAATGATGACACATATTCAGGAGAGTGAGTTTGCATGTCACCCCAGCAATGTAACTGTGAGAAACTCCACAAAGGCAAGCACAGATGCACAATTCCTGCCAAACATAAGATTAGTTACAGTATGTATGTCAATGTGAAAACACTGATGTGTGAAATAACAACACACCTGGCTCATGCACAGTGTGACACTTGCCAAAAAATTAATACAAACAGTCAAGGATAATAATACATGCACATTGATGCACAGAGCTGGACATGCTCAGTAAACCACATATCTCCAAAATAACAATGTCCGATTACAAAAAAACTCAGTGTCTGTGATGATTGATGAGTAGAAATAAGAAGGAAACGCAACATTATCCACAACATCTTCACATTTGGCTCTGCATGTCTGAAAATACACATCTAACATTGTGTCTCTCTACTACCCACAGGCACTCCAGAACAGAGGGCATCATCTGGAGAAGATTCAGAGTCCACCAGCAGCTCCAGCACAACGTCGGACACTGAGACCTCCAGTGTGGATGACTCTCACACCTCCTCGGGCGATGGGAACCAACCTGGCACCTCCGGTGTGGGTCAGCATGCAGCACCAGTACGATCAGCAGCCCCAGAAGACCACTCCTGCAACGTCCATTAACATCCAGATGCCCCGGATCCCCACAGACACACCCAGACAACAAAACCCTGGGAGCACAGCAAGACAGCCCAATCTGGATTTGGCAGGAAATACCAGCCCTGTCAACAATGAAGGAGGACAGGAGCTGTCAGTGCATGCTACGCCAGGCAATGTCCGTGCGGGTAGGGAAAGGAGTGGTGTGAGGGTGCGTGGTGGGAGGACACGTCCCACAGCTGGTGTCGGACAACAAGCTGACCCCGAGTTACAACGCATTTTCGATGTATATCGCGAATGCACCGGAGACTTTGGCCAGGTTGTCAGGATCCTCAGGGACATAAAACATCAGCAGGCTGCACATTTCGACCGGATGGACAACCATATGGACCGTGTGGACCAACACATGGACCGTATGGACCAACACATGGACCGTATGGAGTCAAACTGGTCGAAAATAGACAATCTCACTGCGGTGCATAGGGACATACTTACATGCCTACGCCAGATAACCACCAACATTACCCCACCTCCCCGTGTGCACTCCACACCTGTTGCCTCTACATTGGCAACTGCCACAGGGAGGGAAGAGGAGTCTGGCGTAGAGTCCCCTCCGCTGCAGCAGCCTGATACTGAGGGTCCACCCCCAACAAAGAAGAGGAGGGGCCGTCCAAGGAAGGATGGCAAGTGAGAGACTGATGGACATGCATCCCCCCGGAATCAAATAAATGCTCTGGATATCCTCCATTGTGTGCAAATCATTCACTTTGTTGACAGTCCCTGGACTCTCCCACATGGGATGGAGCATGTAAGCTGGACTGATTGCCAAATGGACTGTGGATTTCGCTCAGAAGGATTTTCATCTGACAACACTTCCAACTCCTCTATGAACTGTGGATAATAAATTTGGTAATGCAATCACCTTTACCTGTTAGATTTTGTCACATGCACATTAATAAATTCATATTCACACAATCCCTGTGTCATCTGTGAATTGTACACTGTACCCACTTATTAGCTCATGATCTGTATCACCTGGCACTGTCTCACACTGAGGTGCATGAGTTCTGTGGTAGTGATTCTTCTCATACAGAAGTATGCACAGCAAAATAGGCCGTTGTCAAAGGATGGCTGGACATTAGTTGCACATCAGAACACACAACCCAATGACCTACTACCTCTGGTGTCTCATCATCTCAACAAAATATATGCAGAAGACACCCAATGATTCTACCACCCAGTATCCAGCACCAACAACATCTCCGAAGCAAGGTAGCAATGCACACATTCACGCTCACTCACCCATGCTTGTCCACCAAATCATGAATCAGAGTGTGTGTAATGTTCAATAATTCACGGCTGAGAAAAAACAATCTCTGACTGTTGTCCTACAATGCAGCATACGAGCTAGCCCGGGCAGCAGTAAACATGATTCTCAAACAACATACAATTCCATAATCAAACATAATAGTACAGGTGAAATGTGTTTACAACGCCAGTGTGGAAAGCACCACCCTCCCTGTGATGGTGACAGATTCTACAAACCATTGAAGAACTCGTCAACCGCTCACCTCAGACAGTAGGAGTACTGGTCACAGCATATGCACAGCAAAGCGCTGGTGCGTATACGTAGATCTTCCATCTGTGTAGATTATTGCCCTGTGCGTCAATGTAATGCAAGTATTCCACTTATGTGTAACAAAGTGTAGCTGTTCATGGCGAAACTATCCGTGCTGACTAGTTCTACCATTACAAAGAGTCCTGTTTTTCAACCTTGTGGCGCAGTGCTTCAACAGTACCAAAATGATCTCATGTGGACTCAAAGGCATCTTGCACTACAATCACAGAAAGAATGTGTGCTAAAATGTCACACACAAAGCTATTATGTCAGCTTGGCTCTGGTAACTTTAGCATAATACAGCATGATCCTAGGGACCAGCTTACAATTCATCTACCGCCTCATGAAGAAATGTCACATGACACATACCAGAGATAGCCACGCAAGGTCAGCACAACACACATAGCACATGCAACCTTAAACATTGCACACATTGTTGTCAAATAAAAAGCATTGAACCGCACAAACAAAGACCATTGTCTAATGAAATGAACACCATGGCAGAAAAACATGAACGGTTGTAGCATGTTTTTGCTACGGAGAAGGCAAACAACAATGTGTGTAACAGGTTTAGTACACAGGCAGAAGCTCTGCTCAACACAAAAGCAAACTGATTACAGTTCCAAGTATCCAAATAAACCAAAGAAAAGACAAATCTGACCAAATAGATTGGCTGTCAGAGAGTACTGGTCCAAATTGAAAATCCATTATGGAACAGCATTGTGTGTACCCACACAACAGCCAAAGGAGCCTGTGAAGGAGAGACATAGTACAGTCTTAAATACAACTTGCCATGATGACATATCCAATCATTGACTCACTATTGTCCATTGTAAATTCTGACCAATTGCTAGGAGTGAATACAACAATGTAGTGGAGACCATCATAACTTAACATACACTGTACAATGGCAATGAGCCTGTAAATTAGCTGACCCACACACATATCACAACATATTGTCCTACATACACACATCACGCTTAGGAAAGGCATCATCAGACATATATGCATACTTACACTCAAGCAAAGAAGTTGTCAATGAGCTGCCTCCTGACATCCACCTCCTCTTCCTCCTCCTCCTCACTGGCAACGTTCCCCAGGCCTAGATCCTCCCATGAGGGAGGACGTTGGTTCCAGTCATCCTGAATGAGCGGTA
The DNA here is from genome assembly GCA_963921515.1 of Calotriton arnoldi. Taxonomy (NCBI): domain Eukaryota; kingdom Metazoa; phylum Chordata; class Amphibia; order Caudata; family Salamandridae; genus Calotriton; species Calotriton arnoldi. Next base: position 162,075 of record CAWUFW010006813.1, on the reverse strand, counting down.
GCTTATTCCTCACAGCCTTGTTGTGAAGCATGCAGCACACATACAGAACTTTTCAGGTCTGGCAGAACCTTTCAGGTCTTTTCGGAGGAATCCATTTCCAGCCCTCTCCCTCTGAATTATGGAGTGCCCCAGGGATCTTCCCTAAGTCCTACGTTATTTAACGTATATATGAGGCCACTGGCGGAGGTCATCCAGCCATATGGGATCAAAGTGGTCACCTACGCGGATGATACTCAGCTGGTGATATCTCTTAATCATCCACGGACTGACCCTGCAGACCTGGAGCTCTGCCTAGGAAAAGTAGCCACCTGGATGCAACACTCCTGTCTCAAACTGAATGGAGAAAAAACAGAAATCATGTATGTGGGCAACACTGCCAAACTAACTCCCACACTATCATGGCCTCAGTGCTTGGGCGCCCCTCCAGTTCCGAAGTCCAAGATCAAGAGCCTCGGTGTGTGGCTGGATGACTCACTTAAATTTGACCAGCAGGCAGTGGCAGTGACGGGGCGTGTCACGGCATCCTTAGGAAACTACGGAAGGTCCTCCCCCTATTACCCACTGAAGCTAAGAAAATAGTAGTCCAGGCCCTGATTCTTTCGCGGCTGGACTACTGTAATTCACTGTATCTGGGAGCCCCAAAGTCCACCCTAAGGAAACTCCAGGTGGCCCAGAACTGCGCAGCACGACTTCTGACAGGCTGCAGTAGCATGCAGTCAGCTAGCCCCAGTCTGAAAGCCCTTCACTGGCTACCAATAAAGGAAAGAATCTCCTTTAAAGCCTTATGTACTGCTCATAAGACCCTTATGGGCACAGGCCCCAGAATCAATCAGCCTTTGATCACCGCCTACCTCCCCAGGAAATCTCTTCGCTCGGAGAATTTAAATTTAGCCTGTACTCCTAAAATTAACAGGTAGCGGAGTGGAGGCCGCTCCTTTTCATATAACATAGCTGGACTGTGGAACTCCCTCCCTCTCAATCTCCGCCATGAAACTGCCCACCTCTCTTTCCGGAAGGGTCTTAAAACATGGCTATTCCAGAAGAGTACCTGCTAGCCTTCCCTTATTAGCCTTAATTGCCGCCAGCGCTGGGATGCCTTGGGGTAGCCATGCGCTCTATAAATGCTAATTAATAATAATAATAATAATAACACTATAATGATTTTGCACACCTTCTCTGGGGAATATTGAAGGGCACCTCCTGTCCGGTCAAGGCAGCAGAATCTGGTCTTCAGCAGCCCAAATGTGCGCTCAATCACACGCCTGGTCCGCCCATGTGCCCCGTTGTAACGGACATCAGCAGGTGTGACCGGGTTCCTGAGTGGTGTCAGCAACCAGGGCATGTTTGGGTATCCAGAGTCTCCTAAAATTATCAAATATGAAGGATCAGTTGAGCAACAACAGGGTACAACATGACAGACAATGATCACACAACTGACACTGAGGGCCTGATTCACAGAACTAACTTACGTCAAAAACGTAAAGTTAGTACTTTGTGGTATTCACAGAATACACTTACTCATTTTGGTATTCACAGAATGCACTTACTCATTTTGGTATTCACAGAATGCACTTACTCATATTAACTTTATGTCCGCACTCGGGCCGGAGATTCCGGCCCAGTGGTGGAGATTCCGGCCCGGAGGTGGAGTTTCCGGCCCAGAGGTGGAGATTCCAGCCCGAAGGTGGAGATTCTGGCCCGATGGTGGAGATTCCGGCCGGTTGTGGAGATTCCGGCCAGTGGCGGACATTCCCCCACCGGCCGGAATCTCCACAACCGGCCGGAATCTCCACCTCCGGGCCGGAATCTCCACCTCCGGGCCGGAATCTCCACCACCGGGCCGGAATCTCCGGCCCGAGTGCGGACATAAAGTTAGTATGAGTACGTGTATTCTGTGAATACCAAAAAGTACTAAATTTACGTTTTTGACGTAAGTTAGTTCTGTGAATCGGGCCCTGACAGCTTGACTCACCAACAAGCCAGGCACGCTCATTCATGAAGTGGGACATCAGCTGGGGGATCCGACTCATCCTCATTATGTATGCGTCATGTGCAGAACCCAGGAAACGCACACATACATGGGAGATGATCTGGTCCGCCAGACTACCACAAGGGCATTGATTGAATGAAAGTGTTTACGATTCCTGTAAACCTGTTCATGGGCTCGTGGTGCAACCAAACCCACATGTGTCCCATCAATCGATCCAATCATATGTGGCATATGTCCCAGGCCATAAAAGTCATCCTTAATGGCACGGAACTGTGACGGTGTGGGAAAATGTATGTACAGGTCGAGGAACCTCAACATGGCCTCATACACATCCCGGAGCACTCGACTGAACATCGTCTGGGACATCCCACCAGCATCAGACACAGTAAACTGGAACGAACCTGTGGAAAAAAATGTAGTGCCGCCATCACCTTCACCTTGGGGGTCAGGGCAAAGGGATATGTGCGTCCAGGTAGCAAGTGTGGTGACATCTGGTCTGTCAATTCCAAACTTAATGCCCTTGTGAACCTGTATTTCCTCATGCACTCATGCTCCACCATGGTTTCAAGATCCGGGAAGGGTCTGTGGACATTTGGTGCCCTGAGGAACACATGACAAAGTATGTACACATATTACTATATGAATTAAACTTCAAGTAATACAGTATCAACAGATTGCGTGGCACTTACAATGATGACATAGTGAAGTCAGATGTCTGAGGTTGACCTAATCCAGAAATTACAGCAATGTGAGCATGAACATACACACAATTATTTCATGTATTACCAAATAATCCTGTGTAGTACTGTGACTACTCACTGTTCTCTGACACTCTCCATGTGATCAATTGTAACATGCACAACACACACACAATTAAGTATCAGCCATAGATTCTTAGGTCAAATAGCACATGCATTGAATGTACACAGACATGGACAAGGTATTACGACCTAGCAACAACATTACATACAGACAGCTTGTCACCATGCACAACACTGTCATGGTCTGGACATTGTCATGATGTGATGTATGACCTACTCAACACAATGATCCCCTGGGACAGTGGCCAAGCATAGGAGGATGATCTGTGAAGTGGTCACTCACACTAGTCATGTCCCTCACAAACACTGCTATAGTTGCACCGTAAGCTAGGATCATAATGTGAGTAGTCTTGTCTATTGTGTCTGTCCCATTTGACATATGCAGAACTCCATCCACACAGGGCATACAGCATGCCATTATTCATACATACATTGTCTGAGTTGATGAGTGGGCATTGCATGCACACGTCTGCCACCTCCTGACCGAGCCGGACTGACAGATTGCATGCTTGATTCAATGCTGTTCGACGCGGGTGAGTTTTCAATACACGCGTCTGCCACCTCCTGACCGAGTCGGACTGACAGATTGCATGCTTGATTCAATGCTGTTCGACGCGGGTGAGTTTTCAATACACGCGTCTGCCACATCCTGACCGAGCCGGACTGACAGATTGCATGCTTGATTCAATGCTTTTCAACGTGGGTGAGTTTTCAATACACGCATCTGCCACCGCCTGACCGAGTCGGACTGACAGATTGCATGCTTGATTCAATGCTGTTCGACGCGGGTGAGTTTTCAATACACGCGTCTGCCACATCGTGACCGAGCCGGACTGACAGATTGCATGCTTGATTCAATGCTGTTCGACGCGGGTGAGTTTTCAATACACGCGTCTGCCACATCCTGACCGAGCCGGATGCACTGGTTGCCTGTTGGTCGTCATGGTGACATCGTGCACGATTCGCGTAGGGTACGATTCGGTTAACTTTTAGAACAAATGTATCAAAATCTAAACTGTCATGATGCAGGTATTTTGAAAGTTGCGGTAGGCGTGTCCGATGCGTCCTATCTCATGGATTGGACTAATTCATAGGATGCGAACGAGTCGGACCTATCGCTTTGTACGCATGGGACCGATTCTGCCTCTGCAGCACAAATATAAGGCTGTGTCTTGCTCACTTGCCTGCACTGAATTCTCCATATAGACATCTCTGCTACCACTGCTGCTGTCTCTGTATCCTCTGGCTCCAAGGATGGCACGTACTGTGGAGAGGGCCCCAGCCTTCACAGAGGAGGAAAACCTGCTGGACAGCCTCCTACCACAGTACAGCAAGCTGTATGGGAAACCAGGGGAGCAGGTGAGTGTGCAGTCCACATCCTCTCTCATTGTGCATATTGTCTGACTAGCACTAATGGCATTGTGTGAGGCATTGGCTAGCATGTTCACTCAGTAGTTGTCACACCCAAAGTGTGCAGGTTCCTGCACTGAACAGGTACTGTGCTGTGAGAGTGCATTTAGAGACGGTCATACTACCCAGGCAATGTTTCCAAGTTGGTGATGCAGGACAAGTGTCCATCCACATAGTTGCACTACCTGTGTACATCAGATGCCCTTGTAAAAAGCACATGTTTATCCAACTGTGTGATGCACAAACATGTTGCATGTGTAGTAATGGTCTTTTAACGTTGTCATCCTTACAGGTTGATGCCCATCAGAAACAGGAGATCTGGAAGACCATCGTCCGGGCAGTTCGATCTGTGGGGGTCCACAGGCGTCGAATCCGCAGCTGCCAGAAGAGGTGGCAGGACCTATGTGGCTGGAGCAGATGCATTGCTAGAGTCCTGCTGAAGCTGTCGCCTCCTCGCAGTAGGGGCGGACACCGGACCCTGACCCCCCACATGCGCTGGATTCTGCCAGTGGTCTTCCCTGACCTGGATGGGCTGTTAAAGGCCAGACAGCAGCAAGGAGGGGGTAAGTGCATGCCTTGTCTGTGAACTGTGTCTAACATGATCTTTGCATTCCTTCAGCCTGGTTACGTTACCACAGTTTGTCTGTCTGCTTGAACTAGAATCATGTCCATTATTTCTGTAATGGCCCTTCCTCATCTGATACACAGGTGTGTCCCTTTCAGTCAGTGACATGTCTCACGGGGGGCCTGCTGTTGTCCAAGGTTGATGTGGGGGACCGCATCTGCTACCAGCAGTATGTATTAGCCTTCATGAGTGTGGAATTTATTGACATGTATCTGCACATTGACAGATATGTGACATGCACTCTGTGTGGGCCATACATACGTGTCCTAGTTGATGCTCTGCCTCACCATATGTGTCTGGGGTGTTACCAACACACACATGCAGCATGTGTGACAATGTTGTGATCTCTGAAGTATGTCCATCATGTGTGTCACACATGCATGGACACATGCCTACTGTTCGGGCTAATCCCATGTTGCACATGGACCAGGTCAGGTATGTCTACTCCGGACATGGTGTACACTCAGTTCTCCTAATCATGTGTGTCAAAGTAAATTGAATGCATTGTGCAATGTGCAATCAGGTGTCAGCCTCTGTCTCATTGTGGAGTGGGCTAGCTTTTTAGACTCCTGGGGTGTCAATTATTTTTGGGTGGTCAGACAGCTGACATGTGGCTGTTGGATCTTCACGATGGGGTCAAACATTGGTGTGTAATCACTTGACTGTGCCTGATGGTGTTTCCAAAATTTAAGTGCAGGCAGCTATACTTCATTGTCATCAGACTGTGATGTGCTCATGTTGCCAGACTTGTGCTTGCTGTCACTCTACTGTGGCATATGTTGGACGTGGGATCATCATTTGCCTTAACATGTGGGTAGCAGTGGGGCAACATGTGCACTTGACAGACACAGGGCTTATATTCCCCACAACTACATGATTGAGATACAGTGCAGACTGTTGGTTTTGTGATGCACTGCCCCAGTGACAGAAGGCAGGAATGACTGATTACCCAGACTGCCCTGTAGCATGTTGTTTAATTTGCTCTAGTGTATCCTGCAGTGATGGAAGTTGTCCTGCATGCACTCAATTGTGGCATCGTCCAGCAAGACATGAGCACATCATGGTGTGTGGTGAAGGAAGCATGTCCATATTACTGACAATTACTTTGGCCATCTCTTTACCTGACACATGTACAAACTCAGTGGCAGGAGATGGTATATGTGTGTACTGACACATTTCCATCACAAATCCTGCAGTTCAGGCAACTGTCTATGTGGTGCATGTGTGCACAAATGAGTCGTGTCTGGCTACATGCACCAGACTGATGTCTCCATGGACATGTAGGATATGAGGGGCATGGTTTGCTGGCAGACTGACGTGTGTTTTACAAATATGTGTCTGCACTTAAGAGTATTTACTGCAAATGATGCACAAACGTGCGCTGTCATGTGCTGTTCTGACTGTGATGTGTGATGTCTATACAGGTGACTGATGTTTCTCTGTTTACCCTGTTGATTTGCAGTTACATCTATGGACACTGGAGGAGACAGCTCCACGGACAATGAGGAGCCTGAGCGCCAGACAGGGTCCGCTGCGGAGGATTCTGAGGGACCCAGTGGAACGGAGGGTGAGGGGGGCCACACTGAGGAGACCTCGGCTACGTCCACCTCGGCTGAGGAACACGCCGGCTTCAGTGATGACTCCCTTGTGGAGGCGGGTGCCAGCAGCCTGAGCGCCAGACAGGGTCCGCTGCGGAGGATTCTGAGGGACCCAGTGGAATGGAGGGTGAGGGGGGCCACACTGAGGAGACCTCGGCTACGTCCACCTCGGCTGAGGAACACGCCAGCTTCAGTGATGACTCCCTTGTGGAGGCGGGTGCCAGCAGCCCACAGACAACACCTAGCAGGTCTGGCCCCCGCCACCACCACCATCTCCACCCTCCCTTCTGCTCCCATTCCAGATGTCCGTGGAGGCTCCCGTGTAAGGGAGCATGTCTCCTTCGTGCCAGGCACCGCACCACCTGCCCCTGTCTCCCCTGCTGCCCTGAGTGTGGAGTCTGTGGACTTACTGAAGCAGCTCCATGTAGGTCAGACAGCGATGCTGAGTGTCCTCCATTCCCACACCAGTCTGTTGACACAACTGGTGTCCTTCATGGAGGGCATCTCATCAAACATGTCTGCCCTACATCGGACCATTCAGGCCATGGCCTCCACACAGACGGCAGCAGTGTCCCTCCTCCAACAGGCCCTCACCCCTGCTACCTCTGCCACATCCACAGTCACCACTCCCCTGCCTGTCCAACAGACACACACACCCGCACATGCACGCACCACATCAGGCAATGGCAGCACACAGACACGCAAGCCAAAGTCTCGATCCACAAGCACGCACACTCCGGGGACTGATGGCACACACACAGGGGATGGGTCACAGACACACATACAGGCGTCCACAAGCACTCTGCATTCCTCAGATGCCTCTCCCTCCAAAACACCTTCCCTTGCCTCACCTACTGCCCCCACTTCCAAGCAGCTCTTCCTCTGTGACCTTGGCCTCTTCCCCACAGACCCATCTGCTCCAACTTACAAGGGGAAGAGGAAGTCACCACGCACAGAGGGGAGTTCCCCTGCAAAACGGACACCCTCCCCCAGGCGAATGGACACTGAGGCCCCCACCCGCAAGTCTCCCCGGACCAGGAAGGGTAAGACACCACCAAAAGCATAGGCTTCCACCTCACACTCTCCATCCTGCAGCCCCCCGGACGCCAATACACAGGTCCTATGGCCATTCCCTGCACCAGGTTCACCCACACACCCATACCGCATACCCAGCATGCTTAGGCCCTCCCCCCTTCCACATGCACTTCCACCCCCGCCTCACATGCTCAGCCTGTTCCTGCCACTGGTGTGGAAACCGTGTCTCCCCCCTCTGTCCTGCCCACCTCATCTGAACCCCATTTCACTCCTCTTGATGTTGGCACTGCAGTAGGAGGGACATCCCACCCGTCTGATTTGGGGACTGCAGTTGAGAGCCCGTCCACCACATCTGTCCCGCACACTGCAGTGGTGCAGGTAAACCCCACTTCTGACTTGTGCCCAGCAGTGGTGATGGCGCCCACTGTGTCAGACCCCTCCACTGCAGTTGCTGGCGTCACTCCTGCACCCACCACATCTCCCCTGCCACATTCTCCTGTCCCCTGATCCTGTCTCTACGGTGCCTGGCCTGCCACTATGTATGCCCCTCCAAGGGCTGAGATGTTCCTGGTCCATAGCAGTGCAGGCACTAAATGGATGACAAGTTTTCACCTGTTACCCTGGTTGGACTCTTTGATGGACTGGCCATTGGCCTTTTTGCATCGTGGCATGAACATTCATATATATGTTATTGCTGAATAAAGCCATTTTTGTTATCCAGTGGTGTTGCATATTATGTACATGATGTTGATGATGTGTATCATGAACTTGCTATTGTAATGGTGTCTGTGTTTGTGCTACTGCACCACTGCACTGTTATGTCTTTTCCCGGCCATTGGCAGTATGTTTTTGGGAGGTTTTACCCTAGTGTCCCTGTGTCTCCTGGCTCATCGGCCTGCACATTCATCATGTTTGGTATCTCCCATTGCTGACATAGTATGGGACTTGTTCACATAACATCTACAGTCTCCACAGGATTCCTTAGTGTGTGTGTCTGTTGGTGTTGATATGTGTGTATTCCTCATGGTGCTCACTTTGCACATTGTCTAACTGTTCACTGGAGTCATTGTCAAGGGTCATGGCCATTGCTTGTCTGCACATGGCAGAGGGTGTTCTTGTGATACACGGCAATATTTGCCAAACCAAATCTATGTTTGTATGTGACACAACCACTACATTGCCACAACATTGCTTGTGTAATTTGGACACGGACTCATGCATGCTGTTTTGAAGATGCTGCTATTTTCATGTACACAATGACCTTTTGTTCACTGTGGTGATGGGGGGTTTATGTCCCATTACAACAGTGATCAGTTGCAGCAGGATATTAGTGACACACATTAACATTTTGGGCACACATGTGTTGTGAGTCACATTGTATGTCCACTGCCACAATCTGTGTTGTGAGCATTTGTCACATACAAACATGCAATGTTGCAAAGATGGTAGAGGGGGTGGTTTGCTTAGTCTCCCTATGTGTGTGTATCCTGGTGTTGATGGGCATCCTGCCCCCCATGAGTGGGGATGGTCATTCTGATAGGCATCCACCCCCCTATGGGGTGGACAATACTGTGGTGATAGGCATCCACCCCCCTATGGGGTGGACAATACTGTGAGTGATAGGCATCCACCCCCCTATGGGTGGGATATGCTGGGAGTGATAGGCATCCACCCCCCTATGGGGTGGGCAATACTGTGAGTGATAGGCATCCACCCCCCTCTGGGGTGGACAATACTGTGAGTGATAGGCATCCACCCCCCCTATGGGGTAGACAATACTGGGAGTGATAGGCACCCACCCCCCTCTGGGGTGGACAATACTGGGAGTGATAGGCATCCATCCCCCTCTGGGGTGGACAGTACTGTGAGTGACAGACATCCACCCCCCTCTGGGGTGGACAGTACTGTGAGTGATAGGCATCCACCCCCCTATGGGGTGGACAATACTGGGAGTGATAGGCACCCACCCCCCTCTGGGGTGGACAATACTGGGAGTGATTGGCATCCACCCCCCTATGGGGTGGACAATACTGGGAGTGATAGGCATCCACCCCCCTATGGGGTGGGCAATACTGTGAGTGATAGGCATCCACCCCCCTATGGGGTGGACAATAATGGGAGTGATAGGCATCCACCCCCCTATGAGTGGGATATGCTATTTGGGATAAGCATCCACCCCCCTATGGTGGTGTTTCCTTTCGTGTACTCGTGACATTTTGGTGTGTGTTAGGTGTCTAACTTACCTTCTGCGTCGTGCGCGTCGGTAACGATGGGCGTACAGTATAGGGAAGACATGCGCGATTGGATACATGGCTGCTCCGTCTCGTCCCCGTTGATCGTGTTCTGGCGCGACTCGGAGCTTTCATTCATACGCCTCGTCCGGATGCTGTGACGTGCTGGAGCCGGCGCCCTGTGTGACGCGTATTGGGGACGCATCGTACTTGCGTATCCGGAAATTGGTTAGGTTACGCCTCCGTACGACTCGCTTTCCGTGTTTCCTGAGCCTGTTCGCTACTGACATAGTGCACGAATCGGAGCGGACGATTCGGTCGGAGATTTGCCTGTTATACGCATCGTACTTGCTAGTTTGTAGGAAAAAGCTCCGGATATGAGTCGGACGTAAGGTAAGCCTACGAATAGCATTGGGACATCGGACTCGACCCCTTATTTGACTAGTACTTGCTACATTTCCAATTTACTTTAAGTCCACTTTGCTTTTCCTGGGTATAGACATACCCCATGTAGCATAACAAAAACTTTCCTTTCTGGGAAGTGATAAATTGGGCGCCTTCTGTCATTGTGATGTTTTAAATGCTACGAAAAATGTATATAAAAATGAATAAATGAATATTGTACATGTTTTTTAATTAATGCATACACATTGGTATTAATATACTTACAATGTTGATTTTGAGGTCGTTTTGAATGGAGATGTCCTTTATTTGTTGGTTGAATTCTATTTTGTTGCTGATGTTTCTGTTGGTAGAGTAAAACATATTTTTAATTAATTTGTTAAATTGTATATGGTGTGGGGTGGGGGTTTGGGATGAAGTTGGGGTTTGGTTGGGTGTGAAAGATCATTTTTAAAAAGCATTTTGCTGAATACTTACTTTATTTGTTAGATGATTTTAGAAGCTGGCCTGTAATTGTTTGGATGCTTTGAGAATTATCTGTAGAGGAGACATAGATTGAAAAAAATATATATAAATTTTTTGTGCAAGATAAATAGTAGTTTTTGAAGATTAGCATTAGTGTTATATTATAAATGGCATTTTACTTACATTTCAAAATAGGAAATAGATTTTTCTTTAATGAAGTCCTTGCTTCTGGCAGCAATCCGGCAGAGTTTTGTCTTCTTGATTCTTTTTGGTTTGATGTGTAAAATAAGAATAATTTTTCTTTCTTTAAATAGTGTTTAATTAATTGTTTGTTTAATGTGATTGGTTTATTTTTATATTGTGTGTATTTGCTTTGTTGATATTTATTGTTTTAATTGTTTTGGTAGTTGGTTTCCATTTATGAAAAATGCTAATTAAGGGGGTCATTACGATGGCGTAACGATCGCCCCCGCCTAGCCGGCGGTGGCGACCATTACGCCATCGTAACGAGTAATACCGCCCACCATATTATAAAGGCGGGGGTATCGCGGCGGACGCAAAGTGCGTCCGCCGCTTTTCCGCCGGTCGGCAATCGTTCTGATTGCCGGCCGGGCGGACTTGAGCCACTAATATGGTGGCGGTGCCGCAGGCACCGCCATCCATATTAGGATGTGTGAGGTGTAAGGCCGTTCCATGGCGGCGATGCCGCCATGGAAAGGCTGGCAGGGATTTGCTTTGGGGGCCCGTTGCGGGCCCCCGGGGGGATGATGGGTGCACTTGGGGGGTACCCATGGTACCCCCCTCCATTTCCATGCACAAGGTGGCAGGCACCGCGCGGTACCTACCACGTTGTGCATCGAAATGCACAACATGGCAATTTGACATTGCGGCAATGTTAAACTGCGGAATGCGACCGCCAGGGTGGCGGTCGCATCCCAATCAGGGGTGCGGGACCGCCGCATGGCAGGCGGCCGGTCCCGTTCCCACTGGGATGGCGAGTGGACCCAGGTCCGTCCGCCATCCTAATAGCCCTATAAGAGTCAGTTAGTGCTTTTTTTATTTTAAACAGGTTAAATCCTTTAAATGTGTATTATAATCTATGTGATGTAAAATAATGTGTGTATATTATTTAAATATAAGATTTAAATAGTTATTAATAGTGTATTTATGATTTAATGTTTTATAATATGTTTTTATTATTTTTTAAATTGATTGTATTTAATTTATTTTGTATACAGTGTATGTTTATTGATTGAAATATATTTATGGAGTTAAGTTTTGTTTGTTTTATCTGTTTTTAAGTTGTCGATATCTTTTAAAAAACGATAATATTGCTGTCTATATTATTGTGATCGATATTTTTGACATGTTGTATATTTTTAAACTATGTCCGATATTTTGAATAACGATATTTATGTGTTCGATAATAGTGTTATCGATATTATTGTTTGACGATATTTTGGTGTTGATAATAGTGTATTATTTTAATTAAGTATATGTTATCGATATTAGTGTACTCGATATTTTTCTGTCGATAAAAATATAGGTGGATATTGTGTCTGTCGATATTATGTCAGTGATTCCTCTTCTGCACAATGCTCCTAGGAACATTTGCCAGTAGTGGCCCCCACAGCTCCATATTACTTCTGATGAGATCCACTGGCAGCTCATCCGGCCCGGGGCCTTCCATAAATGGCTTCAAGTACTTATTCTAGAGTGAAGACAAGTGATGTAATTCCTTTCCTAGTTACTGTTACGTACTGAGAGTGACCATCTACCACTCATCACTACCCTCTATGTTAGCTCCAACAGGCTCAAAAATTTCAAGATAATCGCCGAATCCACTGGTGAGGAAAATCACCTTCTAATCAGAAGGATTAAAGGGGGCCCAGTGAACCTACTAAAACTCAAAGTCTGGGAATCAACAAGAGGCACGTACCTCAAGACGTTAAGCGGGGTGAATGCTTTGGTCAATTGGGACCTAACGGCCAGTGAATTAGACAATGTGCTCAACGGTCACTCTCACCGCCAACTTAAAATGCCCTCAGCCCTACGGGAAGTAATAACCCCTACATCACAGCAAGCGAAATGAGTCTACGGAGGCTCCAAAAAATCTGACAAAGAGAACATAGAAAAACAGCTAACGCTGACTTGTTAATAAGGCTGCAAGCCCTTAAAAAACAGCACAAACAGTTGGTGTGGGAACTCAAGTGTGAGCAAATAGAGGCAAAATGGATGCATGTGTACGCGCTGATGAGAAAACTAGGGTAGGCAGATTTGTGGAGGTATTTAAAGAAAGAAACCTGCCCTCTAACAACAAGAGTGAACGAGGTCCCCAAATTCAAGTGGATTGCTCATGTCCAAAATTGATATGCTGCTGAAAATATGCTAGAAGAAGATTTGGCTCCACAAGCCAACCACCCTTAACCAGGGCTCCAGGAATCACTGATATTGGGGTAGACATCTCCAGAACTCTACAAATGATCAGAGCCTCAGGGGCTCCCGGCCCAAATGGGATACCTGCAGCAGTCTTTAAAGGGGATCCTGAGCTGTGGCCCGCTATACTGCTTCCGCTTTTCCAAACCTGCAAATTGACCCCGAAGTTCCCAGAGAACTGGAGTGGATCCATTCTGACTCTCATCCACAAGAAGATTGAGAGGTCAGACCCGTCCAACTACCGCCTGATTGCTCTACTGGACATTGAAGCTAAAGCTTACGCGTCCAACTTACTTAAAGAACTTGAAGGCTGGGCAGAAGCTAACAATTTAATTCCATCTACACAGTCAGGTTTTAAGGCAGATTTCTCAATGCTGGATAACATCGTGGCCCTTTCCTATCTGTCACATATGGCAAAGAATAAGAAGCTGTTATATTTCCGGGTTAGGCCCATGTTGCGAAGCAGCTTATTTCTTACATTGACCTCACAAATAACATTTCCAAGTCGTGACCTTTTGCATACACGATAATGTTGGATTCGTTTCTCAGGAAACTAAACTTGTTTTACATCTAGCTTTGCACAACATTATCACAACGCCCTGAACATCATGTACAAGGTCTCATTCCTTACTACGTACAAATGTTATCACTATCTTCATCCACTGGGCAACAGGGCTATCTACATATCCACAACATCACTAATCTATGCGTACATAGCAAGGTGGCTTTCCATTATAAAAGAAGAGCATCCCGATAGATTAGTAGAGGTGGTACTTCCGCTAACATCGAGGGTCCTTACATGCTGAGAAATCACCACGCAGTATTTTGACATCTCGTGAGGGACGTCCAGTCGTGACCAAGACGGGGTCCTTCACTCTATACCATCAGGAAATGGGGTTGGATCGTCCCTTGGGGGGGATTCTTGGCACTACACCTACATACACTTCAAGGTACACTTAGAGTAGGGTTCGCATAGTAGGAGTACACCAGATTACTGCCTTGTTTATATGCCTGCATATATACAATTGTTTAGCACCATGGTAGAACTATATCTACTATTTACACTCTTGGTGCTTGTAATCATGTTTATCTGCTTCTGTCTGCTAATCATTGCAGCACACATATTTTATGCAAGAATAATGCTGGTTCAATAAATATTATTGAAAACATCCCACTGTGTATCCTCTGTATATTTCTCTAAGAATAAGAGAGCATGAGTGACTGAGCAAAAGGTCCTGTACTGTTTCCTGATTCCTGAGGAATGAGGGTTGTCATGTTCAATGGTTGCAAGGAGCCATTCACTCCCTGGTAGGTTAGGGGGGCTTACGGTGGCACTGTGAGCTAGCTGGTCTATAGGCCAACATATCCTGCTGGGGTGTCTGGAATCAGTCTCATCACCAAGCCCTTAGTTTATGTTGTCCGACCAATGCACAGGTCCTACGGATTGGTAGGAACTACACGATATGGCGCCACCAACGGTGGTGAAGGCTATTATTAAATGGTCAAATCTGAGTAGTTCAGTCGTGCTTTCTCAGAGACCCCTACTCACATTTTTACCTAAGACGTCTGTAGAATGAAGGGAAACAAATCCGCCTCAGCTGAGTATGTATACCCTATGTATTGGCTGTAGGTTAAATCAAGCTGGGAGGATTAAAAATTCCTGCATTGTGAAATGACAATCTCTATAAAATATCAGTTAAATACCACTGCTGTGACAAGGTTCACGGACAGTATATCGACATCCAAAATATCCCCATACCACAATATCGAGTTTTAAATATCGATTTCAAAAATATCGACATCCTATATTTATAAAGGTAAGCACAAAAATATCGAACAAATTATCGATGTCATTAATATAGTTGTACAAAATATCGTTTTTTATATATATATAAAATAATAAATATTAAATATATTAAATAACGAATTTAAAAAAAGAAAATTAGATTTAATATACATTTTAACAAATTTAACAAATAAACTTAATTTAAAAAAGTTAAAAACACATATATAATAATTATTATATATATTTACTTTAAAACAATTATTAAACTAATAATTTTAATGTATTTATAATTTTAAAAATATAAAAATATTAAATTAAAACAAACTATTTAAAAATCTTTAAACTTAGTACCAATAAATGTTCCAATTAACAAATATTAATAATTAAAAATATTATAATTTCAAATAAACAAAACATAATAATTTAAATTATAAGAATACAAAATGAATTATAACAGTTAATACACATACTATTCCCACTACAATTTAAACAAAACTATGCAAACTATTAAAATAAATATATAAACAATTTACCACTTTCATTTAGCACAACACAAAAATTAACGCTGGATAAAAATAAAATTTACAAATCTCCCTCCAATAAATGCAACATTAGTAAAAGTGATAAATTACACATTGAAAATATTTACTGCACCCATTCCAGCCAATACAACACCAAGGGAACTATTAAAGAGCAGAGGGGTAGAATTTAAAATTCCCACTCCAGTCTGTGCGATAGTAGAGAAAGTGTTGGATTGCGGAGAGGTAAAAATTACTCTTCCCACTCCAATGAGTGCAACAGTAGGGAAAGAGTTGGATAGCAGGGGGTAAAAATTACTATTCCCACTCTAATGAGTGCAACAGTAGGGAAAGTGTTGGATAGCATAGGGGTAAAAAATTATTATTCCCACTCCAGTGAGTGCAACAGTAGGGAAAGTGTTGGATTGCGGAGGGGTGCAAATTACTATTCCCACTCCAAAGAGTGCAACAGTAGGGAGAGTCTTGGATAGTGCAAAGGTATAAATTACTATTCCCACTCCAATGAGTGCAACAGTAGGGAAAGTGTTGGATAGCAGGGGGTAAAACTTACTATTCCCCCTCCAATGAGTGCAACAGTAGGGAACGTGTTGGATAGTGGAGGGATATACATTACTATTCCCACTCCAATGAGTGCAACAGTAGGGAACGTGTTGGATAGCAGAGGGGTAAAAATTACTATTCCCACTCCAACGAGTGCAACAATAGGAAAAGTGTTGGATAGCGTAGCGGTAAAAATTACTATTCCCACTCCAGTGAGTGCAACAGTAGGGAAAGTGTTGGATTGCGGAGGGCTACAAATTACTCTTCCCACTCCAATGAGTGCAACAGTAGGGAAAGAGTTGGATAGCAGGGGGTAAAAATTACTATTCCCACTCCAATGAGTGCAACAGTAGGGAAAGTGTAGGATAGCGGATGGATAAAATTACTATTCCCACTCCAATAAGTGCAACAGTAGGTAAAGTGTTGGATTGCGGAGGGGTCAAAATTACTATTCCCACTACAATGAGTGCAACAGTAGGGAAAGTGTTGGATAGCAGAGGGGTAAAAATTACTATTCCCACTCCAGTGAGTGCAACAGTAGGGAAAGTGTTGGATTGTGGAGGGGTAACATTTACTATTCCCACTCCAGTCAGTTCAAAATTTAAAATAAACAAAATATCATCAACAAAATAAAAATATTTAAAAACAAAATAAATAAAAAAATATATCAATACGTTAAAAATTAAAAAAATAAAAACATATTATAATGTTAAATACATATCACAAATACCAAGAAATATTATATTAAATAAAATAAAATAAATATTTTCAAAAAAAAATATTTTTATTTAGAAATTATTCATTAACAAAAACATTAATTATCACATAAATGTAGTTTCTTTACTTACTACCTTATAACACCACACAATTCACAACCCACATCTAAAATAAATTAAATTAAAACACATAAAAATTAATTAACTTCCCACCCTTTAACCTTATAATCCCCACAACCCACACCTAGAATTAAACTGTAAAAAAATTAATTACACAATTAAATTTTATTTTCAATTAAATAACTAATAGTATTTAACAACTAAGGGGCCCATTACGATACCCGGCGTAAAAAATCCGCCAGGCATGGAAGCGGCAAAAATCCGCCCGCACACACCGTCTGAACACCGACCACGCCATTACGATTACACAAACCGAAACCGCCATCGGCGGAAAAATCACACAAAATACCGCCCGCCAACGTCCGAGTCGGAGTCAAACCGCCCGCCACGGACGGAAACACGCACGACAACACAAAACCGCCCGCCCTCACGGCCGACACACCGCACGTGAAATTACGATCGCACCGCCATGAGCGCGGAAAAACCACAAATATACCGCCCGCTAGCGCAAACAACGCCGATGAGAATCGACACGGCAGAAGCCATGGCGCCCACGTACCTGCACAGAAACCATCCGCTCACAAAACCAATAGCACACAACATGGCCAACAAGTCCACACAGCAAGGCACGCACAAATACACAAGCACAGTACACATCCCGAAAACACCCCCGGACAAACAAAAAATACAAAGGCCAGAACCCCAGACACAACACACCTGAAAACAACAGACCATGAGGACACACCCACATAGGTGAGTACAAAAGCAGCACTCCCACAGACCACAACCCCTTGCTACATTGCAAACCAGAGAGGAGAGGAGAGGACACAGTGACACAGCAAGGACAGCAGCACACCACAGAAACGCACACATCACAACCACCACCACCACCACCACCACCAAACACCTGCACCACAAACCCCCTGCACATTACACAACACACACCGCACCAGCACCACAAACACCATGGCACCACAAAGGATGCCCAAGTACACGCCCATTGAGCTGACGGTCATGGTCGACGAGATCATCAAGGTGTACCCACAAATCTATGGGAACATGGTCCAGCACACACCACTAGCCACCAGAAACAGAATGTGGAACCGGATCGTAGACCAGGTCAATGCAGTCGGGACCCTGCCCAGGAACAGAGGAGAAATTAACAAACGTTGGAATGACGTAAAGAGCCTGGTCAAGAAGAAGGAGGGAAAAACAGAGAGCTGGCTGCCGTCACTGGCGGAGGGAATCCCGCGCTCTTCAAGACCTTCAAAGCGTGGGAGGAGAAGGTGCGAGTCATAATACATCCGGAGATCCTCGCCGGATTAGCAGGGGGAGTGGAGGCTGGTAAGTACAAACTAATGTATACCAGCACACCGCTATGTACTCACATGCACTACCACCATGCCACAGCTCCCAGGGACAAACACCCCCATGTCCAGCACACAATACACAACACATCACACACACATGCAACAGACACCACCACACACAGCCCAAACCGAACAACTGTAACATACGTGGGGACATGTGTACACTCAGCCAGCCACGTAACCACCAACAGGTCCCCAAATATGCCAGAAGCGCCACAACGAGCACCCACCACACCCATGTGTCCGCCACAGCTGCACTAACCGACAAGTAACAGGTAAGTGGCAGGAACACAAAGTGCAGTGGGTGGGACGGTGGACAGCCCAAGTACAACACACACCAGGCCCCTAGTCCCACAGCACAGCAAGGAGGAGCATCCCCCACACCCCACAGCCACGTGTCAGCCACCGCAGTGCACAACGACAGCCGAAAGGCAGACATCACGGTCCACAGCAATCGGTGTCAGTGGGTGTCCAGCCACCCCCACGACCCACAACACCCCCCCACCCCCACAGACCTGCAACATGGAGCACCCCCCGCTTAGAGCCATGTGGCATCCAGTACAGTGCACGCACGAACAACTTGCAGGTGGGAAACTGGACAGGGCTGGATTACTGGAGGCATGAGGACCATAACACGACCAACACATGGGACATGTCACGTAGCAGACGAACACGCAGCACCGCCCACTGTCACGAACAAGTGAACAATGTGCACACGGACATGAACAACAGACTCACACCCCACATGACCCATCACAGACATAGCAACACCCAAGGAGCCACGTCTGCATGCACAAGCCACACTGAATATAGTACCACACGGCAGCCACTGTGCAACTCATCACACACAACCGAAACACCATTGAAGTCCTGTCCATGTAGCCCCTACTGCCTGTCAACCACACACCCCACGACTACGCCTATGTAAGACAAACAACACTAGACGCAACAGAGCGGAACAACATAAATGCACACGAACACCACTGAACCCATCAAACACACAGACACACCATGCACATACAACATACCATCCATCCCATCCGTCAGCCCCAGTCTCATGAAAGGCATGTCATCCGCACAGCTGCCACACATACAGCAGTCACGCTAAGATACATGCCCATGACCAACCATGTGCCAGAAGTCAATGAAGCGCACGACACACTGTGAGCAACAACACACAACATGGGCCACACCCCCGAGCACTGCAGTGATGCACATGGCACAGGGCAGCACGCACACCAAGGAGATGGGACAACTGCAATACGTTGGCTGGCACACAACCATCACTCACTCATAACGATGCGTCCAATGCCATGTCCAGTAATCACAACAGACAGCAAATATGCAGGCCATGTCAAGCATGCACACACCTCAAACCATGCACTGTCATGCTGCCACAACACATGTCACGTTCGGCACCCATGGCTCACAGCATGTACCCCAAAAGCATATCCCCTCCCAAATGCGAATCTGGGGCATGGCCCCCATGTTGCCATATGCGTTCCTAAGCGTTCCATTTGAACCCCAAAAGCATATTCCATCCCAAATGCGAATCTGGGGCATGGCCCCCATGTTGCCATATGCGTTCCTAAGCGTTCCATTTGAACCCCAAAAGCATATTCCCACCCAAATGCGAATCTGGGGCATGGCCCCCATGTTGCCATATGCGTTCCTAAGCGTTCCATTTGAACCCCAAAAGCATATTCCATCCCAAATGCGAATCTGGGGCATGGCCCCCATGTTGCCATATGCGTTCCTAAGCGTTCCATTTGAACCCCAAAAGCATATTCCCACCCAAATGCGAATCTGGGGCATGGCCCCCATGTTGCCATATGCGTTCCTAAGCGTTCCATTTGAACCCCAAAAGCATATTCCATCCCAAATGCGAATCTGGGGCATGGCCCCCATGTTGCCATATGCGTTCCTAAGCGTTCCATTTGAACCCCAAAAGCATATTCCCACCCAAATGCGAATCTGGGGCATGGCCCCCATGTTGCCATATGCGTTCCTAAGCGTTCCATTTGAACCCCAAAAGCATATTCCATCCCAAATGCGAATCTGGGGCATGGCCCCCATGTTGCCATATGCGTTCCTAAGCGTTCCATTTGAACCCCAAAAGCATATTCCCACCCAAATGCGAATCTGGGGCATGGCCCCCATGTTGCCATATGCGTTCCTAAGCGTTCCATTTGAACCCCAAAAGCATATTCCATCCCAAATGCGAATCTGGGGCATGGCCCCCATGTTGCCATATGCGTTCCTAAGCGTTCCATTTGAACCCCAAAAGCATATTCCCACCCAAATGCGAATCTGGGGCATGGCCCCCATGTTGCCATATGCGTTCCTAAGCGTTCCATTTGAACCCCAAAAGCATATTCCCACCCAAATGCGAATCTGGGGCATGGCCCCCATGTTGCCATATGCGTTCCTAAGCGTTCCATTTGAACCCCAAAAGCAAAGTACAAACCAGACCCAGGATGGGCCAGGAGCCCGCATACACCAGAGTCACAATAAGTAGGGGCACAGCAACACACCCATCGGCATGGCCAATCCGTCCCATGCCACATGTGCACAGCACACAGTCCCATTGCCAAGCACACACAACTACAGATGCTACAGCCACACACACGCCTCCGGGAAACCCATGTACGAGATTGCACGAACTGTTAATGTCAGACGACAAATACATACTTCGCCAGGTGCAACACAATAACAAATCTCATTCTCTCCACAGGTGACGAACTGCTGGATGCTGGGGATGGAGCCAGCAGCCAGCACAGCCAGCCTACAAGCCCCCAACGAGGACACACGGATCTGGAGGATCTGTCCTCCTCTTCGGACACGGACCACCAAGCAGGCCCATCTGGTGTGGCAGGGCCCAGCCGCTCCCCAGGACCCCTCCTACCCACCAACCCATCATCCAGGGCTGCTGAACATTCCCAGCCCCCTGCTGCCACTGTCGTTGCGGCCACACCCACGGTCATTGTGGCCACTACCACTGCCGCAACCGCCACCATCGCCGCACCGACCACCACCGCCGCCACCACCACCACGTCTTCGCTGGCACCAGCCCCAGCGCAGGTGGTGGCCCGGCCGACTGGATCCACCCTGGGAGCCACAGCGAGGACCGTGGTGAGCAATGTGGCTAGTGGGCAGGGCCGGTGGCAGCAGGACTGGTAGGAGGAGCAGGGTCAGGGAAACGCCAGCCTCCCCTGGGAGCCATGCCCTGCCTCAAATGGCCAGAGTCCTTGGGGCCTATGAAGAGGCCCAAGGACAATGGGTCCGGTCTGCTTCAGACACGCGTGAGGTGCTGGGGGTGCTGAGGTCCATGGACGCCCGTATGGGCCAAATCGTGGACCTCATGGGCCAGCTGGTGGTGGCGGTGAGGTCACAGCCAGGGACAGCAGCTCCCCTCCGCCACCACCTGCCGGGGCGCAGGGTGGAGCAGCAGTGTCCAGTTCCCCTGCGTCCACAGCCAGTGAGCACACCTCAACCACCAGCATGTCGCAAGCAGGCACCCCCTCGCAAACGTGGAAGGGGCCGTCCGAAGTGGAAACAGATCTCCCGGGAGGACTTCGCACGCTCCAAACGCAAGTGAGGCAGCCAGCCAGCCTTCCGCCAGCCTTCCTTGACCAGCCACTGCATTGACTTGGACTACGATCCCACTCCACACAGCCATCTGGATGGCATGTGTGTGTTGGACTATGGACATAGAACCAGTGGGTACACCCTGAGCATCACGCAGCCATGACCGACAGCTCATTGTCACTGCACGCACCACTTTTGTCATCACCTTACACACAATCACATGTCACAGTTTGTAATAAATGCACCTTTTACACTAACTGCTGTTTGTGCCCTGTGTTTTATTTGTACGGAATACAACGGCCACCTTGGGCGGAAAGGCACCTGATGCGTGGCATGGCAATTGAATCCGGAGGGCCTGTAGGGACCTAGGGGTGGGAGACAGAACAGGAGCACATTCAATGAGTGTGTCACACACCCATCACACAGTACATGTCAACAACTACAAGCAATGTACACACATCGCACAGAGCAATAGGGCACAATGCCACAGCCACCAACAGTGGCATACTACCCTGGCCATGGAGCGTTGACACACAGCACGCAGTGAACAAACGGCCACCCTGACACAGCACACACACACCTGCACAGATACAGCCACATCAGCCGTCGTACATGGACACTCACCGTCAAGTGAAGTAGCGGGCGATGAGCTGCTGCCGCACATTACCAGCTTCCTCCTCTCCGCTGTCCTCCTCACTCGAGCTGTCCTGGTCTGCGGGCTGGGGCCCTGGTTGATCTCCGTCATCCACGATGAGGGGGATCTGCTTCCGAATGGCCAGATTGTGCAGCATGCAGCACGCCACCACTATCCGGCACACCTTCTGTGGGGAGTACGCCAGCGCACTCCCGGTGCGGTCCAGGCACCTGAACCTGGACTTGAGGAGGCCAAAGGTACGCTCGACCACACGTCTGGTCCTCCCATGTGCCTCATTGTAGCGATCGTCTGCTGGGGTGCGAGGATTCCTCAATGGACTGAGCAGCCATGCCCCATTCGGGTACGCAGAGTCACCTGGGTGTGAGGGACACAGAGAACCGTTGCAATTCCAACTGGACAGGGGACAGCATCGCACAACCAGCACGCTACACCACTCCACATACTCACCGACAATACAGGCACGATCCTGTTGCATATTGGACATCAGTCGTGGCAAGATGCTGTTGCGCATTATGTGTGCGTCATGGGCCGAGCCTGGGAACTTTGCACACACGTGGGTGATCACCATGTCCGCAAGGCACACCACTTGCACATTCAGGGAGTGCGTGTGCTTCCTGTTGCGGTACAGGTGCTCAGTGGCCTGTGGTGGAACAAGGCCGACATGTGTGCAGTCAATGGCTCCAACGACGTGTGGGATTCTGCCAAGGGCATAGAATGCACCCTTCACTGCCGCCAATTCACGAGCCCTGGGGAAGCGGATGTACCTGTTTCGGTACAGCATCATGGCTGCCAGTACATCCCTCAGCACCTTGCTGAACATGGGCTGGGACATCCCTCCTCCAATGCCCACTGTGTGCTGGAATGACCCAGTGGCGAAGAAATGCATGGCGGCCATCACCTTAGCCGTGGGGGTGACAGCAGTCGGATACACCCTGCGGGGACGGAGATGGGGTTCTAACATGGCACACAGTCGATGCAGGGTTGGCCTGTCCAGCCGAAACTTCCTAATAACCTCTGTATCGTCCATGTCCGCCAGCAATTGGTATGGGCGGTCAATGTTCGGTCTCCGCCTAGGGACAATGGCAGAGGACACATGTCAAAGCAACACGACACATAGCAATTTCGCATACACATCACTGACATGACTGAGCAAGCACATGAGCCACAGCCCAGCTGTCAAGCTGGGACGGCACGGCCACAATACACTTACACAGGTCTCCCAACAATGGCAATGGCTAGTGATACAAACCACTGCCATGTGCATGCACATGGGGATCTAGGCCCCAATGACTTGCGGGGCGTGCTGATGGGGACTGACTGCATATCCGTCAAGCGGCAACGCCACGGCAACATGAATGTCTGCTGAGCATGGAACTGCTTCCGCGGCTGGATGAGTATGGCACACGACGACGACGATGTGGGCACAGGCTGAGCGGCCAAAACAAGTGGGACCTGTGGCACGAGGGGACATGAGACAGTAGTAGGTGTCAGCACTGCACCCTATGTACAGCACTGTACGGATCACACCTCCCGAAACATTGACAGGTGTCCACATTGACAGCCCCATGCCAAGACGGCTGTGTGCTTGCAGTCACACGTCACAGGTGAGAGGTTACATTGCACGTGCCAGGTGGCAGACGTACATAGTGGGAGCTGGCATGTGTGTGCATGTGTCTCCTGTTCAGGATCCACCAGATGGGCGCTGACTCTGTACTGACCATTGGACACAGCATGTTCCGTGGAAGGCTTGTGTGTGTGGGATGGTGGCACTGGATGTGCCTCCGTTGGGTGGGGGCCATGCACAGGGCGGGTACGTCGATGATTGCGCATTGTTGGTCACGGTGGGTGCACCAACTGAAGATGTGTTGCCCTGTGTTCAATTCCTATGTCCGCATGATGATGGACTGTAGATGTGGGCAGACTACACATTGGTCGATGTGCTGTCTATTTGCATGTGCCTTCACACCAGGCACAGCTGCCCCTGCACATGTGACCCCTGCTGGACTCGCTGCTGGGTCTGTGGAGCTGATGCACCTTCTGCGCGTGGGGCGGACAGCTCTCCTCACTTCCCTCATTGCGCATGTCATGACTTTGCCGCAGGTGACATGGATCATGGAGGGCCCACATGTACGCGTGGGTAGGCTACACATGATTGTACACTGGTCGCCACCCCCAGTCAGTGTTTCGAATGGGAAGGTTGTCGTGCTGGTGGTATGTTCGATGTGGCGGATGGGCGGGCCTAGGTTTGGGCTTACATTCCGGACATGGGGGGGTAGTTGGATTGGCGACTAGTTGCAGTACACACGGGACACATCTCTTCCTTTCCACATCTGGGTCATCCCTTGTACTTACTGACAGTGATACAGTCATCTTCGCCCCAGCCCTCATGTCCTCCCCTTGCTCCCCCAATATGCATGCTCACCTGCGAGGCTAGCGCCTGCACAGGCAGCCCCAAGCTCGCACCAGAGAGGGCAAGGAGTGTATGTGTGGGTCCAGTTGCACGAGTGGGCTGTCTCAGGGTATGATGTGTGGCGGGACGCCGTCCACCTGCGTGGTGCCCCAAATGGAGACCCGGCCTGCATGGACTATGCATCACAGTCTTCGCCTTCCGGATCCGCCACCTGCGACACCCAGTGGCTGTGGCTGCCCTTGCGGCCAGGCCGCGTCCGTCTGTGGCTGATGGCCCACACATTCACTCTTTGGCCTCTCTGGGGAGGGCTCGGGGGTGGTGGCGCACGCGCTTGCACTTAGTCGCAATGGCATGTGGCGTGGTTGGTATGATGGGCAATGGATGGGATGGTGCGAGCCACCTCCCGTGACGTCAGTGCTGCTCGTGCTGTGGTGCGTCCCCCTACACTTCCATTTGACTTGTGCCATGCTAGACGTTGAGGTTCTATTGCCTGCGTGATATGACCAGGAGGAGCGCGAGGAGACCTCTCACACACCATGCTCCACTGCCATCCCGTGCCCTGTATCGCCTGTGCGGATTGACTATGTTGGGGTTACACCTGGTCGACTGGGGCTGTGTGTGCCTTGTCAAGGGGCATGGCGGGCGCACAACAGGATCCAGCTTGTCCACAGAGGGTGGGCTGAGGTGCGCCTGGTACCGCTTTGTACGTGTGCCCGGCTGCTGTGCACACACGTGTTCACTCCCCCGACAGGTGTCCTCTCACAATGCCCAGGGAAGCGGTGGTGTACTGTTCATGACCCCTCCCAACACGGCGTGCTCCAACTTGGCATGTGCGCATCTACCCGTCGCACCCACCCACCTGAGCACTGCGTCCATACGACTTCACACGACACATGTGTGTCTTCCACAGTAGTGCTACTCATTTGCGTTGACATCCAATACCAGTGGACTACATGGTCATGTCACGACTGCCGTGTACTTCACATACTCTCATCCTCTCTCATTCGTACTTGTGAAATGAGTCAGCGGAGACAGTTTTGGTTTCAAACATTATATTGAGTCTTCTGTCCTCTGTGATGCACTATAGTGGACACTACTGGCAGCGGAATACATGTTGAGGATATACTGAGCATGATTGCAAATGGGATAGGGTGTGGGGTTACATGTGATTGGCTGTTGCATGTGGGATGTGGGCTTCAGAGTGACATCTGCTTGGCCAAGGCTGTGCTAATGTACATTTACGTATAGCTGCGGAGCTGCGGACTTTGACACAGACGGTATACATGTAGCCTACCAGACCGCTTGGCATCATGGGCACAGTCCATCTCAGTTCCATGTGACAGGTTTGCTGCGGTTGTTCCTCATGCACGCGTGCATGTGAGATGACATCAGGGCATGTGCTTGCGTGCATGCAGCGGCGTGCCACTTGTTGTTGCACTGTGGTGGTTACTGGACATGTCACAGTCACTGGGGTCGTGTTGTTGTTGTATGCACTTGTCGTCCATGCAAAGGTCCTGGTATGGGATTCCCGGGGCGGGGGTGGAGGGGTGCAGCACCCACAGACTCCAGGCGACCTATTCATGTCCACTGAGCGGTGTGTGTGTCCATGGGCGCTGGATCCATGTCGTGTCCTGGTTGTTCGTGCAGTTCCGTCCATGTGGGTGCGATACACAGAGCCCATGCCACTGCCTCCCACGATGCATGCGGTGTTCCTGGATGTGATGGGGAACAGTGTGCATGTCCCGGTCATATCCGATGTCATGGCGATGTCGTTGATGGTGTGGTTACAGTTGCCGGTCGTTTGGTATGGCTGTTGTGGTGGTGACTGGCCAGTCCGTGCGGAAGCTAAGCATGGGTGCGGGGTTGGACATCATAGGTCAATCGGGGAACCTGCGTTGTGGTCCGACGAATTGACAGGTTGTCAGGTATGTGATGCCGCCCAGCAGGGCTTCCATGTCATTGGTGGTGTACATGTTTGCCAGCCAATGTAGCGGATGGTGGCTGTCAAGGTGTTGTTCGTAAGTTGTCCCTTGGAGGACCATGATGGGGCATGCTGGGTGACATTCGATGTAGCTGTTCTCGATGATCCGTCGTGTGGAGGCACAGTGGTCCCATTTCAGTGCGGGTGCGATGTTGGCCACATACGCCATGCCCCCATAGGCAGAGCAGGCCCTGTCGTGTGCGTCCAGAGGGAGGAGTAGTGGTAGCAGGTCCGCCTTCAGACATGCCGGGTTGGAGAGGCATATCTCCACGGGATGCTGGTAGGGACACCTCCGACAGTAGAAGACGGGCATGACGCAGCTGAACAATGTGATGCGGTAAGTCAGTCGGTAACTTACGTTCAGCAGGGACAGGAGATCGCATCCCAATGTATGAAACAGGTTGGTTTTGTACAGCTTGAGCTGTTCGGCGTAGTTGGGTAGGTGTGTTGCGGTTGCCATTTCGCAGCGGTGCGTTGTGGTGGCGTGCTCCGGCTGTGTGTGCAGTCTGCAATGTGCACGCTCCGAGGTTGCTGTGAGCTCTGTGTAGTCGTAGGGAGACAGGACTTGTGTTCTGTTGGCTTGTTTGGAGGACACGGGCCCTCTTCCCACATGCTTCTCAGACAGTTCAAGGTCAGTGATGTGTGACTCCTTCCAATTAACTTGCATGTGGCCGACATGGGGGAGTGTTTTCTTCTTTCTTCCCCGTCCGTTGTGTGCTTCTGTGATATGCGCTATCTGCCCTGTGGTCGGTCTCCTCGGCATGCCTGTGTTGGTCTATTCTTGGACAATGGCTGTATTCACCGGCTTCTGTCGTAGGGCTGTGGTTTCGGAGTTGGAATGGAAGGTCATTCAGTGCTGTCTGCTCTCCCTTGTGTGGGCGGCAGGCTGCCTTTCCGCTCTGCGTTGGGCCTTGTGTGTGAATGTTATTCTTGGGCCACCTGTTGTCGGTCCCCGGGCTCTTTGGTGTTCCGCTTTATATGTCTTGTTCATATGTGCAGGGTGGTATGGGTGTTTCAGTGTGGTACTGGCGTTCCTCTTCCCGAAGGGGCCCTGCTTCTCCTAGTTGGTGTTGCCGCCGCTGTGTGCTACGCCATGTTTGTTACACTGGGGTGTGTCCTGCAGTTGCGTGTCTTCACTGACATGTGTGCGTCGGTTGTGTGGCGTTGGGTGTTGTCCGTGAATTGGGCGTTGGGGACATGTCTGTGGCAGGCCTGTCACGTGTCATGTGCGTTCGGGGTGGGGCTGATGTGTGTGCTGCTTGGTTGTGTCCCTGTGTCTGTGTGCGACGCATGCATGGCGCTGCGGTTGGCCTCTGCGTTGTGCGCATGTGTGGCGGCGTCATCGGCGCTTTGGGGCCGTGACGGGGTGGTTGGTTCCTAGTCCCAGGTGGTGTGTACACATGTGTTCCGCGATGTTACGATTTGGCCTGTGTGTCATATGTGGATGCAATGGTGGATGTGTAGTGTACACGCGCTGGTGGGGGGTTGTCCGCTTTTTCCGCCCTTGCACTGTGTGCGCTGTTTGCGTGCACTTGTTGTGTGTGTGCCTACCTGCGTCTCCGCGGTACGTTGCGTCCTTGGTGGTGCATCAGCAGGAGCATGGGGAGGGCCTGCAGTGCTGGATTCATGCTCGGGGGAGCCGCTTCTTCGTTGTCCGTGCTCGGCGTCCGTGTTGCCGCTTCGGTTTGTCGTACGGTATCTCTTGGCCGTGGGAGCCGTTTGTTTGCGGCATCGTAATTTATGCGCCGGGCGGTACGTGTTTCGTCGGACGGTGTGTGTCAGTTGTGCTGCGCCGCTACGTGTACGGGCGCACTTTGATGGCGGACGGTGTTGCTGGCTTGCCGGCGGTGTTTGGCCTACTTTTCGCATCGTAATTGGGCGGGCGTGTGGACTGCTGCGTGCCGGCGGTAACTGGTGGTTTTTGCATCCGCCAGCACGGCGGTTGTGCTTCCGCCCGCCATCGTAATGGGCCCCTAATTATGAAGTAAGTAACATTAATTTACTTCCCAGCCTTTAGTCCTATAAACACAAAACCCACTAACAAAAAAAAATAGCAATTACCTTAATTAATTTTCAATTAATTAATTAATATTAATTATCAACTAATTATTAATTAATTAAAAATAAATTACTTCCCACCCTTTACACCTATAAACCCCACAACCCATACCTAAAATTAATTACACAATTTCCATATTAAATTGTCAATTAATTAATTAATATTAATTAACAACCAATTAATAATTATTTAAAAATAAATTAGTTTCCCACCTTATACCCCTATAAACCCCACAACCCACACATAACATTTACAAAAAAAAATTAAATACACAATTAAATAAATATTAATAAATAAAAGAATAATCATTAATTTATTATAATTAAATTACTTCCCACCCTATTCCCCTATAAACCCACAACCCCCTCCGGAACTAAAAAATGCAAAATTTAATTAAATAAAATTATATAACTGCAAAAAATGTAACCTATATATTGAAAAAATAAACAATACTTATACAAAAAATACATCACATACATTTAAAATATATACTAAAATACATAACACTAATTTAAAAAATAGATATTTTAAACAACTATGGGGCCTAGATGGCGGTCGGAAAACCTCCCCGATCGCCATGGTAGTGGGAAAAGACCGCCCGCATGGCCCGCGACATCACCGCCGGTCGAATTACGATGACCCGTGGTCGAAATCCGACCGCGGCAGTTTGATCGCGGGCCTTAACATTGCGGCGGTTGCTGCTGCCCGCAGCACCGCCGCGATGCAGAATGGAGCATGTCCTGCATTTCCCTGCACTGCGTGGCAGGCACTGCACAGTGCCTGCCACCTGGTACAGGGAAATGAAGGGGGGGACCATGGGTACCCCCCCTGTGCACCCAACCCCCCCAACACATTGGGGGCCCGCAACGGGCCCCCGGAAGACAATCTCCGCATTCCTTTCCATGGCGGTCTGACCGCTGAGGAAAGGCTGGCTACCGCCGGCATCATAATCATGCCGGCAGTGCCTGCTCTGCACTGCCACCATTATCCCGGTCCTGCTCCGTCCGCCAGGCAGGAGTGTGGATGGCGGCGGTTGGAATTTCCCACCGCCGCGGTCACCACCGCCATCCTAATTTGACCGTGGTTTTCCGGCTTGCGATCGCGGGCGGATGTCCACCGCCGGTCCGGCGGGCGCCGGCCCGGCGGTGGACATCCGACCACCATCGTAATAGGCCCCTTTATTTTTGCAAATGATATTAATGACTTCTATATTTTTAAAAACGATATTTGTTATCTGAAATTCGATATTCTTGACCACGATATTCTTGCTGTCGATATTTACAACTCGATATTTGTTTAAGTCGACATTTCCAACTCGATATTCTGTCTGAGCACCCGGTGACAATGACGAAACAAGATTGAAACATTGGAGAATCGATAGATGGACTAAATATTTCAGAAAATTGCAGACAGGCAGTTGCCATGAAACTGCTACAACCTGGCCTCCCGGCAACGGGAGGAGATGTTACCTTTGTGGACGAGGCACACGAAGCATTTTGACAGAGGTATTCTATTCTTGGGTTAAATACCCCCCTGCAGATGCATACACAAGGTTATTTCATGAATATATTGAAGATGAACCACCTGATGAGTATTTTCCATACGTGAATTTAGAAGTCCCATTAACAAACCAAGAGCACATTAATTGATTTAAAAGCGCCCTACCCCATACAACAGAACACGTGAGACTCGGTCCGCTCAGCAGAGAAGAAGTGACTAGGCCAGTCTTAGCATCATACACACCACATCCAGACATTGCTGCCTTAACACCAGCAGGAATGCGCAAACTTTGCAGAGATTTGGTAAACATTTACAGAAATCTAACACAATATGTAATGACAAAATTGACAGTCCAACCTGCAGGGGCTTCTCAGGCTACACAACCACACATGGCTACCACAGGTATTAGCCCGCTAACACTAAGGGGTCGATTACAATGGCGGTCGGAAAACCATTCCGCCCGCAGTGGCAATGGGAAAAGACCGCCCGCATGGCCTGCGGCACCACCGCCGATCACATTACGATGCACCGCCGGAAAAATCCGACCACCGCGGTCGGAACTCAAGAAACACCGGCGGCGCACGTGCAGAAAAGGCGAAATACCCTCCACGGCGGTCGGATTCACTGCGTAAAGCTCACAAACCGCCGATACACAAGCGGAATTTCCATGAGTGCAATTATGATCTCACCGCGGTGCCTGCGGTACGACCGCTTGTTTCCGACCGCCGCGTTTGACAGCAATGATGAATGGGAGAGCTGGAGGAATGACCATTGCAGTCCAACCGAGGTGACCGCGCGGAAATATTAATGGCGGTCGAAAAAAACTACACCACAAAACCACCAAATGTGGCTGTGTATCTGTCACAGCCAATAAAAACAGCCAACACACCCCATTGACACATGCCCCTGGCATATAAGAACTACAAATCCCAGCTCAACACAGACAACACACCTGACATGAATCCTCAGTTTGGACCCACCCACTAGGCAGCCCATAAAACCAGCCCCTGCATGACCACAATTCTTTGCACAACTCCAGAACTGAAGGGCCCAACAATATCACACAAAGGAGAGGAAACCCTGCACACATTACACCATCACAAACACACACACACCACACACATCACCACCACCACCTGCACACCTGCACTCTTAACCACTCAGCACATCACACACCATGGCACAGAAGATGCCCAAATTCACTGATGGTCAGTTGTCAGTCATGGTGGATGAGATAATAAGAGTTGAGACATATATTTTAGGAAGCAGGGTCCAACAGACCCCAGCAGCCAGGCAAAATCAAATGTGGCAAAGGATAGTTGACAGAGTCAATGCTGTAGGGCAAGTTCCACGCAACAGGAAGGAGATCAGGAAGAGGTGGACTGACCTCAAGAGCAAGGTCAAGGAGAAGAACAGCAAGAACCGTGAGCTGGCAAACCGGACTGGCAGTGGCCCTCCCATTCCACCAAGAACATTCAACGCATGGGAGGAGAAGGTGCTTGGCATACTGCACCCAGAGAGTTGCACTGGAATTGAGGAGGGAATGGAGGCTGGTAAGTACCAACAAAAGTCTGCCATAACACGCTATGTAGTAGCCTGCACAACTAAAAAGCAACACCTCCTAGGCCCAAATGTACTCATGTCCACCACACTCCCCACAAACAGGTCTCACAGATCCCACAATAACTCCCTCTCATTCACCACAAAGGTACCTAACAAATTTACATGGGGGCACATGTACAGGCAGCCAGCACTACAACTCCCAACAGGCCCCCTTGTCCCACAGCTGAGCAGGATGGAGCATTCCCCACACCCCCAAGCATGGGCCAGCCATTTCCCCCCAATCTGTAACCTAACAGGTAGGTAGCCATCTCAACAGGGAGGGGTCTTTGTGGCTGGGAAGTCTGCACTACAACTCCCAACAGGCCCCCTTGTCCCACAGCTCTGCAGGATGGAGCATTCCCCACACCCCCAAGCATGGGCCAGCCATTTCCCTCCAATCTGTAACCTAACAGGTAGGTAGCCATCTCAACAGGGAGGGGACTTTGTGGCTGGGAAGTCTGCACTACAACTCCCAACAGGCTCCCTTGTCCCACAGCTCTGCAGGATGGAGCATTCCCCACACCCCCAAGCATGGGGCAGCCATTTCCCTCCAATCTGTAACCTAACAGGTAGGTAGCCATCTCAACAGGGAGGGGTCTTTGTGGCTGGGAAGTCTGCACTACAACTCCCAACAGGCCCCCTTGTCCCACAGCTCTGCAGGATGGAGCATTCCCCACACCCCCAAGCATGGGCCAGCCATTTCCCCCCAATCTTTAACCTAACAGGTAGGTAGCCATCTCAACAGGGAGGGGTCTTTGTGGCTGGGAAGTCTGCACTACAACTCCCAACAGGCCCCTTGTCCCACAGCTCTGCAGAATGGAGCATTCCCCACACCCCCAAGCATGGGCCAGCCATTTCCCTCCAATCTGTAACCTAACAGGTAGGTAGCCATCTCAACAGGGAGGGGACTTTATGGCTGGGAAGTCTGCACTACAACTCCCAACAGGCCCCCTTGTCCCACAGCTCTGCAGGATGGAGCATTCCCCACACCCCCAAGCATGGGGCAGCCATTTACCTCCAATCTGTAACCTAACAGGTAGGTAGCCATCTCAACAGGGAGGGGTCTTTGTGGCTGGGAAGTCTGCACTACAACTCCCAACAGGCCCCCTTGTCCCACAGCTCTGCAGGATGGAGCATTCCCCACACCCCCAAGCATGGGCCAGCCATTTCCCCCCAATCTGTAACCTAACAGGTAGGTAGCCATCTCAACAGGGAGGGGACTCTGTGGCTGGGAAGTCTGCACTACAACTCCCAACAGGCCCCCTTGTCCCACAGCTCTGCAGGATAGAGCATTCCCCACACCCCCAAGCATGGGGCAGCCATTTCCCTCCAATCTGTAACCTAACAGGTAGGTAGCCATCTCAACAGGGAGGGGTCTTTGTGGCTGGGAAGTCTGCACTACAACTCCCAACAGGCCCCCTTGTCCCACAGCTCTGCAGGATGGAGCATTCCCCACACCCCCAAGCATGAGCCAGCCATTTCCCCCCAATCTGTAACCTAACAGGTAGGTAGCCATCTCAACAGGGAGGGGACTTTGTGGCTGGGAAGTCTGCACTACAACTCCCAACAGGCCCCCTTGTCCCACAGCTCTGCAGGATGGAGCATTCCCCACACCCCCAAGCATGGGGCAGCTATCGCATTGCTCTCCCAAAACTTACACATAGGTAGTGACTGCATGCACACCACCATCCTATTCTAAATGCATGTAGCCACATAACCACATCAACACTAACATGTCAGCCAGCATAGCATAGTTTTAAATGCCACATCCAGTGTGCAGACATCTAAGTGCACGTAACTGACACATATTTTGAACTCATACTCACCAAGTCACAAGTGAAACAAATGCATCCCACAATCATGCACAGCAGAGAATGCAATGTGGAAGCGCCTTGGTGTCTGAGCATGAAGGCCCATCTCAACACCAAACATGCATGGTCTACATGAAAAAAAAGAAAAGTACATGTGATTCCAAAGCTAAGTATAACATGACAATGGTTCCTTGTAGCTCTGTTGAAATAGATTCCATGAACCGCTAAATGAAAAGAGGCACAACAGAAAGTTGATGTCACGCAATTAGGTAGATGAGGACATGTCCGTGTAGTTACACTATCTGTACACTGCACCAAGTTTCAATTCACAACGGACACCATGGACCACTAAGGTATGTACCTCAACGTCATGTCATGGTGCACAGTAAATAGCAGGCATACAAAGTCATTGCATTGTAAAGTGTTTGTTGTATCAAATGTCTCAAACAATTGTCTAACATCAAGCTTGTTGCGTGCAACTCAATTACCATATGACCTCTGTTCAACAGGAGATCAACAACTAACTGCAGAGGATGACACCAACATGCAGAGTCAGTCTCCTCCCCCCCCCGGAACGTGAACTCTCGGATGCAGATGCCCCAACATTCTCAGACGAGGATTCTCAAGCTGGCCCCTCTGGTGTGGCAGGGACTAACATGTCTCAAGCCCTCATTGTCCCCACCACCAGCACCACGGCAATAACAACTGTCCTGGCCCCTGCCACCACGATCTGTGTGGCCTCCACCACCACCACCACCACTGCTGCCTGCAACACACGCCCTGCCACGGTGGTTACCAACACCACCACACAATCACAGCATGCCAGGGAGAGTGTGCCAGTGCGTCGGGGGACTACGCCACAGGTCCGTGTCAGGAGGGCAGGTGGGAGTACAACTGGGGCAGAGACACAGGAGGACAATGACCCTGAGTCCCTGGCCACCATTGAAAGAGTCCTTGGTGCCTACCAAGAGAACCATGGAGTAATGGGCCAGCTTGCTGAAGACATGCATGAGATCCGCCTGCTGCAGCAGTCCATGGACACACGGATGGGCCAACTTGTCGACCTTGTTGGCCAGCTAGTGTGTGTTCTGAGGGACAGACTCCCAGACTCAAGTGCAGCTCAACCCCCCTCCAGCGGATTGCCTGCTGTGCAGCCCACCATTCCAGCTGCAGCCATAGAGAGGGGTGTGCAGGAGGAGAGTGAGTCCTCAGACACCACTGACCCTGCAGCAGGTGCCCCCCCCCAAACGCACCAGGGGCCGTCCGAGAATCCACAGGGGAGGATTTGGTGGCAGGACACCATACCAACGCCACTCACAGAGCCAGCCATGATGGTATCTTGTTGTACCCCTTTGCATTGACTATGTTGACTATCCTTGGCCACATTGCCATGTTGATGGCCTGAGTCTGTTGGACTGTGTGACTTCAGCTTTGTGGTGACTACACCATTTGTCTCATCTACCATGACTGACAACTCATTTATTCACTGTTCACATTTATGTACATATTCCCTTCACTTGCACAAAAACTAATTTGAAATAAACACTCTTCACATACCCATGTTTGTGTGAGCCACATGTTTATTCCAGTATGTACAATGACAAATCAGATTTCAATGTTCCAACTGCTCTGAAGGAGAGGAGGCATTGAGAGGGTGACTGAAGCTAGAAAGACACAATAGAATGACATTTACTTAAACAGGTGGCGCCATCACAGCTGAAACACAACACTCGGCATCAGGGTACAAAAACAAGCACACATAGCAATGATCAACAACCTCAACATACACATGATGTACCTGGATACAAATACCCTGTGCCACACACATCAGCCCTTATCACACACACAACGACAGCCAGCAGTTAAAATCCTCTATGCCTTGATACTAACATCCAAGCAAACACACAATGTCACTGTTCTACAAAGTCACTTACATTCACGGGAAGTAGTTGGCAATGAGCTGTTGACGCAGGTCAACACCTTCCTCTTCACCACTATCGTCCGCACTGGAAGTGTGTGGGTGTGCAGGAGGGGGCATCTGCTGCTCATCGTCATCCAGGATCAGCGGAACGGCTTTGCGCAAGGCAAGGTTGTGAAGCATGCAGCATGCTACAACTATCCGGCACACCTTTTGTGGGGAATACAACAGTGCACCTCCGCTCTTGTCCAGGCACCAGAATCGGGACTTCAGGAGGCCAAAAGTGCGCTCCACCACACGTCGTGTCCTACCATGTGCCTCGTTGTAGCTGACTTCACCCGTGGTACTTGGATTCCGCAGTGGGCTCAGAAACCACGGCCTGTTGGGATACGCTGAGTCACCTAGGTGTGACATACACAGAGAAATGTTGCGATACAAACAGTTGACCAGAACAGCATGTCACACCCAGCACACTACTTAACTCAGTGTACTCACCTACAAGCCATGCACGCTCTGGATGTAGATTTTCCATCAGCTGGGGTACAATGCTGTTCCGCAGGATGTAGGAGTCATGGGCGGAGCCAGCAAATCGCGCACAAACATGGCTGATGATCATATCAGCTTAGCATACCACCTGCACATTAATGGAATGGTAGTGCTTCCTGTTCCTATACACCTGCTCACATGCCTGTGGTGGGACAAAGGCAATGTGTGTGCCGTCAATTGAACCAACTACATGAGGAATGTGGGCAAGGGCATAAAAACCAGCCTTCACAGCAGGCAATTCTGCAGTATTTGGGAATTGTATGTATTGGTCCTTGTATAGCATCATTGCGGACACCACATCCCAGAGCACCATGCTGAATGTGGCTTGCGACATCCCACCGGCGCTGGCCAAAGTGTATTGGAAAGAGCCCGTAGCAAAAAAATGCAGCGCTGCCATGATCTTCACTGTTGGGGATAGGGCAGTTGGATATGTTCGTTGAGGCCTCAGATGGGGTTCCAACTGAGCACACAACTCTTGCAGTGTAACGCGATCCAGACGAAATTTCCGGATGATGTCCACATCCTCCATGTCCGCCAGGACTGTGAAAGGCTGGTGCACATTTGGTCGTCGCCTACATGAAATGGAAGAGGACTAATGTTATCCACATTACACAATGAGATATGTCCGACTTCTCACATCTTGACTCACGCAGCAGAAACAATGAATGTACTCCAACAATTGCTTAATCCACAACTCAGATGCAGAGACACCTTCACCACATGTGTTTTTACAAGTGGACATGTTGTACATACTGACTACCCCAAAAACATAATCAGAGGTTGTGAATGGTACACCAATACATCTGGTGTCCCCAGGCCTAGGAGTAGGCGACACAGCAGATGTATGAGACAGCAACACTGCTGACTCATATGTAGCTGCTTTACCTGCCACACATTCTTGTTTAAGTTGCACAGACCACTAGTTATCAGCACAATGTGCAGAGTGTGTGTAAGCTGGTCACATATCCTACCTAAATCAGCTATGGGCACAGTAAAATACCACCATTATGTGTTCAGGCAATCATTACTGTTGTTTGATTGGCCATCTCACACATTAAGTTGATTTCAAAGATGAGACAACATCATACAACCAATAGATGTACATCCACACACATATCATAGGTGACGTGAGTAAGTGCATGTCAATGCATGTCACATATTCCACAGACATGGCATGTGTAGGCATCAGTGAGTTGAATGTCACACCAGCATTCATTGTAAAACAACAAGTGCAGTAAGACACTATGTAGGCATAGTGTTCAATTGTTAAATTGGACCATTGCCATTGCTAGTGCATATCGTGTCCATAACCGTGGTAGGCGTGCACCACCACCGTGGTGCCGCTCATTGGCCCCAATTGAAAGATGCAGCATAGCGGTAACGACCGCCTGCCCTCCGTGGTGTGACACCACCAATGCCATTGCAGCCAATGGGACCCGCGATCGCGGTAGTGAAAAGCTACATTGGAAACCGCGGTAGGCGCGCACCGCCACCGCGGTGCCACACATTGGCCACAATTGAAAGATGCAGCACAGCGGTAACGACCGCCTGCCCTCTGCGGTGTGACACCACCAATGCCATTGCAGCCAATGGGACCCGCGATCGCGGTAGTGAAATGCTACATTGGAAATCGCGGTAGGCGTGCACCGCCACCGCGGTGCCGCACATTGGCCACAATTGAAAGATGCAGCATAGCGGTAACGACCGCCTGCCCTCTGCGGTGTGACACCACCAATGCCATTGCAGCCAATGGGACCCGCGATCGCGGTAGTGAAATGCTACATTGGAAACTGCGGTAGGCGCGCACCGCCACCGCAGTGCCGCACATTGGCCACAATTGAAAGATGCAGCATAGCGGTAACGACCGCCTGCCCTCCGCAGTGTGACACCACCAATGCCATTACAGCCAATGGGACCCGCGATCGTGGTAGTGAAATGCTACATTGGAAACCGCGGTAGGTGTGCACCGCCACCACGGTGCCGCACATTGGCCACAATTGAAAGATGCAGCATAGCGGTAACGACTGCCTGCCCTCCGCGGTGTGACACCACCAATGCCATTGCAGCCAATGGGAACCGCAATCGCGGTAGTGAAATGCTACTTTGAAAACCGCGGTAGGCGTGCACCGCCACCGCAGAGCCGCTCATTGGCCACAATTGAAAGATGCAGCATAGCGGTAACGACCGCCTGCCCTCCGCGGTGTGACACCTCCAATGCCATTGCAGCCAATGGGACCCGCGATCGCGGTAGTGAAATGCGACATTGGAAACTGCGGTAGGCATTGGCCACAATTGAAAGATGAAGCATAGCGGTAACGACCGCCTGCCCTCCGTGGTGTGACACCACCAATGCCATTGCAGCCAATGGGACCCGCGATCGCGGTAGTGAAATGCTACTTTGAAAACCGCGGTAGGCGTGCACCGCCACCGCGGTGCCGCACATTGGCCACAATTGAAAGATGCAGCATAGCGGTAACGACCGCCTGCCCTCCGCGGTGTGACACCACCAATGCCATTGCAGCCAATAGGAACCGCGATCGCGGTAGTGAAATGCTACTTTGAAAACCGCGGTAGGCGTGCACCGCCACCGCGGAGCCGCTCATTGGGCCCAATTGAAAGATGCCAGCCAGGTGGACCAATTGCAGCAGCTGCCTGCCACTGATACCAACCCAGGGGCCTATAAATCTCTGTGGGAGAGCCACACATTTCACATGCATTCAGACACTGCTGACTGCCATTCCTCTACAACTGCATATTTAGCTGTATCCTGGACCCAGTGATGGCGAGAACAGAGAATGTCAGGGCCCGTCCCTTCAGTACAGAGGAGCTGGAGCTTCTGGTGGACGAGGTCCTTGCACAGTATGGGAGGCTTTTGGTGCGCCAGATGTACTGGTAAGTGTTCCTGATTCCAAGTGTGAGAGTGATCAAAATGATACCATGATGTTGCTGTGCAGTAGTATGTGCCTGTGAGTGCAAGTCGATGTACAGGCATCCTAATAGTTAACATGGCATGCTCCATACATGTTCTGTGGGAATTGCATTTGATTATGTGTAGTAAATGGACACTCCTACAGCCATTCCTGCACAAACTTGAGGAACATGTTGGTCTGAGACTAGGTGATGTTAATGTGTGTTACACTGCCATGCATGCTAACTTCATGTCAATGGTGTCTGTAGGCTTATGTCCACCAAGTTGATTGAAGGTATGGGGAGACATGCATTGTTTCAACAGCCACACAGATACAATGGTGTTCTGAAACAGCACGAGTCGGGACTGATTAGTACTGTGCCATGTTATGTGACTGTCCACTCACTCTTATGTGACTGTTGAAATGTATTTTGTAATGGAGCAATAACTGATGAGTGTTGAATGTTTCTTAAGTGCACTATGTTGATGTGAGCATCATGCACAATAGTCCAATGCATGAGTGGAACCCACTTGATGTTGATGCAACTATGACACTTCACATCAATGTAAGTAGTAGATGTCATCCTTACATTGATTTGAACATGTGTTCAGTCACGCATGTGTTGGCACTTTTCACCCTCTCATGCTGTACATCCATGTGATTTATCTGAGTGACCATGTTGTATTGCACTGTGAGTTCCTCTGGCCTGCACAGACACTGTCCAATGTTACTCGGAGCCATGCCTAACTGGACTGAGTCAAACATGTGTTTAGTCCACACACCTAATACTCACTGAGCCATCATAGTCCTGAGAATTGCACAATCGAGGACTTAACATTGTGAGAAGGGCGTGAAAATTCTGATTGTGTCCCAATATGTTTCATGAAAAATGCATTGAGCCATTCACAGGCCAAGGGTATCGAAGGGTGTGTAGTGGTGGACACAGTGAGTCTGCCACTACACTTCATTAGCACTGTATTGCATGTCATGCTCACTCACATACTGCATCACAGATGAGGGCCTTCTGCACATAGCTGTCTGTGCTGCCATTGTGCATGTGTATGAGATGGCCATGTACTGTGTGCCGCCTCATGCATGCATTCATTTCTATGTAGTATTGTAATGAACATGTACTATGTGTCATGCTGTATGGCCTCTGATGGAGATGTAGCGATTTGTGTGCCATGCATTTATGTTCACCTGTGCTGACACACAGTGTGAATGACACAGGGTCTCTGATACTTCCTTTTCTTGTCTCCTATGCCTGCAGCTGAAGGTCCACCAGCGTAAGGCCACATGGAAGAACATTGCACGGAAGGTGCGGACTCTGGGTGTATCCAACAGACGGCACACACACTGCCACAAGAGGTGGGACGACATCTCCCGTCTGAGCAGGACCGTGGCAGAGATGACGGTGGGGCTGGTCCCTCGCAGTGGCAGGTTGGCGCGCTGAACCATGACTCCACTAATGTCCCGCATCTTGTCTGTGACACAGCCAGAGCTGTATAAACATTTGAGGGACCATCAGCAGGGAGTTAGTGGTGAGTATTCTGCGTAGGCTAACTTTGTGTGTGAGTGACTGCATGAATGGCGACCAGTAGCCATTGCTGATGTTGCTGCTGTGTAAATTTTTAGGGACTACTTCTCAGTGGCTTATGTCTTCAGTGCAGGTGTCATGTATTTTCCCATAGCTGGACTTGATCATGTGTTTCATACAATGGCCCTTGACATTGCATGATGAGATGTGGCCTTATGACATCTTCTGCATTCTGGGTGTCATGGACATCACCAGGCAGTGTACAGCAGTGTGCATCATGTCAGTGTGCATTTAACGATGTGTGCAGTGCAGGACTTGTAAATGGTGTGAAGTCCACATCTGACACCAACGTGCAACAGTTTGCATGATGAATTGCTCAACTTGTTACACATCAGTAGCTCATGGACATTCTTAAGTACAAATTAGAATCTGTATCTGTGTTGTCCCCTTACAGTGACTCCATATGTGACAGAGGCAACATGCTGAGATGTATGCCTCTCTCACATACAGGCACGTGGGTATGCGTGCAGAGATGTTTATGTTAGTTTACAAGGAGGCAGGGACCTGCTATTTGCCAGTGTGAACCTCACATGGCTCATTGATGTAAACGATGCATATTTCCATGCATCTTCTGTGTTCAGCATGATTGTTGCACATGCAGACTGCACAGGGTGTTGGGCAACTTGGGGTTGTCATTATGTAGTCTAGTTCTGTGCTTGCATTTGATGTTTGTGTGTATGGCACTGTACTGAACCTATGTCTCTGTCCATTGCAGCATCTACCGAGTGCACGGAAGGCCATGATACCGACACCAGTGCTGAAGCATGTGGCACGCATGATAGCCATGAGATCACTGACACTGAGGTGACCAGCGCCTCGGAGGGGCACAGGAGTGTCCTTGAGGACTCACGCGCAGAAAGCACTACCTCAACATCATCGGACTCCAGTGGGGAGTCAGCCGCAATGGTGGTCACAGGGAGTGACAATGCTGCCTCTTCCTCCACCACACATCGGCCAGTGCCCACCATCCCGGCTACTACCACTAGTGCTGTCCGTGCCCGCAGGGCTGTTAAGGGTAGAGTCACCTTCACCCCAGGCACCGCTGCCCCTGCCCCTGTCTCCCCTGGTGCCCTCAGTGTTGAGGCGGTAGAACTCTTGCGCCAGCTGTGTGTGGGTCAGACAGCTCTCCTAAATGCTTTCCAGGATCAGGACAAGAAGTTGGGGCAGGTTCTGGCATTTATGGAGGGCATTCATTCGGACGTGGGTGGGCTACACAGGACTGTCCAGGGTTTGTCCTCCACCGTGACGGCAGCCATTCAGCTATCACAGCATCCAAGTCCAGCCCCTATGCCTTCACCAACCACCCTGCCAGTGGCAACCCCTGAGGAGAGTGACCACCCAACTGAGCCCTCAGGCCCCGAGTCGTCGACACGCAGCACACGACAGCAGCGCTCCAAGCGTGCCAGACCACAGACACCATCCCCAAAAAGTGACACAGGCACACAGGGACGCAAAGATAAAAGCCCTTCACATGACACTCAGGGGCATCAGGCAAAGAAGCAGGCCTCTAGCTCACGGTCGACAAGATTGCACCCATCACAAGAGACTCCCATCCACACAACTGCTCCAAGTGACAGACAAACAGTTGGCATGCCTGCTGTGGTGCTGGTGCCGCTGAAGGGAAAGCCCACAAAGCAACCTAAGACTGCTTCACCCAGGACCTCTACTCCCACCCACAGCCCTGTGAAGCGTGTTCAGGAGAGCAATGTGAGTGGTTCACCAGGACCACAGGGGATGGAGGGCAAAAGGCAAGCAAAAAGCAAGGCTAAGTCCATATCCAGCAAATCCCCACAAGGAGGGCCACATGCACCTGTCACACCTTTGGTGGAGAGGGACTCTGTTGTGCCAGCCACACTTCCCACTACTCCCAAGACACTTCTGCAATATCGGATACCCAAGAAGTGTAGAGTCAGCCCTCAACAATCACCCTCACCCACTGTGTCTCGCAGCAGCGTCTCTCCGCCTCCACGTGCCACCATGCCACCCGGTCCGAGCAGCCCTACACCTGCCACAGCCACTACTGCCTCTGTGTCTCACGGCAGCAGCTCTCCGCCTCCACGTGCCACCATGCCACCAGGTCCGAGCAGGCCTACACCTGCCACAGCCACTACTGACTCTGTGTCTCATGGCAGCATCTCTCCACCTCCACATGCCACCATGCCACCCGGTCCAAGCAGGCCTACACCTGCCACAGCCACTACTGCCTCTATGTCTCATGGCAGCATCTCTCCACCTCCACGTGCCACCCTGCTACCCGGTCCAAGCAGGCCTACACCTGCCACAGCCACTACTGACTCTGTGTCTCACGGCAGCATCTCTCCACCTCCACGTGCCACCATGCCTCCTGGTCCAAGCAGGCCTACACCTGCCACAGCCACTACTGCCTCTATGTCTCATGGCAGCATCTCTCCACCTCCACGTGCCACCATGCCACCCGGTCCAAGCAGCCCTACGCCTGCCACAGCCACTGCTGACTCGGACTCAGATGATCCTCTCTCTCCCAGGTCCAGTTCTGCCAGTGGCCACGACAATCAGCCACCTCCCACTCCAACTGCCAGGCAAGTCTGAGGCACAGACACCCTCCCATAACCATCCCTCCCACAGAGGTGCCTGGACTGAGCTTTGATAGCCCCGGTGCTTTGGTCATTCACATGTCAGTGTACGGTGTTACACATTCACTGTCAACATTTTCATGCACACATGTGCATTGTTTAGACTGTGGACTGGTCAATGGCCTTTTATTTGTTAGAAATGTTGTGACTATCAGAATATTTTGCAATAAACACTGTTACTCCTGTTGTATCGTTTGTTACTGCCCTTGCTTCTTTAAACATTTTGATGTGTGGGTCTGGATATATGTGCCACATGCTCTGCATGG
Source organism: Calotriton arnoldi (assembly GCA_963921515.1). Lineage (NCBI taxonomy): Eukaryota > Metazoa > Chordata > Amphibia > Caudata > Salamandridae > Calotriton > Calotriton arnoldi. The sequence goes on along the minus strand of CAWUFW010006813.1, from coordinate 118,537 downwards.
CCGTTCCACATTGCCATTTACTTCATTCACTTTGTCATTGTTTGGCAAACGTAACACACACTTTTGGTCTGCTTGACTCTGAGGTTTGGGGTGCAATGATGTTTGTGGGTGTTGATGTACTCTTGCAATCATCATTCGCTGTTGATTTCAGTATGATTGTACACATGTCATGTTAGGGGGCTATACCACAACAGAGGTGAATTCTACACATAGTCTAACTTGCGGGGTGTCCAAGGTTGGTGATGTCTGTGTGATATGTTTGGATGTGTGCACAGCAGTGTGTGTGTGGTAATGTTGTGAAGGCCTGTCTTCGTTCTCACATGGGTATATTTGGATGTGTGCAGTTGAGTGGTCACACAGTGTGCTTGGCCTGTCCTTGTCAGTGGTGTTGAGGTGTATGTGGCCCTGTACATGCCAACTACAAACGTGTATGTTCCATGTGGGGTTTGCCCCCTCATACTCATCTTGGCAGTGGCAGGGAGGGGTGTCACACCACAAGCACCTTTTTGGCATTACTTTGCAGGTGGGGTTTGCCCCCTAATACTCATCTTGGCAGTGGCAGGAAGGGGTGTCACACCACAAGCACCTTTTGGCATTACTTTGCAGGTGGGGTTTGCCCCCTAATACTCATCTTGGCAGTGGCAGGGAGGGGGTGTCACACCACAAGCACCTTTTTGGCATTACTTTGCAGGTGGGGTTTGCCCCCTAATACTCATCTTGGCAGTGGCAGGGAGGGGTGTCACACCACAAGCACCTTTTGGCATTACTTTGCAGGTGGGGTTTGCCCCCTGATACTCATCTTGGCAGTGGCAGGGAAGGGGTGTCACACCACAAGCACCTTTTTGGCATTACTTTGCAGGTGGGGTTTGCCCCCTAATACTCATCTTGGCAGTGGCAGGGAGGGGGTGTCACACCACAAGCACCTTTTTGGCATTACTTTGCAGGTGGGGTTTGCCCCCTAATACTCATCTTGGCAGTGGCAGGAAGGGGGTGTCACACCACAAGCACCTTTTTGGCATTACTTTGCAGGTGGGGTTTGCCCCCTGATACTCATCTTGGCAGTGGCAGGGAGGGGGTGTCACACCACAAGCACCTTTTTGGCATTACTTTGCAGGTGGGGTTTGCCCCCTAATACTCATCTTGGCAGTGGCAGGGAGGGGGTGTCACACCACAAGCACCTTTTGGCATCACCTTGCAGGTGGTGGTTTGCACCCTCATACTCATCTTGGCAGTGGCAGGAGGGGGTTTGACACCACAGGCACATTTTTGGCATCACCTTGCAGGTGTTGTTTTGCACCCTCATACTCATCTTGGCAGTGGCAGGGAGGGGGTGTCACACCACATGCACCTTTTTAGCATCACCTTGCAGGTGTTGTTTTGCACCCTCATACTCATCTTGGCAGTGGCAGGGGGGGGTTTGACACCACAGGCACCTTTTTGGCATCACCTTGCAGGTGTTGTTTTGCACCCTCATACTCATCTTGGCAGTGGCAGGAAGGGGGTTTGGCACCACAGGCACCTTTTTGGCATCACCTTGCAGGTGTTGTTTTGCACCCTCATACTCATCTTGGCAGTGGCAGGAAGGGGGTTTCACATCACAAGCACCTATTTGGCATCACCTTGCAGGTGTTGTTTTGCCACAATACACCTATGGACTTGTTCACATACATCACTATCCCTGAATGTCAGATGGGCACACATTTTGCTGTTGAACAGGGTGGGATGGTAGGAGCTGTGATGGTATCAGGTAATGACAGCTGCTACCAACAGAGGCACACAATGTACATTTGGGCCAGGGCCAACACAATCCTTACACGTCCCTGGGACTGCCCATGCGTGCCGCTGGACCTGCCTACTGGATTGTGTGGAACTTTTCCCGCATCTTCACCGCTGCGGTGACGTGACCGGGAGGATGCGGTGATGACGTTGTTGATGGATGACCCCGATGCGGAGGTGTGGCCTTGATGTACCTGCGGTGTTGTCGACGGCGGCGGAGTCTTTGTTGATCGCGGATCAGGAACAGCAGCGGTAGGGCTTGTAGTGCAGGATCCATTGCGGTAGCGAACGCGTGGAGTTGTGTGTTATTGCCGTTTTCCTCCGCAGTATTGCTTCCGCCGTGTTTCAATGGGTGGTTTCTCCGTTGCGGTCCTATTGCCTATTTGAGGCATTGTGATTCGGACGGCGGTCTACACGTCATTCCGCACGGTGGTTGCCCGCTATTGGCTACGTCCGCCCTCGTCGCGGAACCAAACTACTGGCGGAACTAAAAACACCGCAGCGGTAGTCATTTGGCCTATATCTGCCCATCGTAATATGGTGGTCGGGGTTTCGCGACCGTGGTTGGCAAAACAGCACCCGTCAGGCCGGCGGAAGCCACCGCTGGCACGGCGGTGCAGATCCGACCGCCATCGTAATCGGCCCCTAAATGCCATTATGGGAAAGGTTCCCACCAGCCTGGAGCAAATACTGTTCTGGATAACACAAAAAACAGCACAGCTTGAAGCAGTTTTTCCCCCATACAGGCCCACAGGAAAAACACAGAATACTGACAATTTGCTTGCCGATGGGGATGGCTCCCCAGTTAGAAGATTGTGCCACTTGGGGTACAGTCTTCACTGCAGTATACACCAGAACACATGGTACCCCTTCAATAGCAGTCATACCAGATGTACTGAAACAGATTCAGAATGAGTACGGGGCAGAGCCTGCCTTAGATTCGGGAATGAAACTGATGGGCAGTTTTGCCCAGGTATCAGCCATTATGTTGAGTAACATAAAAGGGGAGGACACAGCGGTAGCTATACACCAACGCCTTTGCGAATTCACTTCTGCACAGCAGGAGCGTGAATTACCTAAGATTATCGAAGATACATATGCCTCTCTAGGCAGAGATAATCTGGGAGCTAAACCTGGGAAACCAATAGTTAAGGGTAGCTCTGAAAGAGATAACATTAAGCCAGCACCCGATTCTTCAAAGAAGAAATAGAATAATAAACAAAAAAATAAACAAAACAAAAACGCAGTCACGGGGTGGGTATCCTCAACAGGAACACACCGACCGGAGATATAATTTGCAAAACAGTGACAATATTAGAAAGCCTCCAAAATGAGAGAGGGGTCCCCCTTTGCCAAAGGAACAGGACACCAAATTGACAACAAATCAAAGAAACAATTTCCCTTTGACTGTTTTGAAGCACACTATCTATAACTCTATACTCGTACAAAAAAGCACTAAATTGAATAGTTTTTGGTCAGAAAAAGAACTGTACACAATGATGTTTTGATCAGGAAATTACTGTTGGATTAGTGGCCTTAATGACAAATTCTTAAATGTCTACTACATTCTCCCGTAGTGAATTGGATTTGTATTATTTTGTGTATGTGATTTATTAGAATTGGCAGCTGATTCACGGTACAATAATTGATTTGCCTTTTTATGTACTTTTATGTTTTTACTTTTTAAAAAAAGGGATTTATTTAATAAAACATTTATATATTAGCTTTGGAGACTCTGTGACACTCGCTGGTGATATTGGTTTGCATGTGTGTGGATGTGGTATGTGTTATAGATAGTGTGCTTCAAAACAGTCCAAAGGGAAATTGTTTCTTTGATTTGTTGTCAATATTAGAAAGCCTGACAGGTATCAGGATGCTGATACATGTTCATCTCATTCCTTTCAGGAAACATCCGAAAAGCGTTCGGAGAGAGACAGGCGGTCAGAGTACATATATTGAAGAGCAAGTCAAGCCAAAAAGGGAGACACATCACACTTCAGATTACATCATTAAATAGGAAGACAACCAAAAGACTTCAAAACCTCTACTTAAAAAGAAGGAGGTAGCCGGGATTAAAATTAGAAATGCCCAGGCTACTGAGGACTCTGCTTCTGAACGGGGAATGAAGCGATACCAAAGGGGATGATGGACGGAGCGTTAGAGCAAATCAAACACTCACCCCCAGTCAACTTATCTGGGTTTAATCCATCATCATTCTTTAGCTCACTCCACCACCCCAGTTCAGACATGGCCATATGCAAATCAGTCTGACCCTGTGCCTCATGGGAACAGTCCAGCCCGAACTGCCAAGCCATGTCTTCCCTGGACCGGAAACAAGCATCCTGGGACCGGTTTGGGTTCATAACCCTCATCAGCCAGGCTATCTTGAATCCAGTGGCAAAGTGAGCAAGGGACCCACGTCTGGGCATACCCTGCCAACTTAGGGCGAACAAAGCGATACCAAAGGGGATGATGGAAGGAGCGTTAGAGCAAATCAAACACTCACCCCCAGTCAACTGATCTGGGTTTAATCCATCATCATTCTTTAGCTCACTCCACCACCCCAGTTCAGACATGGCCGGGGAATGGGCAGTGAGGATGCTGGACAGTGCGTCTGAAGTCACCATAGCGCACCAGAACCTGATGGACTCTCTGGAGGTAGTAGGGCTGAGTAAGCATATCACAGTGGAAACACTAGATACAAGGGTAAGTGTCCCACATTGTTTATAGGAAATAATGCTACAAATGGAGGGGGAGATACCCAGGAAAGTGAAGGGTCTCTTTTGGGAGAACCTGCCCTATGGTTACAACATTCTTTTGGTCGAAAAGGATTGGCCACCTGAGTTCGTAATGGATTTCCCAATGGGAGAAGAAGTTATTTTACCTGCTTTTTCTGACCTCGTACCAGAATCTGTTAAAAATTAATATGCGCCGGAGTGGGTTTTAGCGTTAGCTCCTGCACTTTACCGCAATCATATTTGGTGGGATGAAGTCACCTCATCATGAAGTACCATTAAAATCAATTACTCTACCACAGAGACAATACCCGATTAAACATGAGGCATACAAACAAGTCAGGGAGATCCTAGATCAATTTGAATACCAGAGTGTGATTGAGAATTGCACCTCACCTATGAATAATCCTTTGTTTCCCATAATGAAACCCGATAATTCATATTATCTAGTCTTAGATTATAGACATTTAAACGCATTCACACACACATTTGCAGTACAGAATGCACACAGTGCCGCACTAATGAACAACATCGTGTGGAAAAAATACTAGACAACTCAAATGGATTTTTCTGCCAAAATATAGCACCTGGAAGCAGATATTTGACAGCATTCTCGGCGCTAGGCTCTCAATGCCAATTTTGTTGATTACCCCAGAGCTATAAGAACAGCCCAGGGTTGTTTTCAGCCAGGGTAACAGAGTTACTTCAAAATTTTATGAAGTGGCATTATCCTATGTAGATGATCTCTATCTGATGGATGATAAATTAATGGAAAACTTGGCCAGAGTGGACCACATAATCCTTGGGTTTGCTCACCTGGGTTACAAATTCGATTTCAAAAAATCAAAAATTGCCCTCCTCTATGTCTTATTTCTAGGGTATGAGTTGTCAAGTGAAGGCAAACGCCTGGCGGCACCATTTTTAGAAATATGTGCACTGCTCCAACCGCCAACGACTCTGAAAAGACTACAATCTATTTAGGATTCTTGAATTTTGGCAGAAAATACATTTTGGATTATGCAGAAAGGGTAAATCCTTTTTACTCCTTGATTAGACCTGATTTTTCAGTGCACCATTGGACACAGGAACCTACTGATATCCTACATTCCGTAGAAGCTGACATAATAGCTTCCAAACATTTACACACACGTGTCAATATGACTAACCTGGTGATCCGCGTAGTCGCTGGACCAACCGGGTACACCTACATTACTTTTAATGAAGGCGATACAGTACCTATTGCATATAAATCACATTTGTACACAAACGCTGAAATGCGTTTTGCACCAACAGAAAAAATACTCACAGCAGTACAGACTGCTGTAGTGAGAGAGAGCACTAGCACAGGGGAAATGCATAATTGTCCTAACTCCGGTACCGACCCTAGAGGTCATTACGAAGGCAAGCGTTCCAGATGCTAAAGCACTGCATCCACCATGGAATCCATAGGTTAACTCTCTCACTGCAACAGATGTAGATTACAGATTTGATTCTACATTACAAACACAAGCATTTCTGCAGCACGAACAAGAATATCCTCTTTTGCATTAAATAATGCCTCTAGAGCGATTTGAATGTATCATTTATACTGATGGATCTGTCCAGCCGGCTATAGGAACAAAATAGTAATTGTAAAAGGGGGCATGCAGGATGGAAAGTTCCTTCCTGGAAAAACACACACGCAGTGTCTAGGAGAACTGTACGGCACAGCTGGCAGAACTAAAAGCCCTGATGCTGGCACTACAAAATACAGATCACAAATTCCCCACACTTGAATTTTGTGATTCATTTTACTGTGTCCAGTCCTATAATGAATATTTACATTATTGTGGCAAAATGGATTTAGGGATTCCAAAGGTTGCACAGTAAACCACAAGATGCTTTGTGAACAAGTGGCAAAGCTGAAAGAAGGCCTGCCACGGTCTCATGTTATTCATACATTGAGTCATCGATGTGTTGGCGTTGACATTGAAGGGAATTCAATGGCGAATGAGCCCGCCAAATCAACAGTGCACACTGCTACCACTGCTGCAGTAACTCGTTCTATCACGAGAATAGATGGAACAACAATGATAGCTGTCAATGCCACGCGCAACAGCTCAGCCCTGCTGAAAGCCTTTCCACTCAAGTACTCCCACAAATAAGATGCACAAAACATTCTGCATGCTCAAATTCCTGGAGAGGGGATAGAGTAATACCAAACATTGATCGCATATTGGGATTAATACTAGCTGCACATGAGGGTCTGGGTTCAGCACATGCAGGGATCACTGTTACAGTTTCATTACTAAAGCAGCGCTATTGGTGGCCTGGTCTAACTAAACAGACCAAGGACTTTGTCCTCAAATGTGACATCTGCCAGCAGATGAAAGGCTCCACCGTCCACCACAAACACTTTTATTGAGCTCAGACAAACCTCTTGCATGTGTCTATTTGGATCACTGAGGCCCCTTACACTCTGATGGGACTTACAAGTACATTGTGGTGGTAGTGGATTCATGCTCAAGATTCCTGTAGGTTTGGCCCCTGCTCTCGGCTGATGCTCGAACTGTTAAAAAGGATTTGCGAGTCTTTATCAAGATATATGCAATTGGCACACTCCATTTTGACCAGGGCCCGGCATTTAGCTCTCAGGCTTACAAAGAAGCCATGGGAAGTTTCGGTGTGGCCTTGCGGTACTCCTCCCCCTAGCATCCTGAAACCGTGACTTAAGGCAGTCCTTAGCAACAAGGGGATTAGGCTCGGGTGGCAGTTGGGTCAATCACCTATATGGGGTCCAGAGGGCACTTAACAACATGTAAAGAAAATCCCTGTGGGGGTTCGTACACCTTATGAGCTCCTGTTTGGGGTAAGGATGTGGGTACTCGACCTCGATAGAGTCAGCACAGTGGTGGCTGAAACACCATTTGACATCAATGATCGTTTGGATGTTTTACAGGACCTTAAAGAATACAGAGCTTTACAAAGCAACATCCAAGTAAAATGCACCAGCACTGGGGAAGTGAAAACAGTAACACAAGACCTGCATGGGTCCTGGAGATTGGGGACCTGGTAAGAGAGAAAATAGTGGACAAAAAATAATTTGGGCCATCTGGTCCTAGCTGTCGAAGGAACCAGAACTGTGCTTCTTCCGCCTCCTGCTCAATTGATCTGATCAAGCCACACTATGTGGCTGATTCTCAGGAGTAGGCCATGTGGGCTCCTGGGTAGCCGCCGCACTCCTCTCGCTACCGTACATGAAGTTCAGATGGAAGCTTTAATGACGACTGAAGACTCCAATTTTCAAAAAGAAGCTGTAAACGAAAATGAGATGATGCTTCCCCCTATTGAAACAACTACAACTGTATAGTCAACAAGTACAGAAATTTCAATTAGAAAAATTGACGACGTCTATGTCAACAAGCCACAGATCGAGTCATCTCCCAGTTCTAAAAAACCTGCTGAGCTGCCAAGAAAAGACCGGATGGCATCTGGCTAGTTCGTGCATTATGATGATTTCTCATCAGATCCAAGTGAACCTGAGCTTACGACACTACCTCTCCCTTTCAAGCTTCGAGTTTATGCTTTCTATCTTTGGCTGAAAAAGACTTAGGGGTCTAATACGATGGCGGGCAGACAAAGTCCGCCCGCCACCATAACGGTGAACGGGACCGACCGCCAGAGGTGCGGCGGTCCCGCTGTGGCCATTAGGATGCGACCGCCTCCCTGGCGGTCGCATCCCGCATATTTAACATTGTGGCGGGCGGTGCTTTGTGCAGCACTCGCCACAATGCCAAATATGCATGTTGTGCATTGGCATGCACAACGTGACAGGCACCGCGTGGTGCCTGCCACCTTGTGCATGCCAATGTAGGGGGGTACCATAGGTACCCCCCCAAGTGCACCCCCCAACACCACGGGGGCCCGCAACAGGCCCCCAAAGGCAAACACTGCATGCCTTTCTATGGCGGCATCGCCGCCATGGAAAGGCCAAACTCCGCTGACATCTTATTATGGCGGGCGGTGCCTGCTAGGCACCGCCACCATATTATTGCCCAGGACCGCACGGCAGGCAATAGTAATGATTGCCTGCCTGCGGTAAAGCGGCGGATGGTCTTTCCATCCACCGCTGGGCCCCCGCCATCATAATAGGGCAGGGGGTAAATGGCGTGCGGGCGGGGAAAGATGTCGGGCGGATCGCCACCGCCGGTCGGGCGATGGCGATCCGCCCGACATCATAATGGACCCCTAACTTCTTTGTTCCCTGGAAACATCTATGGATTACAATTGCCTCACATTTCCTGGACCTTTGGATTGGTATAGTTAATGTCTTTTTCCTACTTCTGAATGGACACTTTCTCCTAGAATGCTCTGCAGTACAACTTGTTTACTTGGTTCTTAAACCACATGCATAATCACACCTTGAACTAAGAGACTTGTCCCTGGTGAACATTACAGCGGTTCCAGTTCCTGAAAGAATTGTATGGGACAGGGTATCGTATGATATATGTGGTCCTACTGAACTTCTGAAAATTCCTTATTTGTTCAAAATTTCTTTAAATGACATCATCACCTCTAGTACTTTCTCTGTTGATTGAAACTGCATAATTTGCTTTCAGATTTACAGTAATCAGCTGCATTTTCAAATGATGAATTGTATGATGGTACACGTAATTCTGGAGACGTGTTCTGTTACCAGCATTATTGTCACTATTTTTTACATAAAGCCAGTGTCTCACACGCTGTTTATAATTACACACAATAGGAACACTGCCCAACACCAACAAAAGGTAGTTCAAAGAATTTTGCACAGAAGTTTGCTTAATTTTCAGGTTTGGAAACATCAGACCCAGCCTCATATTACTACAGGCTTGCACCTACACCTGCAAAGAAAAATATGCTAACAAACACCAAGCTGATATACTCTGTTTCCTTTATTTCCCAACTGTCTACAAAGGGTTTTGACTTTTAGAAAGACAAAATAGACACAAAGTATATCAGGGGACGGAGGCCTCATTTGGAGCATGCTTCTTACCACACCAAATGATTTTCCTGAAAAAGACAGTGCAACAAACTTGAACACACCTCACATTCCTGCTTTCTCACATTTCGAGAATTGGCAGCACTTTACACACTTTAGTGAGGATTCACTAGACATCATGATACGAATTGGTTCTTTCAATTCATCAGACCCCAATTGGAAGGGATGATTGGCTTGGCCTGTGGACACATATGGGTGTCAGTCTAGATTCCTTGGTAACACTGAAGGATTTAGGATCAATAAGCCTGATCAGCCATATGTACAGACAGAACACTTGGGGTGGTGACATCATATAGTGTTGGGAAGTTATGCCTTGGTTGGATAAAAACCTCTAAACTCTCCCAGGTGAAACAGCACGTGCCCCTTCTTTCTGGTTACATGGATCTCAGGGATTTTTTACAAGGCCCCGGAACCCACGTCAAAAGCGCTGTTTGTATGGAATATACAATGAGCTGTGGAAAAATTCTCAACAGGAAGCTGCTGAGAGATTGCGTGAGATTGATAGGGTTAATTTAGAAAAGGCTTTGGCTGTGGTTGACAATGGTATGACCACTTTATAATCCAGAATTTATTCACTGGGCAACATAGTGTCTACTGCAATTGACATAATACAGCAAGACATGTCTATATTGGGCATGGACAGTCGCAATTACGGTCAATAGTAATACTGAGCTGGACATTACAAACGTTATGTTCTGGCCATGTGCCATGGCGTTACATCAACAGTACAGATCTGTTTTCAGCATATGATCTAACAGAAAGACTGATGACAATGGCACGTAGAGATGCGAAATATACCATGTCACACATTGAACAATTAGACCAATTACTTTTCACAGTGGCTGAGACATCATCCACTGACTGGATAATCCATGGCTACATCACCCTACCGGTCACAACCTTTCAATTCCAATATTGTCTTCAATACCAACAGGTAGGCAGATATGAAGCGCTAGGGGAAGGATATGTGCACGAGTATTGTGAATTACCGTTCAGGTTTAGATGCAGGAATGGGGACACGGAAGCTTTTCTAAATGGCTCCGACTGTGAAGACACCTTAAGCGGCTCCTTGGTTTGCAAGGACATTTCTCTCCCTGGGGCATGAAATGCTTCAATGACGACTAGTCTTGTTTTTTGAAGGGTTCCCCAGCTGCCGTAATTCATCCTGAATTCACGCTGCTCTTGAATGGGAGCTGTTTGATGCTGAATGATCAAGGTTGCTGCAGAATGGAATTTGGCATCACTTAATTCCATAGTCACTTGTTGTACACCAGTACTGTTCCACCTGCCTGCACAGTTAGGGAAGCAGCTCTATGGCCTTCGATAAATGTTTCCACCATAAAATGTGACTCCCTGAGCAAACTGAAAGCCATGCTTTTACAGTAGGATGTGGCCTTAACTTCAGTCAAAGAGATGTTTGAGGTGCAGGTTGCAAGGTCCTCGTCTGAGATACAGACACTACTCCACACTAACTTCCCACTGCATTTTGGGGTGCTGGTCCATCATATCTTTAACACGTCTGATACGAAACAAATAGTGCACTTTTTAAAATGTATCAGCTCTGGTTTGGTTAGCACCTTTCAGACGATATTCGGAGCTATACCATCTTTCATACACTCCGAATTGGGAAGCATTTTTGGAGGGCTCCCGCTTGTCCTGATACTCGGGCAGGAATACTGATTTTATTCAATCTGCTCAACAATGGACATCCCAGTTCAATTCAGAATTGAGACAACGCTGCTAGTGCTGCATTGCCGTCAGCGCATGATACACTGCTTCGGCACACCTCGGTTACAAGAACTAAATGAGCACTGGTTCTTGTCGTGCAGGCCGGTCTGGCTTGACTGCATTCAACCTGTCTTCTGCTGCCTGCTTTGTAGCCAAGAATGCATCCTGGATATGTGTCTCAGATCAGAATTGGTTGTGCCACCGGACATTGAAGTACTGATGGACCCCTTAAAGGACCATGCGTATTGCTGTCCCAGCATATTCCATTGATGATGAACGCATTCTTAGAGCCACCCTGGGATACTTCAGCTCTGGTGATGTGAACAACGGCTCTGCAGTCAATATGTGGGACACCACGCCTCCTTCAGCTGCTGCAGTGGGAACAGGCTAGACTCACCTATGCGCCATTAACATGCAACGAGGTACGCCTCTGGGACATCTGCGGATGTGGGCAACAACAATGTTGCATCTACCACTCGGAACACATAAACAATTGGCCTTTTTCTGTGTGGGAACAATTTTGGCTCTTTTTAAACAAAATGTACCAAAACAGCTTTTTCTTTTTCTAGGCACCATGGCTTTCTGAGTGCTTGGGATCTCAAATAATACAATGACTTATAAAACTTTTTAAATTTTTGGGGGAAGCCTTTAAAGAGTAGTTTTTTATTGTTTTTAAAGCTATCTGCTTGCTTTTTAGATAGCTTTTTAGATATCGACCCTTAGTATGAGGAGTGGGTGTTATATTCCTGGGTTAGGCCACAGTAGCAAAGCAGCTTATTTCTTAAATTGTCCTCACAAATAAAATGTTCAAGCTGTGACGTTTTGCATACATTTGTACACACGACAATGTTAGATTAGTTTCTCTGATACTACACTTTTTTTTACATCTAGCTTCGCACAACATTGTCACAACACCCTGATGAACATCATGTATAAAGTCTCATTCCTTACTACGTACAGATGTCATCACTATCTTCATCCATGGGGCGACAGGGCTATATACATATCCACAACATCACTAATCTATGCATACATCGCAAGGCTGCTTTCTATTATATAAGATGAGCATCCCGATAGGTTCGTAGAGGAGGTACTTTCGCTGACACCAAGGTTCCTTGCATGCTGAGAAATCACCACACAGCGGTCTGACATCTTGTGAGGGGTGTCCAGTTCATGACCAAGACGGGGTCCTTCACTCTATCCCATCAGGTAATGGGGTTGGATCGTCCCTTGGGGGGATTCTTGGCTCTACACCTACATACATTCTAGGTACACTTAGAGTAGGGTCCGCATGGTAGGAGTATGCCAGATTACTGCCTTGTTTATATGCCTGCATATATACAATTGTTTAGCCCCATGGTAGAACTATATCTACTATTTACGCTCTTGGTGCTTGTAATCACGTTTATTTGCTTCTGTCTGCTAATCATTGCAGCACACATATTTTATGCATGAGCAACTTTGGTTCAATAAATATTATTGAAATCGTCCTACTGTGTATTCTCTGTATATTTCTCTAAAAATAAGAGACCACGAGTGACTGAGCAAAAGGTTCTGTACTGTTTCCACGATTCCTGAGGAATCAGGGTTGTCAAGTTCAATGGTTGCCAGGAACCATTCGCTCCCTGGTAGGTTAGGGGCAGGGCCGGACTGGCCATAGCGGGCACTGGGCGTTTCCCCGGTGGGCCGCTAGGGTGGGGGCCGATTTTGGGCCCCTGGGGGCCATTTTTGTTACAGGGCCGTTTTTGCAGCATAGCTGCAATATCGGCCCCTGCAACAAAATCGGCCGAAACCGGCCCTGGCAAACAGCGTGGCCGCACCCCCCAAGCCCCGGGGGGCCCGACCGAGCACTTTGCCAGGGCCGGTTTGGGTTCTCAGTCCGGCCCTGGTTAGGGGGGCTTACGGTGGCACTGTGAGCTAGATGATCTATAGGCCAACATATCCTGTGGGGGTGTCTTCAATCAGTCTCAACAACAAGCCCCTTGTTTATGATGTCTGAACAATCCGCAGGTCCTACGGATTGATAGGAACTACACGACAAAGCAACCCCCTCTCTTTACCTGTTTTGTGGACTATTCAGCAGCCTTTGATAGGGTAGACAAGAGCATTTTATGGAAAAAGCTACAAGAATGGGCCATCCTAGACTACTTACTTTGAGCAATAACATCTTTATATGCCTCCACCTGGGTTAGAGTCAAGTTAACATCCACGATCGTCTCAAGGAAGATCATGGGAGACAATGGCCTCAATCAGGGCTGTGTGCTTGCGCCCCTGCTATTTAATCTCTACACTGCTGATATAGGAGCAGTGCTCAAACAGGCTAACCTCATCCCTCCGAAGATTGGGAATACTAAGATTCCTATAATGCAATATGCCAATGATATTGTCCTTCTTGACCACTCGTAAATCAGTCTACAGAGAGCGCTGAATGCACTACACAATTACAACTTGGCTAACAAAATGGCAGCTAATGGTGCCAAGACTAAAATATTCAGCTTTGGCCATCCACCGACAAAAACACTTATAGGTGGAGCCTTGGGGAATTACAAATAGAAAAAGCTGATTCTTACAATTACCTGGGTGTATGGTTCACCACCAAAGGTGGACAAAAAAAGCAACTGAGACATGCCATCACCAAAGCTGAAGCCAACATCATCAACCTGAGTAAATTAATTAAATCTTTGGAAAGCCTATTCACCATTCCAATCAGGCGGGTTCTGGAGGCTACTCTGCTCCCAACAATTACTTACGGACCCTTGACCTTGCCAGGTAGGTCGCTCCCCCACCACACAGCTCCGCCTGTGTTGTCCTGCCCGCTGCTGCTGCTGGTAAGCTCGCCCCTCTGCTGTTGCCTCGGTGCCCGTTTTGCTTCTGTTCCCCTCGTGTCCCCATTTTGTGTGCCCGTTTTGCTTCTGTTCCCCTCGTGCCCCCATTTTGTGTGCCCGTTTTGCTTCTGTTTCCCCTCGTGCCCCCATTGCTTGTGTCCTTTTTGCCTTCTGTTTCCCCTCGTGCCCCCATCGCTTGTGTCCATTTTGCCTTCTGTTTCCCCTCGTGCCCCCATCGCTTGTGTCCATTTTGCCTTCTGTTTCCCCTCGTGCCCCCATTGCTTGTGTCCATTTTGCCTTCTGTTTCCCCTCGTGCCCCCATTGCTTGTGTCCATTTTGCCTTCTGTTTCCCCTCGTGCCCCCATTGCTTGTGTCCATTTTGCCTTCTGTTTCCCCTCGTGCCCCCATTGCTTGTGCCCATTTTGCTTTCTGTTTCCCCTCGTGCCCCCATTCTGCTGTGCCCAACTTTGCCTTCTGTACCCCCCGCCGCTGCGTCCCCTGCGGCCCCGCCCCCCTGACTGCCCATTCGCTGCCCCTGCCTCCCGCCTCCCAGCTGCTCCTCCCTCCCAGCTCCCCATATATGGCGGCCGCTGCGCAGTGAGGAGAGCGACCCTTGACCTTGCCAGGTAGGTCGCTCCCCCGCCACACAGCTCCGCCTGTGTTGTCCTGCCCGCTGCTGCTGCTGGTACGCCCCTCTGCTGTTGCCTCGGTGCCCGTTTTGCTTCTGTTCCCCTCGTGCCCCCATTTTGTGTGCCAGTTTTGCTTCTGTTCCCCTCGTGCCCCCATTTTGTGTGCCCGTTTTGCTTCTGTTTCCCCTCGTGCCCCCATTGCTTGTGTCCATTTTGCCTTCTGTTTCCCCTCGTGCCCCCCTCTGTTGTGTCCATTTTGGCTTTGGTTTCCCCTCGTGCCCCCATCGCTTGTGTCCATTTTGCCTTCTGTTTCCCCTCGTGCCCCCATTGCTTGTGTCCATGTTGCCTTCTGTTTCCCCTCGTGCCCCCATTGCTTGTGTCCATTTTGCCTTCTGTTTCCCCTCGTGCCCCCATTGCTTGTGTCCATTTTGCCTTCTGTTTCCCCTCGTGCCCCCATTGCTTGTGTCCATTTTGCTTTCTGTTTCCCCTCGTGCCCCCATTCTGTTGTGCCCAACTTTGCCTTCTGTACCCCCCGCCGCTGCGTCCCTGCGGCCCCGCCCCCCTGACTGCCCATTCGCTGCCCCTGCCTCCCGCCTCCCAGCTGCTCCTCCCTCCCAGCTCCCCATATATGGCGGCCGCTGTGCGGCCGCGCCGCCGGCGCGCCGAAGGCGCGCCTAAGGCAAGCCCGTCTGTGCCCATCTGTGCCTGTCTGCGCCTGGACCGCGCCCAGCGCCAGAACCCCTGGGCCACGCGCCCCCCGCTCCAGCCTCGAGGACCGACGCCGTTACGAGGCCACCACACTGCACGCTCTCAACCCCGGACGGACACACAACTGCTTCAAGGCCGCCCCGAAACGCACACATGGCCCCTTCACCTGCCGGAACTGCAGCTACACCAGCCTCAGAGCCACCGAATCGCCCGCCAAGAAGGACCTCAACCACCTCCGATGCATCCTACTGAACACCCGCTCCACACGCAAACACGCCGTCGAGCTCTGGGACCTGCTCGACACATCATCACCAGACGTCGCCTTCCTGACAGAGACCTGGATGAACGACTCCTCCGCACCCGACATCGCCATAGCCATCCCAGATGGCTATAAGATCACCCGCAGAGACCGCGTCAACGGAGTAGGAGGAGGAATCGCCATCGTCCACAAGAACTCCATCAGGGTCTCGACCAGCACCGACGACACTCTCAGCACCGCCGAACACATGCACTTCCAGATCCACACGGACCCCAACACCACCCTTAGAGGCACCCTTGTCTACAGACCCCCTGGGCCCCGACCCCCGTTCAGCGACTCCATCGCCGACTTCATCAGCACGCACGCCCTGACCTCTACCGACTACATCCTCCTCGGAGACCTGAACTTTCACCTGGAGAACAACAACGACAGCAACTCCACCACCCTGATCGACAACCTCGCCAACCTCGGACTGAGACAGCTCGTCACAACACCGACTCACTCCGCCGGCCACACGCTCCACCCCGTCTTCTCCTCAAGCTCCCACGTCTCCTTCAGCCACACCACGGAACTCCTCTGGACCGACCACCGCTGCATCCACTTCACCTTCCAGAAACCCACCACACACCACCGCACCCAACAGATCCCACGCCGCTGCTGGAGCAAAGTCACCGAAGACCAACTACGGGCAAACCTCGCTCTCAGGCCTCCCTCCGACCCATCCAACAACGACGACGCTGCCTGCAACCTCAGACGATGGATAGACGACTGTGCCAACACCCTCGCCCCGCTGAAAAAACTCACCTACAGCGAC
The DNA here is from genome assembly GCA_963921515.1 of Calotriton arnoldi. Taxonomy (NCBI): domain Eukaryota; kingdom Metazoa; phylum Chordata; class Amphibia; order Caudata; family Salamandridae; genus Calotriton; species Calotriton arnoldi. The sequence goes on along the minus strand of CAWUFW010006813.1, from coordinate 102,043 downwards.
ACCACCAAAAGAGCCAGCTGGTTCACCCCGGAACTCCTAGCTTCCAAGCGTACCTGCCGGAGACTTGAGAAGAAATGGCACAGTGATAAGACACCGGACAGCCACGCAGCCCATAAAGACGCCATCTGTAACCACCACCACCTCATCAGGTCCGCCAAGAGAATCTCCTTCAAAGACCGCCTCGACAACAACGCACACAACAGCAAGGAGCTCTTCAACATCGTGAAGGAACTCTCCAACCCCAGCTCCAACACCAACGACATCCCGCCGTCGCAAGCCCTGTGCGATTCCCTCGCCACCTTCTTCCACTGCCAGATCGCCGACATCCACGACAGCTTCAACACCCAGACAGCCCCCACTAAGATAGATACACCAGACCCGCCGCACACCATCGACCATGACCCCTTGCCAGCCTGGGCCAGCGTGAACATTGATGACACCATCAAGACCATGGGCACAATACACTCCGGCTCCCCGTCAGACCCTTTCCCGCACCACATCTTCAACAAAGCCAGCAGCTCCATCGCACCCCACCTGTGCAACGTTATCAATCTCTCCTTCGAGACTGCGACCTTCCCAGAGAGCTGGAAACACGCAGAGATCAACGCCCTACTCAAAAAACCCAAGGCGGACCCGAGAGACCTCAAGAACTTCCGGCCCATCTCCCTGCTTCCGTTCCCAGCCAAGGTCATCGAGAAGATCGTCAACAAACAGCTAACCCGATACCTCGAAGAAAACAGCATCCTGGACCCATCCCAATCGGGGTTCCGCAGCAATCACAGCACTGAGACTGCCCTCATCGCCGCCACCGACGACATCAGGACCCTGCTGGACAACGGTGAGACCGCAGCCCTCATCCTGCTGGACCTCTCCGCCGCCTTCGACACTGTCTGCCACCGCACTCTACGCACACGCCTCCACGACGCAGGGATCCGAGACAAGGCCCTGGAATGGACCACCTCCTTCCTCGACGGCAGAACCCAGAGTGTCCGCCTCCCACCTTTCCGATCCGAAGCCTCCGAGATCATCTGCGGCGTACCCCAGGGATCTTCCCTCAGCCCAACACTGTTCAACATCTACATGGCCCCGCTCGCATGCATCGCCAGACAGCACGACCTCAACATTATCTCCTACGCCGACGACACTCAACTGATCCTCTCCCTCACCAAGAACCCCCTCGCCGCCAAATCCAATCTCCATGAAGGAATGAAGGCCGTCGCCGATTGGATGAAGATCAGCCGACTAAAGCTGAACACGGACAAGACAGAGGTCCTCATCCTCAGCTCCAACCCCTCAGCCTGGGACGACTCCTGGTGGCCAATGACGCTGGGAGCAGCCCCGACACCCACCGACCACGCACGCAACCTGGGAGTCGTCCTCGACTCAACGCTCTCCATGGCCAAGCAAGTCAACGCAGTCTCCTCCTCCTGCTTCAACACCCTCTGCATGCTTCGCAAGATCTACAGGTGGATCCCGACAGACACAAGAAGAACAGTCACCCAGGCCCTCGTCAGTAGCAGACTTGACTATGGGAACGCCCTCTACGCGGGAGCCCCGGCCAAGCTCATCAAGCGACTGCAACGCATACAAAACGCCTCCGCACGCCTGATCCTCGACGTACCACGCCACAGCCACATCACCCCCACCTGAGGAACCTGCACTGGCTCCCCGTCGACAGGAGGATCTCCTTCAAACTCCTCATCCACGCACACAAGGCACTCCACAAGACTGGCCCAGCCTACCTCAACAGACGACTCTTCTTCTACGTCCCCAACCGCCAGCTCCGCTCCGCCGACCTCTCCCTCGCCACCGCCCCTCGCATTCGAAGAACAACCACCAGCGGCAGATCCTTCTCACACCTCGCCGCCAAGACCTGGAACACCCTTCCACTAAGCCTACGACAGACCCAAGACCTGCTGACCTTCAGGAGGCTACTCAAGACCTGGCTGTTCGACCAGTAGCAGCACCCCCCCCTTTTCTCTCCCCAGTGCCTTGAGACCCTCGCGGGTAAGTAGTGCGCTCTACAAATTCTGTGATTGATTGATTGATTGATCACCTGGGCCATCTAGTACATATCTTTGACAAATATCAGATCAAGGCATATCAAATAGTTTTTTGCCTTCCTCCGTATTTACGAAATTGCCTGATCAGGCTGCAATTTGGTCTGGTGGCTCAAATACAACTTACAATTGATACTCTACAAATTGATCAAAAGGTGCTTAATGGCCCGCAGCTCTCATGTGCCATATTCAAATATGCCCTGAAAAACAAGCTAGAATGCTATCCAAGGAAAATGACATAAGCAAACTTAAAAACTCAAAAGCTTTGCCAGCCGTGGAGAGGTTTTACTTTAGCGGTCAATTTAATTCCCTCAGGACACAGTCCTATCTGTTGAGTGCATTACGTAAGGGCTGCTTGAAACAAATCCTTTTTGCCAGGTTAATGGGCCTACAAATCAAGGAATTTAACCCAAATTGTGCCACTATAAAAACGAACCCCTCAAACTTTCATTCATCTACTTTGCTGTTGCCCTGCACATCTTGCACTGTACTGCAGAAAGCTAAAACCATTGTTTATCGCTCATGGCATCCGAACTTGCAACAAGGCAGTACATTTGGTGTTCACCATCATAGAGCCTGTGGACTTAGCAAAGTTTGGCAAATACATGGCAATCTTGAAATTGAGATTAGAGGGTGTTGCCTCCTAAGGAATGGGCCAGTTCAATGTATGGGATACCTCCTTTGTTGAATATGAACTGCTTTCAGCGTCTAAAAATCTTTAGAATTAAGTCATCACGCTGCTCGTTTTGTCTTAGAGACATTGATTGTACTAATTTATTTTCCAGAGGCTGCCATCACATTCTGTTTTCAGCTTTTCACCCAGAATTTATTATACTGAGCCAGTTCTTCCCTTTTAACTGACTTTTAGTTGTTTGATGGATTTTATGCCTAATTTTCTTATCCACATGGTAAAGATTTTTATTAATCTTACAATAAGTGCCCCTACCACCTTTTCATGGAATTAAATATTGTCACTGGGAAAGGGAAAGCCTAACAGAACTGCAGTATATTTAACAAAAATACATTTGATATACATTGCTGTGTGAGTATAATTTTGGTGGTTGCTTTCTAAGACCAATTATGAGAAAAACAATTCTTAAGTAGGCTTTAACAATAGGGAAAAGCTGCTGCCTCTGCAGTGAAACAGAATTAGTAATCTTGCCATTGCACAGACAAGACAATCTTAATATTTGGTATGCACTATTGCACATTATACATCAAGGCCTTATGGGCTCCATGGCATGCTGAGGAATGACTGAACAATGTAACAGTAGATTTTTCTACATGTCAAAAGTGCTTTCTTGTGAAGCGTTGCTGAAGTTTTTGGCTACAGCGATTCAGGACTACAATGCCAGGCCTGAAGTCATGTTTTTTAAAGTCCCAAATTGGGAGGGTATAAATCTACACTGCTGTCCACTTGTGACTTCAAACGTATTTGCAGCTGGTGGACGTTTCTGCACCATATTACATTACATATTACAGTGATTGTACCTACAATGCCATAGCTGACAACTGTCTCCATTGCTGACAACTGTCCTGGTTTTGCAGGGACAGTTCCAGCAAGTTGGAGACTGTCCCGGGTAATTCACTATCCTGGGACAGTCCCGGCAATTGCACTTCCAGCCCTGCCAAGTGTCGCACATCTTGCGTTAGTAACGCATTTAAAGTCACTGTAGAAATGCTTGACTGTGCTGGAAACCTGACTATGAGGTAGCAGTGTTCGTAGAGAGTTGAAGTCTTTTTTCCTTTTTTTTTTATTTATGCACCCCACACACCCAAAATCAGTGTACCAATATATATATCTCCATTCGAAATGTTGTTTACTCTAAAATGGTCAGCGCTCTAGCTCTGCATATGGTTGGCCACACCAAAAACAAGTTAGTCCTCTTTAGTTCTGCATCCATTGGCTGATGGCATAGTTCTATATATTTAGGTCGAGCATCAGCATTCCTGCGCTGTCTGCAATACCTGCTGTATTCACTCTATGGAGTGCTAGTACAGCTGCTGCTTGCCATTGGTTAAATATTCCATTGCTCTTGTTTCCTGGCTCCTTATTGGCCGGTGCGGCGATACATCACGTCCGTTTGTAAGCGAGGAGCACCGGCCAACTACATTTTCCTTACACTGTAGGGGACTACTTGTTTTATTTAATGCTACTGTTACTGTGTGAGTGCCTATTCTAGTAAGTTGCAATGTTTATTTCATTACTGTAGTGTCCGCTTTAGGGGCCACCAAAGTAAGTTGCATGGTCTATTTTATTACCAAAGCGCCTACATTAGGGGCTGCCGCTTGCATAACTTGCATGCAAACGGGCGCCGTGCTTCATTTTAGCACGGCGCCCTCTTTCATGTTTTTTTCATGCACATAAAAGTTACATAGGTGCAAGTTGTACTGTTTATTTTCAGCGCGCATAACTTTTATGTACAGGGGAGCCGGTTTCGTTTTAGCACGGCGCCCACTTTAATGCTTCTTGCATGCATGTAAAAGTTAGCACAGGCGCTGTGCTTTACATTTAGCATGGTGCCCGTATTTATTCTTTTTTTAATGACCATGGCGCCACGCGCATACATTTTATGTATACAGGTGCCATGCTTTGTTTCAGCACGACACCCGCTTATTGTATTTTGCATTTATTATTTTCCTAGCCAGAGGCTGTGCTCGGCAAGACGCCGCCCCTGACCTCTGACCTGGGAAGTGCAAGAGTTCATGTGGCTGGCATGGATTGTGTAGAATTACTACAGCCGTGCCTTTTCTCTTCCCTAGTGCAGGCTGCGGGAGTCCAGCAGAGTAGCTAGTGAAAAGAGAAAACGGGTGACAGATGATGTTCACCCACTCTCTCGTGCTGCCCAAGACAAACCGAACACCTATGTGCTCAGTGTGCTGTTCACCCGCAGGCGCATTGCTTTCATAGCGCGCAAGCTCAGAGTGCAAAAGTATCAGCCGAGCTCAGTTAATTTATACCCTTTCAGTGTGTGTGTAGGACACCAGTTCCTATCTCTAAAGCCGAGGTGGGTGATCTATGGTTTGTTATTTCATTATGCTGCTCCATTTTTTGAGCCGTCTTTCCGATGGCAAGAGTTGTGATTCTTGTGCCACACTTAAAGGTGCAATGCTTTGTCACTACTGCATATGGGTTTGTTTTACTTGGTTTTTGTTTTCTGGATACATGCACTTGGACAGCAACGGAGCTTAAGCACAGGAGCTACTAAAAGTACGTTAGCGTTCGTAATTTAAATTAAAGTGCTGTCCTAAATAGATTTTTTTCTGTTGCAAGGTTAGATTTTGCTTTGAATATGTGTATGTCGTATACAACATTGGTTGTTTAGTAAGCATTATTGTCTGTATTTTCAAGAACAGGAAGGACGGTGTTTTCTACTATTGAACTCTTTTCTTTTTCTGCATTTTTATATCTGTTCTGATTATGAATAAGCATGCAGTTGTACAACATTATACGTTGCTACTTTATAGATCTCTTCTCTAGTGCAGGCAGCTGGAGTCCAGCAGAGTAGTTAGTGAAAAGAGAAATGGGTATCAGCTGATGTTCACCCGCTGGCACGTTTTTTTTTTTTGTTTGTTTAATGTAGCTTTATTGAAATATATGGAAAGACAAGGGTACAATTTACAACATAAGTTAAAAGTAATCAAAGAAGCATAATATAAATGTATGAAAAACGTAATATGAATATGATATGGTACAATGAAAAAAGTTAACGGAGTAGAGAGACAATATGAAGAATGTACCTTATTAACTTAGCATTTTTGATAAATATATAGAAGGAAGGAAGGGGGAAAGAAAAGAAAGAACAAACAAAAGAAAAATCCAGCACTCTTTATAGAAATGATCATAATTCACTCCAATAAGTACACAGTGAATAAACAATAATAATACAAAGATAACAGTAAATTTCCTAATATATACAGTGTCAGGAACTTAAGACTGTAAGGCTCATGGGGGTTGCAAAACAAAAGTATTATCCCTGAACTGAATAGCACGGGAAGATAAATAATTGGTAAATGGAGACCAGAAAGCCTCTTTTCGGAGAAGTTGATGAGAAGAGGTGACAAAAGCTCTGTCCAATCTGTGGTGATGACAGAAAAGTTTCCATCAGGCTGAAAAGGTGACCTTGGAGGCATCTTTCCAATTGGAAGAAATGACCTGGAAGGCAATTGTCAATAACAGATCCACAAATTGTCCGAGTTTACGGGCACCAAACCAGACCGGGGAGGTTCTTCCCAAAAATATGGAGTTAATTTTAAAGGGAAAACTAATAGAACATATAGAAGAAATTGTATTGCAAATTTTTAACCAAAAAGAGTTAATATGTGGACATAAAAAAAGGAGTGCAAGTATGTGCCAGGAGTAGTTGAACAGGTCCAGCAGGCAAGTGAGGAACCCTGGGTGTATTTAGAAATAGATGATGGGGTTAGGTACAGCCTATTGTAAAAGTAATATAAAGTCTGAGTAGTGCTAGCATTACAGGACGTATGGTGTAAACATGCCCAGATGGAGTTCCAGGTGTATATAGAGAAAGTTTGTTGTAAATCCGTTTCCCATAACAGTTCAACCTTACTCTTAGATCGATTGGGAAGAGAGTAATGTAGATATTTGTAGATGTGAGAAGCCTTGAGGGAAGAGGCGGTGGGCAGTGGCTCTAATGATGAATCCGGTGAAGGGGAAGGAGGTCGGGAAAGAAGGGAGTACTGCTGAATCAGGATCAATTTCAAAGAATCATATTTATGAAAAGAGGAGGCGGGCAGTTCATATTTAGATTGAAGCTCACTGAAGGAGAGAGGCAGCGTTCCGTGAAATAAATGCTTGACTTGAATTATCTCCTTATTGGCCCAATCCTTTCAGAAAATGGTTCGATTAGCAAGTTTAATGGATCTGTTGTGCCATATAGAAGTATCAAGAAACTTCTGCAAAGGAGAGAGAGTTTTGGACCAAACCGGGTATATGACCAATATGGAGTGTGAAATAACGGGAGATTTGAAAGAGCGAGGAGGATGCGGAAAATTAGGTAATGATGAGAAAGGAAAAGGTTGGATCAAAAAGTCTTCCAATTTACGCCAGACCGTAGAAGGTGTGTCCTCTGGAAAGGAGAGATGAGGTAAAAGTTGATGTATCAAAAAAGAAGAGTGGTACTGTCTGACGTTGGGGGAATTAACACCGCCCTTATCTTTGGGCGTAGATAATGAAGACAAAGAAATACCGGCCTTACGTTTGTTCCATAAGAACCTACCTAAGGCAGAATTGAGTGATTTAAAGAATTTCAATGGAATCTTGATGGGTAGCATGAATAAAAAAAAATTGATGACGGGAAGCATCATCATCTTGATTATTATTATTATTATTATTATTATTATTATAACATTTGTAGAGCGCTACTGTTACCCGTGGGTGTCCTGGCGCTATGTGAAATCTTACCCGAGGATTGAACCAGAGTCATTCTAATCAGTGAACAGCCAGGTTTTTAAAGCTTTTCGAAAGGCCAAAAGGCTCGATATACCCCTAAGATATAGGGGAAGCTTATTCCACGCTTTGGCTGCATTAGCTACAAAGCTTTTTCCACCCCAGTTGGCCTTTTTACAAATGGCACATAAACCAGTTTGGCATCAGATGAGCGCAGTAGTCTCTTTGGCGTATACCAGTACAGCCGCTCTTTTAAATAGGCCGGCCCGGCTCCATACAGTGCCTTATGAACCAGACACATTGCCTTAAACATAGTACGCTTCCTTACCGGCAACCAATGCAATTTCCGAATTTCCTTCGTTATTGAAGCGTATTTTGGGATGCCTGACACCAGTCTAGCAGCCGCATTCTGAAGGAGTTGCAACTTCTGCAGAGAGCCTTCCTGAATATTAAAGTACAGACTATTACAGTAATCCAGTCTCGACATAGTGAGAGCTGTGATAACTGTTTTACGACATTCTGTAGGTAACAGTGGCAGAATTTTCTTGCATGACCTCAGAACGAAAGACGTAGCAGAGACCACCGAGTTAACCTGGTCTTTAAAAGTGAGCTTCTGGTCCACCCACACACCTAGGTTTTTAACCTTCCTGTTAGGTGCGGGAAGGGGGCCCAGAGAATCTGGCCACCAATCTAGAGTCCAAAAATTAGGATCATTCCCAAAACCTACCACCTCCGTCTTACTGGAGTTTAGTTTAAGGCAGTTTTGGGCCATCCAGATCCCTACGGCATTCATGCACTCTTTAAAACGAACTGCCGTACTCTTTGACTCAGCTGGTAGAAGAGACACCACAATTTGAGTGTCATCCGCATAAGTGGTTAGACTAAACCCAAATGACTGAATAAGGGGTGCCAAAGAGGACACATATATATTAAATAGTGTCGGACTCAGTGAGGAGCCCTGCGGGACCCACATGGTAGTGAAAAAGGTTTAGATACAAATTCCCCCAACATTACCCGCTGACTCCGATTTGACAAAAATGATTTTAGGAGTCTCCAGGCCGAACCCTGTACCCCAATCTCCTGCAGCCGGTCCATCAGCAAATCGTGATGGACCGTATCAAATGCTGCAGAAAGATCTAACAGGATCAGAGCAGCCTTGCCACCTTGATCTAAAATGGTCCGTATCTCTTCAGTAGATTTCAGGAGGGCAGCTTCGGTGCTGTGGCCCCCTCAAAAACCATACTGAGTTTGGTCCAATGCTTGTGTAGACTCAAGAAATTGACTAAGTTGCGTATTTAAATTTCTCTCGATGATTTTAGCAGGTACCGGAAGTCTGGATATTGGTCTAAAATTGTTAGGGTCTTTTGTATCAAGATTCGGTTTCTTCAGAAGGGGAGAATAGAGGTTTTTTTCCAGTCTAGCGGAAAATGTCCCTCTGAGTACGCCAAATTAAAAATGGGTGTCAAAACTTGAGAGACTGGCTCTACCGCTAACTTTAATATCGCTATCGGGCAAGGGTCCAAAGGGGATCCAGATTTCACCTGCATAATAAGATGACCAGTTTCTGTAACTGTAAGCTGGGCGAATTTGTTCAGTAGCACTTTCTTTTCCAGAAGAGGGTCAGCCATTCGGCCCGCTGTATTCTTAGGGGTAACTTTAGAGAAAGTGGAGAAAATGGCATCCACTTTCTCATAGAAGAAACTGGTCAATTTTTCACAAAGATCTTGACTAGGCGTAGATGTACTCACCACTGGATTGGCAAGGCTAGTGACTGTATTAAATAGTTCCCTAGCTGAATTATTTGCTCTGTTAATCTTCATGGAATAGAATAAAAGCTTTGCCTGGTGAGTCTGCTGTTTGTATATAGCAAGACCCCGTTTATACTCCTCCTTATCAGTATCCTTGTACTCTGTTCTCCATCTTCTCTCCAAGTGTTTACAAATCAATTTTCTTTCCCTGAGTTCTTGTGAATACCAGGGAGCGGAGGGCAGCCGTCTGGTGGGATAGAACATTTTTCTAGGAGCAAGCATGTTCCCTGCTGTTTCTGGCCAGCTAGTGTAGGAACGTGTTGCCTCTTCTAAATTTGAGGGAGACATAACTGCAGTCTTATTAAGAATATCACACAAATCCTCTGCCACTACTTTGTTCCACGCCCTTTTCACCAGTTTTTTTTTAACTGGCTTTTGAAATTGGCGCTCGGGAATGGAGAGATTAAATAGAACTGCTCTATGGTCTGACCATGGAAGTGGAATGATATTAGTGACTAGTAGCTGAGGATTATTAGAAAAAATACCATCCAATATATGGCCAGCCTGATGAGTCACATCAGTCACCAGTTGCTCTAAATTACTACACTTCATTAAATCTAACAATTTGGCTGTGTCTGGGTCGGAGAAAGTTTCCAAATGGAAATTAAAATCACCTAGAATAGTATAGGAGCTAGCCAAAATACCCACTTCAATGAGTTTGCCCACCTGCTCAATGAAACGGCCTCTAGGGCCTGGAGGTCTATAAACAAGTGAACCTTGAAAAGTAGAGTGGGGGGACATGCGGAAGGAGAAATCTAGCACCTCACAACCTTCCACTTCTCCCGGGCTAAAAGAAGCGATAAGGGAGGAATGATAAATGACTGCTAATCCGCCTCCTCTTCCCTTAGGCCTGTTCAAAGTATAACAAACAAAATTAGGAGGCGTCGCTTTAACCAGGTCAGGGCCGGAAGCATTATCCGTCCAGGATTCTGTAATAAAAGCTATCTTAATGTTTTCAGCTTCCATAAATAAAGCACACTCTGTGCTGTGTTTAATCAGTGATCTGACATTCATCAAGGCCAATTTCCAAGTTAAAGTCCCCATGTCTTTCTCGATCTTTCCTACGTGAGTTCTAGACCTCTCTAAGGTGTCAAACAATAACTTTGGAATTATAGTCCCACACCCTGGACAAACATTAACGGGCTCCAGTGGCTGCGCATCAGGACTAATACAATGGCATAAGTGAGTTTTAGTGTTAGTATTGAGGCTTTTTAATATAGAACCATCATAATGCAATTTAAAATGTTTACCTCCACATCCCTGGGCAGAGGGGCTGGCGCTGAGCGCGATACGATCGCGGACGGGCGCAGACGGGCTTGCCTTTAGCGCGCCTTTGGCGCGCCGCTGCGCGCGTCCGCTGCGCGCTCGCGTCATACTGCATTTAAATGTCATTTGGGACCAGAAAGCATAGCCCGCTGACCCCACAACCAACTCAAGATGGCGGACCCGCAATCCAACCGCCGGCCAACCTGCACCGGAAATCAGGATTAGGGGCTAATAAAAGTGGGGTGCAGGAAACCGGGATCAGGTAAAGCTTAAAACCAATTTGTTTTAAAAAAAAGCAAGTTAAAATCGTATTTTTCAAAGTTTAAGAACAGAGTGCAAATATCGCAATACTGGCTGCAATAAGCATGTACTCATTAGCTCAACAAGCATTATGTCCAACCTACCCCACCAAGACAAATATAAGGGTGACCATTTTTCTGACATATGTTGTACTTTAAGTAGGATATCATCTAAATTAAGTTGGGCTGATTTAGCAATGGAGGAAGAATATTTAATTCCCAGGCAAGCGATATGTTTAGGATTCCATTTAAAACCCACATCCGTGAACATCTCCTTTAAGCAGAATTTATTTAGGGGAAGAACTTCAGACTTGGTAGAGTTTATCTTATATCCCGATACAGAGGCAAAGGAAGACAAGAGATCATTAAAGGCGGGTATGGAATCCGGAGGGTCTGTCACATATAACAGGATGTCATCCGCATATGCAGTTAACTTAGTTTCAGAAGCCTTATGCCGAAACCCACGAAATAAAGAAGAAAGTCGCAAGGAGTGAAGAAAGGGTTCAAGGGATAATATAAACAAATAGGGAGAGAGGGGGCAGCCCTGACGAATGCCCCTCTGAAGAGTAAAGTAAGATGATTGGGAACCGTTGACAAAAACAGAGGTAGTTGGGGAGGAATAAAGCAAGCTAATGTACGGCAAAATAGCAGGACCAAAACCGTGCCATTTAAGGGCGCGCATCAAAAAAAGCCAGTGAAGATGATCGAAGGCTTTTTCAGCGTCTAAGATAATAGCCGCTAAAGAAGTTGAGCTCTTGGATGCAAGATGTATTATGTTTAAAAAAGCTCTAGAATTGTCAGTTAAATTCCTGCCTTTAACAAACCCAGACTGCTCGATACCAATCAGATCAGGGATCACTTGATTTATTCGAAGAGCCAACACTTTGGCAAAGATCTTGCAATCCAAATTTATCAAAGAAATGGGTCGATAGTTGGCGCAAAATGAAGGGTCTTTATCTTTCTTGGGGATCAAGCAAATCATTGCCTCCAAAAAAGTGCCACGAGCTTCCTTATGAGAAATGAAGTGTTGGAAAAGAGAAAAGAGATGAGGAAGAAGGCTTTGAGCAAAGCAAGAGTAAAATTCAGCAGTAAAGCCGTCAGGACCTGGAGCTTTGTCTTTAGGCAATAGAGCCAGGGCAGTCTTAATTTCAGAAAGAGATAGGTCTTTGTCAAGAGAGGAACAGTCGGGAGAAGGGGAAGCACGTGGAGGAAGGGAGTCAAAGAACAAATCCAAGGCAACCTCTAAGGGAGATGATTCAGGGGTATATAAAGTTTTGAAAAATCTGTGAAACATTGTAGAATTTCTTCATCTTTAAGATGGTTAATGCCTTGGTCATCGATAATATTATTTACCCTGGATTTTTGGGATTTAACTTTTAAGTAATTCGCTAATAATTTGCCTGCTCTGTTACGACCCCCATAACATTTGGAATTACTCTTTAGAAGAGCCCCAGAAGCCTCCTCAGTCGATTTCCTATTAAAATCAAATTTAGCATTAATAAGTTGTTTGAGCGTGTCATTAGAGTTGGAAGTATAATAGAAATGTTCAAGATGTTTAATAGAAGACAATAAAGAAGAGGATTCCTTATGGAATTTCTTCTTCTTAACAGCAACATAGTCGATAAAAAAAGCCCCTGGCCGTTGCCTTAAAAGCATCCCATACCGTAGGAAATGAAATGTCAGGGGTAATGTTGGCTTGAAAGAACTCTAGAAGAAAGGTTTTAAAACATTCCAAAAAAACAGGGTCCTTAAGTAACACATTGTTGAAGCGCCACCTACGAGGTTTAAAAGAAACTGAAGGAAGGTCTACATCAATATTAACTGGAGCGTGATCCGATATCAGTATAGATCCAATTTCAGCATGAGTTAAGTTGGTGAGTAATTGGGGAGATACAAAGATGCAATCAATTCTTGAACTTGAGTTGTGAGTAGGGGAATAAAAGGTGAATTCAAATTTGTCAGGATTGCAAATCCTCCAGTCGTCCACCAGACCCCTTGCTAGAATAGTATTTAGGAAAGTTTTTTGCATTTTATTGGGAATTAATCTTGATTGAGATTTCCTATCGATAAAGGGATCCATAATCTGGTTACAATCGCCGCCAACAAGGAAATTCGAGTTAGGACAGGAGTGTAGGGCCTGTGACATGGAGAGCCAAAACTGAGTATCCAAACTCGTAGGACCATATATTTTGAGGAGGGAAAGAGGGGATCCATTAATAACCAGATGGAGAAGAAGCCATCTACCATCCACATCTTTCTCCTCCTTTTCAATCGTTACAGACAGAGATTTATGAAACAAAGTCACCACTCCATTCTTTCTCTCCTTAGCAGGCAAACAAAAAACATGACCCACCTGTTGTAGGGATTCTGCACATACACAGAGCTATGCACAGGATAATAGGACCTCGGAGTATAGTGGTGAGCCAACCATACACCTCAGCACCCACAATCCCAATCCGACTAGCTTTAGCGTCTCATGAGCAGCGATGCTACCAATGATTAGACAACCCAGAACACAGTATCTCTCTCTCTCAGGACTCGCAGGAGCAAGAACACCCTTTCATAACTCACTCATACCTGTCCACAACGCGCGTAATAAGAGACACAGTATAGTTTAAATGTTTATTTCAACTATCGTGCTCTAAGATACAGTACACGTGCCAGTACTATCAGCATAATGCATAAGGATAAAATAATCAGTATAGTTACAATTCCATAGAATACAAACGGGGAAAGCATTTCATAAAGCAATGGATATAGGGCTAAATGACCATACCACCCTCCCCGTGCTATTAGCTAGTTTATTATATAAACAGAAAACCTCTGGGCTTTGTCAGGCGGACCCTCATACCTCAATATCTAGATGCAAGGTTTACATCATCAGATAAGCACAGCTCTTCTCTCTGGAAAGGTTTTTCTCCAAGTGCCTCTAACAGTGAAATCACATTATTAAAAAGCACACAAATTTCTCCAGTGCAGCCGTACGTAGTGTTATGTCTAGGTGCGAGGGAGTGGCCAGATCAGCAAGAACAAGGGACGTTGTTTTTTGACCTTGTACATGTTGTGCAGATGTAACCCACAGGGAACAGGAGAAAAGGTGAAAGGCAGAAATGCAGACAGTCCTAATATAGCCGGGCACAAGCAGAGGCTGGAAAAACAAAGTCACAAAGTAACGTGTGCAGAAAAGGCATCAGGGCAGCCAGGCCTAAGCCAACTTAGCAGGGCAGACCATGAGGCCACAAACCACATGACACCCTCCCCTGGACAGTCCATTCCCCCAGACAGAGGACGAAGACAGAGTTCAAATAGAATGAGCAGAACAGAAACGTCCGTTTTGGAATAGTCCCCATGAAGGACAATGAATGGGAGAGGAAAATAAAAAGTCTGTAGAAAAAAATCCAGTGTGGCCGGAAGCTGAAAGCGGAGGCCCCCCTTCAATCCATTAACGTGTAGGTGCAGAAAAACGCCACACTTTCCAAGAGGACATCGTTGGAACCGTCAGAAAAAAGAGTCGCCATCCAGTCCAATAAATCAAAACTGCAGTCATGTTCCTCGTAAGAGGGAGCAGTGAAGAGCATTGCGGGACAACTTGCGTGATACTCAATATAACTTTGTTGTGGGAGATTCTGAGCAGCCGCACAGACATCCCATTGCTCCAAAATCCCAAGTGCAGCTGCACGCGCCATATAGCCAGCACCGGAACAGTCCCGCTCATGGGCCTATAAGGGACCCACCAAGGGGACAAAATCCGGGTGAGACAGAGACGTATTGGAGAGGCAATAATCCAAGGACCAGGAAAAAGGACATCGGATGCAAGTCATCACAGGTTGCACGCAAGTGAAATACGCAAAGCGAAAAGAAAGTCTGTAGGACACACTGAGTGTCACCAATGGCAGGACGCCGAATCTGGCGAGTATGCGTTCACGGAGCATCTGGAGTCGACATGGGTCGAGAAGGGCCCAATGAAGTGCAGCCATTGCGCAGTAAACAGACCAAAAGCAATATACCAGCCGCTAAGGCGAGGATCAATGGAAAGCCGCCAAAGACGCTGGAAAAAATGCAATGAATAAAAACCGGTATTACACCAAAGATATTTTGATAGGAGGCAACAAGGCCAGAGCCCACAACTTTAAAAAAGTGCACCAGACCTCCGGTGCGTGATGCATTAAAAACACGGTGAATCAGTTCACCGAAATGTTGTGGGAGGTTAGTGTTCAAAAGGGCCTGTATTTCACTGTGGGTACTAGCCACCTGGAGGATGAATGTCTCCCGGGCGGATGTGAGCATAACCTCCTGGTTCAATAATAGCGCCTTTATTCTGCTCAATTTATTGAAATCCGCCTTCAAAGTAGGAATGGAAGGCCAAATGGAACTATCTATGATGTCGTGCGGGGGAGGAAAAAGCACATTTTTGCAGCAGACAACTCTGTGGGAAACTGTTACAATATAGGGTATGCCGGCCAGCATGCCACAGTAGTCCTGATTATTCAGAAGCAGATAGCTACCATTTGCAAGCACAGTGAAAGTAGGAGATATAGCAGGAGCAGGAATACCCTTCAAAACACAAGCAAGATTCGGAGCCGAAACGTTACAAGCTCCGTGCAATTTAATGTGTTTGCAAATAAGGGAATGACCCACAGTAGAATCGCATGACTCGCCTGTGAGAAAAACTTCCTTGCCGTCCCTAAGGCATCTATAAAGGAAAGGCAGAGACCAAAGTTCATGCAAGAAGGCACTGCCTAAAGGCTGAAAACGGCCAACAGGATAATATTTCATGCAGGAACTGGACTCAAATAAAGAAAAAGGTAAAGCGATAACCCCGTGAACTAGCCACACTGCAGAATCCAATTCCGCTACAGAGAATGGTAATGGCTCTATTTTCTCGATATGTAACAGAGTGTATGTGGCATCTTTCATGGACATGAACTGCTGCTTTTCAGTTAAATTAAAAGGCAAAAATAAGGCAGTGGTGTTCAGAAAATGCCAAGGAACTTTACCCATTTTAAGTGTTTGCAAAGTCCATGCAAACTGCATCACAGAACGCAATTTATTTTGACCATGATATAACACAGAAACATCATCTTGTACAATATCAACAACAGAGGAAACAATATTCTCTAATGTGTAAATGCGGGAAGACAGGGTATTAATACTATTGTCAACAACAGCAAGCACCTTTTCTAAATTTGCTTGATCAACCTCCCGAAGACGGGAGGCAGCTTCAATTTGCGAAAGCTTCCAGAGTTCATTGTAAGTTTCATAAATGAATCTCTTAGGCCGAGGGCCACGAGGCCCCAGAACAAAATCGGACAGATCAATGTTGCCTGAAAGGAGGGATAAATGCTGTTTTACAGAATCTAATGAAGAGTGCTGCAACCACTGTTTACATAGTTTACCAACAGAATAAGTGGTAACAGTACGAGAGTCAGAAAACCTCGGGTCTGGCCTATCCTGTTTGTAACCAGGAGCTGAGTCATGAAAACGCAGTTGGCAGGCATCTGATGCTATGGGCCAAGCCAACCAGGGTGACTGAACAAACGTGGAAACATTAAATGAATTGTTCTGAAACAAAGCTTGCAAATCTGTAAGGGAAATATTGAAATGCAAGCTCTCGTTGGTGGAGGAAGACAACACAGGAATGGAAGGTGCATTTAATTGTTTGGAAGTAGCCAAACCCCAACACGTCGTTTGATAGATGGAATGATTTAAAAATAGAATTTGGGTTGGGATAAGGCAAGCACGGTGCAAGGCTTCTGTGCCTTATACCTGCCATGGTTTGGACCCCCAAATAGATTTTAAGTCAATGGTGTCCTGCCAGTGCTCATAACCACCCACAGCCAAGGCGGCCAAGAAGGAACCCGAATACAGTAACTTGGTGTGGGTCAACATGATTTTCTGTGTAGATGAAGTATTCAATTTAAAATAATAAGACCCAGGGTTCGATCTATCAAAGTCGGTAAAATAAGTAAACTTGTTTCTAAGAGTTTGGGAGCTACCTTGCAAAGGGATTGGACAATGTTCCCATTGAGTGTAATTAACAGGACCCCTAAGGGTACTCGGTTTATGGAGGAAATGGTTGCCCCAATGCTGGTAACAATATAAATTGGCATAACTTGCAGAATTCATGTACAAATCTTCAGCATTAAAAGCAGCATAATATTTCAAATCAGTAAATAACGATTCAACTGCATGCACATCCCAATCGTCAGAATGAATATTACTTTTAACGACATCACCCATTGAAACACGAAGGACATTTGGTACATTAACAATCTCGGTTGGTCCATGAATTTGGAAATTTACCGCATCCCATACGATGCCATCAGCGACTGGGAAAGCTGAAATGTTCACAAATGTGTGGTCACGCTTCATAATGTGAGATGAAGAATGCGGAGCCAAAGTTCCAGAGACACAGTTCACTGCAGAGCGTTCCGGCAAATAATGACCATTGATGAGTAGAAAAAAAACTGTGATGAAGCCAATAGACATGAACAGAAAAATCAGGAAAAGTACCAACCAGATGTATGTCCAGGGAGGAATCAAAAAATTGTCTCTGAACCATGATACAAAAATACTGAATCTGGATGGGATAAGTGATGAGGTGGAATCTGAATCAAAGGAATAACGTGTTGGGCTCAGTGGCGTTGTTGGTAGGTGAGCCACCGACTCGTTAGCAGGGTAGGTATACTCAGTCTCTTCGTTGCAGGGGGAGGCTGTGTAGTTGAGTAAGCGATCAGGCAAATCTACCATCTTGATAGCAACATCTGTGACCGTTCGGGAAGGAGGGCCACGAACATATGTCCGGGAAATGAGACCGCTGGTGTTACACTATTCAGGATCGGCCAGATGTTGTAGCTTGACATTGTCCACTGAGATGAATCTGTTCTCCTTGCGACCAGGAAGCGGTGGTAAGATGACTGTACGAGTACCCTTCAAGCCAAAGACTGGAACCGGTGCACGATAAGAGGGGCCAAATTCTTTTTTGTTCTCCACCTTCTCTCGAACCAGATCTCCAATCTTCGGAAGCCAGCCGGCAACCGGAATCTACAGCGCAGCGTCTGTGGCTGAAGGTAAATGATCGTTTGCAAGTTTGTCTCGGTCTTCTTGTAAGCCCTGTAACATAGTAGAATGGTTATCTACATCAAAGATGGCGGACTGCGCCGCCATGTCTAGACCATCAAGGTCGGGCACAAACATTTGTATGCCAAAGAGCATTTCGTATGGGGTCCGCCCACCCAGAGGTCTTCTAGGGAGATTATTAAGTGCACGTTGTACGGTATACAAGTGGGCCAGCCAGTTCCTGCCAGTACCTAAGACTCTAGCTGTCAAGGATTGCTTTAAGTCACGGTTCATTCGTTCAACAATCGAATTGCCCTCAGGCCGATATGGAGACGAAAATTTCACCTGCACCCATTGCGTCCTTGTAAGCCTTAGAGGCGAACGCTGGACCTTGGCCCGAATGGAAGGTGCCACTGGCGAAAATTCCCACAAAGACGCGCAAATCCCTTATGACATTTCGAGCGTCAGCACTCCGTTGTGGCCAAACCCAGATGAAACGTGTGCACGAGTCCACTGCAACCAAGATATACTTATATGCAGTGTCTGAAGAGAATGGACCACAGTGATCCAGGTAAACACACCCAAAAGGTCTGTTTGAAATGCAGAGCGGTGTTTGTGGTGGTTGTATAACCGTGGAAGGCTTAATCTGCTGACAAACGTCACAAGAAAGCACATAAGTACGGGTTTGTTTGTATAAACCACGCCACCAGTAACGCTGCTGCAAGATGGAAACCGTCGCAGACACGCCAGCATGTGCCGAAGCCATGCCTTCGTGTGCGGCCGTTATTACGGAAAGTCTGCGGTCCGCGTTGGGAATCAGCCGATCACCAACGTCAGGAATTCTTACGAAAGGAGCCTGTTCGGGACCTAATTGATAAGAGTATTTGGAAGGGAAACCCCGTGGGTAACTAGCACCCTCCTTTGTTGCAGCAATAGCTGCCAGAATATCATTATCTATCTTAGTCATGGATCTTGTAACTGCTGCGACTGAACACGTGGCTACTGCTGATTTGGCAGCCTCATCTGCCAAACCGTTACCGACAGCGTGTGCGCCCACACGCTGGTGGCCAAGAGTGTGAATCAACTGTGTGAGAGGCAGACGTTGTTTCAAATCTGCTACTCTAACCCAAAGCATCTTATGCTTAATTGTGCTGCCTTTTGCATCTCTATAGTCATTTTGTGACCAAAAGAAGAGATTGTCATTGAAAGATTGAACACAGTAGTAAGAATCGCATACAATAAGAGTCGTCACATCTGGATTAGCGAACTCAAGTGCGAGCACCAAAGCACGCAGCTCGGCCAATTGTGCGGTACTGTCTCCGAGTGCCTGTGTGTGCACTACAGTTGACTTGAACTTGCCGTTCACCATGGTACCTGCTACAATAGCACATGCCGCGGAATAAGCATGCTTGGAACCCATGGCCGGTTGTGCCGAACCATCGGTATAGATAATACATTCGTACTCCTCAAGCGGTAGCAAAGACAGAGGAGGAGGATGAACGAATTCATACTGTAAAAACTCCTGTGTCTGAAGAGAAGAATCAAAGATAAAAGTGACATCCGGGGACGTCAAAGATGTTGCCCATTGTATCCAATGGGGGTGCAAAGCTTTAGAGTTCGGTACACTTGCTTTCGTCACTGCCCACGTCCAATTCAGGAGTCTCGTTCTCACCGTCTGTGGCATATCTCGCTGTTACAGCTGCAACTTTCTTCTTCTGAAACTGTGGACGAGAACGTGGAAATTCGTCTGGTTTCCCTCTGACTTGTTGTCGAGGTTGGTCTCGTCCCTGAGGAGTCTCACGACCCCTGCCTCTATCCTGGTGCCTGTGAAGAACGAGGAGAACGCGAATCAGGGACTTGAAATCTCTCTGGAGATTTAATTCTCGCCCTATCGCGCAAATCATAAGTGCTTTCAGAAGAGACGGAAACCGGGGATGCGCCTCGCGACCCTGGCTTCTTTTGTTGCTTACCCTGCTTTTTCTGACTCCAGCTCTTTTTAGTAAAGAACGGCTTCTCATCCTTCTCAGATTGAGATTTCGGTTGAGGTTGTGATTGAGTTTGCGTTTTAGCAAAAGGCTTGACTCCCAGGCTATTGCTGTAATTGTTTTGTAAGCCTGGGCAATAATTTTCGGTAATTCGCGCGGCCTGTCCGGTTCTGGGATCAAAGCCAAAGCATTAGCTACTTGAAAGTTAACTGCATCGCCCTTGACATTCGCAAGGATCAAATGAAATGAATGAAATGAAATTTGTACTTGTAAAGCGCACTTATACCCCCAAAGGGGTGTCCTGGCGCTGTACGCATACCGCTGTGGAACCCTTCCTGGCTTTTCCCTGTGAAATGTCAACTCCTGGGCACCCCCAGGGTGAAGCCAGGCATCCCAGCGCTGTTGGGGCCGTTGTGGAGATTAAGCAAGCTATTGCCCAGAGTTGCAGAGTGGGACCCATGATTAGAATAGGCACCGAGGCGAGAATTATCAGGTCCGAGGAAATTGAGCCCAAGACCCGCCGAGGCGGGAATTGAACCCTGGTCCCGGGCCAGATCTCTGCATCAGGGTCTGCCGCTCTAACCATTGAGCCACACTTCTCCACTCAGCTACTACATCGAACACTCCCACCAGTCTCATCCCTAATTCCACAGCCGCTTCAGGGCCATGCTCATCCTGCACTTGTTTAATTACAGAGGGGAGAACCGTCATGGAAGGAGTGCCGAAACACTTCGCATATACTGCTGCGAATACCTTACCCCAGTTGTTGCATTCTGTCAACTCGGGAATCAAGTCTTTTGGCAAACTAATCGTCAAAATCCTGTGTTTTTCCACAGGAGAAGTATTTGGAAAAACTGCCTCCAGCTGGTCAAATTTTTCTGCAAGCCAATAAGGCAAATCGTCCTTATTTTGTGGGCACTTGCCCATTACCGAATTAACCATGACGGGACTTATGGTTACACCGCCCGGCCCAGCTGGATGCGCTGCAACTCCAGGCGGGGCTCCCTGCATGTTGCCTGTAACAAACTGTACTAAAGCTCTATGCACACGTATCAAAGACGAATGCAAATTACGCAGTTCAGCGACTGTAAGCGTCATATAACGCGGATGTGGGGTATACCCGGCCAAAACAGGCCAAGTGGCCCCTTCAATCGATAAGGGGCCTAAACGAACCGAGGTAACCGGTTGGGGGAGGGCGCCATCAAACCAAACACGGTGTTGCCATGCCGTGAGCGGTACTTCAAGATTCCTATAAGGTCTATAGAGATTAGGAACAGCAGTGGCTGTATATTCATGGAACAAATTATCAGTCCCATCCACCGCCGGAAAGGTGATCCAAGAGTAAAACACCTCAAAGTGGTAAGCAGGATCCGCTTGTACCACAAAGATTAGATCGACACCCGTGTCAGGCACTCCATACACTGTCAAGTAAGCCCGGAGCGCTGCGCGGCTATGTGCCGCAATTTGGACAGCCATTTACGACTAAAATATTTCGACAACCTAATAGGAGGCAGCACAATATAGGGTTTTATTTAAAAACCTTTTAACAACTTCAAGCTTGAAAGAACCTATAAAAACGTCAATATAGGAGGTATCACCTTCACACACGCTTCCGGAAGCGTCTGTGAAGGGGTTGTGGACAAGCACAAGTACTACTCAAGCGTCTCGCAGATAAGCAGCCCACTCGTTGGTTGCGCCATGTTGTAGGGATTCTGCACATACACAGAGCTATGCACAGGATAATAGGACCTCGGAGTATAGTGGTGAGCCAACCATACACCTCAGCACCCACAATCCCAATCCGACTAGCTTTAGCGTCTCATGAGCAGCGATGCTACCAATGATTAGACAACCCAGAACACGGTATCTCTCTCTCTCAGGACTCGCAGGAGCAAGAACACCCTTTCATAACTCACTCATACCTGTCCACAACGCGCGTAATAAGAGACACAGTATAGTTTAAATGTTTATTTCAACTATCGTGCTCTAAGATACAGTACACGTGCCAGTACTATCAGCATAATGCATAAGGATAAAATAATCAGCATAGTTACAATTCCATAGAATACAAACGGGGAAAGCATTTCATAAAGCAGTGGATATAGGGCTAAATGACCATACCACCCTCCCCGTGCTATTAGCTAGTTTATTATATAAACAGAAAACCTCTGGGCTTTGTCAGGCGGACCCTCATACCTCAATATCTAGATGCAAGGTTTACATCATCAGATAAGCACAGCTCTTCTCTCTGGAAAGGTTTTTCTCCAAGTGCCTCTAACAGTGAAATCACAATATTAAAAAGCACACAAATTTCTCCAGAGCAGCCGTACGTAGTGTTATGTCTAGGTGCGAAGGACTGGCCAGATCAGCAAGAACAAGGGACTTTGTTTTTCGACCTTGTACATGTTGTGCAGATGTAACCCACAGGGAACAGGAGAAAAGGTGAAAGGCAGAAATGCAGACAGTCCTAATATAGCCGGGCACAAGCAGAGGCTGGAAAACCAAAGTCACAAAGTAACGTGCGCAGAAAAGGCATCATGGCAGCCAGGCCTAAGCCAACTTAGCAGGGCAGACCATGAGGCCACAAACCACATGACACACCCAATGCCTTTTAAGAGAGCAAATGTCATTTTCCAAAAGATGGGTTTCCTGTAACATTGCAATCTTACACTGTCAGCAGGATAAATGAGTAAGTACCCTTTGTTTCTTCATAGGGTTCCGTAAACCCTTTACATTCCAGGACACAATACGTACATTACCAGTCATGAAAAAGGGAAAAAGAAGTAAGAAACAGCCATGAGCAATTTGAAGTAAATAGTACTATACATTCATTGTGGAGAAAAAACTGAACCATTATAAAAACCTTTTGAAAATAAGTACAAAAAATCAATCTGGAAATAAAGGAAAAGGAAAAAGAAAGAGAAAGGGAAAAAAGGTTACAGAACAAAAAAGAGAGAGATAGGAGAGAAAACCCAGAAATAATATATAAAAAAGGAAGACGGAAAGAAACAAAGGTGAACTTGATAGAGGAAGAAAGGTTGACAGAAAGCAGGAAAGCTTCAGTCAAGCGTAACAACGTATACAACAAGTGTAAGAAAAGTATCGTGGAGAGGCGAGGAAGCGCAGAAAGGAAGATGGATGGCAGTTTGAGAGATTCAAAAAATTACAACAGAGACCAAAAATAGAACAAGGATATACATAAGGAAAGTTAATAAAGAGAAAAGAGAAAGAAAGTGACTGGGAACAAACCAGGCACAGAAGAAATGAAAATATGCACAAGCAAGACCAGTGAACGGATTAACACTTACCAACACATGAAGATGAACTATAAACAATGGGATCAGGAAGGAGACACATGGGAATGGATACATCAAGGAGGGAAATCTGTACAGACAAACATCTGTAAGGAAGAAAAAACATGAGGTTATTGACGAATCAACCTGAAAAGAGCTAATATACAATGGGTATCAGAATAAACTTAAGAGTAACCACAATAGCAACAATCCCTGAAAGATTAAAAGTATGTTAGGAGAACGGAGACAAAAATATTATATGATCAAAAAGAAGAAAAACGATCAAGTTCAGGTTTTCCCAAAGTCCATCACTTCTCCTTTGTGCCGAGCAATGAATTGCCTTAGATCATCTGGACAGTCAAATGAGAAACTTCTTTCTTTGTATGTAACCTTGAAAAAACATGGGTGCAAGAGGCCATATCTAGCGTTCATGGAGCATAGATCAGGGCGAAGTGAAAGAAACTCTTTACGTCTGGCTGCAGTCGCACGAGCCACATCCTGAGAGATAAATACCCTCTAGCCAGACCAAAGCATCTGTTTTTGTTGCTTAGCCGCAGACAGAACCATTAAAAGGTCAGTGTATTCCAAGAAAAGGACAATTATCCCTCTAGGGCGACTAGACGATGATGATGATGATGAGGTCGAAGGTCCTCCAGACTTAAGACCTAAGCGGTGTGCACGTTGTAGATTAAGGTTGGTATCTGCCTTGAGACCGACTATTTTGGGTATGTGAACCTTAAGAAAAGACAGCATGTCAGCAGAGCCTTCCACCCCTTCAGGGATGCCGTAAATTCTGAGGTTAATTCTCCTGTTTCGATTTTCCAAATCCTCAGTTTGTTGCTTAAGGAGAGCGAATTCTTTTGACATGACGTCGATCCTGGAAGCTGCGTCTTGGACATCGCTGATCCACCATCGACACCTTGGATTCCAAATTAGACCATTTCTCCTCAAGTCGTTGAAGAGTGGCATTGGTATCAATGACAAATGGTTTCATGTGTCTTATTTCTTCCATTAGATCCTCGAGAGTTAGAGGAAATGGAGACTTTGGGGCCGATTCCGATTCAGGCCGGAAATCACTCCGACTGAGCCGGACCCGGAGAGATTTCCGACCAAATCGGACTCTGGCAGTCCGACCGAACGAGTACGATGCGCACGCATGCAATCGGACTCGAGTCGGTCGGACTCCCATTGAAGTCAATGGGAGTCAGACGTACAACGCGTACGCGGGCTCCCAGTGACTCAATGGGTGCGAGGCGAACAAGGGCGCCCCCTACAGCGGGTACGCCTCGATGCGACTCGCGGCGTACATGCACAGGTAGGGGGGACCCATGGGTCCCCCCCTGTGTGCGACTCGCGCGGCTACACGTACGGGGGTGTCCGACACGGACCCCCAAAGTCCGGCTCCGACTGCTCTTTCGAGCCGGACGGCGTGAGTCGGTCGGACTGCTCGAGGCGCGCATCGTACTTGCCCGGCCGGGGAACGTCTCCATTGCGCGGTGCGTGTCGTGTCCGTGCGAGTCGGTCGGAGCGGTTCGGACCCGGGAACGAGTCGGTCAGCGATTTCGCGTGCGCTCGCATCGTACTCGATCTGCCGGACGCATGTACGAATCGGTCGGGAAAGAGGGCTCCGAATCCGATCCGGTTAAGCCGAATCCGATTCGGTGCCCTACCGGCCGAGATCGGAATCGTCACCTTAGTGGGGGAGTTAGGTTCTTTCTTCTGACGTTTTGTGGCAGAAGTAATATCTTTGCGAACAGAGGCCATGTTGGTGGTTATAGTCTTTTGACAGGGCACCTGGTCTGGCTCCATAAATGGGTGCGTAAAATTGCCAAAAGAACCAAGCGAACTAGTTAGCGAAAAGCTATTTGTTAACAGTGCATCAGTAGTGGGGGAGGGGCAGAAAAGACCTCCAAAGAAATCACAGCTGGTGACCACCAGGACCTTGTAAGCAGTGAATAAGAAAATTGCAGTCGGCACACATTGCCTCTCGAATGTTCACAAATATGAGCCACAAGTATAAGCCATCAAAGAGAAAATACAAGCCAGGTGGATAAAGCAGAAAAAATTGGTTATAACAGAGTCAGCTATAGTTTTTGGCATAATACAATATGCAGACTGGCCAGGGCACAGATAGTGTTTCCCAAAGAATTTAGACTACCTTGAAAAAATTTCCATTGAAGAATCAATGTTTCTTGCAAGGAGCACGCCGGCTCACCGTTGCAGACAAAATGGCATCTCCGACTTCTGAGGAGATCGCGAAGCGGGAGCGGAACAAAGAAATGCGCGGCTTGCTGAAGGCCGGAAAAGAAGATACCGGTGCCCCCATTGTTCACATCCTAAATGAACCACTTCATGCTGTAAAAAGAAGTGGACTGCTGCGGCAACGGAACTCTGGTCTTCGTCGTACCGAGGAGCCTCAGCGAGCTGCGGCCATCTTGCGGGCGGTTAAGCCATGCCCCCCCTGGCACATGGTTTTCATGTCGCACAAGTTCAAAGTGCAAAGTATCACCTGAGCTCAGTTAATGAATGTCCTTTCAGTGTGTGTGTGTGTAGGGTTCCAGCTCTGGTCTCCGAAGCCGAGGCGGGTGATCTTACGGTTTTTGATTTCATTATGCTGCTCTTTTTTTTATCCGTGTTTCCTATAGCATAAAATGTTGATTCTTGCGCCAAACTTAAAGCTGCTATACTTTGTCAGTGCACCATGTGGGTTTTTTTACTTGGTTTTTGTGTACTATATTTTCTGGATGATGAAGGGTTTAGATCCTGCTTAGTATATCAGTAGGTTATCTGCCTCCAGTATTCATGTTTTCCTAAAAGCCCAGCGTCCTATCTTCTTTGATTTGCCCATGGTATGCACCCACAGGCACAGAGATGATTCACAAATTGTGCTTTTAATGAGAAGCTATATTTACAACTGCACACAGACGCTCTCACACATACGCTTATATACCTACCTACATAAACACTTTGACATTGACACACATGTGCTCCATATATGCACATCACACATATTCGGAGATATATTCCATGAGGAAATTAGAGAGACCGACAACTACCTCAAATTATGGAAACAGTATTAAAACAGTTATTTGAATGAGTGTATGGCTTACACCACAGTCACCGTCATCTTCAATGTTGCCTCCAATTCCATCCTTGCACTCAAATGCAACCCCTGTGGGGGTTTGCATTATGTAATCTAACACTGCAACATGACACACATATAACACAAAAACTTCTCTTATGCATCCACAAACCTAGAATCTATTAACCAGGCACACACACAACACAGCTATTCCCTTATGAATCCAACACAGTGCTGCAGCTGTTTCTCTGGTCCCAGTGGTAATTTATTATTCTAAGTCCTCTAGGCAGTGCTGCAGCTGTGTCTCTAATCATACATCTACTACACTCAAAACCAAAACACATAGGTAAAAGACATTTTAATTTGCAACGCTAATAGCTCTAACTCTAAAAAATGCGAGACCTATTTCATTGCAAATGCTTGTTAGATTAGCAGTCCAGACAGTTCTGGGATGGTTGGCCACGCCCCTTCCTAGTATAACTTGTGCATTGTTTCCTGTTAAAGCTTCCGTACATTAATGAGTCATTCCGATGAGTGCTGATTCTTAATTTATTCTCCCAAAGCACCGGGCTTGAGATGTGGCCTTTCGTATGCGGCATTCGTAGCGTGCCACCCATGCCTTGGTGACGTCCACACAGGTGGGAGGACGGGATAGCCGGAGGCACATGAGGAATGTAAAAGGTACACGCGAGGATGCACGTGATCGGCACTAAAAGCAAAATAAAACAATAATGCTAAAAAATATAACTATGTGGGATAAGCGCTTTAAAGTCAGTTCAAAGGTATAGTGCATGTTTTGACTCACCAGTAGCACAGAGGTTTAGTTGTGACTGCTGCAAAGAATGTATATCATGAATATCACAAAGCCTAATGTTCAAGTAGTCAGAGTTAAATTATGCTAATTAGTGGGTTGGGTGGTTGGGCGGAGCTTTGGGGCAGTGGGTGTGGTACATTTTCAAGTAAGTAATTGATATCTGTGTTGCAAAGAGTCCCTGGAATTTTTTTTCAAATGTTCGCAACTATGCTGTCCTGTATTTTGCCGGGACAGTCCCAGCAAGTTAGAGACCGTGCTGGGTAATTCACTGTCCCGGGACAGTCCCGGCAATTGCACTTCCAGCCCTACTAAGTGTGACACATCTCACGTTAGCGACGCATTTTAAGTCACTGTAGAAATGCTTGACTGTGCTGGATATCTGACTATGAGGTAGCTGTGTTTGTAGAGATTTGAAGTCTTTTTCCTTTTTTTTATTTATGCACCCCACTCACCCAAAATTACAGTAATGATATATTTCTCCATTCCAAATTTTATTTACTCCAAATACTGGTTAGCGCTCTACCTCTGCATATGGTTGGCCACTCCAAAAACAAATTAGTGCTCGATAGTTCTGCATCCATTGGCTGATGGCCTAGATCTATATTTTTAGGTTAGCGCTCTAGACAGTTCTGTAATGGTTGGCCACTCCCCTTCCTGGAATAACTTGTGCATTGTTTCCTGTTAACGCTTCCGTACGTTAATGAGTCATTCCGATGAGTGCCGATTCTTAATTTATTCTCCCAAAGCACAGGCCTTGAGATGTGGCCTTTCGTATGCGGCGTTCGCAGCGTGCCACCCAGCTGAGCGCTATGGCCTGCACGCGGCCATGCGGAGAATGCTTGCGACGTTCAAACAGGCACAAGCATGAGAGCAAGGGACAGGGGGAGGCACATGGCCTGCACACGAAGAATGCCTCTGTGACATCCACACAGGCGGGAGCACGGGACAGCTGGAGGCATGTGAGGAATGTAAAAGGTACACACGAGGATGCAAAATATTGGCACTAACAGCAAAATAAAACAATAAGGCTAAAAAATATAACTATGTGGGTTAAGCGCTTTAAAGTCAGTTCAAAGGTATAGTGCAAGTTTTGACTCACCAGTAGTGCAGAGAGTTAATTGTGCCTGCTGCAAAGAATGTGTATCATGCATATCACAGAACCTAATATTCAAGTAGGCGGAGTTAAATTATGCTAATTAGTGGGTTGGACGGAATGGGTGGAGCTTTGGGGCAGTGGGTGTGGTAAATTTTGAAATAAGTAATTGACAGCTGTCCTGCAAACTGTCCCTGGAAATTGTGTTCAAATGTTGGCAGCTATGCAACGCATGCAGTCCAACTGGAGTTATCCAATCTTTCACCACGTTAAGTATCGAAGCACCTGCAGTGGAAACGCTCTTCAGTAGTCTCCCAGCGTTTCCTAGCACCAGAATCAAAAGATGCCAACAAATCCAGTCCTATAAAACAAAAACAAAAAAAAAACGGGGAGACCAAACAGCAAGACAAGGGGGCATATTAGCAAGGGCTTTTTCGCCGCTTTGGCGGCACTTTTTGCCGCTAAAGCGGCAATTTTTTTATCGCCCTATCAGCAAGCTGTCGCTAACAGGCGTTAGCGACAGCTTTCTGGCGATAGCGGCCCGTTTTCCCATCGCCTTGCATGCCAGCGATAATTATCGCTAATGACATGCAAGGTAGGCGTTCCCAACTAAAAGCGACTGAAAACAGTCGCTAACACAACTTCCCCCTATTAGCAACGCAGGCGAAGCGATAAAAAAAGTCGCGCTAAGCGCGAATATCGCTAGAATTTAACACCTGCTAAAAACATGACTTACCTGTTTGTTGAATGGGAGGTGGATTGTCAGGCTAAGTCCACCATGGCGTTAATGCGTGAATATCGCTGGATTTCCAGCGATATTCACGCATTTCGCCGCTATCGCTGGATATTTTATCGCATTGGAGATAAACGTTGCTAATAGCGTGTTATCTCCGCGATAATATCCAGCGATAGGCGGCGATAAAAAAAACGCGCTAAGCGCGGTTTGCGATAATTATCGCAAGTTGTTGCTAATATCCCCCATGATTCCCTACAAAGAGAAAACTGCTATCCTTTTGACACTAATTTAACCTATTTAAAATGTATTTGAATACATAGAAGTCGCAAATAGCGAGTGATGAATAGATTACAGTTAATTTCATAATTCTATCAGCGTATAAGGCAGCGGCAGATGGCACTGATATGAATCCACCCTCCTGGAAACCTCTTAGGGCGCATGTATCTTAAACTTTCATTGATTTATATTTTGCCTTTAACACGTGTGTCTCCTCATGGCGGTCCTGTTATTTCCCAAAGTAGCACATCATGAATCACTGAGTTGCAGCATCTCTAATGCAGCAGCTCTACATTTTTTTTATATTTCAGGCAATTTCTTTCCTGTTACATGACCTTTAATAGAAGTACTGATACTGTTAAGATTCTCCTGCAGCAACTCTGCAAATCACACTGAAAAACATCAAATAAATCACACCAGGCACTCAGGGACAAGAATTCAATTAAATTCTTAGCCAGCCTCTAGCTTGGACCTTGGTGGAAACAAGTGTTGCACTTTAAAATACACCTGCCGTTTTTCATTACTATTGTAGCCATTATTGTGAGTGTTTTAAAGGCTGCAATGATCCCGACTCTTTCATTTTCACTCGAAAGGACTTTGCAAAAAACATGAAGTTGTTCCGTCCTCCTGTGAAGCACACAGGGACGATATTTTGTTTTTGAAAGCCTTTCTAAAAGTGATATTTGCAAAATGTCAATGTGTTTTGTTGATGACGACCGAATGAAAAGAACAAGCAGCCTACATCAAACAAGTGGAAGTTAAATAATTATTCTGGAAAATAAATGTTGTTTCTTTACTGAAGTTCACAGCCACAAAAAGTTTGATACCTTTTCCAAATCCAGGGTTTTTATACACAAACGCCAGGACTATGCACGGCCCGGGAGCATCAATATGTTTAGTTTCTGCAAGGCAGCTCAATGTCAGCATTGCCACATGCATCGAGAAGAATACGAATTGTGTTTTCCACCATGAAAATTCGTCAGAAAGGGGTGATTGATACCACGAGGAAATAGAAATACCAGCTACGTTGTTTCGCTCACTCCGCATACACCTCTTACGGATGTTTTAAACATGTGTGCCTATAAACCACATCATACGTTGCTAGGATGTTACAATTTACAAAACGCAAAGGCCCTCATTCTCCTCTTCCCTTGAATAGGAAAGTCTCAGACCAATTGAGATCGGCCATGAGTTGATACCAGGAAGCAAGGTGGGAGATAAGAAATGGGTCAAAGAAGGATGAATCAAATAAATTACTGTTAAATTATCAAGGACTCCCTTCTTCCAGTAGCCTTCCATATTCTGGTCATTCTTGGCTTTCACGCCCAATCAGAGACAGCTTAATAGGGAAGGACACTGCCAGTTCACCAATGAGGAAAGACCGGAGAAAAAGGGAAGCACACTAAACTAAAGGCAGGACTTCCGAGGAGATGTCGCCTGGGCAGATGTAGGTCACGTATAAGCCACGACAATTAAAACTATTATAATGCCATATAATGTCTGTGCAAACTTGACAATCATGTAATGAGGATCTACCCAAGAAAATGAGCTAAGGCTGGCCCTTTGCACAACACTGTAAGTGGCTTAACACTAAACAACTAAATGCCATAGAGTTCCAAAGTCCCCAACCTGCAATAGAGGGCAGAAGTTGATTTCGTTCAAATCAGCCCTCTCAGCCTATGCCCAGAGAGTGTGCAGGCCCCTAGTAGAACCTGCATTAATACCTCAGGACAACTTACATGATTCTAGAAATAGAAATAGCTAAGCAAACCCACTTAGAAGAGGATACTTTTTCACAGCTTCGGAATCCATCTACGTGAACCAAAATTAGTAAATATTTTCCAACATCTGTTGAACTCAGAAGTCCTATGCAGGTACATCACTAGACATCCAGGGTGTATAACAATGAAAACTCCTCCAGCAGTGGGTCACAAAAGAAGGAGTGATGAATGACATAAGCTTCCCAATTGAGAAAGCGGATGGTTTTGGAATACACTTAGAAGCTTCTAACATAACATATGAGGTAACATATATAAGATACACTGGTACTCGAGAGCTTCAGCTTCCACATTCCACCTGGCATTTGCAATGGCTATTCCAAACAAGGTATTAAATGGCATGTGCTTGGATGACATTTCAGAAAAGTATTCAAATGAGCCCAACCGCAGAAGGAAGAGAACCAATAGAAAATACCAAGAACGTGTAGAGCTCCTGGCTACATGGCAAACAAAAAACAAGATGCCAAGGAAGATAAACAACAAACCCTTCTACCAACTCCAGACAACCTGACAGTTCTGTCATCTCCCGCTATATATACTGTTAACATCACAAAGCTCATCTCAAAACCATTATTCAGGAAACATGACCCCAGGGATGTCTCAAACTCAGAATCCCAGGAATGAAATCCCACAGAATCAAGTGAAGCCCAAAATAAACTATGGTCAAAAGCTTTTGCATTGGAGGCCCTGCAAGTGACCATAAACACCACAAATATGTACCTAACAATACCAGATGTGCAAGCCTACCTTTCAAATGCCTGGTGGAGAGCTGTAGCCTCGGGCAAGAAATAGATGTCATAGTCTGAAGCTGAACAGGTTCACTGGGACTGGCCATTCTTCTTTGATCGCCATCTGTCTCAGTAAATCCAACCAGGTTATTCTCCTCAAATATGGGACTACTTGAACAATGTCACCTTTTCCACCTCTTTCCATAACAAAATCCAGGGGATGAGAAGCAATGAATCCACCTCAGCCATGGGCACAAAAGATCAGCCTTTTACAAACGCAAGCAGAAGAATGTGCCCTCTATATGGAAAGAGGCTGATTGATGGAGTCTCAAACTTGACAAATTCCAATAGATAGGCAGTACTATGGGAAGGAAAACACCCTCATCTGCTTGCCTGCCAGCATAATCTACAATCACTTAATGTGGTCAGTTATCATAGCAGGGAGAAGCAACTGTGGTTAGCACCACAAACTTATCCTGACCTCAGGTAGGGCTTTAGGGCACAACCTCGTCTGCCTGCTCATGTAAACCTTTGCGAGTAAGGTACTTGTTGGATTAACCACTGCCTTCCTATGCTTATCCATGGCAAACAAATTAGATTGATGAGAAACATGGCCTAAAGTTTCTTCCTATTCAAAGAGTGATGCACCACTCACAGAAATTGAAGCTCCATTACGGAGAGTGTGCCTATTGTTGTTCTCTATTTGCCACTGGGTTCAAGCTAGCCTGGCTGATGAGGGGTGTTACCCCGAAACCGGTCCCAGGATGCTTTGTTTCCGGTCCAGGAAAGACCTGCCTTGGCATTTTAGGCTGGACTGTTCCCATGAGGAACAGGGCCAAGAGTGATTTGCATATAGCTGGGTCTGAACTGAGGTGGCGAAGTGAGCTAAAGAACAATGATGGATTCAACCCAGATCTGTGACTGGGGGTGAGTGTCTGAAAGGCTTCAGCGCTCTGTCCATCATCTCCTTGTGTTTGCTTTGTTCTCTATCCACATCACACACCATTTAATGATCTTTGGGTTTCATCAGTCAAGGGATCAGAGATTTGAGGTGATTTGAGCATTGCTTCCCGAATTGAAAGCCAGTGTCCCAGATTCTTTCTGCCCCCTGGAACAGCAAATAACATCACTACCTGCAGGGAGACACAAACAGAAAAACAAAGAGCATGAGTTCAAACAAGCATCCATTATGACAGATCAATGGAAGTCAATATAACTCACCATGTCACACTGCACCCCCAGTAGTTACCTAGGCATTGCTTAGCTATGGACATTTCTAAGTAGATCAGGGTCGAGAAGTGGTGGTGAAGCTTCTCTGCCTAGACCAGCATAAAAAACAGGACCCCTGTTCAAGTCCGGAATCTGCAGTGCTTAATTTGTAAAACAATTAGTGCCAGGGCTCTGGTCAGGAGGCCTCTGCAGCTTGCACCACACATTGCCCCTGCGATGCTGCCAATGATGGTAACAACAGAGCTACTATCCCTCACACCCTACAAATTTGACAATTCAGACTTTTTCCGGTCCCCAAAGCGATAAGAATGGCTTGGGCGACAGGTAATAGTTATTTGTAATGTATATTGAATTAATAATTAACTGTTATTGTCGTCATCTCTAAATTAGTCAAACAGCACCACCTTTTGGTAGAGTGTCAAAAGCTCCGGTGTTGACAATTAAGTGCCTGTGCTGAGCACCAGAAACCACTGGCTCACATTAAGCACTGGAAATCTGGTACCTTTAAATTGGATTTGTTGAAGAAAGTCTATCTTTAATATTGACTCTGTGAGGTTAAGGGTTACCATAAAGCCTCCTGTCTACACTTGAACTAGAAAAATGCCGAGTAAACACAATTCCCCTACTCTGATTGAGGTACTGGGTAGAGGTACCTCTTCATTAACATAACACCTAAACATCTGCTTCATTGCCCATGGGGTACAAATTATGCCAGAATCACACAAGAACGAAGAAACATTGTGAACAATCACTGACCTCCTATGAACTTCCAGGGTATAAAAGTTTGATGGATACAGGAAGGTAGAGGTAATTTCCCTAGTGAAGAGTGCCTTGTTGAAAATTACACTCAATAATTACATTTGATAACTGCTGCTTTTAAACGGGTCATACTTTAACACCATTGCCTATATCAGATTCTTAGGTTCTTATTACAAATGACCTACTCATTCTGATGGGCTCAGTAATGGGTGTTCCCAGGAGATTTCAAATGCTGCAAGCAGAAGATGTTTCTGGGTGGAATACTTAGGAAAAGCATGCAGGAATCGGCACAGTAAATTCAATCTCCACACAATATTCTCCCAAAAAGTTTAACCCCAGCTATATTCCCTCTTCTGAAATTACCGGGAACCTTAGTAACAGTAATTCCACAAGAAACATTCAGGGGATGATAAAGGGCCACACATAATGAGGACTGTAGTATCTTAGGCTCCTTTCCATTGTGCAAATGTCAATAAAGGAAAGAGCTTCGGGTTAGACTAAAATAATCACAATTGCACTCCTTTGATGGCAAGTTATAATCATTCTCGAGCGAGCATCTGAACAAAAATTGAATAACAACCCTAGCACATTGACTTGCCCTGGTGTCTTTTGATGTTTATCAACACTCAAAGAAAACAGGACAATTCTGACTTGAAAAAAACATAACAGCTAAATACTTTCCAAGACAAAAAAGAGGAGAGGTAAAGGCTCTGAGAAAGGCCTTTTCTACTTGATCCCATACGCAAAGTTAGTTTCTAAAACAGGAATGTATATCTCAATAAGGCATTGAAGCTAATGGTGTGGCTTTAGGCATTTTCAAGTCTACACCAGTCACTTTTAATTTTATTAAGATCAATGTTATGGCATGGCCCTAGTCACAAGCCTAACACAGCACCGTATAAGATCCATTAGGCTTCTACAAATTTACATTGAGCATTTCCCAGGGCCAAGGACAGTGACTCATACCAGAATAATGGACAGGAACATTAACCTGGTTAGAACCAGGGTGGTTTAAGAGTCAGATTTAGGGGCAGGCTTGAGTTTGAAGTATTGCAGGTGATATGTGGCAGAGATTTAATAAAAAGGACGAACGCAGGCTTGTTCATAGACTGGAAATCAAAGCGTGAAATTCTAAACGCCAGAGGAGCTCTTTCCAAAATCTAGATGTCAAGATATAGGAGGCTTGTTTCTCTTTCCTACTTTATAAAACATTTGGATTTCAAATCTCAATAGGGCTTTTTTCTGGATGGTGCAGTTGGGTATTTAAAATTTTCTCCTCATAGTTAGGTTTCTTAGTGTTCATTGATTGCAATTGATATGATATGTTTTGAATTGAATGAGTGTTTGGAGAGGAGCCAGCTCAGCTCTCTTAGGATGGAACATACAGGGAAGTAAGATGGCGGCCGAGTGAGGCTGTAATAGCGGAGGTGCCGTCTCAAACACCGTGAAAAGGTTCATATAAATGGAAAGGGGCGATGGTCTAAAAGAAAAATAGGAGAGATCGAGTGGCCCCCAACTCCTACCTGATGCTCCGACAAAAGAACGGG
The DNA here is from genome assembly GCA_963921515.1 of Calotriton arnoldi. Classification (NCBI taxonomy): domain Eukaryota; kingdom Metazoa; phylum Chordata; class Amphibia; order Caudata; family Salamandridae; genus Calotriton; species Calotriton arnoldi. The sequence continues at coordinate 66,820 of CAWUFW010006813.1, read as the reverse complement.
ACCCTTGAAGCAGGAGCGGACTGGGGTCTTGGAGATTGGTGTCAGGACGGATCCTTGCAGTGGCGCGGTGCTGCTGTAGAACTTGTGTGGGAGATATTACTGGCCGCTTGCTGTAGGCGCTGCTGCATGAAGGCACGAATGGCTCCAAAATCGGTGAAAGGGAAATCTGGGGCCCCGCTCCGGAGAGTATTGGCACTGGAGCCAAGGCTAAGCATGGAGGGAAGCGCACACCTCAGGCTGTGATGCCTGCACCAGCACCCGCCAAGGAAGCCGCTTCAGAGAGAGGAAGGGGCGGAACTTCGTTCGGGCATCGAGCACCGGGTGGCTCCGTTCTGGAAATGCTGCACGCTTCCAGCAGGCAGCTCACAGATCCTGGTGCTGATGCTGCAGCCGGAGCATCGGGAGTATTTGCTCAACATGAAAAGGACAACGGCAACGGTAACGACAAAGGCAAAGGCAATGAATTATCAAAAAATAAAGAGCTAAGAGAGATAATAATGGATAATTCCTTAGGGGAGGCAAACCAGCCTGGAACTCTGCTCATAAGTACTATACACCAGGGGGCAACTGCTGATGCTAGTGAGGGCTCTGAAGCCCAAAGGCAAGGGGGGGCCATGATATCGGAGGGAGAGAGGGAGAAAAAGGAGAAAAAGGAGGGGAGAAGTTGGGAAAAATATAAGGAGAGTATTGGGGCGACAAAAGAAGCAGAAACTGAATTAGGAGTTGGAATAGATACTCATAAGGAGCCTTTCCAGAACCAAGATACAGAGATACTTGTTGTTAATGTAGCACCTATTACGGACTCTGCTGAATTTTTCTCCCTGTCAGATGGTCCAGATTGGTCGGTAGATGAGTCCGGGTCTTCTCTTCTGTCTAGTGAGAATGGAAATGAGAGTGACTTAGATAAAACAGATGATTCAACTTTCCAGACTGCCCGCCGTGTAGGCAGAAAGAAGTCTGGTCATAACTTGAAAAAAGCGGTCAGTTTGAAATGGGATTACTCGGCGACGGAATCAATTAATCCAACGCCAAATAACATTTCTCAAGGTGCTGTTGACGCACAGTCCCCAACCTTAGAGACTGTATTACAGACCATTATTCAGCATCGGGAGGAAACACGGGCGGACGCCCGGAAAGCCCAGAACGCCGCTAGGAAAGTTCAGGGGGCTGTGAGGAAACTGACGAAGACATGTAGTGCTATTGGGGACCGTCTCACAGAATTGGAAACCCGGGTTAGTACAGTAGAGACTGAGGTAGCCCTGAAACTCTCACAATCTGGGGACCAGGAAAAACGAATCATTGATATCCAGTGGAAACTGGAGGATAGCGAAAATCGGCAACGCCGCAATAACCTACGGGTCCTGGGTGTCCCGGAGGGGAAAGAAGGGACAGATATACGTGCCTTCATGCTTGATCTTTTCCAGAAAGCATTTCCGGAACTCACGGACTGGAATTGGCAGGCAGAGGTACAGCGAGTACACAGAACACCTTTTACACTAAGAAACCCGGGCCAAGCGGGAACAAGACCACGAGCTATCTTGGTCTTCTTTGGAAATTTCCTATTAAGACAGGCAATTTTTGAAAAAGCCAGACCTGAAGCCAGGCGTAATGTTGGAGATGTCTCTTTTTTTGTCCGCCCGGATTTCTGTCACGCCACCGTCGAGAGGCGATGGCGTCTGCGCCAGCTAATCAAACCTTTTCAGGACATGGGGGCAAATGTTTATCTAACCAACCCCGCCTCTCTGAAAGTGGTTTGGCAAGGCTCGACAACATTTTTTACTTCAGAAGTGAAAGCAGGAGAATATTTGACTGAACTTAAACCTTGATATAAAGATGTGTACTAGGGCACCAAAGCATGAAAATTGCTGGGTGGGGGATAAGTATCCCTTTCTCTCTCTTTCTCTTTTTGGTTTCTTGCTCTTTTCATTATTTTATTTTCTGTATTTTTCAATAAACTCATGGTGTGGCAACCGCGCTCCATCTTTCCTAAACAGACCACTGTGTGGTCTGGGTGCTTCCCAGCCAAGAAGGGGGGCGGGGAGGAGAATGCGAGGGGTAGGTAGGGGTTCGGCAGGGGGACGGGAGGGGGGCCGAGGGCAAAAAGAAGGAAGAAAATTTGGAGAAGGTATAGCTAGAATTAGTTTAAGGTATATGCATTTCAGGATGGTAATGAGTTTTAAATATTCTTTTCAGGGATATAATGGAAACAACCATGGAAGTAATAGGAATGGAACACTTATTTAAGACAGATGGGTAAGTTGACTATCTGCTCAGTCAATGTGGGAGGGCTGGGGGATAGAAGTAAAAGGAACAGAGTTATGGAGATGCTTAGAAGTAACAATCCGGATGTCATCTGTTTGCAAGAGACACATTTGCCATGGTCCAAAAGAGGGCTAATGTCTATAAAAGGATATTGTTTAATGGGATGTTCTACCCAAACCTCCAATATCAGAGGGCTGGCCATTTTTGCTAAAAACTATTTGGGGTCCGCTAGACGGATATTGGGAGATGCTGGAGGGAGATGGGTATTAGTGGAGCTAGCAATGGGACTCACGATTATATCATTGTACGGCTCTAATCAGGACGAGGCTAAAATATTTGAAGACCTGGAAATGGAGTTGGCAACTTGGCCTACCCCGCTGATTATGGGGGGGGATTTTAATATTAATTTGGGGGTTGGAAGCAGTAAAAATGTTAGGTACCAAGGCAGGAAGCCCAAGACATTTAGAGCTCTGGAGTCACTCATTAAAAGCCACGGCCTAATAGATGTCTGGGATGCTGAGCGCCCTCTCGACCCTGGATTTACATACTTCTCCTGCCCCCATCAGAAGTATGTTAGGCTAGACTATTTCTTTATCTCGAAACAAATTCTGGGGGGGTGGAGATTGAGATACTTCCAAAGATCATCTCGGATCATAATCCTCTGTGGCTGGAGATTAGATCACAGCAAATAATTAGACAGCATCCACAGTGGACGTTTGACCGGAAGTTACTGGTAGATCAGGAGTATATATCTTATTTTAGAAAGTGGATAATCGAATTTTTTGATACAAACAGATTTAGTGCATCTCGTAATATGGTTTGGGATGCTTTTAAGGCTGCTCTAAGGGGAGAAATGGTTAGCTTTTCCGCCAACAAGAGACATAAACAACATAAGAAGGCGAAGTCTCTCTGTGCCAAGCTCCAGGATCTTGAAAAGGAACATCTGAGTAAGATAGCCCAGGGGAGAGATGTTGCTATAACTCAATTAGATATCATTCTGACTAAGGCTGAAATTAATATATATTATTCACAGCAAGTTGCAGCTGGGTATCAAACACAAAGGGCAGCAACCTATGAATATGGGGATTCTGTTGGCAGGCTGCTTGCTCTGAAAATCAGACAGAAAACAGTGCAGAATCAGATATCTTCTATAAAAATCGGGGGGGTTTTATATACAGACCCTGGGGATATTATGGGAGTATTTCATGAGTTTTACCAAGATTTGTATAATGAAGAGAGGCCAGGCTCGGAGGGAGACTTATTTGTTAATGTCAGTGCGGGGTATAGGAGGTTAGAAGGGGAAGCACGGGACAGGCTGGAGTCCGAATTCACAGCAGAGGAGGTGCACATAGCGATACAGCAACTTAATTCGGGCAAGGCCGCGGGCCCTGATAAAATCCCCCTGGAATTCTATAAAGTATTCCAGAAAGAACTTACTCCCCTTCTCTGGAATCTGTTTCTGGGGGTTCAATATTCAGGAGAATCTCCTGAGTCATGGAAAGGTACGAATATAGGTATCTTCCCTAAAAAGGACAAACCACCAGAGAAACCCACCTCATATCGACCTATTTCTTTAATCAACGCAGAGGCTAAAATCTACTCCAAGATCTTGGCGAATCGTATCCAGGGGGTCATAGCCAGTATGGTGTCACCCTGGCAACACGGGTTTGTCCCAGGTCGAGACACAACTGACCATGTAAAAAGAGCAGTGGCATTGTTTGATATCGCTCGGGTGAACAACAGCAGACTGGCTATGATCCTTCTGGATGCAGAAAAAGCCTTCGACAGGGTGGCATGGAAGTACCTGTGGAAGATTTTAGCAGCCAAGGGTTTTGGCCCACTAATTATTACTGCAATAAAGGCCATGTATAAGTCACCATATGCCAAGCTTCAGATGATGGGAAGAGAGTCAGAAATGATAAGAGTTGGAAGGGGAACAAGGCAAGGATGTCCGTGCTCCCCCATCCTATTTGCTCTATATATTGACCCATTCATACAAATGATTATGGAGAATAATGTTATCACACCCGTGTCAACCCAGGGATATATCACCAAGGTACTTGCGTATGCCGATGACATCGCTATACTAACCCCTAATCCGGAGGAAGCCATGGGGGAAATAGAAACCCTGGCCACTATGTTTGGCAAAGAATCAGGGTATTTACTTAATAAAACCAAAACCCAAATAGTGTGTACCGAGAATATTATTTTTCAAGATCACTGGCGTATCTCTACGGCTACTTATCTCGGGGTTAAGATTACCTCAGATGTGGATCAGATTGGACAAATAAACTTTAATCCTATGATTAACAAAATAGATACTGATCTTAAACGGCTGAATTCATTACATTTGACCATCATAGGAAGAGTGAATGTCTTAAAAATGGTGATGCTTCCTAAGATTCTATACCTATTTCGTACACTCCCTATTGAGGTGGAAGGATCAATATTTAAGGCTCTTGACTCGGTATTCAGTAAATTCATATGGCAATATGGGAAGGTTAGGAGGTCACTGAAAATGATAACTCTACCACAGGCTCGGGGCGGTTTGGCAGCCCCAAATCTTACCTTTTACTACTGGGCAACCCTATTGAAACAAATGAAGGTATTATTTTTTGATAATGCTGGGCCCGGGGGTGGATTGAATTCTGGTATCCCCACTATCTATGAGCTCGCATTAGGAGATAAAGGAAGAGCATTACTACTCCGGCAGGTAGAACCTAGCTACTTTAAAAAAGTAAGATTTAAGATCATATCGAATGCCTGGAGAACATGGTGCAAAATACAAAAATTCATGAAAATTGAGAAATACACTAGATATACACCTATCTGGAGGTCTTCCCTAAGCTTCCCCGGGCTTTATGATATCATAGGGAGACAATGGGAGCACTCCGGTGTGCAGGTAGTAGGGGATATCCAGGCCAATGGCTCATATCACTCTTTTTCTGAATTACAAAAGAAATATGGAATACCAGATGGACACTATCTCAAATACCTTCAAATAAGGGGATTTCTGGGCAAACAACAACAAGCTATATCTAGAAGTAGGATAGTATTATTTGAGACTCTTAAGAGGGGATTGTGTAAGCTTAAGCCTTTGTATAGTATATTAATAGGGGCAGCCCCCGATGATATGGAGAAACTAGAGGCTAAGTGGGCAGATAAACTAGAAAATAGTGAGGTAGATATGGATATGTCTCTATTGCTGGCAAAAAAAGTGCTCCTCTCATCCAATTTAAAAGCACAACACTTCAAAACAATCTGTAGTTTATATTTTACTCCTTATAATTTATTTAAATGGGGGAAAAGGGAAGATGACAAATGTCCAAGATGTGGGAGGGGACCAGCAGAGGAGATCCATATGTTTTTTGGCTGTCCACAACTCGATTTGTTTAAAGCTGAGGCAACTAAATTTTTGGAGAAGATCCTGAGTAAAAAAGTAGTACTGACCCCCACACTCATGATGCTGGGATATGATAGTAACGCCGGACTGGATCAGGCTCAATCCGGTATGTTATTCATCTCAGTAACTATTATTCGGTTACTTATCGCAACTAGATGGAAAGATACATTGCCTCCACTCTTTCAGGAATACCTGGCCAGACTTATGGCTATATATAAATTGGAATCAGCCTTATATGATTGTAAGGGCCGTCAGGCCAGGAAATGGGGTTCGAAATTATGGAGCTCTTTATCTAATTGGGTAGAAGGGGAGGGAGGAAGCTAAGGGGCCGTGCTAAATTAGGGTTTCCCTTTGCTTTTCTTATGATGATTTTTTTTTTTTTTTTGTACAGGAACTATATTCTTTTTCTTTTTCTTTCATGGTTGGTTTCCTTTCCTTTTCACTTATGTGTCATATGTTTTAAACAAGTGTATAATTTTCTTTTTCTTATATTTGTAATGTATGAATTTGAGTATGTATATGAATCTGAATTTGGTATTTGTAAACATATCTTCTCCAATAAATAAAAAAATAAAAAAAGGATGGAACATACGGAACAAACCTTCTCCAGTTCTGAGTTCAGTGTTCCATGAAACATCTTGTTAGAAATGGGGTTTCTGGTTGGCTAGGGTATGCACCTAAGCCAGGCAGATCCCACCACTCTGGTCAGGGTAAGGGAGATACACACCCGAGATAACACCTGCTCACTCCCTTGGTAGCTCGGCAGAGCAATCAGGCTTATCCTAGAGGCAATGTGTAAAGTGTTGGTGCAACACACACGCACACCAGTGACACATTAGGCACACCACAAAAGAGGCTCCACACAGGTTGTATAAAAATATATCCTTTGTATTATACACCAAAACGCATCTGATCACACTCACATAAATTACTGTGCCACTAGGCGCTCGTCATGACGTCACATAGATCATAAATCACTTGGTAGTACGTAAGGCACATTTAGACCACCACTCACATAAATCACTAATTACTTTGCCACTTGGCAATTGTCATAACATAGGTAGGGCACATAAGTAAATAATGGTGAGTTGCACCTTTCATGAAAACATTAGGACAACACTATTGCTGTACCTATCATACCATCCAATATACATAAGTTCATCAGGACATGACAATGTAGTAGCTTAGAGGTAGAACATAAACCACTCAAAATTACCAGGAACACATAGAGTGCAGTTTTCCTGCACTCCTCTAACACTCGTGATTTTGGTAAAGCCGCCTGTGAAAGAAATCGCACGCAGCAGTTTCCATGTGCAGGGAGAGACCCTCGTGATCCCCTCACAGAGGTAGGCTCTTTACTCCCTCGGCAAGTTCTTACGCGGGGACATCCGTCAAGGCTCCACACCACAATGCACCCTCAGGTCTGTATTCGCTAGGTGTGGGCCACCACCCCACCACACCACCATAGGCTGTGGGGAGACCTTGCTGGGTCTCCACCCGCTTTACTTAAGGAACCACAGCTGCGGTGCAGCTGCAAGGCCAGCCTCCACATTGCTGAGAGGCGCGAGCCGCCTTCTGATTCCCCACCCCTGGGGCCCCGACACACTCGTTGGGCTCCTGGGGTGGCGGGAGCGATCCTCGCATCTGTGGGGATCTGCTCTGGCAGCTCTACCCCAGACCCCAGCCCGATACACCTCATGATGCTCTGGAGGCGCCCGGTGCTGACGCACTGGAAGGATCCGGGACGCCTGGGACATCGGCGACGTGTAGCATTGTGGAGGGTTGCCAGGCAACGCTTGGCAGCCTTGCGGAGCTCACCCAGCTGGAGAGTGGCCGCTATTAGTTCGCTGCTCACCAGAGGTGAAGGGGTGTGGGAAGCACAAAGGATCCTAAAATAAGGAAGCCCAGAGAGGCTTTCCCACTGCAGATAAGTGTAACCAGAGGCCAAGGCACCAGGAATTTCCTCCAAATAAAGGGAAGGTATCAGGACATTTCCCACTAAAGTTGAGGCACCAGGATTTTTAAACAATAAGCACCAGCGTGAAGCACCAGATCCTTGTAAACCAATGTGCAAGCACCAGAACCTTGTAAAACAATGTGCAAGCACCAGATGGAAGACTTTGGTGTCCCTGAGTCTTCCAAAACAGGAGGCCAGCACACACAAGCCCTTTGAGAGTCCTTCACAAGCAGGATACCACAGCACGGTAAAAAGAGTCAGTCCTTTTTCTCCACCACAGACAGAAGCAGCAACTGCAGGCCAACTCACCCCTCACTCAGAAAAGACAGCGCTCCTCACACAATTATTCCGCTCTTCTTCTTGGCAGGGTCCTCTTGTTTCTTGAAGTAATCTCAAGTCCTGAGGTTGTAGGTGTAATACTTATACCCCAAAATGTCTTTGTCCTCTTTGTGGCAAGAGCCTCTGAACCCAGTCCAAACCAGTCCTGTCCTTCCTGGTGCAGCAAGACCACAGGGGGCGGAGACAGCATTCTGCAAAAGGAGACACAGCCTATTCAGGTGTAATCACAACTTCTCCCACCACTTTATTTTTTTTTTAATAATTCTTTTTTTCTTTATTAAACTTACAGATGTATTATAGACATCACCAAGCAGTATTCACATTTAAAGGTTACATAATACAACGGTTTTCCTATTGCCCATTAGATTTTAACCCAAGCTTTATCCCCTTCTGTATACATCTAAGTATATAGTAAATCTTGAGCAGGCCCTGGCACCCCTCATTTAGTCTTGTATATCCAGTCTCTTTTACATTCAATGTCTCCTTTCAAATTCCTCTGTATTCCATCCACTTATTCCATATTTTACCCCATTTCTCAGGGCATCCCTGGCTTTGGTACACTACTTTTTTGGCTGCCCCACACCAGTCGAGATCGTTCTCCTAGTCAGTCACCTTGGGTGGATGTATTACCCTCCATGCCCTAGCAATGTTCCGTTTGGCGATTACAGCTGCTAGTAGCAGCCATGTCCTAGTATATCTTGGCCATTTGGTCTCTCCGTTGAGGCATAATATGTGCCATCTAGCATCTACTGAGACTGGTTGCCCTCTTCTCCACATCCCCTTATACATATGCTCGAGTCGCTTTTGCCCATCCTGTGTAGTCTGGTTCTCGTTGTGTATGACCTGTGAAGGATTCTAAGTTGTATGAGACGAAATCGTGCTCTTACTGCTACCTCTCTAGGACTCTGTATTGCCTCCTGCCAGTCATCATCTTCCATTGTCCCCACATCGTTCTCCCATGCCTCCCTCAGAGTCACTAGTAGATCAGGTGTGTTATTCATAAGTTTTTTATATATAAGAGAGGTAGCCTTCTCAGTGAGTGGATCTAGTAATACTCTATCTTCTAATGGCGCACTTTCAGGTATTTCTGTTCCAGCTGTCACATGTGCTTTCATAGCATGTTTCAATTGTATGTATCGGAACTGTTCGGTGTCTGGCATTTGATAGTCTATCTGTAGGGTTCGGAACTCTATCATCTTTGAGCCCTTCCAGATGTCTCCTAAGTAGTCTATTCCTAGTTGCGACCATGCATGAAAGTCCCGTAAGACGGCACCTCCCTTAGTTGGCCGCTTCTCCATAGAGGCGTTCGTTACGTTATCTTGCTTTCCCATCCCAGGAATTTAATCACCTCTCTCCATGTCCGTATGGTTGTTTGTGTGTACTGCGGCAGCTTATTAGTCAAGTCCTTACTATATATTGCATCTAGGTATCCTTTCTGTCCCATTGAAAGATGGTCCATACGATCTGCCAGCTACTCTCTTCCCACAAACACCCAGTCATTAATGGCAACAAGTTGTGTGGCCCAGTAGTACTTACGGATGTCAGGGACTGCCAGCTCCCCATCGTAGACCGCTCGCTGCAACGTTTGTAACGCAATTCTAGAGTTCCCACCATCCCATAGCAATTGTTTATTCTGCGAGTCTAAATTATGGAAAAACTTTGCGGGAATTCTATACGGGGTGTTTTGAAGAATGTAGAGGAGGCGCGGAAGCGCCATCATCTTGAAGAGGGCCGCCCTACCTACCAAAGAGAGTGGCAGAGTTCTTCAATGGGTCACGTCTTTCTGAATCTGTATACTTGGGGATACAAACTGTCCTCTAGGAACTCCATTTCTGACCGTGATATTTGGATGCCAAGATATTTAAATTTGACCCTGATCTTTATTGCTCTCCCAATAGGGGGCATACTTGGCATAGCTCCCGTCAGTGTGAAGGCTAAAGATTTATCCCGGGTGATCTAATAGCCAGACTAGCTCCCAAACAACTGGAAAATATGTAGTGTGTGGTGGATTGTGAATCTGGGTTTAGTAGCATATAAAATTATGTCATCAGCATATAATAAAAAATATTCCTCCCATTCGCCTCTCGTTGGTATACCTCTTATTAGAGGATGTCTCCTGACCCATGCAGCTAGGGGTTCGAGTGTCATTGCGAATAGCATGGGTGAGAGTGGGCATCCTTGCCTTGTGCCCTTGTGAAGCGTGAATTGTCTAGAGACCACCCTGTTAACACGTACCCTGGCTAGTGGCTCTGCATAGAGTAGTTGTAACCAGGCACAAAATTTGGGGCCAAAGCCAAAATGTTCCAGTACCGTAAGGAGGTACTGCCATTCTATACTGTCAAACGATATGCGGGCATCCAGAGATAGTAGTAGGGTGTCGTGATCCGTCTCTCTTTTGGCCATTTGGAGAACACCATAGAGTCGCCGCAGGTTCAGTCTAGAGCTCCAGTGTGGCATGAAGCCCGATTGATCCGGGTGGATTAAAGCGGTAATTACTTTAGTGAGCCTAATTGCCAAGACCTTAGCTAATACCGTCACTTCAACATTTAATAACGAAATCGGCCTTATGAGGAGCAGTCCTCTGGTGGTTTTCCCTGTTTCGGAACCACTACTATCGTGGCCAGCCTTTGGTCTTCCGGCAACCCACCTCGGTCCAGTGACTCTTCAAACATTTCTAGAATGTGGGGGGCTATCAGCGACGCTGTTCCCTTATACAGTTCGATGGGTATTCCATTTGGGCCTGCTGCCTTGCCTGACTGCAGGGCCCCTAGAGCTCCACATATTTCTTCAACATTCAGATCCTCATCGAGGCCCTCCCTGTCCTCCTGAGTCAGTTCTGGGCGATTCGCATCTCTGAGGAACTCCACACAGTCGTTCCTGGGTCTGGTCGTGGATGATTGATATAGCTGTCCGCAAAGTCCTGCAAAAGCAACGGCAATTTCATCACCCGTCTCGCAAATCGCACCCTTTTGATCTTTGATCTTTAGAACACAATTTCTCACCTTATCTCTATGTTCCAGCCACGCCATAAGCTTAGTGGCTTTATCACCTATTTCATACAGTCTCCTCTGGGTCGCCCTTGAGTGGTCTCTAGCCTTCCCTTCTGCTATGTCACGCATCTCCTGCTGCTTAAGGCGTAGCAGGTAGTTGGTTTTGGGATCTTTTTTCCCGGCTTTTCCAGCCACTGCCTCCAATTTTTCTAGTTCAACCTCAAGCTTTTCGTACTGAAGTTGCCTCTCTTTCCTCTGTCCCCCTGCCAATGCTTGAGCATGCCCCCGTATGACCCTTTGGAGGCTTCTCTCCCACCACTCTAAATGCAGACCAGGCCTATTCAGGCCTGTGATGAGTCACCTAGGCAAGGCAGGGCACATCTCAACCCCCCCAGTGACTGTCTGGAGTGAACGCACATCTCAACTCCTGCCACTCACACACCAGATGCTGCATACACAACAGCCAGAGGCACACAGAACGGTAAAGTAAGAAAATGCCCACTTTCTAAAAGTAAAAACAACAGTTGATGGACAGAATGCAGAACAATGTCATACATTCACCCCAGTACAGAGATCTGGGCCTAAATCCATCGTTTTTTTGCTCACCATGCCATTCCAGTTTGAACCCAGCCATATGCAAATCAGTCTTGACCCTGTGCCTCATGGGAACAGTCCAGCCCGAACTGCCAAGCCAGGTCCTCCCTGGACTGGAAACAAGCATCCTAGGACCGGTTTCAGGGTTTCACCCCTCTTCAGCCAGGATAGCTTGATTCCAGTGGCATGGAGAGCAAGGGACCCACGTCTGGGCATACCCGTCCCACTCGGGGTGACAAATGCAAAAACAACAGTTGATGGACAAAATGCAGAACAATGTCATACATTCACCCCAGTAAAGAGATCTGGGCCTAAATCCATCGTTTTTTGCTCACCATGCCATTCCAGTTTGAACCCAGCCATATGCAAATCAGTCTTGACCCTGTGCCTCATGGGAACAGTCCAGCCCGAACTGCCAAGCCAGGTCCTCCCTGGACTGGAAACAAGCATCCTAGGACCGGTTTCAGGGTTTCACCCTCTTCAGCCAGGATAGCTTGATTCCAGTGGCATGGAGAGCACGGGACCCACGTCTGGGCATACCCGTCCCACTCGGGGTGACAATTGCAAAAACAACAGTTGATGGACAGAATGCAGAACAATGTCATACATTCACCCCAGTACCGAGATCTGGGCCTAAATCCATCGTTTTTTTGCTCACCATGCCATTCCAGTTTGAACCCAGCCATATGCAAATCAGTCTTGGTCTGTGCCTCATGGGAACAGTCCAGCCCGAACTGCCAAGCCAGGTCCTCCTGGACTGGAAACAAGCATCCTAGGACCGGTTTCAGGGTTTCACCCTCTTCAGCCAGGATAGCTTGATTCCAGTGGCATGGAGAGCATGGGACCCACGTCTGGGCATACCCGTCCCACTCGGGGTGACAAATGCAAAAACAACAGTTGATAGACAGAATGCAGAACAATGTCATACATTCACCCCAGTACAGAGATCTGGGCTTGGCAGTTCGGGCTGGACTGTTCCCATGAGGCACAGGGTCAGACTGATTTGCATATGGCCATGTCTGAACTGGGGTGGCGGAGTGAGCTAAAGAATGATGATGGATTAAACCCAGATCAGTTGACTGGGGGTGAGTGCTTGCAATGTTCAACACTCCGTCCATCATCCCCTTTGGTTTTGCTATGTTCGCCCTAAGTTGGCAGGGTATGCCCAGACGTGGGTCCCTTGCTCACTTTGCCACTGAATTCAAGATAGCCTGGCTGATGACGGCTGTAAGCCAGAAACCGGTCCCAGGATGCTTGTTTCCGGTCCAGGGAAGACATGGCTTGGCAGTTCGGGCTGGACTGTTCCCATGAGGCACAGGGTCAGACTGATTTGCATATGGCCATGTCTGAACTGTGGTGGTGGAGTGAGCTAAAGAATGATGATGGATTAAACCCAGATCAGTTGACTGGGGGTGAGTGCTTGTAATGTTCAACACTCCGTCCATCATCCCCTTTGGTTTGGCTATGTGCTCCCTAAGTTGGCAGGGTATGCCCAGACGTGGGTCCCTTGCTCACTTTGCCACTGGATTCAAGATAGCCTGGCTGATGACGGCTGTAAGCCAGAAACTGGTCCCAGGATGCTTGTTTCCGGTCCAGGGAAGACATGGCTTGGCAGTTCGGGCTGGACTGTTCCCATGAGGCACAGGGTCAGACTGATTTGCATATGGCCATGTCTGAACTGGGGTGGCGGAGTGAGCTAAAGAATGATGATGGATTAAACCCAGATCAGTTGACTGGGGGTGAGTGCTTGCAATGTTCAACACTCCGCCCATCATCCCCTTTGATTTTGCTATGTTCGCCCTAAGTTGGCAGGGTATGCCCAGACGTGGGTCCCTTGCTCACTTTGCCACTGGATTCAAGATAGCCTGGCTGATGACGGCTGTAAGCCAGAAACCGGTCCCAGGATGCTTGTTTCCGGTCCAGGGAAGACATGGCTTGGCAGTTCGGGCTGGACTGTTCCCATGAGGCACAGGGTCAGACTGATTTGCATATGGCCATGTCTGAACTGGGGTGGCGGAGTGAGCTAAAGAATGATGATGGATTAAACCCAGATCAGTTGACTGGGGGTGAGTGCTTGCAATGTTCAACACTCCGTCCATCATCCCCTTTGGTTTTGCTACTTTCTAAAAGTGGCATTTTCACACAGGATTTAAAAACCTCCTTTACCAAAAGGTTTGTTAATAAATTCTGAGTTCAGAGAGTCCAAACTCCATTTTTCTATCTTGTCCCTATTGCAAGTTACTCATGTAAAAATGTTACAGTGCAACTGCAATGATAAGCCTATGGGAAAGATAACCTTTCAATAGTGAAAAATGAAATATACAGTATTTCACTATCAGGAAATGTCCCACACACTAGACCATGTCCTACCATTCACATACACTGCACCCTGCCCACGGGGGTACATTGGGCCTACCTTAGGGGTGCCTTACATGTAAGGAAAGGGAAGGTTTGACAACATGGCAGTTACAAACTGTGCATGCAGACACTACAGTGGTAGGTCTGAGACACATTTAAAGGGCTACTCATGTGGGTGGCACAACCAGTGCTGCAAGCCCACTAGTAGCATTTGATTTACAGGCCCTGGCACATATTGTGCACTTTACTAGGGACTTACCAGTAAATCAAATATGCCAATCCTGGATAACCAATCATTGTCACAATTTATACAGAGATCATATGCACTTTAGCACTGATCAGCAGTGGTGAAGTGCCCAGAATCCTATAGCCAACAAAATCAGGGTCAGAAAAATAGTAGGCAAAAGGCAAAAAGTTTGGGGATAAACCTATCAAAAGGGCCAGGTCTAACACATCTCCTTTTAGGGGAACTAGGTGGTATCTGGTATTCTGTAGGGAAGTGAGTTAGAGCTATTGTTGTTGTTGGAAAGTACAAGGTTTTGGATGGTAGCTTAAAGGTTAAATTCTGGCACATGCTACTCTTTTTGTAAGAGAAGACTCCAACTGTATCCCGCTGTTTAGGACTCACTGAAGGTGAACTGAGATGCAATGAAAAAGTCCTACAATTGGGTGTAGGAAGCGAGCAATCAACTAAAGCCACCAATGCCCGCATCCAGCTGAGAGCCACAGTGGGATTAGTATGTGTGACTGAGGCACCCCACTGGAGATATACAAAATCTGTCATTATGAGTTTCATTTTTTAAAATAGACAGAAGGTAAATTTTCCAAGCAACTTGCAGGGGATTCTAAATAACCCGGATATTCATCGTTTTGTGATGCATTAAAGTTGGCAATCATAAATAATAGCCCTAAAGAGAGACAGGTAAAAGTGAAACAGGTCCAGACGTATTGCTATGGTTTTCTCTGAAGTTTTTTTATTTACAAATGGGAAAATGAGAAGTATATGATTGCAGAGTAATTGGAAAGTTCATCTAGGTCTAGTGTGTGATTTTTCAGTAGGTTTAGAAATTGTTCAGTCCTCTAAGTGGAGAATTTATAGCATTATATATGGGCAATTCTGAATAATAGGGATGTGTTTCACCAAACTGTGACATCAAATAAGCAATGAGAGCAAAGCATTCCCGTTATTGACACTTAAGCCATCTATAATTGCCCCTGCTGCCACCATATATTCAGGGGCAGAGGAGCAATTGGATAGCCACACATAAAATAAAGAACATAGCCTGCTGCCACCCACCCCAACAACCCTCGACATATACCCCCACCTCAAATTGAAAAATAAATACTTTGCTTCCTCCCACTCAACCACACCCGCCTTTGAAAATTGGCCACCCTGCCAAAAACAATATATAAATAAGCATTGGTAAATGCATAAGGTTTCGCCAATGTTATTACAAATAAGCTGTTTTTTGTTGTAAGTTGTAGTTTGCTAAATAGTTGTACAATTTAAGTTACAGAAAGTCTGTTAAAGTGTTATGACTTGTTTATGTACAAAAAGGCAGTATATTGTGCTTTTACTAGTGGTATAGTGCGGGAAAGTAATAGCAACATTTAAAAAAACAAATTAAATGAAAAAGGGAAATAATAGAATTAATTGATGTAATAACAATATTATGTGTTAAGAGGAGTTCTGACAACTTTTGGGCCCAATGCCACTGCACCTGCTGCACCATTCAAATCATGCCCCTAGTGCCTGCAAGATAACTGCATTTATGGCTGCCTGTTTAGTAGTACAATATAGCAATTTTAGTTGTTTAGTGGGGTGCCTAGAGCCCTTGGTCCTGGTGTCACTGCATTTGCTGCACCATTGAAATCATGACACTGTTGTCTGTAAGGTAACTGCACTTGTGACTGCCTGTTTAGTTTTCAATTTTAGCAATAATCTGGGTTTAGTGGGGTCCCTAGAGCTCTTGGCCCCGGTGCCACTGCACCTGCTGCACCATTCAAATCAAGTTCCTTTTAACCGCTGCACCATTCAAATAAAGACCCTGTTGCCTGCAAGATAACTGCACTCGTGATGTTTAGTGGAGCTATGAGAACTTTTGGCCCCAGTGCCACTGCACCTGCTGCACCATTTATATCAAGCCCCTTTTAACTGCAAGGTAACTGCAATTGCAACTGCCTGTTTAGTAGTCAAATATAGCAATATAATGTGTTTAGAGGAGTTCCGACAACTTTTGTGCCCAGGGCTACTGCACCTGCTGCATAATTCGAATCATGACCCTGCTATCTGCAAGGTAATTGCACTTGCGGCTGCCTGGTTAGTAGTAAAATATAGCATAGTTCTTGTATATTAACTTTAATTTGAATGCACAATGTTAATTACAACATTTAGAATTTGATCATAATGATAGATTAAGAAATGCCTACAAAGTGCAAAGAGAGGTACTGAGGCATGAATAGGAAATGCCACAAACTTTCAAAGGCTAAACATTTGCTTTACACAGCTAATTAATAAAAAGCAAGCATTTCAGCACACTGTTAGAAGCTATCTGCCTTTTCGGTGGAAAGTGATCTTATCTTGACAGTGAATGCGGCTTAAATAGTGTGAACAGCTTTAGTAGAAGTATTGTAAATGCTTGCAGCCAGAGGAAGGTAACAAAAAAAAAGTTTCACACAAAAGTGAATGAACACAGTAATTTGGCTATGGGAACTGATAATACCCCTCCCCCTTTTAAGATATATTAAATACAGGAGATTTCAAAAGCACAGTGCAAGCGCTGTGCAGGCAAAACCTAAAAAGATGCCTGGCCTCCTACAACCAACCCCCAACCCCTCTGTGCCGTCCTGCCTACTCACTGCATGAATTCTGTTCTCATTTTAAGAAGAGAGAGAGATGATAGAACTTTTTAAAAAGTACTATTAATTTCAATTGGCTGGTGATTAATGCTATTCACACCATGTGGTGGTGGATGGAGTAAAAGTGTAAAACAAACATTTCTTAGAATGTTTCTATTACCTGATATGAATTCATATTGCAGACTTATACCAGTACTATAATCGCACATAGCTTTCAGAATATGGGCATCAGGGGCCGTATTACAATAAGTTCCCAGGGGCGCAATGGGCGTTTGCGCCCACTTTGTATCCCCCGGGGCACTTTGGTAATATAGAAGGGGCGCAGACGCTTTTGCGTCCCCTTCTATATTACCGATAGCGCTGGCGCACTTAAAGCGCCAGCGCTACCTTCAGGGGGTGTTCCCTCATTTGCATAGGGGTGTGCCCTCTGCAAATGAGGGGATTCCTTTGACTCTGCGCCCGCGCCATATTACAGACACAGGCGCAGATTCAAAGCAGCCCTCAGGAGGCAGTGCGCCATTTAAAAGGTGGCGCACTGTCTGTGCGCCTCCTGACAGCAGCCCTCTGCAGGGAGTAAAGAGGGGCCCATGGACCCCCCAGACATCCCCTTGCAGGCGGGTGCAGTCACTGATTGCACCCGCCTGCAAGGGGATCTCTATTACCCAGTAAAAGTGCAGGCGGGTGCAGCCTGCATTGTGAAAACACGGAGTTTTCACATGTATGCGCTGCCCCCAGGGCAGCACGAGTTTGCGGCTGCCCTGGTGGCAGTGCATACATCATAGTAGGGCGCACTGTGATTGTTTGCGCCTGGCGCACCTTTTAAAAGGTGCGTCGGGCGCAAACAATCACAATGCATAAGACGGCCCCAGGTATTTGTCTGGGATTTTCAATTCCTGGAGACATTGTGGTGTGTGGATATTGTGTTTGCTTGTGCTTGCTAATGCATAGAAAGAGATTAATAATATTAGATATTGGCCGGTAAGTTAGGAATAGACTATTGTTTATTAATGATTTATAACGTATAAAGTCATGCCTGTTCCTGTTATTGATGTATGTCCCAAACGACTTTAGTTTGTTTTGTTCTGCTGGGTTGCAGGGTTCCCCTTTGCTGGCTCGAATGTAATGTTGTTTTCTCTGAGAGCACATAAAAATAAGGGGATACAATTCAGCTATCAATTATGTTTTAAAAAATTACACAAAATGAAGGGTGTGGAGTTCGTGCTATTTACACACTCTTGTTTAAAATATGTCATCACCTTTACATTCAGTACCTGCATATTTGACGCTGCATATATTACATACATATGCATAATACACACAGTACCGGACATCCCAAAAAACCTTGTTACTGTGCAGATGAGGCCTATATATGAACACTAGTTAGTATTTTTTTTAATTCACTCCAAACGACCAAGTTTTATAAAACCCTCACAAGTTATTGCAATGATTAGTTTCTCCTTCGGTGGCTACTGACCCTCGTGGCTTGCAGAAGGAAAGGGGACAGACAGAGCTGGCAGGCATAAAATACAGCATGGCCAAGGGAACAGAGAGCCTCTTATCTTTTAACACCTCAAAGCTGAAAGAGCTATTCTTAATGGAATTGCTTCGTTTTATTCTCACCTCTGCGCCTTCAGTGCTCAGTAGATAAACGTTAGCTCTGCCTCTGTAGCTTATTGCAAGTCGTTGGTTACAGAAAAGAAATACATTTAGATTGGATTTGTTATGATCTATATCTGAAAGCGTGTTTATAAAGCAGAATTCAAATGATCGGCCAATCAGTGAGCCAGATCTAAAGAAATGTTTTAGAAAAAATGTTTGTGTGTCTTTCGTTTATTTCTAGTATCTCACGTGCCTGGAAGGCCATAAATACATCGCGCCATCAATACCTCTGTATAGCATATTGAAAAAGATTGGGTTTAGGACATTTTTCTTGCACCTATATTTTGACAGTAAAGTAAAGAGTTGCCTGGAGTCATCTCAGGTTTCAAGTTTTCACGGAGAGTGTGATTTCGGACATCTTCTTGGGAAAATCAAGATGCTTGCATTAGATTTTACATATGTTTTCCTTGTGGCATTCACACTGCTTCCACAGCGCAGTCAGCTCCAGCCACTGTTGCTGATAGCAACTGCTGCTGTTGCTTGATGAGTGAGTTTGATAAAGATTCATTCATTTGCATGCAATACTCTGCTCTCTTGTATGTTTAATATACCACTGTAACAAACACTAACAATTTCAGAGAAGCTAATGTAGATAAATTACCCCTAAGTCATTGCGGTAGAATCTATAATTAATATGTAAATATTTATATATTGTTTTATTTCTGGGTTTCTTGATCAGGCTAGTTCAGTTAAAGTGCGGTTAAGCGTAATAAGGATCCGATCACAACAGGCCCTTAAATCGGATGCTAATTGCGCACTCATTAATTTAATAAGCACTGGGTCCCCAATTAGGCCTGAGCAGAATTTAAATTGCTCACTTTGCTATGGATGCAAGCTAGCCTGACTGATGAGAAGTGTTACCCCGAAACCGGTCCCAGGATGCTTGTTTCCGGTCCAGGTAAGACTTGGCTTGGCAGTTCGAGCTGAACTGTTCCCATGAGGCACAGGGTCAAGACTGATTTGCCTATGGCTGGGTCTGAACTGGGGTAGCGAAGTGAGCTAAACAACGATGATGGATTCAACCCAGATCTGTGACTGGGGGTGAGTGTCTGAAAAGTTTCAGCGCTCCGTCCATCATCTCATTGTGTTTGCTTTGTTTTCCCTAAGTTGGCAGGGTATGCCCAGACGTGGGTCCCTTGCTCACTTTGCCACTGGATTCAAGCTAGCCTGGCTGATGAGTGGTGTAATCCCAAAACCGCTCCGAGGATCAGGGCCGGACTGGCCATAGCAGGCACCGGGCGTTTCCCCGGTAGGCCGCTAGGGTGGGGGCCGGTTTTGGGTCCCTGGGGGGCCATTTTTGATATCAGGGGTCGGCAATATCGGCCCCCTGTAACAAAATCGGCCGAAACCGGCCCTCGCAAACTGCTCGGCTGCACCCCTCCTCACCCCAGGGGGTGCCGGCTGAGCAGTTTGCCAGGGCCGGTTTCTGTTCCCAGTCTGGCCCTGCCGAGGATGCTTGTTTCCGGTCCAGGGAAGACTTGGCTTGGCAGTTCGGGCAGAACTGTTCCCATGAGGCACAGGGTCAAGACTGATTTGCATATGGCTGGGTCTGGACTGGGGTGGCGAAACGATGATGTATTCAACCCAGATCTGTGACTGGGGGTGAGTGTCTGAAAAGTTTCAGTGCTCCGTCCATCATCTCATTGTGTTTGCAGAATTTAAATTGTGCCATAGTAATTGGAGTGATTTCGGCAATTCCATGTTACTCTTTGATGAGGCGTAAGAGTACATCTAGTGAGCATAAACGGCAGCTCGTACCCACAATTCATGTTCTGCTGCATTTAACACTATTAGTGCAAAAAACATCCTTATGTCCATTTTGGATAAAAAGGTGCAATTGCGCTAAGAAATAGCACTAAATGCCGATAGTAAGTTTGAGGAAAATCCAACCCCAAGAGCACCTTTAGCGAGTGCGAGCATCTGTGAGTGCTTCCTATT
Organism: Calotriton arnoldi; assembly: GCA_963921515.1. Lineage (NCBI taxonomy): Eukaryota > Metazoa > Chordata > Amphibia > Caudata > Salamandridae > Calotriton > Calotriton arnoldi. Next base: position 46,461 of record CAWUFW010006813.1, on the reverse strand, counting down.
CGTGTTCTGTTGCACTTAGTGCTATTTTTCATTGCAAAATGCATGTTTGCATCCATTTTGGAAATAGCACTAAACACAGAATCATTCTTCTTGCATAATTCAACCATATTCTTGCAGAATTCTTAGGAAATTTCGAATGATTACACTACACAAAACTAAGCAAGTTACGCCCATCTCTAGCATAAATTAGCTTGTGCGCAATTTGCACCCAATTGCAGCATGTTTATGCAGGAATGTTTGATTCCACATATTACCAGGTGCTGGAAACAGCATTTGCTCCTGTAATAAACAGCTACATTTTCCTGTGGTTCATGGCTGGGACAAATTCATGAGTCATGCACAGTTTGTGTCTAACCTGTTGGGTCCAACTTCTCGGCAAATTTATGGCACAATCATAATCAGGGTCTTGGTGGGGCTGGGACATCAAGACTTTGAGAGTTGTATCATGAAAAAGAGCATTGCCCCAGCATGGACTTGTATGCCTATTTTTGGATAAAATTATTAGGGGTGAGTGGAACTTGTGGAGTTTTACTCTGCAGAATTCCGCAGAGTTACATAAAAACTTCTCTAGATTCCACGGAGTACCGCCCACCCCTACTGAGTGAGTACATATCGAGCACCGAGTACTTATACACCTATGAAAAAACACACAGCACAAAGTACCTTTCCATCACTAATGGAACTGAGGCAGTTACACACAGGTGCAGCGTTGGGACCAACATGTTCAGCAATGAGTGCATATGCAGCACAGAGTAAATATTGAGCATGGAGTACTGAGGTCTTAGATGCTGTGCATCACCAAGTTAAAGTGCATTACAGAACAGATTGTGAGTCCGTTCAGGGGTACTTGGTTTCAAGGCAAGCAGGTCTAGTCTTCCTTCTTCAGACAGTGGAGTGGTCCCTCTTCTGAATCTTCTCAGATCCAGGCGTGTTCTAATGTCAGGTACCGAAGGTTTTATACCTAGTGCCAGCCTGTTGGTGGGGGACACCCCCTTTGTCTAGCCCTATACTAGTTCTGGTCTGTTCCTCTCTTTCACTTGTGTTTGGCTTCATTCTGTCTAGTGAAACACAGGGCAGGCAGGCCTAGGTATGAGCTGCATTTGCCAGTAACAGGATAGCATCTTCTACAGTAAGATAGGGCTGGGTACAGCCCCAAGGCTACCCTTTGAAGTGCAATCAGGGCAGGGCACGGCTCCGCCCCAACTATCCTGTTAGGAAGGCCCTCAACTCCCCACTTTGAGGTCCTTTATCAACTGTCTTTAAGGAATATGCATCACATCATAGGAGAGTCATGTGAACCTGGACACTGGCAGAAAGGCACATTTCGTCCAGGCTGGAAAATGGCAACTTTCTATAAGTGGCATTTTCAAAACAGTAATCTAAACACTAACTTTACCATTAAAATGATTTTAAATTGTAATCAAAATAAGAAGACGTAATTTCCTAGCTGCTTCCACACTGAAATATCACATATTAAATGTAGTAAATTAAACCACTGTTACTCTATGGGAGGTTAGCCTTCCCACAGATAAAATCGACTTTGGGGTTTTTTACTACTAGGACATGTAAAAAGTAAGTACACATGCCATACTTCTTGAGACAGGCAGGGTCAGTATGTCTTGATCTCCGGCATGCTCCAGGACCACCTGTTCAAACTTCTTTCCATATAAGATGCAAATGTCTATAACCCCAGCTTCTTTGCTGAGGTGTGGTGGCTGGCGGGTACGCTGGGTCCTGGGGTGCTTTTGTGGGGAGGGGACTTCAATGTGGTGCTAGACGAGGTGACAGATGGATCTAGTGATACTAGACGACCATACCCGAAGGCATCAGTGGAAATATTCCTGCTAATCGAGGACAATGATCTCATTGATCTTTGGCGCTTTCGGCACATGTACACTCCTGAGGGTGCCAGCATAGGGGCTACACATGCTACATGATCGCACATTGACTTTTGGTTGGCCACATGGGAAAATTATGTCTAGACCACAAATGTTACACATTTGCAGAGGACGCTCTCAGACCATGATTCTGTACTGCTAGAAATGCTCCTTCATTGTAGAGGCAAGCGCGCATTTACTTGGCAGCTGCCGGCTGGGGTTCTACACGATCAGGCATTCAGGGAGGAAATTACATTGGCCATTGTGGAATACTTTAAACTTAATGAACGCTCAGTGACATTGCAATCCATGGGAGGCCTTTTAAAGCTGTGATAAGGGGAATATGTATAGCAAACAGGCAGGGGTGCTTCATGCATTGCACGGCGAGCTGGTGTGATTGGAGATGAAGATAGGAGAGCTGGAGCGCGAATACTTTGTAACTCATAGTACATCCACACTGGTGTCTGTCCGTGGCAAACTCACGGAATACAAGGAAGCGACACATAGGGAGACACACTATCTGGGTAAAGAGGCCCAAGCTAGGCTTAATGGCGTGGGGGACAGGGCAGGCAAAATGTTGGCCAAGTCAAACCATGGACAAACGATTACATTGTCGCTTTATACGATGAGCAATCTAATGAACATATGGGTACTGAGGCCATACAGAGACAAATTACCACTTTTTTCTCTTTCCTTTATGCGACCAGACAACCTGAACCACCACCGGATTTTGACTCTTATTTTGACTCTTTGCAGTTGCTGTGGCTTGAGAAGGGCCATAGGTGCTTCTTAGATCAATCTTTTTAGATGGAGGAGGTCGTCCGAGTCATCGCTGCACTGCATGGAGACAAGGCACATGGCCTGGACGGGCTCAACACTGCTTTTTGTAAAGAATATGTGCATATCTTAGCTCTACATTTGCTTGCTATGTATGAGGAGTCTCTCACTGCTGGCATTTTCTCCCCATCCTACAGGAATCTGTGATGATGGCGATACTTACACTGGATAAGGATCCTCAGCGATGTGAGTCGTACCAACCCTTATCAATGATTAATATTGACAATAAAATCCTTGCCAAATTAATTGCCTTGCTACTTTTTTCGCTTCTGCCGCCCATTGTTCGCCCAGACAAATCGTGATTTGATTATAATAATTGTACTAATTGTTTATATACTGTGGTTATTAGTGACTCTATTGTACCCAGCCTGGTATGATCCTTGCACTGGAATAATACTACTAGTTTGTGGTATTTGCAAAACCTTTTCACCCACGCATAGGTTGACCAATGACTTTTCCTGATTTCCATCACACTTGCCACTGTTTCTCTGCATTTTTCTTCATTGAGAAACCCTCTTCCCCACACTTCTACCATTTTTTGGGGTGTTCCTTACCCATATCCATCTTGAAAAAGGATTCAATCCTGCCTTTGTTAGGAAGAAATCTCTGATTGTATCCAGGACAGGAGTGGGTTACAGAGAAGTTTGTGAACATACTCAAAACCATGAGCATGTTGTTGCTCAGAAACATTACTGAAGTTGCTCCACCCAGAAGCACCCATCATTGGAAGAAGAATTACTCATGCATACTATTACACCATACTGTGGTTATGTTGTGCCTAAGTAAATATCTTTACAAGTGCAAATTCGTGTTTTGAGATTTTCAGAAGTGAAGCTTCACTCTTAGGTAAAGCCATTACGCATGAAGGTTGAACTTACTCATGCAAATGGTTTTGTCACCTGGACCCACAGACATTATCCGAAATTCCGCAATACAAAAATATCATAACCAAAATATTGTGAAGGTATGTATTTGCATGTAAGTATAGATTTACCTTTACTGAATTCCACATTTTTGTCTCCTCATGATCGTTTATTTCAGACACAACCTCCTTAAAAACACATAATTACATGAAACACTTGGATTGATTGCATACAATTTTAACGATCTAAAATCAACTAGAATTCAAATAAATAAATGTTAAAACCAAGAATTCATTGTTGGTCCATCCAAGTATAAAACTGTCACTAATATATTGCACATATTATACGTTCTGAGGCATGTACAATGAATTCATTAGGCTCCATCACGTTTGCACGTTATTATGGGATAGGCATTTCTTTCTAATTAACCATGCAGAGATTAAAACATTTGGCAACACTGTAAACAAATACCCCATCCGTACAAGTTCATAGGCTTCTCAGTGCTACTTTACATTGGCTAACCCCTAAAGGACGGCACACTGGCTTGATCCATTTTTTACGTGGGGCTTCATAGGCATTACAAAAAAGGAGGAAATGGCATGCCGTTTCACTCGCAATGTTGCATGCAGGGCACCTATCTCGCCCACTGTATACAGAAGCTGTTGATGGGAAGGGTCTCATGCCTAAATTCGATATACACCTGCCTCACTATGGGGCATGTAATATTGTGTAGAAATGGTTCAAATAATGGAGTTGATTTGTGGTCCAAGAACGATCTGTCCGATATTTCTGATTTATGTTTGCATACTTCCTCTTCCTATAGCACAGACTTGGGTTTCTTTTCGATAGCTGACTTAGACACCCAACAGGCATCCCCAGGAGTCTCCCAAAGGGCAGCTGAATCTAGAATATAGAGCATATCTTTGAAGTACATTAGCCATGGAATCCTCATATAGCCATTTCAGAGTAGTATTTCCTCAAAGGGTAACCTATATGGGAGGAGCTCCCCTGTTAGCCATAATCTTCGCCAATACAGAAGAGGCCTAAGCTTAACTGTGTTGTTGATTGGATGCATACCTAGGTCAATTATAAATGGGGGGCACTCTGTGGGAGGTTAAACAGGGATAGGATAAATGTATTTTAAACCACCGCTAACCTTGTGTTTTTTACATGTCCCGATAGTTCGGAACCATGGAGAGCCTTTTCCTTGGCCTTAACTTTGTAAATTTCTAAGGCTGGTGAGAGAATTCTTGTTTTGGTTTGTTTATACAGTTTATAGATGGCCATGGATTCCTGTTGCAGTCTTGAAGAATTCTTGTTGATCTGCTGCATTCAAGAAACATTGCTGGTCAGTCAAACTCCTAGGTAATCAAAGTCCTGGACTTGCTCTAGTGATTCATTATGCATTTATATTTGGGCCTTTATAGATTTATAGGGGTTGAAAGATATGTATTTAGTTTTTTTGTATTTAATTCCAATCTTTGTTCCATGCAGAATAGTAAAAAACGGCCAATCAGGGCCTGCAATCCATGGGGTGGTTTGGAAATGAGAAGCGCATTGTCCATAAACTATAGTGTCAGAACTCTTAGGGCTTCTATTTTGGGGCGTCATTACCTGGGAGGTCTAGGCATTTCACAATATCATTGATATATAGGAGAGTTTGGGCCAGGATACAGCCCCATTGAACTCCCTTCTCTATTCTAACATGGCTAGTCACCTCACCCTTGTTGCTCCATCTTACTTGGACATAGTTAATCTCAGGTAGCCAAATCAGAATAGATAAATTGTTACCAGGAACTCCCATGGCTCCCAAAACACACCAGAGCTTGTGACGTGATATCGGGTCAAATGCTGACTTCAGATCTACGAATACTACGTACACGTGGCTCTTCTCTAGTATCACTATTGACTGTGTATTGTGCACAGTTGAAATATCTCATCAATTGTGTTGGTTTTTGGGTGAAACCCTGTAGGAAGGTGGAATCTGACTATATGGTTGCCCCCACTTTTTTCCTGGTGTTTTGCTGATTTATGACTTAGTTGGACTGGGATCCTGCTATTCAGGGCCCCAGTCTATCTGCTTCCTCTCTAAAATGGTTTCCATGTGCCTTAGGCACATCTCTGATTGGAATCTGGAGTGCCCTTATAAGTCCCTAGTATATGGTATACTATGTACCCAGGGCATAGGTACCTCAGAGGCCTGCCAGCGGCTGAAGCATGTATTGTGCCACCCCTGGAAGGCCAGCCAAAAGGACACCACAGGTCTGCTACTGCAGCCTGGGTAAGGTGGTGCATGCACCCTTACTGTGATATAGGCTACCTATATCACTACATACCTACACACATATAAACCTATAAGTCACTCCTATGGCAGGCCTTATCAATCCTGAAGGCAGAGTGCGTGGTTCCTATGTGAGAGGGTGCCCCTGCATGAGCTGGGCCCCTCTGCAGCGTTCGGAGACCCTTCTCTGATGCTGTTTGTAGTGCAGCCCGACTATATACTCTTAAGCGCATTATAACCTCGCGTTAAATGCTAACTTTGGGATGGCTGCACGGAAACATGTCATGTTTGGTGTCAAACATCTTGGAATACTACCCCCCCGCCAGTTCTGGTGGCGGGGGTAGCATTCCACCCTTCTAGAGGGAGAGACATGTACACACCTGTATACCCGGTACTGACTTTCCAGAGCCCTGGCATCACAAAATGGATGCCGCTGCCACAGACACGAGTCTGGCCTCCTGCTGCTGACCAAAACTCTGGCAGGGAGGCCTGGACAATAGGTTTCCTGTCCCAGGGAGGTGTAACCACCTCCCCAGACAGGATAGTGTGTATTGGGGCTGGGCGGGAGCACTCTCTGGTGCTTTGAAGTCCTGCACTGGGGGCACATTTGGTGTCCCTGTGCATACCCCAGTTCAAACCGGCTCAGGGGCTTCCAGCCCCTGCTCTGGCGCGAAACTGGACAAAGGGAAAGGGGTGTAACCACCTCTCTGCCCTGACCCTCCCATAGGTGGGTCCACAGAGTATGTCCAACCCCCTACCTTAGTATTAGTATGGGACCCCAGTCCTTAGGACTTTAGATTAACCTGGACGAAACTCTGACACAGAATCCTGGACCTTCGATGCTCTACTTCAAGATTAGAGGACTGAAGAATCTCCCTTGGGGTCAAGGAGTGACTCTCCTGCTTGGCAGGCACCAAAGAAGCAATTGTCCGGTCTGCATCGCTGAAGCTCCCGCCGGATGCCGAAGTCTTTGCATCACCAGAGGTAGATTTCCAGACTTCCCCAAGGCTGCCATGAGTCCCCAGCAAAGCTGAGGCCCGTAGCTGTCGTGGGTAACATGGAACCGTGACCCCTGGACACCGATCGCATTTGCAAGTGCATCCTTTTCTGGGTCTGCCACGAAGTCGTGCTTTGGGCTCCAAGTAGCCCCAGCCTCCAGCACCAACTGCACCGAAGATCACTGGCCTCCACTCCACGAGTGTCCTGTGAGCCAGCTCCACGTGCGTCGACTTGAGGCTCCTTTGCGGTCGCTAGTCCGTTGGCTAGTAGGCCCTCCCGAAGGCCAATCTTCTTCTGCTTGGGCTCCCTGGTTGCTCCAGGCGTGCCCTGACTTACCCTTGCTGGGTGAGTCCCACAGACCTTGCTGGTCTGCAACATCGTCCTTCTTCCATTTCCATGAGACTTGCCGTTACCAAGGCTTGTTGGGTCCAATCCGGTCGCTGACACCCCTGCAATCGACAAACGTCGTGGGACAGCTCGAATCCAGCTCCTGGTCATTGTCGACGCCTCCTGGACCTCGTGGCTGAAGAGTCAAGACGACCATCAACCTACCTGAAGCACTCGACATCGGTGGGCATCTGCTAATCGCCTTCCTGGTCACTGGCTAGTGACCCAGACTCTGTCCCCTCTGCTTTCAGGTTCTTCAAATCTTCGATCCACCTTTGGATCCACCTGAACACTTTCGACTTGGCCGCCAGCAGCACTTTGCAGCAGATCGCCATTGAAAGCGACGACTGAAACCCGACCCCGAAAGACACCTATGCACCCGGCTCCCCTGGGTGAGGTAACTCGAGTACTCCGGTGCTCCCGTGGGTATTGACACTAGAACAGCCTAGTTCTCAAAGGGTTTGCTCCAAGTCCTCCTCTAAGTGTCCCTTTTCTTTTAAATTCCAACCGCGACTTTCCCCATAGAAGTTAACGGCGATTCGCGGCTGTGTTCCTACACTGCACGCGTCCCCCGTGGGTCCCCTGTGTCACTACCTTGGGTGGTTCCTTGTTGTCCAAGCACTTCTACAGGCTCTAGGCCCTGTGTCTAGCTCAGTCGTGGTTCTTATACCACTTTATTGGTATATGGTTTGGTACGCCCCTAGGGCTCAAACGTGTATTTGTGCTATTACTGTAGATAACTAACTTATAACTTATGTACTTCGAACTCTAGCCTCATAAAGAGACTAGAGGGGTGTGTTTAGCAATAAATACATATATTTTGAATATATACCTGGTGTGGTCCTCTTTCATTTGGTCACTCAAGAGATTATAGACTGGTAAAACAAGCTGCTTTACATTCCTTCAAGACTTAGCCTGAAGGCTGCTCTCCATAGCTACCACTAGGATAGCTTTCAATAAAGGTTGTCTTTAACCTATCTCCAATAAGGGGTTGTTTGGACTGGTGCAAGGTGCCCACTATAATTAGTGGACAGCATATGCCAGGCCAACTTCTCACAAACCCTGCCTGTAAATCAAATAAAATCCTATTATCATTGACCCACTCTGAGAGTTTCCCTAATATTTGTCAGCAAAAGGGCTTCTGCTGTCCATCAATCAAGCTAATGTGCCTGTAGTTACAGGGATCTTCACGGCTGGCCTTCTTTTACATAAGCACAATCTCTGCTTCAAGCAAGATTTTGCTAACTTGCCACCTTTTAAAATACAATTTGTAACCTTGTTGAGATAAGGCCCCTAGACAAGAGGTTCTGAGGCATAAAAATCACCTGGTATATGATCAAGCCCCTGGGCCTTCCCGAAAACCATCCCCTTGAGTGCTTCAAGGGACTCCTCTGGTGTGAAGACAATGGACTTAAAGTTCCATTTGGCCAAATATGGGCCCTTACTGGGGTCCTGCACTGCACCATGTCGGATTCTTGATATAGGCCCTCGAAAGGCTTCACCCGAGTCCGGAGCTGTACATGGAAGTCGACATTAGATATTGAGTTGCGGATACCATTGGCTACTATATTGCACAAAGTTTTTGTTATCCCCTACTCTGGCTCCAGCCACCAAGTAGTGCCATACTTCAGTCTCCCATTTGAGCCTAGCTTTACTAAGCACTTTTTCGTAGTTTTTATTAGCGGATCTAATTTTCTCGCAATCATGTGCCTTATTGAAGTTGAATAGAGCCACCTTGGTAGTGATGCACTGTTTATTATACCAGAGATGTTTTGATCTCTTTTTAGAAGCCTTGCACTTCCTCCTAGTGAGCGTTCCCCTTAAGTAATTAAGCATAGTTTTGTGGGCCTTCAATATATATTTATGTGGTCTCTCCACCCTAAGACCCATTTGCTCTAATGTATCTGCCACTTTATTGTAAATTTGAGACATTATGTCTGGTTGGCTTTTTAAATAGGACCATTTTAGTGTGTGCTCGTTCAAGAGGCTCAGATCACCAAAATTAGTTGGACAATGTTCATTGGGATTGAATAGTAAATTCTGCTTCATAGTAAGGTGTAAAGCATTGTGGTCGCTATTGCTTTTCTCGTGGACCCTCATGTCTACCCTATGTGACCACAGTTGAAGATCGAGCATAATATAATTGATTCTGCTAGAACGGTTTATCCTCTTAAAAGTATGTGCACCTGCTAGATCTGAAGGGGAACTATTACAGGCTCTTAGACCTAAGTTTATTGTCATCCCAAGACGTTGGGTAGAAAGGGCCAACCATCTTTTTACTAGTGCAAGATCTAGTTGCGAGACTCCCCACTTAGAATTGGCAATTAAATTGGAAGAAGATGCTGAGTTGTTCACAGGCTCAAAAGTAGCATTAAAGTCTTCTGCAACTATTACTGGCCCAAGTGATGAGTCATGTTCGATTTGGGACTTTAAACATATTAATGTTTTTGACTCTAAGTTCCTGCCATCGTTCCTACTATAAACATAAAAAATGCGCAACATGTTGTCCTTGAGTGAGCTAAACATTAGACTGAGTATATCGAGGGAGTTTATGGGAAGCCTTTTGAGTCTATAATCTAAACAGTTTTTACCTAGATCATAAGTCCCCCCTCTGGTCTCCCTCTCCCCTGCAAAGCTGCCTCAATATAAAAGTTTGTGAAGCCTGGTCTTTAAACCGGGTCCACACACCAAGTCTCCTGGAATAAGCAAATGTCAAAAGAATCTATAAAGTTCCCCCAACTGGGATCTGTCAATTTAGATTTTAGGCCAGCGATGTTCCTTTAAAGTTAGTTCCGCTATCTACATGTTTTAGTCTTAGGCAATGTGCAATGATGTTAGTATTCTTACATGCTACGTCTGCCCATTCTCTCCACTTCTGGGCAGGATTCCTCTAAAAGGTCTTCATGGTTTGTTTTAACAACTGTTGTCTCTCGCTGGCAGATTATACTTTAGACAAATGGCCGAAGGTACAGAGGAAGGGCATTGGACCTCCAGTACTACCAGGCTATTGAACAGATCTTGCGATAGCAGTGTTATTTCAACATAATCATACATATCTCTGGATGGTAGACAGCGAGTGGCCCTCAAGATGTCCAAGCATATTACTGATGTACATTTACACATTTTGTGAATCCAATGGATCACTTTGTTGATCAAAGAATCACTGCCTTCTCTTGTGCCATGAGGTGGCCTGGACACTTTTTGCATGTATATAACCCCTTCCGATCATTTAATTTGCCCTTCCAAGTGATTAGAGAGATCTTTTCTTACAGAGTTCAAGGGAGTAGAACATTGACCATTAACTATCTCTGATGGAGGAATCAGCCGGGTGGCAGGTAGTGGTAAACGGAGGTAGATAGGTCCGTTCTCCTTTTCAGGCAGAATGAATGTATTGCTGGAAGTTTCAGAATGGTTCTTTGTAAAGCCCCTCTTCTCTCAGGACTGGGACTTTCCCTCCAAGAATTCAGAGCGTATTGAGTATGACTCTGATGTTCCTGAGACTCTTGTCTCTTGAGTGGCTGACAACAGTGCTTATATAAGGAGCCTGGTCCGAGAATGCTTCCATGTTGTGGGGATATGCTAGGCTAATGATTTGAAGCTGCTGTTTCTTGAAATGTTAACTATTATAAACCACAGGAGAAACCCACAGACCTGGGTATATGTAGTATCATGCAACAGTGTCTCAATTGGAATTAATGGGGGAATATGAAATTATGGGTAAATCAAATACAAAGGAAACATTAACACATAGTCCCAATTTGAAGATTACATGCAGTTGTATTATCATTAAAGGTATACAAAATATGCTTAACAAATTATACGGCAGCATCAACCATGCTTAAAAATAGTACACAATTGAAAAGCATGGTAGATGCTGCCTTATAGTTTGTTGAAAAGGAGTGGTGGTCACTCTAAGTTGCATAGCAAGTGACTTTGCCTGCGTCTTGAGTTCAACTAGCCCAATCTTGAGATCATTCACAACCTGAATTATATCACAGCTTAACGGAGTTTGGAAGGTATTATAGTTTGGAGTTGGACAGCTATCTGCAATATTAAGGTTACCAATGGTATCATATTCTAGTACTGCCAAGATGCCAAACCAGTTTCCACAGGCCTCAGTAGGTTAATAAGGAGCCAAAGCTGGAACAGATTCACATTCAATCTCTAATTGGAGGGGCTCTATATTAGCACTTCCATTTATAGCCACTGGAGGCCTAGATGTCTTGCGTAGCTTAGATGGCTTTTTAGAAAATGTTTTTGCTATTGAGTTGGTTCTGGGAGAAGGACTAGAGTTTGTGGTTGGTTTCAAAATGGTCTGCACATCTTCAATTAAATCATTAATGTCAATCAACGTTGTACATTTAAGAGGAAGTCTGACAGGTTTTTTTTGTGCTGACATTCCTACCGCAGCCTCTTCTGCCTTTCCAATCCACATTGTATCTATTGTTCCTTGAAACTTAGCAATTCATATAACACCTGCACTAAACATAAAGTTACTTTAAATTTCTGACGAGGGACACAGCAATAGTCAGTGCAGCAGGTGCAGTAGCACAGGATTGCAGGGCTTGAAGGACACTCTGCACCGAATTCACTGCTGTTTTTTCAGCTGTTTTTCACTACAATAGCCATAGGATGGGAACTTATTTTCCTTGCATGCATTAAGGCCCATTACTCCCTTGGTGTGCCACAGACTCTGGCCTCATGCAGGTCCTGGTCTCTCTTCCCCCAACAGGGTCAGACTGGACTATTGGGCAGTCTTGCAGTACCCGATGGGCTGGTCTAACGGACCAGTCTGTGAGCTGGTTTTTTAGCAGTTGTGGGCCGGTTTGACGTCCAGTTGGGATGATTTTTACTATTGATTTCGCTAATGGTGGTCACTTTTATTTTGGTGCCTGGGCCTATTTTCTGTTCCAGTCTGACCCTGTCCCCCAATGTTCCTCACATACAGGCCAGGTACTTTAACCCATGCTATCACCCATTGAGTTGGTCGGGCATGAACCCCTAGCAAAACAGTGGGTCTGGGGGAGGGGAAACGGGCCAGACAACATCTAGTAATGGGGACATGAACCCCTAAGAAGGGGCAAGTGGGTCTCCAGCTAGGTCAGGTGAGAGCACGAGGAATCCAACAAGCAAGACAGAAGGGCCCAATGAGGAGACGGGCAGCGAAGGGAGCAAAGGGGCAGGCCAAGCACCCTCAGGGAACACAGCAGAAGCTGGGGAGCTGACTCGACCAAGGCTGGGGCAAGTGGGGGGGGCACAAGGGGCTGGAGGTGGCAAGTCTTCTAGCAAGTGCATCCGTCCACCCCTGGGGGCCCTCTCATCACAGCCCGGGTAACAGGGCTAGCCAGCCTTATCCCCCTGGAAGTGAAAGAGCGGATTTTGCACAAAAAATATATTGACATTTTGTCTCTGTTAGACGTGCGCCAAGGAGGATTGGATTTGACCACACATGACAACAAGGAGGAGGATAGGAAAGAGGTGCAGGCCCATGGTGGAAAGATTCATAGAGAACTGTCTGCGTGTCTTTATAACGTTGGCATGTGTATTTTTAGAAAAGTTCCCACAGAGTGCACGGGCACTGTTTCTGCATGAACAAAAGGTACACGAGGCCCAGCAGAAGTATCAAGGGGAAACCGAGCTTCGCTATGACGAGGGCTTTCGGGAAAAGATGCAGACTTGGTCGGTCATAGAATGGGACCACCAGGACATAGAAGGATTTACAAGTAATATGGTAGTGGCCAGTGAAGGGCTAAACCCACCCAGCAGTCAACTGCACACAGGCAAGGGAAGCAGGGGACAACAGGAAATAGGAAAGGGCGCACTGGTTCACCCATGGGGAGGGTAGAGCAGACACCCGTGGGAACCTTACCCACCTCTAATCAGAAGTTTAATTCAGTTACTGAACAGTTACCCCAAAATCAGAGACAGCATGTTTCCCCCATACCTTACCGCGAACCCTAGGCCCACCGCCTGAGTCAGAATTTAAAATCAGTGAGAGACAATCCAGACGTGGCCAGGCAGAAGGTGGCAAAAAAAACTCCAGCTTGGGAGAGTAGCAGGTCCTTACGCAGATTCTCCGCTGGAGAATTTCATAGTGTCCCCACTGGGCATTGTGCCAAAGAAGGAGGAGGAAAAATACAGCCTCATCCATCATTTGCCACATCCACTGGGTGAATCAATAAATGATGGGTTAGATCAGAACAGCTGCTCGGAATCCTATGCCTCCGGATGAGGCATTTTATTTAATTAAGCAGGAGTAAAAGGGGCCTGGCTAGCCAAGACAGACATCTAATCGGCTTTTCGCCTACTGCTAGTGCACCCACACAGCTACCATTTACTTGGTTTCCAACAAGACAATTCCTATTATTATGACAAATGCTTACTCATGGGGTGTGCGATTTCTTGTTCTTATTTTGAGACCTTCAGCAGTTTCCTGTAATGGGAGGTGGGGACATGAAAACCTGCGGGGGCACATACACTACCTAGACGACTTCCTGTTTATTGGCCAATCAGAGAATGTGCAGACCTTGTCCTCCATTTTGAGGAATTGGTGGAGGAGCTTGGGGTCCCCTTGGCTGGGAAAAAGACAGAGGGCCCAGTCAACCGGCTATCATTCCTGGGGATTGAAATAGATATTGTAGAAGGGAAATGTAGGCTCCCCAGTGATAAGATAACTGAGCTGCAACAGATAATAAGGTAGCTGCTTAAGAAAAGGAAGGCGACGTTGGGCAAGATACAGCAGCAGCTAAACAAGCTTAACTTCGGCAACAGGGTGATCCTGACTGATCCAAGCGGCTAGCCTGGTTGACCAAAGTTATGACAAAAAAGCATCAACAGTGGGCTATAATCCTGGCCAGCTTCAATGGGACACTCCCATGGAGAGAGCCCTGGGTGACATCCGGGCAGCTGGAGCTCTTCCTGGATGCCGTCGGGGGGCACTGCGTCGGGGCAATCCTGGGTGCCTCCTTCACAGCCGCAAGGTGGCCTAACACTGGTACACCACAGGAATCACCGGAAACATTCCACTTTTAGAGCTCTTTCACATCATAGTGGCCTTTTTCATATAGGGGACAAACTAGCCAACAGGCAGATCACACTATGGTCTGACAACCACACAGTGGTGCAGGCAATAAACCTAGGATTAGCGGGGTGTCCATCAGTAGTGCGATTGTTGTGACAGTTAGCCAGCTGTCAATTGAGGGCCAACATAGCGGTTAGGGCCAGACATGTCTCAGGTGGTGTGTATTCAGCGGCTAACACGATCTCTAATTTTAAATGGGAAAGATTCGGAGAACTGGCACCGCATGCAGAGCAGAGCATGATGCCGCTACCTGCGCAACTATGGAACCTCGTGGACCCAACCTAGCAATGCTGGTAGACAATGCATGAGCCCCTAAGATGGCAAAGAGATACCGTAAGTGCTAGGAAGTCTTCCAATGTGTAACTAACACCTTGGGCCAGGGCAGCATCACCTCCGAGGAGTTGGCAGGTTTCATGCATTGGGCATTCCAGTATGGGGGAAGCAAGTCATGGGCACAGGCCCACTTCAGCGCAGTTTCTCACTATGCCAAACTGGCTACAGGGAAGGACCCAGCTAGTTCATTCTACTGCAGGACAGTGATGAAGGGTTGGGGAAGTTGCAGCCCAGGCACAGGGACCCATTGACCTCAGAGTGCTGGCAGCCCTTCCATAAATATGTAGGTCAGGCCACAAAGTGGTAGTGATTAAGGTCGAATTCGCCTTAGCTTTTTTCAGGGCCTGCATAATTGGTGAGCTAGTGGCTCCGACCAGGGAAAGCCTGGGGACAGCATGCATCCACACCAAGGATCTACATCTGGGGAGTGGGTACATGATAGTGCACCTATGCCAGTCAAAAGCTGACCAGGAAGGAAAAGGGAAACACATCAATTGTATTGAGGACAGTACATGCTGCCCGGTGGGCCTGATGCATGACTACGTATGTCCGGGTGTTTGCAAGGCAAAGCCGCTTTTCCTAAACGAGGATGGCACATGCCTAAATCTTTTTGAGTTAACGGTGATAGCAAGGAGGGCATTAGACAAAGCAAGACTCCCTCCTAGGGAGTTTGGGTCACACTCTTTTCGCATAGGGGTGGCGACCACTACGGCCACCATAGTGCTGAACAAAGAGCACATAAAAAAGCTGGGCCATTGGGCCTCAGGCACCTACAAAGGTTACATTTGACCCACTGGGATGAAAGCTATGTTTCTTTTCACCACAGGATCCCTCGCGGCTAGCGCAGAGTATGGATCCTAGGACACTCTTATATCACGTGGGCACAGCGGTGGGCGTTGGCACGTAAAGACTACAAGGGTATTTGGCTACACAGCACGAGTGTGACCTGGTTGGGACAACCAGGCATGAGATGGTGTCAGCTACTACCAGCCGTACAGGACATGTTGCACCAGGAAGGGAAGCCGGATGCTATTCTCGTGCACCTAGAGGGGAACGATTCAACATGCCTAGGGAGAAAGGATCTGCTAGGGGTAATGACATCTTGATTGACGGCCCTGGCAAGGTTGATTCACCTAGCGGACCTCATCCTGTTGGAAATCAAAGCCCGCCAGGAACGGAGAGGAGCTGTAGATCTAGGAAATGATGGACAAATCAAGGTGAAAGCTGAACATTTCCATGGCCAAAGTATGTAGGGCGAATGGA
The DNA here is from genome assembly GCA_963921515.1 of Calotriton arnoldi. Taxonomy (NCBI): domain Eukaryota; kingdom Metazoa; phylum Chordata; class Amphibia; order Caudata; family Salamandridae; genus Calotriton; species Calotriton arnoldi. Next base: position 30,540 of record CAWUFW010006813.1, on the reverse strand, counting down.
TGGGAGTTCATACGACATGGGCTTATCAATTTTAGGACACCGGGTTACTACACGGAGGATGGGGTCCACTTGAAAGGGGTGGGCATGGATATGTTCCTACTTAATATAGTTGGGGTCCTAGAACAGCTAGGTTTCTCCTGAAATGAGCAATGTATGGGGCGAGCTGCCGATGATCAGGAAACCTACTGCAGAACGGCGGAGACAGCACAGAAAGATACCCAGAGAAAATAGTAACCTAGGAAGAAGAGCTGACCAAACAGTGTCCTTGGGATGCCTCATGGCAGGGGCATGGGGGAGCAGGTGATAGCACATGACAGCCAGAATAGAAGAGCTGCTCAAACATTGTCCTTGGGATACCACACGGAAGGGGCACCAGGAGCAAGGGAGTGGTCAGCAAGGGTCTAGGGCAGCCGGACACAGCACTTGCAGCCCGGGCCAGGCCTGACAGCCGACAACAAAGATCAGTGCAAGGGAAGGCTAGAATCTGCAAACACTGAGATAACAAAATGTGACAGTGTTATGAAATTGACAAAAGTGAAGGTTATAAAGTAAGCATGGTGATTGCGAATGACCGACCGACAAGTTGCAATATGTATGACCGATGTGTTGATATAATTTGCAATAAACTGCGGCCTTTATGCACAATAAACTGTTCCCTGTGTGATTTAAGAGGAGGGGGGAGGGTGCGTTGTGTGATCAAGAGGGATGCTGTTAACTCGCATGTCTGGGAGGGGTTACACTTTTTCCCCACCCATCAATCACCTGAATCTCCTGCACCACACCAGCTACTTTCTGCTGGTGCAAAATTGCAGATGAGAGGCCAGACTTTGGGGGGAGGGGAGTTGGGGGCGGGCGAGAAGGAAAAGGCAGAAGAAGGGGGAGAAGGCAACACAGAGAGAGACGAAAGAAAGCAAAAAAGTATACTTATTGAGAGCCTGAAAAAAATTATTGTATGCTCGTGGCTTGAAATTAAAACAGGCTTTGGCAAAGCCAATAGGTCTTGCCTATGGAAGAACTATTGCTTTTGTCATTTTTTTTTATTTTTAGCCGTATTGCACAGCATTGCAGATGCTGCTGTGCAGCAGGACTAAAAGTAAAAAAGAAAGCACATATGACAGAAGCACTGGCTGTCATAGCACTTTCAATTATTTACTTTCAGTGTATGCCATAGCGCTTTTTTTAAACTTTCACTGCAGAAGAGCATAGGTTATAACACATTAAAGTGACAATGCAATTTGAAAGTCATATGTATGGTTGTAAAGCAATGATTGCAAATGTTTTAGTAAAGGGTGAAGGGACCGCTCAAGCAGATCTACCAATACTGTTTCACAAATATAGGTTGGAATAAAAGTAATGTGGATAAATTACCTCTTCTGGAGTGTGACTTTGACTTTCATCTGTACTGATGCACAACCAGACCAAGCACAAAACCGGCTCCCTTCCACAGAACAGAACTGTGCTGCTATGCTTCCGGTTCCAAACACTGATCACATCCTCATGTTCAGGTGGAGGCGGGGCTGCCAGCTCTCAGTGGTCGGGTCACTTACTTCACAGGCAGGTTACTTTAGCCTCCTAGAAACATGTGATTCCTAAAACAGAAGGATGAACCACTCTACAGGGACTAAGTTGTTAACTGCATGAAAAACATTTTGAAAAAAGAATGCCAAAGTGAAAGGGCTGCGGGTCACGAAGATACCAAACGCTAATTCTGCTCTGTTCCCTGTAAATTGCATTGTGGTACATGTAGTCCGCTATTTAAATAACTAACAACTCAAAACTGTAAACAGCCGAATATGAGCTACTACCGACACCGGACACTGAGCACCTTTCTTTGAAATTAGAAGACAAAAGAAGTGTCAGGAAGATTAATCAAAAAGAAGGAAAATAAGTTGGTAAAGTAAGCCACATTTAACAGTTAGCATTTGCCAAAACAGCATAGAGTTCAGTAGGTGGGGTAGCCATAGGAACTTAAAGTCTCAGGGAATGTTCAGCATCTCTCACACTTAGGCATCAGTCTTCCATGCTCATGGCGTTCAGGGGAGAGGTCGATTTTGGAAGGATGCTGTTTTGCACGACTCCCCCAATTAATGCCCACAAAATGTGTAGGTGGTGACCCCAATGAGTGGAGTAGTTTTAGCCAGGCAAAGCCTCTCCAGAAGCAAGACTGGAGCTGGGTGGGACGCAAGATCAGCAGACTGGAATACGGGACTGCCAGAATTTAGCTCAGACAGCCTGAAATGTCCCTTGTAGAAGCCACTTCTAAGGGAAAACAAAATGGCCAGCCATTGAAAATTTAGAAAAGTAGAAATGAAAAGTAGAAAAGTTACAGTTAAAGTAGAAAAGTTACAGGCAGTCTTGGATTATTTACTCCTGCCACTTGATAACAAATAGGAGGTCCTAGAAACCACCTGTGCTGCAGGGCCATTGACCAGTTGCAAACTCGTGGCTAAGCAGCACACTGATTTACATAATACCAAGTAAATGAAGACAGAAAGTAACATGAAATGGGGGCGGCAGCAATGCATGGGGAGTATAGATGAAGAAGCAACATGGGAGAGGGTGGGAAGGATAGGAAGGCAAGAGGCAAACTAGATGGCACAGGAGGGGATGGGTGGAAAGAGCACAAGTGTAGGGCCAATGAAACGTGGAGAGAGCAAAGGGGATAAAGAGCAACGAGGAATGCAGCATGAGAGAAGTGCACGAGGGAGGCAGCAAAAGCACACACACTATCATGGAGCAGTAACGCAAAGTAAAATAAAAAAAGTACTGCAATAGAATATGAGCAGCGGAAGGACAATAATGAAGTAATTAGTCAGTACTTGAGTCATGCTCACAGGGAGGGACAAATATGAGAAGAGGAAGTGGAGGCCTCAGTTACTGACCAAAGAGAAGCACGGAAATGAGAGTTACCACGAAGCTAACCAATGGTAAGTAATGGGCGGGCTTTAAGTCTAAGCCCACTATAAGAAGACAATACGTCTCGAAGAGACAGCGCATGTGCTGTCTATGCGAGACCTAAAAAAGCATCACTTTTCACTCCTACCTGTTTAAATCATTCTTGTGGGCTCACCTAGCCAACACTACAGACAGTTACTGGAGATTCGTTTGACGTGAGATGGAATAGGTTTTCCAAATTCAAGTTCCTAGATGCATTTAGCTTTTTAATTTTTACAAGATTTTTTCTATCACCAAATCTTTATTACGCAAAACTAAAGTAATGATGACCTTAAATACTGTACACAAGTGAACTAGAAGGGTGAAAATCTGGGCGTGGTAATGCTACGTGACAGAGAATGATACATCTGCAGGAGATCTGTGACCGAAAGCAAAGAGAAACATACATCACAAATAATGATGTTTGCCATTGACTGGGACCTACTATGGTCTGCCTTTTAAAAACAGTGTACGTAAGACCATAATTAATGACTACACGTTAAAGAGAACATGCTCTGATTAGCATGGCATAACCTAATTTTGCAGAGGTGGCAGAGATGACAGTTTTATCACACTAAAGTTACATTTGCCACACTGCTCTACTTCATAACTGTAAAGTGTTAGCTGAAATGAAGGAATATGGGTGAGAAAAGTCACAGGAGCGTGGTAACAGCAGCTATGCCACTGCAAAGTCTGTAGAAGCTGAAAGAGAGAGAGAGAGAGAGACACTTGTTACGTATAGGTCAAAGGATTGTTTGTGAACTAAAGGCTTAACCTCACTCACCAGCACAAGTTTACACAGAAAAAGTGCTTGACAGCCAGGGATTCTGCGCTGATTCGTGTGAGCCATGGCTGCTATGGGTCTGTCCTGACAGAGCGGCCAATATATGTGCCAAAGCCCAGCCCTACGACTTGCCGTCTGCCTCACCACCAGTACGGTGCATGTTGCAGCTTTTAGCTTTCCTTGAAGGTTGTTGTCTGTCCTCGCTTACTGCCGGCCACACTGACTGACAATGCTACGTAACGTGTTCCTACTCATATGTGTTAAACTTTATAATTGGCTGCTAACGCTGCATTTAACCAATTATAAAGGGGTTCAGCTTATGACATATTTAGAATGTGGCTGCCCGCGGTCCACGCACGGGACCCTCCTAAGAGGGCGACCGCCTTAGTGCCACCTGAGGGCACACGATACAGCCTAGTGCTAAGGGACCCCCTCGGGGCCCGCGCGCCCCGCATCATTTCCGGGCTGGGGTGGGTGGGGAGTTAGGTATAAGTACCCCTCCCGCCCACCTGGCATCCTCTCTTGGCCACTACCCTTGTCGCCGTTTGGCACGCTGCGAGATGAGCAGAGGCAGGCAGTTTCGGTTTGAACAAAAGGGGTTTGGCTTTATTAGGCACGGTCTGCTGCATGCCAAGTCCACAGGGTGTTTGTTAGAGGATAGGGACCACCTGTCTAGAGGGGGCAAGGTCTGGTCTACCTGTCTAGAGTGGGCATGGACTTGTCTTGTGGGGCCTGGGCGAGGCAATGATCTGATTCTCTTGGGGAGGAGGGATCTGTTGCAAGAAACGAAGTCCTCCATGTGTAAGTTAAACTTTATCAGGCATGGCTTGTTGCATGCCAAATCCACAGGGTGTTTTGAAGAAGATGGGGTCACCTGTCTAGAGTGGGCATGGACTTGTTTTGCGGGACCTGGGAGAGGCCCTGGAATCAGCAGGATGTAGGTAAGAATGCCTACCTTGGTGGGGGGCCCTGGTTGTGACGGTGGCCACACCCAGAGCTGTGGCAGAGTTACAGGCCGATCCAGAGGCTGAAAGGTACACAGGGGTACCCTCTTCAGGAGCACAAGGGTGTAAATGCCAAATATCCCCAGGAAAGTCATTTCCGGGCTGGGGTGGGCGGGGAGTTAGGTATAAGTACCCCTCCCGCCAACCTGGTGTCCTCTCTTGGCCACTACCCTTGTCGCCGTTTCCCTCCCTACCGCTCACCCGGCGTACATTCAGGGGGTGGGGTGGGAGAGGCGTTTTAACTTGTTATTTTGTGATGCAGGCGGAGTTACAGGGTGATCCAGAGGCTGAAAGGTACCCAGGGGTACCCTCTTTAGGAGCACAAGGGTGCAAATGCCAAATATCCCCAGGAAAGTCCTCGCGCTGGACCCTGGAGGAGCGACAGCGCCCCGCTAGTCCTACGGGCGGTTGTAAACCTGAGCAACCGGGGGTTGCTTGGAACGCTCCGCCCCCTCTGGGGGCGTGAGTAGAGGGGTGGACTGGCGGTCCACCGGTGGGAGGGGTTTTCCCCCTCCGCCAAAATTGGTAAGCACCGATTGGCTAGGGCCACGGTACAATTTGGCTCATCAGGTGGGCAGGCGGCGAGGCGCTGCCTGCCCTTGGATTGCCCGTAAGCTAACCCACCATGTTGGCATATTTTGGTATGCAAATAAACCTGGAGCAATTTTCTCCACGAAAAAAGGTGTCTTGTCTGTTTATTTCATCAGGAGATTGCTGTATGTGTGATGGGGAGTGTGTTGCCGATATTGGCACTAAGTGTGCCTTCTTCTTCTTAGTACGCATAACAATGCGTGAGCCCCAGGGCCCCTTTTACTGCACCGAAAAAACAAGCACTGCACTGGAGACAAGTTGCACAATGGGGCTGTGGCCAAAGAAGTGGAGAAAGGCAGAAGTGTCACGTGATATGGCATGGTCAGATCAAGTGGGAGTTGAAAAAGGGAGAGAGGTGGGGAGGATGTGCACTCATGTGACGTGAAAGCAGCTCTGTTGTTATGCTGGGGGAGGAAGAAACAGTATGTGACAGAGATGACCTGCTGGCTCAACTAAGTCACTGGTCAGTAAATATTACGTACACACCAAGCAATCTATGTAGTTATACTGGAAGTTCAAAGGCAATAAATGGGTGGGCTGGGCCAGGGGTGTGTGGCTAGGGTGGCTCCAGAGCAGGATGACAGAGACTCGAGCGCTTGCTCCCTGAAGCAGAAAATGACCTCTTATCATAAATACTTTATTTCTGCATATTTGCCATTCAAGTTTTCGCACCTAAAATATACAAACAATAATAGACACCCTGACATTAAAAAACAATCATAATTAAAAAGATGTTATAAAAATGGATAATAAAAACAACAGAAAATTCATTTTGACGGTTAGTCTAAAAAAAAATCGACTAAAGATAATGTACGGTAAAAGCACTTTCGGGAGGATGTCGTGAAGGTCTATTCTTATATTCAAGCTTGACCTGTAGTTTCCCCTCTAAGAAATGCAGCCTACACCGCAGCCAAAATACCAACTTAAGTCTAGGGACGGTGAACTGTAGGGTCAGGAGCATCAAGTGCTCGGTTGCTCACCCGATAAGGTCCATAATTTGGGATTATGGTTAAGAGCATAGAATACAGTTAGCCTACTCCCTCCCATTGGGCTCTTGTCCTAATGCCCCACATATGACCAAGAAATTTAGCAACCACACAAGCAAACAGTGGTCTTGCATCAGATTTTAAGATTCGCAGAGCTTCTATATGATTTCGAGTTCCCAATTGTTTGCAGATGAGACTTAGCCAATTAGTCCTGGGATGTGCATATACCGGGCAGGCAAACATGACATGTGCCACAGATTCTGAAGGGGCTTTACAGCTTGGGCACCACCAAAGAATTGGTATGTCACTGTGCATTGGCTCAATAAGTTGTTCAAGGGGAGTGTGCTAAACCTAAATAGGATATATTTCTGTATTAGTTAAAAATTATTTTCCAGAACGCTAACCTGTTTGTGAGCCATAAACTCTAATGTTAGCTTCCCCAAGTTGCCCTACTTTGCTCAGCTTGGGCCACCCAATACCAATATCATGTTTTTACTATACGTTTTTGAGGAAACGTTACTGTTCCAGGATCCCTGGAGGCCGATGTCAACTAAAAGTATCTTTACATTAGCCAGCGAATTTTGTTTGATTTGTCCAGTTGGGTAACCTCAGTCAAGGCGTTGGCATACGGAGGCAACTCGGGAGTGGACCTATTTCTGATCCAGAATAATAGCAGGCGGAGCTTTACAATATCTGCAGTGGATCTCCTACCCAGATCCAGCTTTAAAGGGTGAAGTGGGGTACTCTGGGGCAACAGCACCAGACTCCTTAAAAATGTATGTTGCGGTAGTTTAGTCAGCCCCTTCATTCTTTCGAATCCCCACAATTCTGACCCATAGAGCACGGAGATAACTGCTTTGTGATCATAAACATGCAGGGCTGGAACCGGTTTGCTAAAGGAAGTACGGCGTTCTTTCCTCAGAGCCCCCACTATCTGGTTGTGTTTCAGGATCATCTTAGCCACATGTGGTTTCCAAGACATAGTCTCAGAGAATTTTATGCCTAAGTAATGGAACATGCTGACCTTCTCGAGCAGTGACCCTCCCAGGGTTGGCCTTCCCCTATAGGTCTTATGAGGATTAAATGCCATAAATTTTGTTTTTGAGGTGTTAATCTCTAGGCCTGACTATCGCAAAAATCTTTAAACTGATTGAAAAGCAACTGGAGCCCCCAGGGGCTTTTGACACCAACAGAGTGTCATCTGCAAATAGTAGCGTTACTACTTTCTCTCCTCCTGTGGTAGGAACATTGGCTGGTTCCTGGGATAACAATTGAACTACGCCATTTATATAAAGAGAAAAAAGCATAGGTGGCAATTCGCACCCTTGGTGTACTCCCCTGCTAAAATGGATTGGGTCTGACCCTAGCATAGTTGGCTTCATGCAGACGAATAACCAGGCTGAGAATTTCACTTGGAAGGCACATATTTTTAAGAACTTGCCACAGGTTCTTCCATGGACCAAGGATAAAGGCTGTCTTCAGTTTGATGAAAGCGATATAAAGACCACCCTAGCCTATGACCACTGTTTTCCAAAAGAGGAGGGGGAATCGAAATGCCTGGTCTATTGTCCCCACCTTTTCCCTGAGTCCTGCTTGATATGCTGTCAGGATATCATTATCTTCAATCCAGTCCTGGATCTTGTGCAGGCGCATGCGGCAAAACACTTTTTGGACTGAGTTGATTAAACTAATGGGCCTGTAATTACAGAGTTGGCTTCTGTTGCCTCTTTTAAATAGGGGGATCACCTCTGCTCGTTTCCATGACCTTGGGACCGGAGCGTCCCCGCTATAGCATTAGATAGAAATAATATGTATCGGGACCAGCTAGATCTGTCATGTAAAAATAGGTCACTGGGAATACCATCCAGCCCCAGAGCTTTGGCCTGGATGATTAGGCCAATAGAAGTGTCAATATTACCCAAGGTAAATAGATCGCTACCAACAATCTGAGGGGGACTTGATGAATCATCCAGAGGATCCCACACATCTGGGTCTGAGTAGAGTTCTTTAAAGTGCCCGAACCAATCTACGACCAAAATGTGATTTGCAGGAGTAGGCGCCCCCTCTTCATGAATACTCACGACCAGTGACCAGAACTTTTTAGAGTCCCTACAGTCACAGACTTCCTTGATAAGTTGCCATCTTTGCTCATCCCACTCTCTTCTAGCTTTCAACAAGGTTAACCTGTAGGCATGCCTGGAGATTCTGATTGCTTCATAATCCTTTGATTTTATAGCCTTGGAGAGTTGAATCCTAGAACTCCTACATTCTCGATTAAGCCATGTTCTATGTTCCCTGATGGTATGTCTAGAGTTGTCCTTATGCCCGGGACATTAAAGTAGGAACCCAATTGGGTAAAAAAGACAATGGACATCAGTGGCTTTGGCTAACCCCTTTGGCTTCTTGAGTATAGATGACAGCTCTAATGTACTGGCCTGCAGATCTAGATGTATGTTCAGGAGTTTGTCTTCATGGAAAATCATTTTGCGCCATTTGAGGCGGCGATTGTCATTTGTTGGATGGACCTCCCTCGTTAGCTGATGGATAATACTCTGGTCATACAGGTCTCCCCAAACTGATGCCATGCTTATGCAGAGGGGTTTATGATCTCTATCTATGGTAGCACCCACGACCATGTCGATGACACTGTGCCAGAGCCTCAGATCTAGCAAGATCTATCTATATGGCTCATACTATTTGGTCTATTAAACATATAGGCGCCCATTCTGTCGGAGTTGGTCCTACCATTTTCTGCCCTCCAACATCAATACTTTGACTTGCAGCACATCCTGGGACCATTTCTTAAGTGAAAGTAGGTCTAATGGGGGGATCGAGCATAGATCATCCTCTACGCTTATTTCGGTCTTAAGTCGAATTCCAAATATATCTGGGTTATCTGAGGGAAGTAAGTAGATTTTGCAGCAAAGAGCTAGTTTTACCCAAATCAGCAATCCTCCTACAGGGCGCCATAATTTGCTGGGTGTTGCTAGATTACAATGGCTAACGTACCCAGCACTGTGGACAGGTATTGTGCTCCAGGTTTCCTGATATAAACAAATATCGAAATCTTCAATGAATTGGTTCTTTTCGGGTAAGGGCAGTTTTTGCTTTCCCCTGTCACATTCCAGGATTCTAGTGAAAATATAGATACTGTTTCTATAGTAATGCGTGCTGCGGTTCTTAGAGAAACTGTATTTCTGTGGGCAAGAGCTTCTAACACACTCTTACTGAGCAAAGTATCATCCAATTGGCCCACCTTAGCCTGCACATTTGCACTGCTACTATTTGAAAGACCCCCCCCCCACTCCAACCCCAACAGTACTATTGGGTGTTAACCTAACTATGGAGACAAAAACAGGGAAAGGGCGTCATAGATACAGATGCAGAAATTACCTCTTACACAGGCAACTACCGATTTTGACTTGCCCTCTGGGGCAGTCTGACAGATGCACATTCAGCATGTTCTTGCAACATTCCATAAGAGATACCCGAGCCTGGCCCTACTTCTTATTATGTAGCTGTGGAGTAAAGATTAGTAAATATGTACTTTCATACATATATTTACTTTCACAGTATTGTGGTACTTGATATTTTGACTATGATCGTTGTGTAGCAGAGAATTTTTGCGCTCGATACTTTGACCTACAACCCATTGGCAGGCAACACATTGGGAGAGTAGACCCAAGGGGCAAAAGAGTGACAGAGATAGCATAGGGTGGAAATCTGAACAGACAGATGAGACTACAAGCACAAGTTCCAAGAAGAGAGACAAGCTTGGAGTCCCCTTGAACAATATGAGATTTAATTTATTGTGCTAGTGGTGTACTACTGTATGTATTTATAATACAGTGCAAGCCTCATCAATGTGCATTGTGAATTTCCATACTGCTAGGAAAACAAGCATTGGTAATGCGTCGGTTTTGTCTATGTAATGAATAAAGAGCTGTTTTTATCAATCATCGTCCGGGAGAAGGAAAGAGCTCCCTGACAAGTAACATGGGAGTGGAGAGGATGTGGAGGATGTGGCGCAGTGGCCAGAGCTACTGACTCGAGAGCTGGGGATCCTGGTTTGAGTCTCGGTGGCTCCGCACAGCATCCTGTGATTCTATGCAAATCATTTAATCTCGTCAGGTGATAAATTGTTAAATAAAATGCTGCAATAGTAAAAGGCAAAACTTTATGAAAATATTGTTCCACCAAAGTGGATTTTAAAAGTATTTCCGTGACGGGAAACTGATAAGAGAAGCAGACGAGGAACAAGCATTGGTAAAGGTAGGAAAATATGCTACAGCCAATAGAAATGGAGGAACGGTAAGTGGCATGCACAGAAACCAATGAGAAGCCAGGAAGGAGATGAGGCAGGATGTAAGTCCCTTTTAAGTTTATATTAAAAACAATAGATAGCGTGTTGTAATCTCCCCATTATATCGTTTCAGTATAATATTTTATTATGCAGCTCAGGCTTCACATTGTGGAATGTTGATGGGTTGCCTGGTTACTCTGTTGGTGGGTTCTATGGGATTCAAATTGTACTGAGAGCTGTTTGAGCTGGATGTGTCTTTACCTAGCTCTCATGTCTGCTGTGTAGCTACTGTACAATAAACTCCACTCGAATCTACTTGTGTCTACGAGTGATCTACTACAATTTATGGCGACGAGGGTGGGATCGCTAGTGTTGGGCTTCCTTCCTCTCAATAGGTCAAAGGGAGAAACTTTAGTCGTAGAGTGCGGGTTGGTCCTATAAAACCAAAGCATACTGTTGAGTGAATCAATAATATCACAATTACAGGATCTGGCCCACTTAATACAGTCTCCTACTACCCTGTTCATGCGCTCAACAAGTCCATTCGACTGGGGGTGATAAAGGGAACTCTTAACGTGTTGAATGTTGCATGATTTCAAAAAAAGTTCAAATTCACCACTCGTGAATTGAGTGCCATTATCCGTCACCATGGTGTCAGGAAACCCCTCTCTCAAAAATACATCTTTTAGAAACAGAATGATGTTACCGGTAGAAGCCTCCTTAACAAGTTTCATTTCTGGCCATTTTGAAGCATAGTCAATCAACACTAAAATAAAACGACACCCACCTGGTAAAATTTCCAAAGGTCCCATGACATCCACACCTACTTTGGACCATGGTCCAGAGGGACACTCATTAGGAAAGAGAGGCGGACAAGAAACCTTTAAACCTTTGTCAGCAGAACTACAGATGCAACATGAATCCACAAGAACATTAATCTCACTGTCCATCGAGGGCCACCAAAAGAACTCGCGGACCCGTCGCTTGGTGAGCGTGGATCCTAAATGACCCTCATGAGCTTTGACAATAATGCTCTTCCTGAGACTCTGAGGAACAATAAGCTTGTCACCTCGTAGTAAAACGCCATCTTCTAAAGAAATCTCAGATTCCACTTTCCAAAAAGGTTGTAAGCATTGAGGAAGAGCACGCTCTCTTGGCCAACCTGACTTAACCAAACTACACACTCGTTGTAAAGTCTCATCATCAGAAAGAGCTTTAATCCAACTGTCTGCAGAATCAAGTCCATGCTCCAGTAAATCGAGAGAGGCTCCCTGTGCAGGAGAAACCTAAAAATGAAGTGATTTGGTCCATTTAACCCATTCAACCACTCACTAAAAATGGGAATAATCAAAATATTATTCATTCGTTCTTTTTTTTTTTTAAAGTACCAGCTATTATGCTAACAAAAAACCCAGAAATAAATCCACAAAACACAGAAGTGCTCAGAGAGTAAATTGGTTTTTGAAAGTTCTACTAAACATAGTGGTTGCTTTCATTCCACACACATCACACAATGTGAAACATGCCTGTAAAATAGAACAATAACATAATAGAGTACATACAGTCTTAATAATATACTAAATATCATTTCCATATTTTGCAAGGTTTTTGTCATTTAGACTTTAACATTTCAAAAAATTAACATTGCTAAAATAATATTTATTATTTATGCTTCTGCTGTGTACTTGCTGAGAGATGTTTACATCAAAAATTGTTACATTGACTGTGGCCAAATTCGCAAAACCATAGCATGCTCTGACATATTAAACTATTCGTAAAATATTCTAAGTAGCAAACGCACATTTATTGTTACAAATACCAATGTAACTTCCTCCTTTGAAGCTAATTACTACAATGTGTGGCTCATTTCTATTGTGTAATCTATGGAAGTAGGCCCAACATTTTTCCTTAATTTCATCAACTGGATCATTATAATTAGTAGATGTGTCGTTAATTCAGTGCATCAACAAATTGAAGATTATGTGAATCACCTTATACATTGAGTCATTTTTGTCTTACAGAAAGGCATTTGTAGCAAGCAAATATTTTCAGGTGGTTTCAACAAATTAACTGATTTATTGGGCCTTCACAGCTTCTATCCAAAAGCTCAAAAAGTAAAATGTTAGCGAAAGGATAATCATACCTCATTTTAAGCAGCCTTGGCTACATTGTCAAGCTACTCACAAGCATGCAGTGGTGGTAAAGGGGTGAAGGGAGTTTTCCAGGATAGGTAAAGGAATAGAACATCCCCACATTTGAATGTAGAGACTGGGGGGTCGATTCCGATTCGAGCCGGAAATTTCTCCGACCGAGCCGGACCCGGAGAGATTTCCGACCGAATCGGACCCGTGCAGTCCGACCGAACGAGTATGATGCGCACGTATGCCATCGGACCCGAGTCGGTCGGACTCCCATTGAAGTCAATGGGAGCCGGTCGTGCAACGCGTACGCGGGCTCCCATTGACTCAATGGGTGCGAGTCGGACAAGTGCGCCCCCTACAGCGGGTACGCGGCGAAGCGATTCGCGCCGTACACGCACAGGTAGGGGGACCCATGGGTCCCCCTGTGTGCGACTCGCGCGGCTACGCGTACAGGGGGTCCGACACGGACCCCCAAAGTACGGCTCCGACAGCTCTTTCGAGCCGGAGTGCGCGGCTCGGTCGGACTGCTCGCGGCGCGCATCGTACTCACCCGGCCGGGAAACGTCTCCATTGCGCGGTGCGAGTCGAGTCCGAGCGAGTCGGTCGGTGCGGTTCGAGCCGGGAACGAGTCGGTCGGAGCGGTCGGGATGCCCGGACGAGTCGGTCGGCGATTTCGCATCGTACTCGCTCGTCCGGACGCGCGTACGGATCGGTCGGGAAACAGGGCTCCGAATCGGATCCGGTAAAGCCGAATCCGATTCGGAGCCCTACCGGCCGAGATCGGAATCGGCCCCTGGGTGTCTTCATGAAGAAATATATTTCCCTGTAGTGAAAAAAAAGGAATCACAATATCACATGCATATTATGTTACATTTCCCCAAAGCGAAGTTATACCTTGAGCATTAGGGAAGTAGAAAATGTCACATGACATCTTGCACAGGCATACTACTTGGAATGTTTATGAAGTCCAAAAAGCCTTTCCTTTATACCCTTGCAGAGTAGAACATATATAGGTATAAATGTTTGAATTTTCTTAGAGATATCGAAGTAATGCATGCTGTTTAATTTTGGTTTAGGTGCATTATTTATTATATTTCACCATGAATCAAACTTAGTTTATTTGTTCATCCTGCTAGGCTTCTGAAAATAAATATACAATACAGAGTGGCCCTGATGAAGGACACTTGCTGATCTCTGAAATACTTTGACAGATTAACACTCTAAGTTGAAAAGGAAACGGCACACAGTGCAACAATGGTTAAGATGTACACGAGTTGTGCATATATTAATCAAGTATACTTTTGTATTAAATTGAGTATTTGAAGTAATTACGAGTACTATTTAGAGTGCTTCTATAAGTAAGTCAGAGACTTGTTGTAGTCTAGAGGGATAAGGTTATTTCACATAATGTGCATGTAGGAAAGTAGCATCTGCTTCTTATGGTTACCCTCACTTTTTGCTTGTTGTGCTGCTGTTTTTTGACTAGTCTGGCTGGGATCCTGCTAATCAGGACCCAAGTCTGTCTGCTGTCTCCCTAAACTGTTGTGTTCAGTTCCTAGGTACATCCCAGATTGGATACTGCTATACCCTTGTCAGTCCCTAGTATATGGTACCCATGTATCCAGGGCATAGGTACCCCAGAGGTCTCCCAGGGGCTGAAGCATTCATTATCCCACCCATGAGAGACCATTCAAAATGGAACTACAGGCCTGCCATTGCAGCCTGTGTAAGTTGGTGCATGCACCACTTACTAAAGATATAGGTTTACTATATCTAAGGGTCACTGCACTTAAAACCTATAAGTCACCCCTATAGCAGGCCTTTACAATCCTGAAGGGAGGGTGCTGGGTTCTAAGTGAGAGGGTGCCCCTGCATGAGCAGACACCCCTGCAGCCTACGGAGCCCATTCTCCCGGGTTGTCAGTGAAGCACCCATATACTATATAGAGGGGCACCGTGTAATCGTGCGATGACCATCTCGAAAACAGCTGCAATGAACCCTATCATGTTTGGTATCAAACATGTTGGAATCATACCCCCACACCGTAAATGGTCTGGGAGGTATTATTACAAGCACTGGAAGAGTCCTCCGTTAGGCTCTCAGTGTTCCCGGTACCAGCCTTCTAGTCCTGGACAGCACAAAATTGTTGCTGCCGACCAAAGACACATTTATGCCCTCCTGCTACTGAGCCAGGCTCGAGCAGGGGAAGGCAGAACAATAGGCATCCTGTCACAGGGAGGTGTGACCACCTCCCAGACAGGATTTAGTGTATTAGGGCTGGGTGGGTGCGCTTGCCAGCGTTTGAAAGTCTGCATGAGGGGCACATCTGGTGTCCCTGTGCATAGTCCAGTTGAAACCAGTCCTGAGAGCCGTTGGCTCCCGCTCTGGCGCGAAACTGGACAAAGGACATGGGAATAAACTCCTCCCTGTCCAGACCCTCCCCTGGGAGGATCCCCTGAATCTTCCCAACCCTTTCCCTAGGGTACTTAGGGCTTACATGGGTGTAGGTCTCTAGATACGTCGTGGGATAGGATTCAGAACTGAAACCAATGCACCACTACCATCTGGGCACCCTGGACTTCGCTGGACTTCGTTTGGGCCTGACTTCGTCTCCCTTACAGTCTGCTGCGTCGTCTGTGCCTGTGCATCATACAGGAAGCTTCCAAGGCTTGTGAAGCATCAAGGACAACTGAAGTAATCGCCCTTGGAGTGAAGGAGTCACTCCCCTGCATTCGCAGGCACCGCAATTAAGATGACCAGTCTGCAGATCCTGAGCTCCTCCGGACTCCATGGGCTCTGCAACACAAGTGGTAGTTTTCCTCAGCTCTTGAGGCCTGCTATACCCTCTTACAAAGTTTGAGGCCAGTAGTCCTTGTGGGGGTTGCAATAACTGAACCCTTGGGTACCACATCCCTTTTGCAGTTTTAAATGTTTGTTGACATCTTTGCAAGAAGATCTTCGGGCTCAAAGTAGCCCCAACCTCAAGCACCTCCATATTTGGCCATACCGCATCGTGTGCATCGTGGCTTGCCTGTTTTGGTGAGCTGCTTGAGGTCCTCTTGCGACTCCTGTGCCTTTGGCCTGCGGGTCCAATTGAGGGTCACCTTTGTTTTCCTTGTGCTCCCCTGATTGCTTGAGGCCTGCCCTGACTACCCTGCTTGTGGTTAGTCTCCGGGACCTTGCTGGTCCCAACCGTGCACCTTCTTGACTTCCTGCATGGGTTGCATTTACCAAGGCTTGTTGGTGCTCCCGCCGGACACCGACCCCTCAGCACTCGACATCCTTTGTGGGCCAGCTCGTATCTGGGCCCTGGTTGCACTCAGCATCGCTTGGTCCTCGCAGCTGCAGAGTCAAGTTCAACGTCATCTTTCCTGCAGCACCCGACATCGGAGGGCATCCGTCTTCCAAGTCTCCTGGTCATCCCTGAGTGACATAGACACTGTCCCCTCTGCTTTCGGGTACTCCTCATCAAGAATCCATGTTTGAATTCCTCCGGACACTTTCTCCCCTTCCAGCAGCGGCACTCTCCTGAAGTCCTCCATTGGGTTCGATGGCTGTTTCTGACGCCACTTCACACCTATGCACCCGGCTTCCCTGGGATAGGTAACTTGGGTACCACGGTATCCACCGGTGGGGTGGCTCTCCAACCTTCTGTCCTCCACGGGGTTTCTTCAGGGTCCGCTGGGAAGGGTCCACAATCTTTAAAAATTCAACCGCGACTTGCACATAGACTTGTACAGAGCACGCAATCGTGTTCACACACTGCTCCAGCTCTCCGTGGGGTCCCTATCTACTTACCATGGGTGGTTCTGTGGGTCTCCAGAAATTCTACGTCCTCTCGACATTGTCCTGACTCGAGTCGTGGTTCTTATACTACTTTCTTAGTATATGGTGTGTCCCCACGGGGCCCACTGTGTATTAGTGCTATTTACTGTGATTTCTTTGCTAAGGTATTGTGTGCTTTGTGTCTATCTCCATGTAGGATATACTGTAACGTACTAGATAGTGTTATATAAAAAATACATATTTTTATAAATACTTTGTGTGGTTCTTTTTCATTTAATCTATACTATAAGATTGCATTCTGGTAAAACAAGCTGCTTTACACTCCTTCAAGACTAAGCCTGAAGGCTGCTCTCCACAGCTACCACTTGGATAGCTTTCTAAGGTTGTCTGAGAACTCTTAAATCACCATAGGGGTTGTCTGGACTGGTGCAAGGTGCCCACATACATTAGTGGACATCATATACCAGGCCAGCTTCTCACAGGGCAGATATCAGAAGTGGCCTCTTGTCCAAGGTGTGCTATTCAGCCACATCTGGTCCTTTTATCAATAGCATTTCCCATTCTGGAACTTGCAGCTCTATCTCCACATGATGAGCAGAGAATTATGACAGCCAGTTTGCAAATACAACATGAGCTGATAAAGAAGCATTGCTAAAGATGTTGTAGTCCATTTTATACCCTCCTGTTCTTTGTAGTGTTTTTTTTCTTATTATTATTAACACAGGACTAGTGGTAGAATGAAAAGTGGTGTGAGCTGGAAAGGTACCATTGCCTAAATCTGACCAGAGCACAATATACGTGGGCAGCTGGAGGGAATACAAATTTATGTGGCTGGATTACCATCTTGCTTGCAATATGGTGCGTTTTTTTCAGCATATATGACAACAGTACGTTTTTTCAAAGACAATAGCTTGAATCCCTTTTAGACTTGACAGGAGTCAAGTCTCAGGATAAAACTGACACGAGGTTTGCCAGTTAAAGTCTGCATGCCAACCTAAAAAGGACCTTGGACAGATGTCCCGCCAACCTCCCTCCCCAAGTAAACATAAAGGCTTCTTTACCACAATATGTTGAAGAAAGCTGCTTTGAAAATTTAACTAAGTTGCATTTATGGCTATGCATCATTGAAAAGTGTAGTCAGTGGATGATTTAACAAGGTCACAATGTTTTAAAAATCCCATAATAATTTACCGTAGTCCACAGAGATAGTGAGAGAACAGAGATATTGTTTACCCAGTCTTTCATGCAAAGAGAGAAAATGGTTGTTGCTTTGGTAAGTTTTGAAAATATTGCAATCACTAATTTCTGTATGGTTCACCAAAAAAATAGCATGGCAATCCAATTGTGCCAAAGTGGGAAGATTGATTTATAACCGAGGAGTGTGTTCATGTGTTCCTATTGAATTGTGTCAGGTTCACGTTCAATAGGCGGAATGTGACAGAGAGCTTTCACCTGTCTGAGAGAAAAAATGGTTACTGTGTAAAAAAGGGAAATACAATAGGGCACATGTCAAGGTAGTGGAGAGATTTGCCTTCAGGACTGTATTTATAAACTGCTTGGAAGTCATAAAACTGTATATGTAATAAATTGACAAGGTTTACATTCCCCAAAGTCATTTTATGAAGATTTACACAGAGATGAATATCTAAGCCTTATATACCCGATGCTCTACTTGAGAGTTTGAGTGAATCACTGTTTAGGATTTCATATAGGTATGAAAAATGCAAACATGAGCGCATGCATGTATGTATGTGCGTGTGATTTCAGTGAGTTTCAAAAACAGGCAATAATATGTATATGTCACATTCGTTTTCAATGAAAGCAACACATAAATACTGAACAAAATCGATTATTAAACTCAATTTACATATTTACATTTCATTCTGACGAGAGTGAAATTCTAATTAGAGTTGGACCATATGCTGCTGTCCAACACCTATGTTCCTATGGTCTGGATGCTATGCTGAAAATGCAATTATGTGCCTTTGGCACGCCAGCATTAAAGTTATGAATTAGTAAGTGCACCACACGTATCTTTTTGTTGCAGGTGATCCAGCAGAAACGGTGTAATTTTATTGCCAATAATCAGTTTACTATTTCCCTAAATACAAGGTTTGGGACCACATAGACATTAGGTCCTCCGATAGATCTTTTTGTAGAGCTGTTAGGGACTAGGCAAATATGAGACGGATACTATTACCTTCATGAGGACCTACGATGAAGAAATAGCCCAACTAAGGGGCATATTATCAAGGCGGCGTTAATGAATTATCGCCGCTTTAGCGTCCGTTTCCGGACGAAAAGCGGCGATAATTCTATCGCCTAATTAACAAGGACACGCTAGCGCGTGATTCCTGCATTAGCGTCCGTGTTCTGCACGCCTCCCATCGCATCGCTAATGAGATGCAAAGGGGCGTGCCTGTGAAAACAACATGGGAAATATCGCTAACCCAGGTATCGCCATATTAGCAACGTGGGTTAGCGATATTTTAAATCGCGTTAAGTATGCCTTAACGCAGGAATTTAACGTCTGCTAAATTCCTGACTAAGGCATACCTAACATGGGGGTGGATGTGTGGCTAAGACCACAGGCCCTATCACCAAGGATATCGCCGTTTTCCATGGGACATCGCTGGAAAACCAGCGATGTTCCATGGAAAACATCGCTATCACTGGAAAATTATCGCCTTGCGCTAAGCGTTGTTAATACAGCGCTAGCATGGCGATAATTTCCAGCGATAGCCGGCGATAGGATTCCTCGCGCTAACAGCGGCCAGCGATAATTATCGCTGCCGCTTGATAATATGCCCCTAAATAGTTTAGGCATCATACATTTGTCATAATGTACATTAATAATGACAGATTCAGAATTACTTATCAAGATACCTTTATCTATATACCAAAATGTCTGAATGGTCAATTACACAAGTACATTAGTATTTCCAAACTCTGTGATACATTAATACAGGTAATTCACAATAAAGAAACAATGCATAATCAAAATACATCAGATCAATAACAAATGAGAGGGAGAGAGAGAGAGAGGGGAGAGAGAGAGAGAGAGAGAGAGAGAGAGGAAAGAGAAAATCATTGCAATATAAATATGCAATTCAGATTTTATTTGAACCCGAGATCAAGATTTTACTAATGCACAGCATGCAAAAGTCAGAAAATAGCCAACCCTTCGGCTGAATGGGTTTAGCTAGAGCAACTTCACCAGCCAATGAAGTGCAAACTTCTCAGGACAGTCTTATTCAGGAAAATTGCAAAGATAGCCAGCCAGAGTAGCATAGAGAGCACAACAGCAAGGGCATCTCTTCTCATAGAAACAACTACTACCAAATTCTTTCTTACAGAACTAGTTATACCCCAAATGTCAAATATCTAACCCCCTAAAGTTACATTTACAAATTCTTCACAGTCTCATTGGCTTTCAAAATGAGGTGATCATCATCCCCTCCAGCTCATCCAGGTTTCTTTAAAGAGTCCATTGTTAGTACAAAAGATGTCATCCTTCCTCTGAAGCAGGAAAAGAATCTTGCAACTTTTATCCACGTCCTTGTGCACACTCCACATCAGCTTGCAACATTTGCCAAATAAATCATTCATAGAAGGATAAACATTTAGCACAGAGAGGAAAATCCTAGTGATTACTTTGTACACAACTAAACAAAAAAACAGCATTTCAAAACAAGTGAAGGACAAAATACATTCTCCTGCAGCCTACATTTTAAGAAAAAAAATCATTCCAGCAAAGTTTTGAGGCCTTCATAGGAAAACCACAAACCGCAAACCGACAGTTTTCCTAAGGAATAAAACACACTCCATTATAAAGGAAATCTAAAGAAAATACACAAGGAATTTAGTTATGGAAAAAGATTCATTATTCTGTTTAAATTCATAAGTACAGTCTAATTAGACTTATTAATAATAATTATGTCTCTATCATGTTATAAAGATAGGAAAATAAGCATTTCACGAAACATTTCCCATAAGCGTTCTTGTTATTATTATTTCATATTTCTAGGTGAAAACTTCTATAATGCAACATTTTATTCAAGTCTCTCTCGTAATGTTTTAGTCCATATAATACCTTTATATTATTCATGCTTTCTGCATGTCTAATGCTACATTTATTACTTAACGTGTTGTGCTTTGTTTTGCACATTTTCACGTAATCTTCTAAAAAGCTACTCATGTTAATAGTTTTCACACCATTGGTCATTTGTTTAGTTAATAACTCAAATATGAGCAGATTTGATCAAGCAGGATTATTTCACAAAAATCATGCTTCATCAATTGCCCATTTGATGGCGACTCAAGCCATCACATAATCTACAAAATCTGATTACGATCTGATTTGTTTCAAAATGTACTGGTTTTCATCTGTTTCAGTCTAACACCCTCTATGTCGCTCATTACTTCGTAATAAGCTCCTCTCCTGTCTTCCAACTCTATTTCTTCTCTTTTCCTTTTTCTTGCTCTATGTTTAGTCTCTGTTGTTTTGCATTTACAGCATTTATATACCAGTAATACCATTAATATGCCAGCAGCAATAGCAATTATTGGTGTTAGTATTCTCCCTAACAAGCTATTACTTAGTGTTAAAAACCATTACCTACCGAGGAAAAACCCTTACCAAGTTTTCCTCATGCACCATCAACCTTCAGTTCAGTTAAATCATTATGCAAATGTGTAATGTTACCGATATATCCCTCAAAGTCTTTACTTTTATCAGGGATATAAGTGCAACATTGTTGAATCTTCAGCATACTACAGACTCTTTTGCCAATAGTACATCAAGAGGAAGTCGATTTGGCAAAACCATTGATCTCACTGCAGCCATTTCAGTATCTATCATCAAAAACCCACCAGCAGTATCTGTTGATAAACGATCAACCACTGTAGACAATTTTCTAATCTTATGTGAGTCCAAAATTACTCCCACTGTAGGTATCAATGCACCAAAAATATCACCCACTATTTCTGCAGCACTAATTCCTCTTTTACTCCGTGTTAGTCTCTTTCCATTGGTTCTATGATTTTCATTCACATGATAAACCTTCGGGAAAACTACACCCAGATTACAACACCCATACCAATGTTGTGGTAATCTATATTAAGCATTTCTACCACACACATAATAAACTCCAGGGAAAACTGGATCAGTACTACCTCTCAGTCCCCAAACCCCTGTAATTAGGAAAGTATGTTCACATTCGCTAGAACCAATGAAATAATTATTATATTCAGTATTTTGTCTTAGTAAACAAAGCTTCCCTTTGTGATGCCAGTCTAGACTCATTGCAGCATATGTCTTTCCTTTCTTATAATCACCCTCCCTATGAGCCCATGGAGGTATATTAGTCTTTTGTTCTGCAGCTTTTCTCTTAAAATCTTGTCGCCTATCTTCTACAGTATTTATAAATTCTATTTCTACACTATGTAAATTACAGGTTAGATTATTTCGATGCGCATATACAGTATCTATTGTTTTAGTTGTATGGAAAAAGTCCCCCATATACTCTGCATTTCTCGCACTGTATACTATATTCATGTTCTTCTTAATAGGGACTTCTGAAAACACTAAATCATAATTAGAATAGAAGTACTGAAATTGCTCTTTACTATAGAATAAACTCGTTAAAACACTGCACGAAATACCATATGTTAATGGCAGGTGATGATTGGTCACCCCTTCTGACACAGACGATGGTAATTGCATACACACATAACAATCTCCTGCATCCATAGTATCCACATACTCATACAACAACTTTGTAAAAACATTTAACAAGAAGTCATTAATAGAATTATCTTGATGTAAGTCTCTTCTGGTTAGTTTTTTATTATTAGTGACTGGTTCCTCTTAAAGAATCTTTTTTTTCATCAATTAATGTACTCACATGACTTTTAGTAGAGTTAACACTAGTAGAATACATAAAACAAGGCACTACTAAAATTAGTATTAACCAGACAATCAACATTATTAATACACATATATAGCAAGCGTTAAGACACCTTCGCCTCAACAAATCTTTGTTTTGATTACCAGTTTCAGTTTTATCCATTTTATAATTTGAAAGTTGGAAGTAAAAAAGAAAAAATCTAAAAAATCTGTATATCCAAAAAATTCAGAAAAATCAAAAAGTTCTGTATATCCCAAAAATTCTGAGCAACGTTTCTTCAGCTTAAGATTCTTCAGCTTCAACTTGTTTCTCCTTTATTTCCAATCTCCTCTCTCATTTTCTGCACCCCTTTTCTCATGCGTAGTTCATTTAGGGCGGTTCATATAACTCGATGATTTCTTTTTCCCAATCGTTTGTTGCAGCAGCCAAATACGTCCATTCAGGTACTGTATATTTCTTGTTCGGGATTGGTACTCTTTTTGTTCTGCGTACTGTATTTTCTTCTCCTTCAGTATCACTTTGTTCAGATTGACTAGAGCGTTAAATCACAGTTGTTGGTATTCTTTCATTCAAAGTATATTTCACTCTCTTAACTCCTTTAGGCCACTTGCCACTCTTTCTTGTTCTTTTTCCTGAAACACCGTCTACTTCATTTGACTCAACGCTTTGATTAACTGATTCCCTTTTTTCTTTTTCTCTGTCTTTTTCAGGGATTAATTCTCTCTCAACATCGACAATGACAGTGCTATGTGACCCAGTAGCTTGTGCCCACTCTACTTGATTGTCAGTCTAATCAGGTTTTCTTATTTTGTCTTGTTCACCTTCAACTGATTCTGTACTTTCAAGTGGACTTGGGACTCGATGGGTGTGACTTGCATGTATCTAATTAGGCAGACCACCACACTTGACTGCTGTTGTCATCACCAGTATTACTTGATATGGCCCACGACAACGAGGTTTCAAGCAAGACTTCCTCACATGCTTCTTGATGAGAACCCATTCACCTGGGCTCAAGTTATGTGCTTGTTCTTGTTGAAGAGTAGTTGCGACTTCACCAACCTGATGAGACACAGAACGCACTACATCAGCCAATCCTTTGCAATAATCGAGGACCAAATCATCAGTTATATTCACAAGTTGATTTGTTGGGACTGTTAGATGTCTCATAGCTCTTCCCATCACAATTTTGTGTGGGGACAGTCCTGTTCTTCTATCTGGGATACTTCTTAAGCTCATCAATACCAATGGTAATGCATCAGGCCATTTCAGGGTAGTGGAGACACAAACTTTAGCAAGTCTTGACTTTATTGTGCCATTAACTTGCTCCACCACTCCTGATGCCTCAGGTCGATAAGCACAATGTAATTTTTGTTCAATTTGTAATGCTGCACAAATCATCCGAATGATCTCATTATTAAAATAAGTTCCTCTATCTGATTCCAATGAGACTGGAAATCCAAACCTTGGAATTATCTCTATAAGAAGCAGGTTAGCAACAGTTAGGCTGTCATTTCGTCTTGTTGGATATGCCTCAACCCAATGAGAAAACAGACACACAATCACCAACACATGTTTCAGACCATGCCAAAGAGGCATATCGATAAAATCGATCTGCATGCGTGTAAATAGTCCTGCTGCTTTTCCAATTCGACCCAGACTAATCAATCAATCAATCAATCAGGTCACTTATAAAGCGCACTACATACCCGCAAGGCTCTCAAGGCGCTGGAGGAAGAGGGGGGGTGCCTCTACTGATCGAAGAGCCAGGTCTTGAGGAGTCTTCTGAAGGCCAGTAGGTCTTGGGTCTGCCGAAGGTTGGTGGGGAGGGTGTTCCAGGTCTTGGCGGCGAGGTGGGAGAAGGATCTGCCGCCGCCGGTCGTTTTCCGGATGCGGGGGACTGTGGCGAGGGCGAGGCTGGTGGAGCGGAGCTGGCAGGTGGGGGTGTAGAAGCTGAGTCGTCTGTTGAGGTAGGCTGGTCCGGAGTTGTGGAGTGCTTTGTGTGCGTGGGTGAGGAGCTTGAAGGTTATCCTCTTGTTGACAGGGAGCCAGTGCAGGTCTCTCAGGTGGGGTGTGATGTGGCTGCGGCGGGGGTTGTCGAGGATAAGACGTGCAGAGGCGTTCTGGATGCGTTGCAGCCGTCTCAGGAGCTTAGCCGTCGTTCCTGCGTAGAGGGCGTTTCCGTAGTCCAGCCTGCTGGTGATGAGGGCCTGGGTGACTGTTTTTCTTGTTTCGGTGGGGATCCACTTGAAGATCCTGCGGAGCATTCGGAGGGTGTTGAAGCAGGATGAGGAAACGGCGTTGACCTGCTTAGTCATGGAGAGGGTGGGGTCGAGGATGACCCCTAGGTTGCGTGCGTGGTCGGTGGGTGTCGGGGCTGTTCCCAGTGATGTCGGCCACCAGGAACAACTGTTTTTCTCCCTGCGTTTTGTTGCTGACAAGTTATACACCTTTGACAGAGACTCTCTGCAATGACTATAAACTTGGGATTAAACCATGTCTGTTTGAATAAATTAATCATAGCGTCTCTACCCACATGTGTAGGTCCATGACAAATCCTTGCCATTTGAGACAATAGTCTAGATGGCAAAACTGGTCTTCCATTAGTGTAAATCCACACTTCATCATCTGCTCTGCGTGTGCAACCTGCTTTAATCCACCCTTCTCTTTCTGCATCACTAGCTGAATCCTGTAATTCTCTAATGTCTTCCCATTTTCAACAGATGAGAACATTAGTTTACATTCTGATTAATCAGATTGTTCTTTCAATTGTTTCCCATTGATTGTATATGTATTTTGTGCACAAAATCGTGCAATTTCATTTGCATATTTGTTACCCACAGTTACAAAGTCACATCCAGATTAATGTGCTGAACATTTCACCACCCCAATTTGTGCTGGCAATTGTAGTGCCATCAATAGATCTTTTACATACTCTCCGTTCCGTATAGGTGAACCCGAAGAGGTCAAAAATCCACGCTGAGACCACAACTGCCCAAAATCATGGACAACCCTGAAACCATATTGACTATCTGTAAATATGGTTACTAGCATTTGCTTTGTAAGACAACATGCCCTTGTTAGCGCAATCAACTCCGCCACCTGCGCTGAACTCACTCCTTTCAACCATGATGCTTCAATGACACTCGCCACTGTACAGACTGTATTGCAGCACGCAAGGTACCTTCAGGATCTCTCAAGCATGACCCATCTACAAACAATACATGATTAGATTCAGTTAAGCGTGTATCTTGTATGTCAGGCCTTGGTTTTGTACACAACTCAGTAACATCCAAGCAATCATGATCTGCTTCATCCACTACTACTTCACAACTTGGAGTTGGCAATAAAGTAGCTGGATTTAGATTTGCACATCTTTTGACTGTCACATTCTTAGCTCCCAAAATCACTTGTTCATATTTTGTTAACCAACTGCTCGTAAGGTGCTGTGTGCGAGTTTGTGTTAACAAAATCTCAACCGAATGAGGCACATACGCCTTCAATGGATATCCCATCACAATTGTTTCACTCTGTTCCAAACTCATACAAGTAGCAGCAACTGCTTTCAAACATCCTGGCAAAGCTGCAGCCACGGGATCAAGAGTGGCTAAAAAATATGCCACTGGATGATGTGCTGTTCCATGCATTTGCGTGAGAACTGAGAGTGCACATCCGTCACGTTCATTGCAAAATAATGCAAAATCCTTATTGAAATCTGGCATTCCCAATGCAGGTGCTCGACACAAACTGTCTCGCAACTCAAGAAATGCTTTCATGCATTCTTCATCAAGATGTATAGGATCTGACACATCTTTGTGTATCAATCTCTGTAATGGCTTGGCTATCAGCGAAAACCCAATGATCCACTGTCTGCAATATCCAACCATTCCAAAAAACATATGAACTTCTTTTTGTGTTTTTGGCGGATTCATTTGCATAATAGCATTGATCCGACCCTGAGACACTTTCCTGATCCATTTCTCAATTTTGTGACCCAAGTAAAGAACTTCTTTCTTGCAAAATTGCAATTTTGCTGGTGACAATTTATGCCCACTTACTGCCAAATCAGTGGCGTAGCTAGGGGGGGGGCAGTGGGGGCGGTCCGCCCCAGGCGGCACTATTTTGGGGGCGGCGGCACAGTGTACACGTTACATGCAGTTATGTAGGTGCACTGTGCAAGCGCACCTGCTTGCAAATGCTGCAGTGCATGCACGCACGCACCACCTAGCATAGTGGTGGTGGTGCGGTGTGCGGCGTATGGTGTAAGTGGATCCCAGGGACGTCAATCTTGTAGCGCGCAAAAGCGCTACCAATGACGACCCTGGGCATCATTTTTGGCCAGCCCCAGCGCTGTGCTCCTGTGACGCGAGCCACCACCACGTGCTATTGACTGAGTGAAGACAGTCTCGGCAGGGGAGTGCTGGGTGATTTGCAGAACCCCTACGGTAGGGGCCCTGCCACCACCACTGTGGAGTCTACAGGAGAGGTAAGATGTCACTGTGAGAAATATACACGTCACGGGGCTGCTGATCACATTGTGCAATGTTCCCTGCATGCACAGGCATGTAAGTATGAAAAATAAAGGGTACTGCGAGAGAGGTGTAGGGGAGAGGTGAGTGTGCATTGAGAGAGAAAATGAACATAGGAAAGGGACGGTGCGCCTACGTGAAGAATGCGGGTAGAACTGAAGTAGTATTGGGAAATAGTAAAGATTCTTTGTTAAGCTTGCGTTGCCAAATGGTCACAAGGCCAAGGCCCCACTAAATGTGATGCCCAGGTCCCATAAAAGCTTGAGACATTCCTGCCAAGAAGTTATTTAAAATGCGTGAGAAACAATTTAACAATAACTCCTGAAACCTGAATAACATTCTTATTTTAAAACATGGAACACACTGATTTAGTTAATTTCGGGCTACTTTAATAAAACCTACTGATTTTGCCTCATATTCAACCGCATCATTTGTATTTGAACAGTGGAGAATGTTTGGTTTCTATGTTTTGTGTTATGTCAATGGAGCAAAAAGAGCGTCATACCAGCTTGCTCCGTTTTGTGCTGTAGCGTAAAGGTTTAATTTGGAGCACAGACGTTTTTCTCCATTACGTGATGCACAAGTGGCAATAATAGAGCAAATGGATTCATCCTGTATTTGTACCACCAAAATGATTTACCCTGGATTTACAGCAGTGCAAAACATCTGTCATAAGGCCCATAATGGCAACAGTGTGTTAGAATAAATTTAAGACACCAATCAGAAAGGTAGTAGAATCGCCTGCCCATGGTATTCAAAAATATTTTTTAAATGCAGTCCTCAGCCTTGCAAAAATATTTATTTGTATCAGTGACGCTAACTAAACCCGAGGGAAAAAAATGAATGTGCAGAACACAGATTACAGGCACATGAAAAGCAAAATAAATGCATTCTGATTCCTTCGGATTCTCTATTGCACGTGTACCGCTTTATTATCACATCTCCATGTCTGGAGCTTCCTTGGTCCCAATGAATGCGCGTGGGCGCCTTTAACCACCAATACAAACCGGCATTAACTTGTGACTGTTAGATAGACATATCAATATCATATGGTGGCCTCCCTGTTGGTTCTATTGCTATGTCTCCCCTCTTCCCAGTCTCTCTCTACTATGGTGTCGATTCCGATCTCGGCCGGAAGCACACCGAATACGATTCGTCCGGAAAAAATACGAGCCGAACGCGTTTTTCCCGACCGATTCGAACAGTCGTCCGAGCGAGCAAGTATGATGCGCATTACTGCTAAAATTCCGAGCGAGCCGTACGTTCCCATTCCAGCTCCAGTTCCCCGACCGAGCTGGATCCGTAAACACCGATTCGAGTCGCACGGAAGTAAATACACAGCACCTTCCGGCCGGACTAGTACGATGCGCACTCCGTACGCGCCGAACTGGTCGCTACGTCCGGCACGTCAGAGCATCCGGGAGAGCTGCACATAAGCTCCGATTCGCGCCACAAGACGATCCACGGCTACGAGACGAACAAGCCAGCTACGAGTAAGAGTCGAAGCCACGAGAAACCCGAACGAGACGAACCAACCATGAATCCCATTGCGCAGGTCCTACCAATAGTGTACATCTATTACCGGAACCGTAGGGACGCGTACAGCGCAGACGGTAAGTCAGACACCCACTACACAAACAAACGACACGTACCCGACATATCTCACACACACATAGGGATGCAGAAATGACGTACACTAGCAACAGCAGAACCATAGGGGCGGGATGGCTATCACCAATGACATACACACCCATAGGGGTCTGATGGCTACCACTACCATCACCCCTACTCATGAGGGCCTGGATGCCTACCACTACCACCACCCCTACTCATGGGGGGCTGGATGCCTACCACTACCACCACCCCTACTCATGGGAGGCTGGATGCCTGTTACTACCACCACCCCTACTCATGGGATGGATGCCTACCACTACCACCACCCCTACTCATGGGGGCTGGATGCCTGTCACTACTACCATCCCCACTCATAGGGGGATGGATGCCTACCACTACCACCACCCCTACTCATGGGGGCTGGATGCCTGTCACTACTACCATCCCCACTCATAGGGGATTGATGCCTACCACTACCACCACCCCCACTCATGGGGGCTGGATGCCTGTCACTACTACCATCCCCACTCATAGGGGGATGGATGCCTACCACTACCACCACCCCTACTCATGGGGGGCTGGATGCCTGTCACTACCACCACCCCTACTCATGGGGGCCTGGATGCCTACCACTACCACCACCCCTACTCATGGGGGGCTGGATGCCTGTCACTATCACCACCCCTAGTCATGGGGGCCTGGATGCCTACCACTACCACCACCCCTAATCATGAGGGCCTGGATGCTTACCACTACCACCACCCCTACTCATGGGGGGCTGGATGCCTGTCACTACCACCATCCCCACTCATAGGGGGATGGATGCCTACCACTACCACCACCCCTACTCATGGGGGCTGGATGCCTACCACTACCACCACCCCCTACTCATGGGGGGCTGGATGCCTGTCACTACTACCATCCCCACTCATAGGGGATGGATGCCTACCACTACCACCACCCCTACTCATGGGGGCTGGATGCCTGTCACTACTACCATCCCCACTCATAGGGGGATTGATGCCTACCACTACCACCACCCCCACTCATGGGGGCTGGATGCCTGTCACTACTACCATCCCCACTCATAGGGGGATGGATGCCTACCACTACCACCACCCCTACTCATGGGGGCTGGATGCCTGTCACTACCACCACCCCTACTCATGGGGGCCTGGATGCCTACCACTACCACCACCCCTACTCATGGGGGGCTGGATGCCTGTCACTATCACCACCCCTACTCATGGGGGCCTGGATGCCTACCACTACCACCACCCCTACTCATGGGGGCATGGATGCCTACCACTACCACCACCCCTACTCATGGGGGGATGGATGCCTACCACTACTACCAGCCCCACTCATAGGGGGATGGATGCCTACCACTACCACCACCCCTACTCATGGGGGGCTGGATGCCTACCACTACTACCATCCCCACTCATAGGACGGGTAATGCATGACACAGCCAGCATACTCCAACATAAGGAATGTCAGCAAAAGACATCCCCCCAACATCATGACAAGAGTGTGTAGTCTGTGTCAAATGCCTACAACACTGAACATGACATTTAACATACAATGTGACCCCCTATCACATGTGTCACACAAAAATGTGTGTGGCCTTCACAATGCAAGCAGAACATGACCACTGTGGGAATGGGGTCTAAACCCCCATCATCACAGTGACCAAAAGGTAAGTGTGGGGTCCATAGCTGAAGCACATTTTGAACATTGTGGCAATGGGGTCTAAACCCCCATCATCACAGTGACCAAAAGGTAAGTGTTGTCATGGAAAAAGCTGCAACTGCCAAACAGCATGGATGATTCCTGGTCACAGAACAACAAACACATCAGTGGCAAAGTAGTGGTTGTGTCCCATAGAAACATAGATTGGGTGAGGCAAACAGTGCAGTGCAAATAAAACATACCTTTGGCCATGTGCAGACAAACATCACC